>CP136056.1:79128068-79728068 GCA_032464435.1 Aegilops umbellulata
AAGCTTCGGCGCGGTAGGCGGGCCTACGCCACTTGCTCGCTGCCGCAGTATGGGCAGATCCCGCCCGCCGCCGCTCTCCTAGTTACATCCCGACGACCCCCAGGTATCCCCTCCGACCTTGCTCCACTGCCAATCTTCCCACATCGCTGCATGTGGTAAATCTTGCATGTGGATCTTCCATAGTTCTTTGCCCAAAACGTAGCTCGCCCGGTGTACTTTCCATATTGCAATCTCGTCCTCACACCATTTTAGATAAACACAAATGTGTTGTTATCTTCCCTTAGGACAAGGAATATGCTTCTTTTTTGCCGTCGTATGTGTCATCAACTGTTATTCGCCAGTAATTGTTTCCTTTCTACCTCTTTTTTTGCAAATAGGGCTATCCATTTCACCTCGTTGCTATTGCAACCTTTTGGTGAACTGCACAAATCACTTTTTTCTTAAGAGTGTTTTGTGTTGTTGTACTAAAATGTCACACGGGCAACGTCTCTACATTTCAGTGCGACTGCACAAAGGGAGATTGGTTTTGCTCTATCCTCCTCATCCAACTCCGAGCCTAATCTTCTCCAACTATTTGCTTATCTCCAACTAGTTAGTCTTAAGAGAGACTGCAAAGGTGACCGGCTTCTCTTTATGTGTTTATTGTTTCATCAACAGTCCTCTGTTATTGTAATCACACTTAATATCTTTGGAAAAGGGATGCTCAGCTCTATTTTAGTGGAACTGCACAAAATGATCGGAATGTTGCATGCTCCTGACAGCTACTTTTTTCCCAACATGCCTTGTTGATTTAGATAGAGCTGGGGGGAAGCTGCTGCCAATGAAAGCATGGATCAACTTTAATTTAACACCTTCTCACAACTTTGTCTTCAGTTGTGATGTAAATATTAGCTCTGATCTGCTAATCATTGAGATGCACTAGCAAGGAAGTTAGTTTTTTATGTTTTCCGAAAGAGCATGGATGGCAAGACACCGAAACAAAAGCTGAAAGCTTAGAGCATTGTACAATTCCATGTCGCTAGAAAAATATTTGTATAGTACGTCATTTATGTAAACAAATGCTGGAAGCTTGATAGCATTACCAGAAGCCTCTTCAGCATCCGGGTCCATGTGCCATGCACAAAATTATACTCCCTCTGTTCCTAAATATTTGCCTTTTTAAATGGACATATTTTAGAGTGTAGGTTCACTCATTTTTCTTCGTATGTAGTCACTCATTGAAATCTCTAGAAAGACAAATATTTAAGAACGGAGGGAGTAGTGCACAACCGCATGGGAGACTCAGCCCGGTCGTTGCGCCACACTAATAGTGAGTAATGGGAAGTCAAATAATAAGCCCCACCTTTCCCACTGTAAGTTGCTTGGAAGAAGCAACCATAAATACACTCTTCTTTGAATCTACTCATACTCCTCCCTCCGTCACTATTTTTAGAGCGTGCTTCAACAATCTCTGGGACCAAGGCGACTAGCGATTGGCCTAAAAAATAGCATTGGTAGTTATAGCACGACGTCTATTACTAGAGGAAATAATGCGTACACACATGCATGCAATGCTTCCACCCCGGGTACACGCATGCATGCACTTACTCCACTCTGCGTACACACCTACTACCTCCGTCCTGGTTTATTGGCCCCCTTTGTAATTTGTGCCAAATATTGACCAAATATTTAAGTAACAAAATTTTAATGCACGTCAAAAAATTATATTGTTGGATTCGTATTTGAACATAGTTTCCAAAGATATATTTTTTGTGACATGCATGAACATTTTGTTAGTTAAATTTATGGTTAAAAATTGGCATAAAATACAATGGGGGCCAATAAACCAGGACAGAGGTAATACATCGAGAGAAAATTGTGGACTTGATTGCGGTTACCACACCCGAATTAATTGAGCATTAAACCAAACACGTCTAAAATCTCTCTGGTGGTGGAAATGCATGGAGAGAAATGCATGAGAATGAATTGCCCTGTAAACTGTGATGGAGGGAGGAGTAGTATGAAGGTGCAAAACCAAGTACGCGTATGGCTAGTCGGTCAACGCACTTCCTCTTGGCATATCACTGACATGTGGGACTGAAGTGTGAGCAAACCGATCTCAATTGATGGTAAAATGGCCAACCCGCCGTTCCTTGAGAGAGATGAGGAGCGAGAACACACGGACGGGCTCACGCAAAGGCCAAGAATATATTCGAGCATGGTTGATCGATATCATCATTACATGTTCGATGTTTGTTAATAGTACTATTGGGCTGCCATTTTCCGCACTTCTCCCATATAAATGTGTACTTTATCAAAGATTAAAATAAAATAAGAGTACAAATGCTCCACCATGCGGTTCCTAGTACCTGTATAATAGTAGTAGTACTACTCGTACTACTAAACCTTGCGCTTGGCTCTTCGTCTCTTCGTGAAGTCGAACAATGATGGTACTATAGTGTATGCCTCTGGCAATCTGACACCGAATGAACTGCTGCACGTCCATGGCTTGGGCGAGGGTAGGTCACATTAGTCAAAAGCTTCTCGTCGTCCTGCGAGCCACATGGCTTGAGGTAGACGGAGAGAGAGTAAGCGAGCTTCACCTTGTCCTGCAAGCTTCTCCTCGTTCTGCGAGTTGACGGGACACACCAAAAAGTTGTGCTAGTCCATACTCCCTCCTTTTCGGTTAATATGGCTTAATCTTTTTTGCAGGTAAACGAGAGAGCTTTATTCATATATAAGCATTCTTAGGACAATCAGCCAAGAGACCGGTCACTAGGAAGCGAGGTACCCCACAAAAAAGGAAGCGAGGTGTTTCATCAAGCCAGCTCTCGACCATATTCAAAGTGCAGCAAGCACGATTCACACAAAGATGTGCCGCAAGGTTTGCTGACTTGTTTACATGCTGAATAACCAAAAAGAGGAAATATTACTGAGCGCTCCTATTTCTAACAGGATAGGAGCCAGAATTAAGCTAGAATTGTGGTGAGTGTTCCATGCAATTAACTTCCATTATCACATGCGAGAACCCTCGAAGAGAACCAAATGCGTTGAAGATTGCTTTATCATAGATTAAAGTAAAATAAGAGTGCCGACGCTCCACCATCCAGTTCCTAGTAGTACATACATGTATAGTAATACTAGTAGTAAACTTTGCGCTTGGATGTTCGCCTCTTCGGCGAGTCTAACAATAATGGTACTAGTACAGTGTATGCTTCTGGCAATCTGACACCGAATTAACTGTTGCACGTCCACCGCCTGAGCGAGGGAGAGCTTGCATTAGTCAAAAGTTTCTCCTTGTCCCACAAGCCACCGCGCGCAAGCTTCTCCCGTCCTGCAAGCTTCTCCTCGTTCGCAAATTGACGGGACACAACAAAGTAATGCCAGTCCATACTGCCTCCTTTCTGGTTAATATGGCTTAATTTGAAACGGGATAAATACACTGTCTGTCACTGTATATTTGTAAAAATATGGTCAGTGGACTTCATAATACACTCATTGCGCTCAATATATACATTTTCTGGTGTTTATACGGTCACTAGCTCATCCTGGCTGAGTATGTGTGTGCATGCACGTGTAGGTCGAGCACTTGACGTGCCCGTGTGTGTTTCGTCGTGTGCTCGGACATGCATGCATTAGGGCATCGTGCCCGTTTTTGTGTCCATGTGTACGTGTGACTGTTGCATGCATGCACGAGGTTGTAGTCCCTCACATTCACATGTTCATAAGTCAATGCTTTGTCAAAACATTACATGCAAGGTTTAATCATTTGTTGTTCATGCATGCATTCCCGATATTAATAAGTTGGTAAAGACAATTTCGTGAGGAAAATGAGCCCATGAATTGAGTACAAAGGGGACCGATAAGCCAGGACGGAGGGAGTACTAGTAGTGAACCGGAAAGAGGGAGTAGGTACTAGTAGTACTATGTAACAACGTGCCGTAACAAAATTCCTCTATGTGCATCATGTCTACGTGTCATGCAAGAAAATACAGATAAGTACAAGTGACTCTCAGGAACGGTCATACACGTAGGGGGAGTACGTGTAGGGGCCACTCACGAGCAGTCAAATCACACGGTAAGTTAGTCGGAAGAAGCAAACATCATTTCACTCTTCAATGACACGTACGCAATATAAAATGGTTGATATGGAGAGAAAAAGAAAACTGCTCCACTATATATACACTAGCAGGAGCCTAAGCTACAAGCCTTCTTGCTTGGGTTGCTCTCTTCACAAGCATAGAACGACGGTGGCCACATTGCTGGTCACAGATCCGGGTCGATCCCGCCGCTGGGGGAAGGGGACGATGTTCTGCGTAGACACGGTCGACAGCGGCGAGGGAGAAAACCCACTGTTGGTGCATCCCGATCGGGGTTCCCCGCGGTATGGGCTGATGTTACCTCCCAACCACCCTTCTAGCTACAGCCCGACGTACCAGGTACAACTTCCTTTTGGAGTCGGCTTGCTCCACTGCCGCAGCTCCCCACGTAGCTCCATCTCCATGTGGATCTTTCTCTACTTCTACCGGCTTTTATTTGTGATGAGTTTATGTCTCATGAACTAGTGCTAGTACTATTATTCTAATCACACTTCTTCAATATCTTTGCAAACAAGGATGCTCAGCTCGGTTTGAGTGGAACTGCACAAAAGCATCGTATGATCCGAGGGTCCAGCCGTCTTTCCTTTGATAGGTTCTACCTAGCCAAGAAATTAAATCCTGTTTAGGGTTTAGGGTTTACGTCGTAGTGACCCCATTAGTGTTTTTTTGTGCACACACTCACAACTTTTTTCTTTAGTTGTGAAGTAAATATTGGCTATGATCTGTGAATCATTGAGATGCATCAGCATGCGTCTTAGTTTTCCTTCGTATTTGATGGAATGTTGTAACGGGGCAACCTTGGAGTAGGAATGAAAATGGAGTGGAAAGCTTTTGTTTTTCCAGAGAAAAAATGGAAATGGAGAGAAACCAATGTTTCGTTTCGTTGGATCGCGCCATAGAGCAAAACCAACATTTAAATTACGTCTGTCGCGTTCGTGTCTCACCCTCCTCCATGGCTCCACCCCACACGGTCGCTCGGCATGCCACTCACCGCAAACTGAGTATACCATAACTTTCCCGCCTGCTTGTCGATGGATCACGCAATGGAGTAGTAGCACTACTGGAAGAGATTGACGAGGAGGGGGAGGACAGCTAGCTGTAGCACGGACCCACAAGAACTTTTTACATACATGTTTGATACGTCCATTTTGCATCATGTTTTATTACTATTATTTATAATTTTTTTATCCATAATAATGCTTTTTGGAGTAATTCTAATGCCTTTTCTCTCATAATTTGCAAGGTACACATAAAGAGGGAGAATTCCGGCAGCTGGAAATCTAGACCTGGAAAAGCTACGTCACGCTATTTATTCTGCACAACTCCAAACAAGTTGAAACTTCACGAGGAATTTTTATGGAATTTTTAAGAATTATTGGAGCAAATAACTACCAGAGGGGGCCCACTAGGTGGGCACAATCCACCTGGGCGCGCCAGGGAGCCTAGGCGTGCCCTGGTGGGTTGTGCTCACCCAGGCCCACCTCCGGTGCCCATCTTCTGGTATACAGGTCATTTTGACCTAGAAAAAATAAGGAGAGGACTTTCGGTACGGAGCGCCGCCATCTCGAGGCGGAACTTGGGCAGGAGCACTTTTGCCCTTCGGCGGAGCGATTTCGCCGAGGGAACTTCCCTCCCAGAGGTGGAAATCATCGTCATCATCATCACCAACGACTCTCCCATATTGGGGAGGGAAATCTCCATCAACATCTTCAATAGCACCATCCCATCTCAAACCCTAGTTCATCTCTTGTGTTCAATCTTGTTACCGAAAGTATAGATTTCTGCTTGTGGGTGACTAGTAGTGTTGATTACATCTTCTAGTTGATTACTATATGGTTTATTTGGTGGAAGATTATATGTTTAGATCCATTATGCTATTTTATACTCCTCTGATCATGAGCATGTTTATCATTTGTGAGTAGTTACTTTTGTTCTTGAGGTCACGGGAGAAATCATGTTGCAAGTAATCATGTGAATTTGATATGTGTTCGATATTTTGATAATATGTATGTTGTGATTCCCTTAGTGGTGTCATGTGAACGTCGACTACATGACACTTCACCATATTTGGGCTTAAGGAAATGCATTGTGGAGTAGCAATTAGATGATGGGTTGCGAGAGTGACAGAAGCTTAAACCCCAGTTTATGCGCTATTTTGTAAGCGACCGATTTGATCCAAAAGTTTAATGCTATGGTCATAATTTATTATTAATACCTTTCTCATAGTTGCGGATGCTTGTGGGAGGGTTAATCATAAGTAGGAGGTTTTTTAAAGTAAGAACATCACCTAAGCACCGGTCCACCCACATATCAAATTATGCAAGTAGCGAACACGAATTAAACCAACATGATGAAAGTAACTAGATGAAATTCCCGTGTACCCTCAAGAACGCTTTGTTCACTATAAGAGACCGTTTTGGCATGTCCTTTGACTCAAAAGGATTGGGCTACCTTTCTGCACTTTTGTTACTACTATCGTTATTTGCTCGTTACAATTTATCTTGCTATCAAACTACTCCACTACTTACAATTTCAGCACTTGCGGACATTACCTTACTGAAAACTACTTGTCATTTCCTTCTACTCCTCGTTGGGTTCGACACTCTTACTTATCAAAAAGAGCTACAATTTATGCCCTATACTTGTGGGTCATCAAGGCTATTTTCTGGCGCCGTTGCTGGGGAGTGAAGCGCCTTTGGTAACTGGAATTTGGTAAGGAAACATTTATATAGTGTGCTGAAATTTTTTGTCACTTGTTACTATGGAAAAGAATCCTTTGAGGGGTTTGTTCAGGGTATATTCACCTCGACCAGAACCACAATTAGCTACCCCTCGACCTACTAAAAATATTGAATAATCCTTATGCAGGAGATGGAACCGAGCATCCTGGTATGCACTCGATATATGTGGAACAAATTTGTGGATTGTTTAAGCTTGCAGGTTTACCCGGAGATGAATTTATGAAAAAGGTTTTCCCTTTATCTTTGAAGGGAAAAGCATTGGCATGGTATAGGCTATGCGATGATACTGGATCATGGAATTGGAATCGTTTGAAATTGGAGTTCCACCAAAAAAATATCGTATGCATCTACTTCATCGTGATCGGAATTATATATATAATTCTTGGCCTCGTGAAGGATAAAGTATCGCTCTAGCTTGGGGGAGGCTTAAGTCAATGTTATATTCATGCCCCAATCATGAGCTCTCAAGAGAAATTATTATCCAGAACTTTTATGCTCGGCTTTCTCGTAATGATCAAACCATGCTTGATACTTCTTGTGCTGGTTCTTTTATGAACAAGACTATTGAATTCCGGTGGGATACTTTGGAAAGAATTCAACGCAACTCTGAAGATTGGGAACTCGACGAAGGTAAAGAGTCAGGTATTAAACTTAAGTATGATTGTGTTAAATCTTTTATGGATACCGGTGTTTTTCAAAAGTTTAGCACTTAATATGGACTTGACTCTGAGATAGTAGCCTCCTTCTGTGAATCATTTGCTACACATGTAGAACTCCCTAAAGAGAAGTGTTTAAATATCACCCACCTATTAAAGAAGAAATTAAAGAAACGGTACCAGTTAAGAAACTATAATTTATGATGTTGATCTAGTTGTCCCTTCTGCTTATATTGAGAAACCACCTTTTCCTGTTAGGATAAAGGAACATGCCAAAGTTTCAACTGTGGTTAACAAAAGCTATATTAGAGCACCTAAACCTGATGAACAAATTAAAGTAGAACCTAGCATTGCTATGGTTAAGAATATCTTAGAAGAAGATATGGATGGGCATGTTATTTATTTATGTGAAGAAGCTGCTAGAATTGCTAAACCTGATAAAAGGGATAAACATAGACCTGTTGTGGGCTTGCATGTCATCTCAGTTAAAATAGGAGATCACTGTTATCATGGTTTATGTGACATAGGTGCTAGTGTGACTGCTATTCCTTACACCTTATATCAAGAAATTATGAATGACATAGCACCCGCTGAGATAGAAGAAATAGATGTTACTATTAAACTTGCTATTAGAGATGTTGAAGTCTTGTGTGGGAAAATAAAATACCTTACTGATTTCCTTGTTCTTGGTGCCCCACAAGATGACTTCGGTCCCATTATTTTTGGTAGACCTTTCTTGAACACCGTTAATGCTAGAATAGATTGTGAGAAACAAACTGTCTGTGTTAGCTTTGGTAATCAGTCTCATTAGTTTAATTTATCCAAGTTTAGTAGAAATCTTCATGAAAAGGAATTACCTAGTAAGGATAAATTTATTGGTCTTGCTTCTATTGTTGTGCCACCTACTGATCCTTTAGAACAATATTTGCTAGACCATGAAAATGACTGGTACTGAGACAACAACCAAATTCTAGAACATCAGAAGCTATAATTAACTACAACGACGCTACAAGTTCTTACTTATGTACAATAAATAACAAATTGAACATTTTATGAGGAAGGTAAATATAACTGCAACAGCATAGCGATAGTGTTTGGATGACAGCAAATTGATACTAACAGGTGTGTACATGCACAAATTTAGTAACATAGAACTAATAGCACTAAGTTCGTCCACTATGTATGCCAAACCTGGTGTAAAGACAACTGTTGCTACATCTCGCACCGTGCCCTGAACTGGCGAGCCGATGCAGTGGAAAAAAAATCAGGGACCCAGACTCTGGAGCATGTAGTTGCTCCGATGCCTAGTTCCTTCGTGCCATAAAGATTTAGTATTTTACTGCTTGGTTGCTTGGATGTGTGGACCAAAGTTGGCTGCACAAACTGCTGAAGCAGTGCCAAATAATTCTCTAATGGCACCGCTGATGAGATGGCAACAATTTAAGATACTAGGTACAAACTGTGACACTGTCTTAAAATGCATTTGGTTGAAGGTGTGGTATTGATGGGTTTGGACCGTGACAGTGTCTGAATCACATCTAGAAAATGATTTGTAACAACGTAAGAGGGTCTAACCTTCTCTGCACATGCCAGAAACTTCCTCCCAGTGTCCACATAATCAAACGCAAGTAGCTTCACGCATGGAGATTGATGGTGACAACGAGCAGATAGATCTTCAGCCACCCCGCTCCATTCGTTGCCACTTTTGGTCTTAGGGGGCCACAAGAGGAAGAAACGACTCAAATCGACCTCCGGGTAAAAATCCTTCATTTCAATTCATAGCCCGAGAGAGAGAAAAGAGGCATACCCGGGTGGTGAAGGAGTAGTCGTCGTAGGAGGAACCGCTGGAGATGTCTTTGAAGAAGACCATGGTGACCCCGGCAGTAAGATGCGAGAAGGCAAGAGCGAGGAAGCGGCTATAGATTAGCAAGGAAGGAAAGAAGGAAGGAGGAAACAGGGGAAATGTGACTTGTGGTCGGGGAGAAAAGGGGGTGGCGAAGGGGGGGCGGAGGTAGATATTTCGGCGGTAGGCCAAAAATTTGGAAATGTGGAGGGAAACTTTGCGCGCGGTGCCGCCGGACCATTCACTTTGAACGACTGTGTGCATCGCAAACGATTCTTCTGCTTTACGCGCATGGGATGAGGTTGATAATTCAAATTTTGGTAGAAATTTCCCCGGGTACGTAATTGCATAATTTAACATCGCTTGCTAATTTGGGCACACAAAAGAGCGTACATCAGATAGACCACACTTACTGAGTCGAGCAATTTTAGTAATTACACAGAGCCAGTTGACCTAAACATTGATCTAACAGAAGTCCAGCATTGAAAACAAAGCCTAAGTACACATAACTAAAAATCCGTCGACGCGACGGACTATGCATCGCCGGTGTGAGATGAGACGTCGATGAATTGTCCTAGCAACATGTCACCGTTGGTGGACTCCGCGTTCCCCCTGCTGAAGGCGACCGCGTCCTCGTCCTCGACCTCGGCGCCGCCCTCAAGGTTGTAGTACTCGTAGTAGTGGCTGCGCCAGAGCTCGCGTTGGTACTCCACCGCCGATTCCTCGAAGGACAGACTCTTCTCTACCTCGACCTCGGCCACGCGCAACTCCTCCTCCCGGCGCTCCTCGATCTCTGCCGCCTCCTGCATCTCCAGCTCCCGCTCGGCGACCTCATGAGGAAGCAGGTGATCCATGGCCACCGCCGCCTTTTCAGACGTGGGTTGCATGCTGGAGTCCGAGGTGGCCTAGAATATGTTGTTGTGTGCATCCTTGATCATGGTGTGGATGGCCTCGACCCGAGCAAGGGCAACATCAGCGGCATGGATGGCAGCTCGAGCGCTCTCGGCGTTTGCAGCAGCCGTCACAGCAGCAGCTGCAGCCGTCTCGGCTGCTGCAGCTACCCTGTCGGCAGCCGCAGACGCCCTCTCGGCGGAAGCGGCCGCGCTCAATGTGGATGCGGCGGCACTCTCGGCGCAGGCGGCCGCGCTCTCGGCGAAGGCGGCGACGCTCGGGGGGGATGCAGCCATTGTACGGGCCTTCACAAAGCGTTTCCACGGCGTCATCTTTGCAAGAAGGGGGTACAGGAATGGGGATCGGGATTCGTGGATTCGGGGGTTGCCGGCACTAGAGCAGACAAGCCGGCGAAACTTAAGGAGGGAGACTTAAATAGACCCAGATATTTTCATCGCAAACGGTTCCTAGAAAACAACTGTCTACGATGTTGTAGATATTTTTATTAGCTATGAAAGGCGAATTTGGAATAAAGTGCCAACGGATGGTGTTTTAAATGAACGAGAAATTTTGTAGTACTAATACAACTGTCATGTCAAATTTTGGAAAAATCCAGGGGTCACTTGACCTTCTAAGACATTTAAGTGATTTTCTAGCCATTTAATGGCCGTAATTCAAATTTGAACTACATGTACATGCAACAGCTAACCATAACGGTTTGAAAACTCATATTTCATGTACTTGTGTGCAATTTAATTCCATGTGCAGTAAATTGGAAGGAATTTTCAAACATATTGGTCTAACGGCTATGACACAATTAAGCATGGAGTGACATGGCATTTTAATTCAAAACAATAGAAAAATGATCGGAAACACATGAAACCTTGGTTGATGTAATGTCATGCCACCAAGATGATGTGGTAAAAAAATTGGCATGTTTGTTTGGACACACACCCCTCACAAACCGGAGCAACTCACTAGAAGGCTCGTGGTTCCGAGAGGGAACAATGCATGTTTCATGACGAACGGGAGATACCTTCCTCTTAAGGCCTTCAATTTTTTTCTACGTCTAACATGCACTACGACAATTGTAATGTGAAGTTTTTGAAAATTCTAGGGGTCATTTGACCTTCTAAAAACATTTAAGTGATTTTCTAGCCATTTAATGACCGTAATTCAAATTTGAACTACATCTACATGCAACGCCTAACCAAAACGGTTTGAAAATCATATTTGTGTACTTGTGTGCGAGTTAATTCCATGTGCTGTAAACTAGAAGGAATTTTCAAACATATTTGTATCACGACATGGACACATATGCATGAATGCGTATGCATGGCGTGGCATGGCATTTTAATTCCAAAAAAAATCAGAAACACATGAAACCTTGGTTGATGTAATGTCACACCACCAAGATGATGTGGTAAAGAAATTGGCATGTTTGACGAAAGTTTGGACACACACCCCCCACAAACCGGAGGAACTCACTAGAAGGCTCGTGGTTCCGAGAGGGAATAATGCATGTTTGATCACGAACGGGAGATAGCTTCCTCTTACGGCCTTCAATTTTTTTTCTATGTGTAATGTGCACTACTACAACTGTAATGCAAATTTTTTGAAAATTCTAGGGGTCATTTGACCTTTTAAAGACATTTAAGTGATTTTCTAACCATTTAATGATCGTAATTCAAATTTGAACTACATCTACATGCAACCGTAACCAAAACGGCTTAAAAAATCATATTTGTGTACTTGTGTGCGAGTTAATTCCATGTGCAGGAAACTAGAAGGAATTTTCGAACATATTTGTATCACGACATGGACACATATGCATGAATACGTATGCATGGAGTGGCATGGCATTTTAATTCCAAAAAAAGTCAGAAACACATGAAACCTTGGTTGATGTAATGTCATGCCACCAAGATGATGTGGTAAACAAATTGGCATGTTTGACACACACACACCTCACAAATCGAAGCAACTCGCTAGAAAGTTCGTGGTTCCGAGAGGGAACAATGCATGTTTGATGACGAACGGGAGATAGCTTCCTCTTACGCCCTTCAAATTTTTTCTACATCTAACGTGCACTACTACAACTGTAATGTAAAATTTTGGAAAATTCTAGTGGTCATTTGACATTTTAAAGACATTTAAGTGATTTTCTAACCATTTAATGATCGCAATTCAAATTTGAACTACATCTACATGCAACGCCTAACCAAAACGGTTTGAAAAATCATATTTGTGTACTTGTGTGCGAGTTAATTCCATGTGCAGTAAATTAGAAGGATTTTTTCAAACATATTGGTCTCACGACATGGACACATGCATACGTATGCATGGAGTGACATGGCATTTTAATTAAAAAAAATAGAAAAATGATCAGAAACACATGAAACCTTCTTGCATGTAATTTCAAGCCACCAAGATGATGTGGTAAAGAAATTGGCATGTTTGACGAACCTTGGACACGCACCCCTCACAAACCGGAGAAACTCGCTAGAAGGTTCGTGGTCCGAGAGGGAACAATGCATGTTTGATGACGAACGGGAGATAGCTTCCTCTTATGGCCTTCAAATTTTTTTCCTACGTTTAACGTGCACTAATACAACTGTCATGTGAAAATTTGGTAAATTTCAGGGGTCATTTGACCTTTTAAAGACATTTAAGTGATTTTCTAACCACTTAATGACCGTAATTCAAATTTGAACTACATCTACATGCAACGCCTAACCATAACGGTTTTAAAAATAATATTTTTGTGTACTTGTGTGCGAGTTAATTCCATGTGCGGTAAATTAGAAGGAATTTCCAAACATATTGGTGTCAAGGCATGTGTATATGCATGGAGTGCATGCCATGGCATTTTAATTCCAAAAAATTAAAAAATGAT
Source organism: Aegilops umbellulata (assembly GCA_032464435.1). NCBI lineage: Eukaryota > Viridiplantae > Streptophyta > Magnoliopsida > Poales > Poaceae > Aegilops > Aegilops umbellulata. The sequence continues at coordinate 79,141,175 of CP136056.1, forward strand.
CAGAAAAACATGAAACTTTGCTTGAATTAATGTCATGCCACCAAGATCATGTGGTAAAGAAATTGGCATGTTTGACGAAAGTTTGGACACACACCCCTCACAAACCGGAGCAACTCGCTAGAAGGTTCGTGGTTCCGAGAGGGAACAATGCTTGTTTGATGACGAACGGGAGATACGCCCTTCAAATTTTTTCTACATCTAACGTGCACTACTACAACTATAGTGTGAAATTTTGGAAAATTCTAGGGGTCATTTGACCTTTCAAAGACATTTAAGTGATTTTATAACCTTTTAATGACCATAATTCAAATTTGAACTACATCTACATGCAACGCCTGACCAAAATGGTTTGAAAAATCATATCTGTGTACTTGTGTGCGAGTTAATTCCATGTGCAGTAAATTAGAAGGAATTTTCAAACATATTGGTCTCACGAAATGGACACATGCATACGTATGCGTGGAGTGACATGGCATTTTAATTCAAAAAAATAGAAAAATGATTAGAAGCACATGAAACCTTGGTTGATGTAATGTCATGCCACCAAGATGATGTGGTAAAGAAATTGGCATGTTTGACGAACATTTGGACACACGCCCCTCACAAGCCGGAGCAACTCGCTAGAAGGTTCGTGGTTCCGAGAGGGAACAATGCATGTTTGATGACGGACGGGAGATAGCTTCCTCTTACGGCCTTCAAAAAATTTCCTACGTTTAACGTGCAACTGTCATGTGAAAAATTGGTAAATTTCACGGGTCATTTGACCTTCTAAAGACATTTAAGTGATTTCCTAACCATTTAATGACCGTAATTCAAATTTGAACTACATCTACATGCAACGCCTAACCAAAACGGTTTGAAAAATCATATTTTTGTGTACTTGTGTGCGAGTTAATTCCATCTGCAGTAAATTCGAAGGAATTTTCAAGCATATTGGTGTGAAGGCATGGGCACATGCATGGAGTGCATGCCATGGCATTTCAATTCCAAAAAATTAAAAAATGATAAGAAAAACATGAAACCTTGCTTGATGTAATGTCATGCCACCAAGATGATGTGGTAAAAAAATTGGCCTGTTTGACGAAAGTTTGGACACACACCCCTCACAACCCGGAGCAACTCACTACAAGGTTCGTGGTTCCGAGAGGGAACAATGCATGTCTGCTGACGGAAGGGAGATAGCTTCCTCTTACGGCTTCAAAAAAATTCCTACGTTTAACGTGCACTAATACAACTGTCATGTGAAAATTTGAAAATATTCAGGGGTCATTTGACCTTTTAAAGACATTTAATTGATTTTCTAACCATTTAATGACCGTAATTCAAATTTGAACTACATCTACATGCAACGCCTAACCAAAACGGTTTGAAAAATCATATTTTTGTGTACTTGTGCGTGAGTTAAAAAATTACCAGACGATGTAAATAGCTGGTGTTCAAAAAAGAAAATGTAAAGATCTGGCAAGACAACCAGCCCCCACACGATTAGCACTCTATCTGGTGGCTCGAGGTTTGGTAGGTGACTGGCGTGGATCATTAATCAGACACGATTCTTTATTGGAAACCGTCAGCTATTATGTTCACACACGGATTTGCTGCGGGAATTGTGTGTAATTCAAACTACAGTACTCGTAAATTCCAGCGACCGGCGTGTGTACTGTCCCCGTCGATCTAGATTCCGGTCGCATATAAATACTACCTTGCTCACGTCATCCCACCTGCATTCTCATCTACATCCTCCCCTTGCTCCCTCCCTCTCTCACTCTCTCTCTCAAATCTCTGCCATGGCGCCGCCAGTCTGCCCACGCGCCGAGGAGGAGTCGACGCCCCCCGAGGATGCTCACTCGATTAGTAGCGACGAGGACCCCTACGCGCCATGTGACGAGGTTGCGCCGGACCCCCCAACTTTGGATTGGTTTTGGGGCCAGTACAATCTTTGTCTGTGGAAGTCACTGTCGCCAGTTGAGAAAGCCAGGCAAGTGGCGTTCAAGAAGGAGATGACGGAGCAGAAGCCAGGTACCAGGCGTCATGTGAAGCCCGTGATGCCGCTTGGAAAAAGGAGGCGGTGAAGCTTTGGGGGCGGGCGCATCGTCGTGCCGAGGAAGTGTACGAAGACGGGTACTTCGCGAGGAAGGTCATAGGCGTTGGGCGCCTCGTCGCTGCGTGGAGGTGGGCCGATAAGTGATGACCCACAAGTATAGGGGATCTATCGTAGTCCTTTCGATAAGTAAGAGTGTCGAACCCAATGAGGAGCAGAAGGAAATGACAAGCGGTTTTCAGTAAGGTATTGTCTGCAAGCACTGAAATTATCGATAACTGATAGTTTTGCGATAAGGTAATTTGTAACAGGTAATAAGTAATAAAAGTAAACAAGGTGCAGCAAGGTGGCCCAATCCTTTTTGTAGCAAAGGACAAGCCCGGACAAACTCTTATATAAAGGAAAACGCTCTCGAGGATACATGGAAATTATCATCAAGCTAGTTCTCATCACGCTCATATGATTCGCGTTTGTTACTTTGATAATTTGATATGTGGGTGGACTGGTGCTTGGGTACTGCCATTCCTTGGACAAGCATCCCACTTATGACTAACCCCTCTTGCAAGCATCCGCAACTACAAAAGAAGTATTAAGGTAAACCTAACCATAGCATGAAACATGTGGATCCAAATCAGCCCCTTACGAAGCAACGCATAACTAGGGTTTAAGCTTATGTCACTCTAGCAACCCATCATCTACTTTTTACTTCCCAGCGCCTTCCCCTAGGCCCAAACAATGGTGAAGTGTCAGGTAGTTGACATTCACATAACACCACTAGAGGAAAGACAACATACATCTCATCAAAATATCGAACGAATACCAAATTCACATGACTACTTATAGCAAGACTTCTCCCATGTCCTCAGGAACAAACGTAACTACTCATATATCATATTCATGTTCACAATCAGAGGGTTATTAATATGCATTGAGGATCTGAACATATGATCTTCCACCAAATGAACCAACTAGCATCAACTGCAAGGAGTAATCAAAACTACTAGCAACCTACAGGTACCAATCTGAGGTTTTGAGACAAAGATCGGATACAAGAGATGAACTAGGGTTTGAGAGGATATGGTGCTGGTAAAGATGTTGATGGAGATTGACCCCCTCCCGCTGAGAGGATCGATGGTGATGACGATGGTGACGATTTCTCCCTCCCGGAGGGATGTTTCCCTGACAGAACAGCTTCGCCAGAGCCCTAGATTGGTTCTGCCCAGGTTCCGCCTCGAGACGGCGGCGCTTCACTACTAGGGAAAAGGCTAGCAGCTGCGCAGGTTCTAGGTATATCAGTAGAGCGGGGACCGGCGCTACTAATAAGGCGCTACAGCTAACCCGTAGCAGTAGTGCGTGCACACCCGCGCTACTGCTATACAAGTGTAGCAGCAGCGCGCTTTGTGGAAGCACGCTACTGCTAATATCTCTAGCGCGCTTTGCCTGGACGCGCTACTGCTACTGTGGCGTTGCTGCTAACTTTTCTCCACTCGCTACTGCTAATTTTAGTAGTTTTTTCTGCATATTTGTTTTGTATTTGAACAGGCTTTATACAAGAATCTTTAGCCGATACAAATGTCATCATGATACACATACAAATGGCTGTGAGACCACAAATGTAATCATAGCATATACATACAAATAGTCTTATCATAATCATCATCCAACACAAAGTGGTATCTCGTCATCATCTCAAAAATAGCAATACATGCAAGTCTCGAATACTTGCAACTACAGTGTCATCCATCTAAACAATGGTATACGTGAGAAGAGCTATCACTATGAGTAAGAGCGGAAATATGTAGTACATGAGACGGCGGTTACGAGTCCTCTCTCGCGCTAGCGTGAACCTCAAGTAACTAGCTTTTTCTTCTTGTCTGCTTTTGATGCCTTTATAGCTGGCGCCCGAGACCCCATTCACTTGCGCCTGACACTCAGGCCACTCGTTGTACACCCTCGGAACATTCCCTTTGTACACGACATAGCACGACCATCTCGCCATCAAGAAACTAGGTACCTGTTAGAGATATATCTTCATCAAGAGGATGTACAATCATATGCAACAAAATATATTAGAGCAACACGAAAAATAAAGGGTTAATTAGCAACTATATGCAACATACAGTACGCAAACTAATTAACTAGAGTTACGCAGGTCATCGTACCCAAACAAACAAAGTAGTGTTACGCAAGTTCGGTAGGGACCGTGGACATCACAATGTTTCATCGCTACCGAAAGTATGCAAGTTCAACCGACACATATCATCATCATCGGCATCGTAAATCACTAGAAGTTCCATCCTTCCATATCATCTAGGATGGACCCTAGCTTCTTGAACGGCGTGAGGTCTTGACGTTGCATGCCTATGCAAGTTCGGACGTCAGCTCGCAATATAGGGCCGTGGTGGAACATCCTCTTCTCATCGATGACTTCTTTCATGATGATCGTCGCAATGTCCCTTTGGATGCAAAAGAAGTCATCTCTAGGATTATAATCCGCTTCTCCATGAGATTCTAGCCACTTGCGGATATGATCATCATTTCTTCTTGTCATGCGAAGCTTTTGGTGATCCGTGCTGAACTCAATCATGAGATGGAGGATGTAGAATCCATCCTTCTTGCTTGGTTTTGGGACATGGATACAGTAGAAGTTAGTTTTTTGCACGAAACCCATCTTCTTGTTCCTTTGTTTCCTGATCTGCATGTGGCCACCTCTAATGCTGAAGCCTTGGAGAGCATCATCTAGAATATTCATTATGTAGGTGTAGTCCTTCTTCTCGTAGTCTCTGGAAGGGTCAAAATACATGGCGTGGGAGACTCGCGAGTAAAGAACGATAAGGACAGCGCGCCCGTTGCTGCGGGGAAAAGACACCTCAAATTATTCTCCATATGAACGAGAAGGAATGATTGAAATGTATGAAAGGGTTGTCCGGAACTGACTTACTTTGGATGATAAGGCAGGAGGACAATTTCCTGGTCCTTATTCTGTACCATGAAGTTTTGGAGGTAGTCCCTAGCAGTTTCACGCTCAAAGTTGTCGAGACTCAAGAAAGACTCATGCATGTAGTACGGATCCGCCACATAGATTTGCGAGACTTCTTCTCTCTTCATGACGGAGCTCATACGTAGCGCAAAAAGGCGGACGATTGTAAAAAGAGTCGCCTTGTCAGAAACATCTCAAAGATATGGTCAAACCGTAGGAAGAACACCTCCGCGGGCCGTGTATCGACGTAGCACTTCCCCTCGGGCACATGAGCCGCGTATGTCGGATATCCTGGATCCTTCGAGGCTAGTAGGCTTTTCACAGTCGACAACACATGGTCGTGCAGTCTCCTGAGATCCCCTGATAGTGCCTCCAGCGGTTTAGACGGTAGCATCGGCTCGCCCGTGAGATGGAACATGGTCGCACCTTTCACGGGTACACGCTCTTCAGAATCCATCATTTGGATGCTATGTGCTCTGGCTTGTTTGGAGGAAGCTATCTTACCCGATCTCTTCCTCTCCTTTTTCTTGGGCACACCTTCCAGACCTTCCTTAGCCCCTGCCCTAGTGTTCCCGGGCTAAGCACTGTACGACCCTCGACTAGTTGAGCCTGTGTTGAGGTGGCATCTTCAGGCGTGTCCTGTGAGGATTTCATGAAGAGAGACTTTTTGCAATCCCTGCTACGACCTTCCTTCTCGGGCAGATCATCCATATCCTTATTAGCATGCTGATAGCCCGATTCGTCCTATGGTTGACTCATCATATCTATGTCACGGTCATACGCGTTTGTATTGAGGAAACCCATTGGGTCGACCTCCGTCTCATCATCCATTCTATGTTCTACAAGACCAATTACATCAACCAGTACTATTGCACCGCCTTCATCACATCGTCCGCCGCTCTCACCCGGCACTACAGGAGCTGGTAAGTGCGTAGGCGGGGTGGTGGTCTCCGCACATGGTTGTTGATGTGTGGTTATTGGTGTGCTCTCAGCCGGCTCCAGACGAATAAGATTCTTCGGCCATAGCAGCACCCAACCCTTGCATCTTCCAATCCATGACCGGGTCTCGTCGTCCTCTCCCACAGGCTGTACTGGAGGAGGCAAATGCTCGTGCCCCGATTTCACACTGGACAAGTTAACTCTGAAGTGCCCGGCGGGGATCGGGTGGTTGTGGAATGTGGGTTGCAAGGGGTTCCTTATCATCCCCTTTCCCACGTCCACCTTCTGGCCTTTGATCAAGTAGTATATGGTGCACGGGGTTTCTTCGGCCTACAAACACATGTCTATGGCGTAAAACATCCGAAAGGCAACGAAAATGGAATATTCTATATATATATATATATGTATGTATGTATGTATGTATGTATATATGTTGGTGCGACATGTAATTTCCGTGAGGGCGTCGAGCTCAGCCAAAGACGAAGGCCCACCAAGCACGCCAGAGACTGAGGACGGGCTCCTATGAGCGGGAGCGACTACGAGAGGAGACCCGGTTGCGTGAGCAAGTGATGGTGCGATGGTGTTGTTGTTCATGGAGTTACTCTCAACGAAACTAGGCAACAGGAAATCATGTACCGTCTTGTCTGGATTTTCCTTCATCCATTTGATGATAGCTGGAACCAAGTTAGTATCGAAATCATTTCTGCAGGCAGTTACAGCTGCATTGACTGCTTGCTGTAGCAACTCATTTTTCTCCTTGGCTGTTTTTTTTTGCGTCCTCAGCTGCTTTTTTCTCGACCGCAAGCTTCACCTTCTCGTTGATGTCTGCCTGACTAAACTTCTTTTTCTGCTTCTTGGCCTCCGGGCCCTCATTGTAAAACACCTTCCACGTGGCGCCGTCTCCAGCGCCGTGCACACGACCATATTGCGGCCGCTGGCCCAAAGGGAGTCCCTTAAGTTCGTTCAAGGCCCGGTTGAGAGGGGTGTCCCACTTGGGCCTCATCGGAGAAGTAGGGCTTTCGGCTGCAAGCTGGTGTTGCTTCTCCTGCAGAAGGAGCGTGAACCATTTAGGAATGTGTAGTCCACTAGATCTAGAGCTAAATGTAAGGTGGTAAAAGAATAATTACCAGTAGTCTAATCAATTTCCTCGTGATCTGGTCCGTGTAAAAAACCTTCTTTTCCTTGTCCCACTTGTAGCGGGCCCTGATGAAGTCACGCTCCAAGGGGTTGGTGAACTTCGCGAAGGGGTCTGGGATACCTGCGGCTTCACGTTCCGCGTCCTCCTTATCCCATATGGGCCTTTTACCGAGGTAGCCACGGCTTCCAAGGCGATGCTTCCCCGTGTTCCTTTGCTGAAGGCTCTTGAATTTCGCAGCCTTAGACTTGGCTGCCTCGGTAGCGCAAGTGTCCTTGAACTTTTCGAACTCCTCTTCCGTAAGTGTCGGATTTTCCTCTAGAATCTTGGACAGGGGTTCCTCAGCCTCAATAGCTCGTTTCACCCTCCCTATCCAGGAGGCCAAATCATTGCCGAACATGCCCATGGCGTGATTGTTAATATTTTTCATCTTCAGATCATCCCACGGTTGTTCTATGTTATCATCCCGGTCGGGGAAATTGAATCTCTTGTGCAACTTCGCCAGGAGCAACTGCGTCAAACGTTCTTTACTCCTTAAGTCATCATCGTTGATGCTCGCGCATTCCCGTAGGATGCATCCTACTTGGTTCCCATAGCACTTGCGAGGTTCTTCCGGTTGTAATGGCTCAAACTTGCCAGGTGCCATCTTTGTGATCACCAATCGTCCAATCCCTAGTTTGTTAGGTTTTCGTATCATCTTCTTCTTCTGCTTCTTCTTTTCGGTAGCGGCATCGGTGTCGGTACCTTCCCCGTCGGTATCTTCCTCGCCGGTACCTTCCCCGCCGGTCTCGGCGCCGCCATCGGTGCCGGCGCCGTCGGTGTCGATGTCGGCGTCAATACCACCATCGAGGCCGACCTGCAAACCTTGACTATGCATTTTCTTAGCAGTCAAATAGTCGAGGTACTCTTGTTCACCCTCATAATCCATCTCTTCATCTTGGTCAGAAGGCCCAGTTCTTCGTTGTTCGACATGTTTCCTATGATTAAGTCTCCTCGTTTAATTCTAAAACTATGAAAAAAATGAGAAATGACATAAAAATAAATCTATGTTTGCCGGAATGTCGTTTCCCAGCACTTGATATGCCTACTATCTAGCACAAATCATGCCAAAATTCACGGAAAATTTTGGCATGACATTTGCTAAAAAATGGACATATCGAGCGCCTGAAATTCACCGGAACGGGAATGAATCAACATTCCGGCGTAACATAGGCCACTCGGATCATTTACCCTGCACATAATCATCATGTCCAAATGACATGCCCAAATTTCCAAATATGACATGTCCAAAACATCACACGTCCACATATCACATGTCCACTTCAAATTTGCATATAAAAGGAAGAAAAATATAGAATTTGAAGAAAAAAAGCTAGCTAAATTCATAACTAAATATATATAACCTAATTAACCATCTGCCCTAACTAAAACCTAACTAAATTAACCAAAAAACCTAGCTACCAGAGAGAGGAGGAGAGGTGGGGGGCTTACAGAGGGTGCAGGCCTGTCAGTGTACAAAACTAGGGGCACATTTTTGTACCCCTTTACCTATGCACGGGCAGTCGGAGCCGCGCCCACGGCCACACCAAGCCGCGTGGAGGTGAGCCAAGGTAAGACCTAAACCCAAGACAAAGCAAAGCAACGACAAGGACCAAGGCCACAAATATCAGATGGACGAAGCAGGTTTCCCCGGCAAGGACCCTTGCCGGGGCAGCTCTCCCACGCCAGCCGAGCAAGCCACCCTTGAGCCCACCAACACTCAACACATGCGTTGGGACAGGGCTCGGGAGGCACCTCTATGGTGGCTTGCACATCTTTGTGAAGACAAAGAATAGTCAAGACCAAAGGAGGATAGGAAGGCAGCCATCCTCACCGAAGGAATCCACAAGCCCCCCGGCAAGATCCTTGCCGGGGACGCCTGCGCGCCGCGGCAAGACCCTTGCCGGGCCACCCGGCAAGGCCCTCTCCAAGCGCACCAGCAGGGCCACCGCCAGGCCCGCACCAGCCAAGTCTCTGCCGCCGTTCGCATGCAGCTGCCAACCCAACCAGCTGGGCAGGCACCTGTGTGGCAACATGCAGCCCTTTGTGGAGGCTCCACCACCGCGCCACCTCAGCTGCCTGCCTGCCTACATGGCACCGCATGCATCGCTGGCCAGGGCGTGTGTCGAAGCTTGGAGGAGCGGCGACGGACGGGACGGGCCTCGCCCCCGTCCCCGATAAAGTGAGAGGACACCTAAGTGATGCATTAAATGCACCTTGCCCTGTAATGCGAGGGATAACCTCGTGCCACTGTAGACCTTTCCACCTCCTGTGTGCCACTGTGGCAGCCCCTTTTTCTTATAAAAGGAGGCCCAAGGCGACCAGGAGAAGGATTCGGCTTGTTGGAGCTCGTTACACCCCGTAGCTAGCTCAAGAACACAGAGTACCGCCACCAAAGCAGGAGTAGGGTTTTATGCATCCTCGCGGCCCAAACCTGGATAAACGAACTACGTGCTCTTTGTTAGACCCGCTCTTCTCTCAACCCTGCGCCCCGCAACCGCGATAGGGATTCATGTGATCCCATAGGTGTCGTTTCCCACCAACATCTTTGGCGCGCCAGGTAGGGGACGCAATTGTGAGAATCTGGTCTGGTAGTTAGCCTAGTGGTTCTTCGTCGCCATGGATCCTAAGAAGAAGACGGCCACGGCGATCGGCTTGTTGGGGGCCGAACGGCTCGTGCCGGTGCGGACGAGCAGCGGACCGGTCGAGGACAGGACCCGAGTCGTGGGCTGCGAACACCAGCACCACCCAGGCAGTCGAAGCCTGGCGAGCGGCGTCGTTCGTGCGCCAGACGATCGGCCCCACGCTGCCGGACCCAAGGACGGAGCTGGGGCCCCTGCCGGCGGCGCAGGGCCCTCAAGGGGTCTCATTGCGCCGACTTCTGGGCGGCGCGGCGACCTCCAGGACGCATACACCGGCGACCACCACGCGTTCTTCCCATGGTGTGCGTGCCGAGCAGCGTCACCACGTTGGTGACCCTGGGCACCGCCGTGGGAAGAGCCCTGTGCGTCATCGGCAAGACGAAGGAGTTCAACACGCTCGCCGAAGTGCTAGTGAAAATGGCACATAGCCGCTGGGTCATGACGGAGCTCCTTCTAACATAGTTAGAAGTCGAAGCGCGCCGCGATCCACTCAGCTGTCACCGCCACCCACGCCAGCGGAAACCTTGGTGCGCTCGCAGCGGCTCCTCGACTTCCCTCCTGCTGCGGAGAAGCTCGATGAGTGGAAGGCCACCATCTGGAGCCTCGTTGCCGTCGCGAACAAAGACAATCCGCGACCGGCGGGGCCCTCGGGTCGGCGCTCCACCGAACCACCACATGTCGGTGCTGGGAGGACCGGGGGAGCTGCGGCCACAGTGCACTCTCCTCCTCCTCGCCAGCCACCACGGGCGTCGGCCCGTCGCGATGACGCTGGTGGTAACATCTCCATAGCGTCATCCGATCCACGGACCCTCCGTGACCAGCGCCAGGTTCTTCGGGAGCGAGCTCACGAAGACGCTCGAACCACCGTCGAGCGCCGGCGCGAAATGCGCTGCCAGCCGGACAAGCGGGCGGGACCCGCTACGGACCACCCGGCACCGGGGGCCCCGGCGGCCTGCCTTACGAGGTGGGCTGCCCAGCTTTTACCCGTGAGCTGAGGCAGTTCCAGTGGCCGTCCCACCGCATGTTGAAGCCCAACGTCGGCGATAAGTACACCGGCAAGACCCATCTGTCCGAGTTCCTCAGCATCTACACCATCGCAATGCAGGCCGCTGGGGCTCATGAAGACAAGGTGCTCGCCAACTACTTCCCGCTGGCGCTCAAGCCCAATGTAATGTCTTGGTTGATGCACTTGCCGGCGGACTCTATCTCTTCCTGGTCAGATCTGTGCCATGAGTTCGTTGGCACCTTCACAGGAGGCCACCAAGCTCATGGCCAGGCCAGTGATCTGCATATCATTCCCCAGAAGGAAGGGGAGACCCTGCGCAAGTACATCCAGAGATTCAGCCGGGTGCAGTACAACATCCTCGACGTTCATCCCGCCGCTGTGATTAGCGCGTTCCATCAGAACGTGCGCAGTCGCAAGATGCGCGAGGAGCTGGCGATGACCAAGGTTAAGGATGTGGCCGAGCTCTACGTTCTGGCCGATAGGTGCGCCCGAGCTAAAGAGGGAAGGAAGTACCCCGGGGAAGAAGCCGACGCGGAAACCGACTCTACCGATGAGGACGCCGCCGCCCCGACGAAGAAGGGTCGGCGTCGCAACAAGAAACGCAAAGGCAAGGCTGTGCTTGGCGTTGAGGGATCTGATGACACCGGTGCCGGCAAGAAGGTCAAGGCAGACACCCCCGGCAAGGAGATTGCCGGGTGCGCGGCCTGCCGGGCCCTGGCGGCTACCGACAAGCCAGGAAGCTCCGGCAAGCAATACTGCAAGATCCACCGCACCAAGGGCCATGATCTCCAGAACTACCGACAAGTCGAGCTGCTTGCTGAGAAGCAAAAGGCTGAGTACGAAAGGCGGGACAAGGAGAAGGACCAAGATGATGCTGAGGGATCCGCCAAGAAGCGTGGTGGCCAAGGAGGCCACCCCGGCAAGGACAACTAGCAAGAGAGGCCCGCCCGGGGCCGCGACAAGAAACAAGAAGACGACGATCACAATGAGGACGACGAGTCCGGTGAGCAAGGGTTCCAGAAGGCTACGGAGGCCATGTGCGTCGATGGCGGCGCCTCGTTGCATACCTCTCACCACCAGCTCAAGCAGTGGGCGCGAGAGGTCACAGCAACGGAGCCGTCGTTCGACGCTCAGAAGCACCTAAAGTGGTCCAGCACGCCCCTCATCTTTGACGCCGAGGACCACCCTGATCGCACTATCGCGGTCGAGTGTTTGCCGTTGTTGGTTTCCCCAACAATACACAACCTCAAGGTGAACAAGATGTTGGTTGACGGCGGGGCCGGCCTGAACCTGATCTCTCCTGTCGTGATCAAAAGGATGCAAATCCCTGACGGAGACCTCGAGGAAACGGGCACGTTTCAGGGGGTCAATCCGGGGAGAAGCCAGCCAAAGGGAAAGGTCACACTGCCTGTAACATTTGGAGGAGAGTTGAACTACCAGACGGATAGGATCGTCTTCGACGTGGCCGAGATCCCCTTGCCCTACAACGGGATCCTCGGCCGCCCGGCACTAGCCAAGTTCATGGAGGCATCACACTACGCCTACAACATGCTAAAGATGCCCGGGCTGTTGACCATCATCTCCGTCCCCTCCAGCAAGAAGGACGCGCTGATCTGCGCCGACCAACTCTACCGGGAGGCAATTGCAGCAGCTGCCGTTGAGGCACCTTCTCCTGCCGCCGAAGGCCCGGGAGGAAAGAAGGAACCCGGCAAGACCTCTCGCACCCACTCCGGGAAGCGCACCTCCTCGGGGTGTTGTGCTACCGTTGAGGATGTGCCAGAGAGCTTTGCCGAAAAGAGCAAGAGATCCAGGGCCGAGCCACCGCAGACCAAGAAGGTGCCCATCGCGGAACACAGCACGGGGGGAGCCTTTACTATAGGCTCCGCTCAACAGCAAATAGGAAGGCGAGCTCGTCACCTTCCTGCAGGCGAATGTCGACGTGTTTGCATGGCAAGCGTCCGACATCCCCGGTGTTCCCAGGGAGGTGATTGAGCACCACCTAGTTGTCTGCCCTCATGCGCGGCCCGTCAAGTAGAAGGTCAGAAAGCAGGCTCTGGAGAGGCAGGAGTTCATCACAGAGGAGATCAGGAAGCTAGAAGCAGCAGGTTTGGTGAGAGGGGTGCTCCATCCGACGTGGTTGGCCAATCCGGTAGTGGTGCACAAGGCAAATGGGAAGTGGAGGTTGTGTATTGATTACACAGATATCAATAAGGCTTGTCCCAAGGACCCCTTCCCATTGCCGCGCATCGACCAATTTGTTGACTCCATGACCGGGTGTGATCTGTTATCATTCCTCGATGCCTACTCAGGCTACCACCAAATCTTCATGACAAGAGAAGATGAAGAGAAGACAGCATTCATCACCCCATGTGGTACGTATTGCTTTTTACGGATGCCTTTCAGGTTGAAGAGTGCTTGCTCAACGTTTGCAAGAGCGGTCCAAATTGGTTTTGAACCTCAGCTCCATAGAAATATGGAAGCCTACATGGATGACATAGTGGTCAAAACCAAGGACGGGACGACTCTTGTGCAAGATCTAGAAGAGACGTTTGCTAACCTGCGCAAGATCAACCTCAAGTTGAACCTTGAGAAGTGTGTCTTCAGCGTCCCGTCTGGCAAGCTTCTCGGGTTCTTCGTGTCATAGCGCGGGATCGAGGCAACCCAGACAAGATCAAGGCTATTGAGCAGATCGAGGCGCCCAAGCGGATCAAGGATGTGCGTCGGCTCACCAGCTGCGTTGACGCCATGAGTCGGTTCATATCCAAGTCCGCCGAGCACGCCCTTTCCTTTTTCAAGATATTGAAAAAGGCGGGCCCAATGGAGTGGACCCCAGAAGCCGAGGCCGCGGTGCAGGACCTGAAGAAATACCTTTCCTCCACGCCAATACTAGTTGCGCCTAAACCACAAGAGTCGATGTTGCTGTATCTGGCGGCGACGAATCAAGTGGTCAGCGCCACACTAGTGGCACAGAGGGAGGTCGACGAGGAGGCACCAATGGCGGCAAGACCAGCGCAGGGTGAGCCAAAGATTCCCCCGGCAGGGCCCGGTGCCGACGAGGCGCGGCCCCCGGCAGAGTCTGGTGCCACCAAGGCGATGCCCGCGCGGTCAAGTGAAGTGGTGCCCAAGAAGAAGATCATGCAGCACCCGGTTTACTTTGTCAGCTCCCTCTTGCAGGGGGCTAGGTTAAGGTATTCCTGTGTGCAGAAATTGCTCTTCGGCCTCCTTATGGCCTCGAGGAAGCTGCGTCACTACTTCCAGGCCCACGAGATCACTGTCATCACCCGCCTCCTGTTGCAACGGATACTGCACACCCCGGACGCAACCGGAAGGATTGTGGAATGGGCCGTGGAGTTGTCAAGCTTCGGCTTAAAGTTTGAGAGTACCTCAACAATTCAGAGCAGAGTCTTGGCGAAGTTCATCATGGAGTGGACCTCGACGCCTGACGAGGAAATCCAGGAGACTACTCTCCCCGGCAAGGAGGCAGACTGCAACTGGGTCATGTACTTTGATGGGGCCTTCTCGCTGCAAGGCGCCGGTGCCGGTGTGTTGCTCGTTGCACCCACTGGAGAGCACCTCAAGTACGTGATCCAGATGCACTTCCCTAGGAAGATGTCCACCAACAACACCGCCGAGTACGAGGGATTGCTTGCTGGTCTCAGGATCGCGGCAGACCTCGCGGTTAAGAAGCTCATCGTCAGGGGTGACTCGCAGCTCGTTGTCAGGCAAGTCAACAAAGATTATCAGAGCCCACTGATGGATGCATACGTAGATGAGGTAAGGAAGCTGGAGGAACGCTTTGACGGTATCCAGGCGGAGCACGTCCCCCGAGCGGAGAACGACGTCACCGATTACCTGTCAAAGCGTGCCGCATTCAAGCTACCCGTGGAACCAGGTACCTTTTTGCTCCGGTTAACTCAACCATCCGTCAATCCATCAGCAGGGCAGAGCAAGCGGAGAAAATCAGGTCCTGGCAAGTACTTTCCTACCGAGCCCCCCCCCCCCCCCCCCCCGGGCCGCCGGCAAGGGTACTGTCGCGAACATTGAGCCTGCCCAAGAGCAACTGGCTCCGGCGGGGCGTCAGGCCCTGGCCGTAGAGACAACCGCTCCCAGGGCGGAAGAAATGCCTTTGGTCCTTGCCGTCGAGCCTCAGGCTCCGGCATGGGCGCAGCATACCGTCCAATTCCTCCAAACAGGGGAGCTTCCTGAGGAGCAGGAAGAAGAGGAGAAAGTAGCCCGTCGGTCCGCCATGTACCAGTTCGTCGATGACGTCCTGTACCGGAGAAGGCCGAACGGTGTGAAACTCAAGTGCATCCCCCGGGAGGAAGGACGGGAGCTGTTGGCAGAGATACATGGAGGCATATGTGGCTCCCACATAGTGTCAAGGGCCCTTGCCGGGAAGGCGTTCCGGCAAGGTTTCTTCTGGCCCACCGCCCTCTAGGATGCGACGGCACTAGTCACCAAGTGTGATGCGTGCCAGTTCCATTCAAAGAAGCTTCATCAACCAGTTCAAGCCCTTCAAACAATCCCTCTCTCCTGGCCATTCTCGGTCTGGGGGCTCGACATACTGGGCCCTTTCCCCCGCGCTGTCGGGGGCTTTGAGTACTTGTACGTTGCGATCGACATGTTCACAAAGTGGCCATAGGTGGAAGCAGTGAGAAAGGTGACTGCTCAGTCAGCCGTCAAATTCTTCAAAGGACTGGTCTGCCTTTTGGTGTGCCAAACAAAGTCATCACCGACAACGGCACGCAGTTCACAGGCCACACCTTCATGCAATACATTCAAGACCTCGGCAGCAAGGTCTGTTTTGCCTCCGTGGCGCATCCACGGAGAAACGGCCAAGCGGAGAGGGCAAATGCTGAAGTGTTGCGAGGCTTGAGAACGAAGACCTTTGACAAGCTGCACAAGAGCGGAAGGTGCTGGATTGATGAGTTGCCGGTGGTTCTTTGGTCAATCAGGACGACGCCAAATCGAGCCACCGGCCAGACACCTTTTGCCCAGGTATACGGGGCAGAAGCACTTCTCCCCATGAAACTCATATACGGGTCACCTCGAGTGCTCGCTTATGATGAGCTTGAGCAAGAGCCGTTGCGCCAAGATGACGCGACGCTCCTTGAGGAAGATCTTCTTCGAGCGGCTGTGAGAGCGGCACACTACCAGCAAGCCTTGCGCCGCTACCATAGCCGCAAGGTTCATGCCCGAAGCTTTGAGGAAGGCGACCTTGTTCTTCGGCACGTTCAGTCGGCCAAGAATTCCAACAACTTGACGCCGAAGTGGGAAGGCCCTTATCGGGTAATATGATTCACCAGGCCTGGCGCAGTACACCTGGAGACCGAGGATGTCGTGCCAGTGAGCAACTCCTGGAACATCGAGCATCTTCGCAAGTTTTATCCATAAGGTGCGGCTTGTCGGGCCTCCTGGCAAGCCACCTTTTGTACGAGCTTTGCTGACAAGACATGTGACCCTTTGTACAAAGCCAGGCGCAGACCCTGAGCGAGAATAAATGAAGCACTGGCACCCTAAGTTATAGCATGCATGCTAGGTCGAGTCTCGTCCTTGGTTAGGGTTGATAAATCTTAGCGGCAGCTAACCCCTAGCTTAGAGGTCAAGTGCGCGTCTCTCTGTTCTTCTATGTCTTCTTTGGTTCACAGGGCACATGAATATCCTTGTCGGGCTGCTTTGGAAGAAAGGGGACGGACCGGCGCCCGGGCCCCGGCAAGCGAGTATTGCCAGGGGCTACAAGAGCAAAGATCCACCCGCACCAAGCCAAGGTTGTCGGGGGCTGCAGATTCAGATAAGTTCTCTATCCCTTATCATGCGTTTCGTTATGGACTGAGGTATGTAAAACCTTGTTTTATCCTTCGGCTACCGTGCTCCCTTATTCCGGACCCTAGGACTCGTTTCCTAGGACCGAGTTTGGTCGTAGTCGCGGCAGCAAGGAAATAAAACGAGGAGCCTAAGCCCACCTCATCCCTGCCTCCGCTAAGGGCATGAGAAAGGTCGAGTGAAGTGGGGGGACGGCAAGGCCGGTTGCCGGGCGAGAAGACGTTTATCTTAAAGGTAACAAGGATTTACTCCTTGTCGTGGGTTTTACCTACGAACGAAAAACCCGGCAAACATCCCTTTTTCATTAAAAAAATATCCCGTACAGGTACAGTTCATACGAAATGAAAAACATGAACAAGGGGATTACAAATTCTAAGGTTAACAAAGGCCCAAAGGCTTACAAGACTAAAAAGAGATAAGATGCCCGTAATCCCTTTCTTGTCCCTCTCCTCAGGAGGCAGGTCAAGGAGGCAAAAAGAGCAAAAGGGGCGCCTAGGTGAGCTACGGGTGGCAGAAGACGCCGAGAGAACACCTCGGTGGCCGCCCACGGGCAGGCTGGTGATGACGGTGCTGGGAAAAGAGCTGGAAGACGAGGCGGCAGGACCGGCAGTATGCGACGAAGGCGTCGGTGCCCGCGTACTCCGAGTTGACGGCCTTGCCGCCCGCCCTCTTCCTCTTCCGCAGCCTCCCGACGCCAGCCGCCCAAGGAGACGGCCCCGAGAAGTTCAAGGAGCTGGCCCCGCCCCCGGCAAACCCCTGCCGGAGGAGAGGCCAGGTGCAGATGCTGCTGCTGCCGCACCCGCCCAGGCGCGGGGCGTCTGACGCCTAGTCGGAACCGTCCCCGCCATCCGCCTCGCTGTCCTCCTCGTCACTTTCGCTCGAGGAGGGATCTTCATCGTCAGAGGAGCTCTCCACGCAGCACCTTACGCAAGTCCCGAAGTGCCCGAAGATCTTGACGGAAAGGAGGCCACCCTCCATTAGTTTGAAATGGAGAGTGAGCCCATCCGTCAAGCTGTGGAGGAGAGAGAAGGTCTTCCACCCTCGGTGGAGATACATGACGTGAGGGGCGGGGAACTCGACGTCGGCCCATGTGTCGCTGTTCCCGCAGCCCCTCATATGCAGCCGCAACGACTGCGGCGGATCCAGCTCCATCTCCCGCGCAAATGGAGTCGGGAGGCGAAGGCGACGTCGCGGCGGCCGGCGCAGCCTGACGAAGAATTCGCGGGGGTTATCCCCAGCATGGCCCTCCATCGGAGGAGGAGCTGCTGGCGGGGGCAAGGCCGGCGCACCACCCCGTCCTCCTCTTCCCCGAGCGCTGCGGCCTTTGCCCTGGCCTCGCCCCCTCCCCCTTCCCCTCGCGGCCGGCTCCGCCACCGCGGGCGCAAGAGGAGGAGGGACGCGTTGTCGAGCGGCAACCCTCGCCGCCACCATCGAAGGACAGGGATTCCCTTTCTCCATGACGAATGGAAGGAAGGAGCAGAAGCAGAGGGAGGGAGAAGATGGAAGAATGCAGGATGCCATCCCCCCTTCCCGCTCTTCATAAAGGAGAGGGGTTGGGGCTCGGCCACCCCGCTCGGTCAGTCAAGACACGGGAGGCGCAGGGAACCAGGACCGACCCGCTGCCCCAACCAGTGACGGCCCGGTTTCCCACCTCCACCGTTTGCCACCCCGAGCGCATGGAAGACACGTGGCAGGCGTGCAGAACCGAGGGGACAAGTGAGGCGACCTCTCCCCACCCCGTGATCGTGGGGAGTGGACGCCTTGAAGACCACGCCTCGGCCCCATTCAGTAAATGAGCCGCGCCTCCACGCCTCCCTCCCTTTACGGGGAAGGCGTGAGCCGCCTCTTTATTGCGATGTGACGCATGCTTGTGGAAACCGCACCATGCATGCCGCCCACGTCACGCACACCCCTCCACGCTGCGCCGCGCGCGCGGGTCGTGGGAATCGCAGCGCACGAAAAATCTTACCACGGTAAAAACTGCCCCGCCTGCCCGCGCACCGTTTTGGGCCTGACCCAACAACGTGTCGCACTTATGTGTGGCCCAGGCCCGGGGGCTCCTGTCGGTGTACAAAACTAGGGGCACATTTTTGTACCCCTTTACCTGCACACGGGCAGTCGGAGCCGCGCCCACGGCCACACCAAGCAGAGCGGAGGAGGTGAGCCATGGTAAGACCGAAACCCAAGACAAAGCAAAGCAGCGACAAGGACCAAGGCCACAAAGATTAGATGGGCGAAGCAGGTTTCCCCGGCAAGGACCTTTGCCGGGGCAGCCTCAGTGGCCCCGGCAAGGCTCTTGCCAGGGCAGCTCGCCCACGCCAGCCGAGCAAGCCACCCTCGAGCCCACCAACACTCAACACATGCGTTGGGACAGGGCTCGGGAGGCACCTCAGTGGTGGCATGCAGATCTTTGTGAAGACAAAGAATAGTCAAGACCAAAGGAGGATAGGAAGGCAGCCATCCTCACCGGAGGAATCCACAAGACCCCCGGCAAGATCTTTGCCGGGGACGCCTGCGCGCCGCGGCAAGACCCTCGCCGGGCCACCCGGCAAGACCCTTGCCAGGCCACCCGGCAAGGCCCTCGCCAAGCGCACCAGCAGGGCCACCGCCAGGCCCGCACCAGTCAAGTCTCCGCCGCCGTTCGCATGCAGCTGCCGACCCAACCAGCTAGGCAGGCACCTGCGTGGCAACATGCAGCCCTTCGTGGAGGCTCCACCACCGCGCCACCTCAGCTGCCTGCCTGCCTACATGGCACCGCATGCATCGCTGGCCAGGGCGTGTGTCGAAGCTTGGAGGAGCGGCGACGGACGGGACGGGCCTCGCCCCCGTCCCCGATAAAGTGAGAGGACACCTAAGCGATGCATTAAATGCACCTTGTCCTATAATCCGAGGGATAACCTCGTGCCACTCTAGACCTTTCCACCTCCTGTGTGCCGCTGTGGCAGCCCCTTTTTCCTATAAAAGGAGGCCCGAGGCGACCAGGAGAAGGATTCGGCTTTTTGGAGCTCGTTACACCCCGTACCTAGCTCAAGAACACAGAATACAGCCACCAAAGCAGGAGTAGGGTTTTACGCATCCTCGTGGCCTGAACCTGGATAAACGAACCGCGTGCTCTCTGTTAGACCCGCTCTTCTCTCAACCCCGCGCCCTGCAACCGCAGTAGGGATTCATGTGATCCCATAGGTGTTGTTTCCCTCCGACAAGGCCCGGCGACGGCCGAGGTTGGGAGGGGTCAGGGTCGCGGTCGAGCGCCAGGGCCGGAGCCGGGGTCGGGGTCGGGGCTGGGGCCGTGGGCGAGCGTCGGGGCCGGAGCCGAGGTCGGGGTCGGGGCCGGGGTCTGGGTCGGGGGCCGGAGCCGGCGCCAGGGTCGGTCGGTGTCGGGGTCAGGGGCGAGCGCAGAGGCGCGGCGAGGGCTCCGGCGGCGTGACGGGGGAAGAGAGAGTGTGGGGATTTGGGGGAAAAGAGGTGGGATGAAGAGAGGAGTGGGAATTTTCGGGGTTAAGTGGGCATATTAGTAGCGCGTTTAGGCAAAACGCGCTATAGCTGCTCCAGGTAGCTAAAAAATGGAGATGCAATTCTATGATTAACATCATACTTAGCAAGCATTTTACGAAAAGCACCATGAATAAAATGTGAACCACCATCAGTCATTAGGTATCTAGGGACTCCAAACCTTTTAATAATAACTTCTTTAAGCATCTTAATAGAGGTGTTATGATCAGCACTACTAGTTGGAATAGCTTCTACCCACTTAGTAACGTAATCAACAGCAGCTAAAATATGTGTACACCCGTTAGAGGAAGGAAACGGTCCCATATAATCAAAGCCCCAAACATCAAATGGTTCAATAACAAGTGAATAGTTCATAGGCATTTCCTGACGTCAACTAATATTACCAATTCTTTGTCATTCATCACAAGAAAAGACAAACTTACGGGCATCTTTGAAGAGAGTAGGCCAATAAAAACCGGATTGCAATACAAGCCTCGGAGTGACACTTGCGTAGGATCTGTTCCAGTTCATGCTCAGGTACACAACTTCTAATAACACCATCTACTCCTTCTTTATAAAGGTGTGGGTCATCCCAGAAGTAATGTCTTAAATCATAGAATTTTTTTTATTTTGCTGGTATGTGAAACTAGGTGGTATGAATTTAGCAACAATGTAATTAGCATAGTCAGTATACCATGGAGCGGTACGAGAAGTATTTATGACAGCTAATTGTTCATCAGGAAAGCTATCATCAATAGGTAGTGGGTCATCGAGAACATTCTCTAACCTAGACAAGTTGTCTGCAACGGGGTTCTCAGCTCCCTTTCTATCAATAATATGCAAATCAAATTCTTGTAGCAAGAGAACCCATCTAATAAGTCTAGGTTTAGCATCTTTCTTTTCCATAAGATATTTCATAGCAGCAAGATTAGTGTGAACAGTTACTTTAGAATCAACAATATAAGGTCTGAACTTATCACAAGCAAATACAACTGCTAAAAATTCTTTTTCAGTAGTAGCATAATTCCTCTGGGCACTGTCTAGAGTTTTACTAGCATATTGGAGAACATTTAATTTCTTATCAACTCTTTGTCCTAAAACAACACCTACCGCATAATCACTAGCATCACACATAATTTCAAAGGGTAAATTCCAATCAGATGGCTGAACAATAGGTGCAGAAATCAAAGCTTTCTTAAGTATTTCAAATGCTTCTACACAATCTTCATCAAAGACAAAAGGGACATCTTTTTGTAAGAGATTAGTCAGAGGCCTAGAAATTTTTGAGAATTCTTTAATGAACCTCCTATAAAAACCGGCATGACCAAGGAAACTTCTTATACCTTTAATGTCCTTAGGACACGACATCTTTTCAATAGCATCAACTTTAGCTTTATCAACTTCAATACCTCTTTCAGAAATTTTATGCCCCAAGACAATATCTTCATTAACCATAAAGTGGCACTTCTCCCAATTCCAGACAAGATTAGTTTCTTCACATCCCTGCAAAACTCGATCAAGGTTGCTTAAGCAATCATCAAAAGAAGTTCCATATACGGAAAAATAATCCATGAAAACCTCAACAATCTTTTCACAAAAGTCAGAGAATATAGCAGTCATACATCTTTGAAAGGTGGCAGGTGCATTACATAAACCAAAAGGCATACGTTTATAAGCAAAGGTACCGAAAGGGCAGGTAGAAGTGGTCTTATCTTGATCCTCTTTTGACACACGTATTTGAGAGAAAATAGAATAACCATTTAGAAAGCAAAAATGTGTATGTTTAGATAATCTTTCTAGCATTTGATCAATAAAAGGTAAAGGGTAATGATCCTTTCTAGTAGCTTTATTTGATTTGCGGGAGTCAGTTACCATTCTATAACCTGTAACAATTCTTTGTGGGATCAATTCATCTTTATCATTAGGAACGACAGTAATACCTCCCTTCTTAGGGACACAATGGATAGGACTTACCCATTGACTATCAGCAACGGGATAAATTATACCTGCTTCCAAGAGCTTTAGTATTTCTTTTCTTACCACTTCTTTCATCTTAGGTTTTAACCATCATTGGTGATCAACAACCGGTTTAGCGTCTTTCTCGAATTTTATTTTGTGTTGGCATAGAGTGGGATTAATGCCCTTAAGATCATCTAGAGTATATCCAATAGCAGAACAGTGCTTCTTCAGAGTTTTCAATAATTTCTCTTATTCCTGTTCTGAAAGATTAGCACTAATAATAATAGGATATATATTTCTCTCATCAAGATAAGCATATTTAAGAGTATCAGGTAATGGTTTAAGCTCAAACACGGGAACACCCTAGGGTGGAGGGGGGTCCCCTAGAATTTCAACAGGCAAGTTGTGTTTCAAAATAGGTCCATGTTTAAAGAATATTTCATCCATTTCCCTTCTTTCATTCATAAACATATCATTTTCATGGTCTAACAAATATTGTTCTAAAGGATCATTAGGAGGCACGGCAATAGAAGCAAGACCAATAATTTCATCTTTACTAGGCAACTCTTTATCATGGGGTTGTCTATGAAATTTAGCAAAATTAAAGTCATGAGACATATCCCCTAAACCAATAGTAACCACATCCTTTTCGCAATCTATCCTAGCATTAACAGTATTCAAGAAGGGTCTAACAAATATAATGGGACAAAAGTTATCTTGTGGGGAACCAAGAACAAGAAAATCAGCAGGATATTTAACTTCCCCACACAAGACTTCAACATCTCTAACTATCCCAATTGGTGAAATAGTATCTCTATTGGCAAGCTTAATTGTAACATCAATACCTTCTAACTCAGCAGGTGCAATATCATGCATAATTTCTTTGTATAAGGAAGGAGGTATTGCACTAACACTAGAACCCATATCACATAAGCCATGATCTCTGTTGGAAAAGGCAGTGCCTAGGAGGCGCTTAGGCACGCCTAGGCGCTAGGCGATGGCCAAACGCCTCGCCTAGGGCATAAATGGAAGTCTAGGCAGAGCAAACAACGAATTGCCTATCCAAGCAAGGAATCATGCCATATGGCACGGATATGCCGAACGGGCCATATTCCAATGGCACTAGCTGCTAGTTAACTTATTTATATGCCCTATATTAATATTGACACACATATAATACTCAGAAATACACCCTGATAGTAAAACTATATTATCGCCTAGGCCGCGCCTAGGGTGCTTAAGCACTGCCTAGGCACTAGCCAAAGGCCAACCGCCTCGCTTACGCCTACCACTTTTTCCAACCTTGGCCATGATAGCAATGATCTCCTATTTTAATAGAAATAACAGGCATGCCTATAATAGGTCTATTTTTATTTTTAGTATCGGGTCTAGCAATTCTAGCAGCTTCATCACAGAAGTAAATAACATGCCCATCCATATTATCGGTCAGGAGGTGTTTAACCATAGCAATACTAGGTTCAACTTTAATTTGCTCGGGGGTGTAGGTGTTCTAGTATTACTCTTACGAACCACAGTTGAAGCTTTAGCATGATCCTTTACTCTAGCAGGGAAAGGTGGTTTCTCAATATAAGCGGTGGGAACAATAGGATCAACATTGTAAGTGATAGTCTTTTCTTCAACATTAATAGGTTCAACTACTTTTACTTCAATGGGAGGATGATATTTAAACCACTTCTCCTTAGGAAGACCAACATGAGTAGCAAATGATTCACAGAAAGAAGCTACTATCTCAGAGTCAAGTCCATATTTAGTGCTAAATTCATGGAAAACATCGGTATCCATAAAAGATTTAACACAATCAAACTTAGGTGTTATACCTGACTCCTTACCTTCGTTGAGATTGCTATAATCAGAGTTGCATTTAATTCTTTCCAATAAATCCCATTTGAATTCAATAGTCGTCTTCATCATAAAAGAACTAGTGCAAGAAGTATCGAGCATGGAGCGATTATTGAGACAAAGCCGAGCATAAAAAATTTGAATAATAATTTCTCTTGAGAGCTCATGATTGGGGCATGAATATAACATTGACTTAAGCCTCCCCCAAGCTTGGGCGATGCTTTCTCCTTCGCGAGGCCAAAAATTATATATATAATTACGATCACGATGAACCTGATGCATAGGATAGAACTTCTGATGAAATTCCAATTTCAATCTGTTGTAGTTCCATGATCCAATATCATCGCATAGACTAAACCATGTCAATGCCTTTCCCTTCAAAGATAAAGGGAATACCTTCTTCTTGATAACATCCTTGGGCAAACCATCAAGCTTAAATAATCCACAAACTTCATCCACATATATTAGGTGCAAATCGGGATGTAATATTCCATCTCTTGTAAAAGGATTAGGTAGCAGTTTCTCTGTCATACCCGAAGGAATTTCAAAGTAAACATTTTCAGTAGGTTCAGTAGGTTGAGGAGCAACTATTTGCTCTACTAGTCGGGGTGAAGATACCCCGAACAAGCCCCTCAAAGGATTACTTCCCATAGTAACAAGTGACAGTAAATTTCAGCACACTATATAAATTTGTCCTTACCAAATTCCACTTACCAAAGGCGCTTCTCTCCCCGTCAACGGCGCCAGAAAAGAGTCTTGATGACCCACAAGTATAGGAGATCTATCATAGTCCTTTTGATAAGTAAGACTGACGAACCCAACGATGAGCAGAAGGAAATGACAAGCAGTTTCCAGTAAGGTATTCTCTGCAAGCACTGAAATTATTGGTAACAGATAGTTTTGTGATAAGGTAATTTGTAACGGGTAACAAGTAATAAAAGTAAACAAGGTGCAGCAAGGTGGACCAATCCTTTTTGTAGAAAAGGACAAGCCCAGACAAACTCTTATCTAAAGGAAAACGCTCCCGAGGACACATGGGAATTATTGTCAAGCTAGTTTTCATCACGCTCATATGATTCGCGTTCGTTACTTTGATAATTTGATATGTGGGTGGACCTGTGCTTGGGTACTGACCTTCCTTGGACAAGCATCCCACTTATTATTAACCCCTCTTGCAAGCATCCGCAACTACAAAAGAAGTATTAAGGTAAACCTAACCATAGCATGAAACATGTGGATCCAAATCAGCCCCTTACGAAGCAACGCATAACTAGGGTTTAAGCTTATGTCACTCTAGCAACCCATCATCTACTTTTTACTTCCCAGCGCCTTCCCCTAGGCCCAAACAATGGTGAAGTGTCAGGTAGTTGACATTCACATAACACCACTAGAGGAAAGACAACATACATCTCATCAAAATATCGAACGAATACCAAATTCACATGACTACTTATAGCAAGACTTCTCCCATGTCCTCAGGAACAAACGTAACTACTCATATATCATATTCATGTTCACAATCAGAGGGTTATTAATATGCATTGAGGATCTGAACATATGATCTTCCACCAAATGAACCAACTAGCATCAACTGCAAGGAGTAATCAAAACTACTAGCAACCTACAGGTACCAATCTGAGGTTTTGAGACAAAGATCGGATACAAGAGATGAACTAGGGTTTGAGAGGATATGGTGCTGGTAAAGATGTTGATGGAGATTGACCCCCTCCCGCTGAGAGGATCGATGGTGATGACGATGGTGACGATTTCCCCCTCCCGGAGGGATGTTTCCCCGGCAGAACAGCTCCGCCGGAGCCCTAGATTGGTTTTGCCCAGGTTCCGCCTCGAGACGGCGGCGCTTCGTCCCAAAAGCTTCCTTCTCATTTTTTCCAGGGAGAAAGACTTCATATAGCAAAATATGGGCACCTGAGGCCTGCCAGGGGGCCCACGAGGCAGGGGAGCGCCCAGGGGGTAGGGCGCGCCCTCCACCCTCGTGGCCAGGGTGTGGCCCCCCTCTGGTTGATTCTTTCACCAGTATTTTTTTATTCCAAAAAGTGCCTCCGTGAAGTTTTAGGACTTTTGGAGTTGTGCAGAATAGGTCTCTAATATTTGCTCCTTTTCCAGCCCAAAATTCCAGCTGCCGGCATTCTCTGTCTTCGTGTAAACCTTGTAAAATAAGAGAGAATAGGCATAAGTATTGTGACATAATGTGTAATAACAGCCCATAATGCAATAAATATCGATATAAAAACATGATGCAAAATGGACGTGTCAATAAGCTCCAGCGTGCCACCGACGAGGAGCTCCGGTGGGCGCCCAACGAAATGGCAAGATCGGCCGCGCGCGTCCGCCAGCAAGAGGCAGATCGGTACGTCAAGCGCTGTGAGGCGGAGGAGTTGGAGTACTGCCTCCGCACTGGGAAGACGGCGCGCACCAGGGAGCTGTTGGTGAGGGGCTGCCGGAATACTGGCCCCAGGAGGGATTATTAGTTTTAGTATTGTTCGTTTTTTCAATTTTATGCATTGTACCTAGTAGTTAAGTATCATCACGTATATGTGATGATATTTCATATACATATATATATATATATTCTGTGATGATCTAATGAACAATTAATATATATATATATATATGTATGTATTATGAATTCCATTTTCTATCTGTTTTTGTATACTAATTTGAATCTAGCTGTTATCATCCACATATACAGAATGGAAAGCGTATATACACACATTGAAACAGAACATATAAGAATGGAAAACAGAGTACACACATTGAAACAGAGCAATAAACAGAGCAATACTATGATTGCTGTGAATACATAGCTATCCACGTCGAAACGACTTTCCAGAATAAAACGTGTCCATGAGACCTTGACCAGCAGCCCTTGCCTAGGGTAGCTCTTGGCTCTGCCTAAACTCGTGCAGGCGTTCGTCCAAGCAGTCGACACGCTCGCGGTACATCTGGAGCGCGATCTCGAGCTCCAAGTTGGCTATTTCATCGGAGATCACCAACTCGAGGATGCGACGGCCATGTTCCTCTACTGCGCCCAGGTGGACACCTGGGCCAAGGAGGCGGCCGATCCTACGGACCAGCGTGTTGGCATCCAGCGGGCCGCGGACAAGGCGAACGGCGGCACCCACGCGAACGGTGCGGTGGGCGTCCGGTGCAAGTACAGCATGGCCGGCCTCTGGTGCAAGTACGACGCTGAGGGCCTCTGCCCACTCCTGGCGAGGAATGGGGGTACTGACGGGACATGTACCCAGTAGCGACGCCGTGTCGACAGCAGGCAAGCGCTAATGGATCCACTGTTGGTGTGTGGCGCGCCGCGCCTCTCGCTCTACGGTGCTCCAACGGTCTCGCCGTGCGGCGAGCCACAGCCTATCGGCGCGGACGCGCCTAGCTTGCTCTGCGGCGCGCCATTGATCATGTTGTGTAGCGAGTTGCAGCCTATCGGCGCTGACATGCCTATCTTGATCCGCGGCGCTCAGGCGCCATGCGCCAAAGGTCTGCTCAACCCTGGCGATGACGCGCATCACGGCATCGTCCATCGCGTTGCCGGGGAGCGCCTCAGCCTCGACGGGCCGTGGCGCCTGCTCGTTTTCCTCGTCGACGAGGTTGATGGCGGAGGCGGCGCTTTGGTGGGTTGGCATGCTTGGAAAAGGTGGATGTGCTACAGGCTGCGCTTGTCGCCTCCGTGCGTCACGCGCCCCCTATGCGCAATATAGCAGGGTGGCGGGAAACAGGTGAGGAAATGGCGGGAAACTGTGGCGTGTTCATAAAACGCCATCAATTAATGAAAACTTAGCATCAAGCTAGCACAAGTCGTAGATGATGATCATATGAACACGGACCACTCTACGGAACCCGTCGGTGATGAATTCATCAATCCCAAACGGTTGAATACTAGCAAGCATTTGCCCACAACACACACGGCCTATTCCATCACAAATAGGTCGGATGGATCAACTGTATGCCACGTATCACACATTGTCAAAAAGTAATGCGGTAGACCTTCTTTAATTAACATGTGTTAAAAAACAAGGACCTTGACCGAAATGACCCATCCCATCAGCTAATTTAACCTCGACACAACTTTCCATCCAGTCACCCATCCCATGGCTGCTCCAGCCAGCACACTTAACTTGATAGTTTTCTTACATGAGCTACTGGTGGAACAGCTAGTCCTTGCTGATAGGAATGCCTCTTCACATCCTTATGGCGTATCCGGATGACCGCCCGTCCCACAATGGCCAATAGATGTTTTGTAGACAAAGCATATCACATACATCTTATTAGAAGTAATCGTCTGCGTTATTATCGGTCTTCACACACATTTCTGATTACAGACATGTTTGCTGCGTATCACACACATCTTGTTATATTGAACCATTTCTGTTATCTTGCCTAATCACAAATAGTTCATCCGAGTGAACCGTATGTTGTATATCACACACACCTTCATCTGGCTGCCCGTTTCTTTTGTGTTGCCTAATCACAAACAGTTCATCCGAGTGAACTGTATGTTGTGTATCGCACACGCCTTCATCTGGATGCTCGTTTCTTTTGTTCCCCCTCTTTGCAAACAGTTAATTGAACTGAACTGTATGCCCTTCATCGCACACGCAACTAAAACCTGAACCGTGTTTGATGCATCCGTCATTGCAAACATTTTATACATTTCTGACGGTTTTCATACACCACCGTTTGCGATTATGGCACCGCACACAGTTTCTCGAAGGGTCTCTGATTGTAGTATCGCGTTAGCAGCATCCTGCAGTAGTGTTCTATGGTTCGAACCCAGTTAGAACAAGTTGCTTGTAGTTCAAACCCAGTTAGAACAAGTTGCTTGTAGTTCAAACCCAGTTCAAAGGGTCTCTGATGGTTAAATCCGAAGATGAAATAGGTGGTAAGAACGGAAATATTAAAACTTCTGGAAGCAGGTATAATCTATCCTATAGCTGATAGTAGATGGGTAAGTCATGTTCATTGTGTTCCTAAGAAAGGAGGTATAACTGTTGTTCCTAATGATAAGAATGAACTCATTCCATAAAGAATTGTTACAGGCTATAGAATGGTAATTGATTTTAGAAAACTAAACAAAGCAACTAGAAAAGATCATTACCCTTTGCCTTTTATTGATCAAATGCTTGAAAGATTATCTAAGCACACACACTTTTGCTTCCTTGATGGATATTCTGGCTTTTCACAAATACCTGTTTCGCAACCTAATCAAGAAAAGACCACTTTTACTTGTCCTTTTGCAATCTATGCTTATAGACGTATGCCTTTTGGTTTATGTAATGCACCTGCTACCTTTCAAAGATGTATGACTGCTATATTCTCTGATTTTTGTGAAAAGATTGTTGAGGTTTTCATGGATGAATTTTCTGTTTATGGGAAGTCTTTTGATGATTGTTTAAGCAATCTTGATCGAGTTTTGCAGAGATTTGAACAAACAAATCTTGTCTTGAATTGGGAGAAGTGCCACTTTATGGTTAATGAAGGCATTGTCTTGGGTCATAAAATTTCTGAAAGAGGTATTGAAGTGGACCAAGCTAAGGTTGATGCCATTGAGAAAATGCCAGGTCCTGAAGATATAAAAGGTATACATAGTTTCCTAGGTCATGCTGGTTTCTATAGGAGATTTATCCAAGACTTCTCTAAAATTTCTAGGCCTCTTACTAGTCTTTTGCAAAAAGATATTCCTTTTGTTTTTGAAGATGATTGTTCAGAAGCTTTTGAAACACTCAAGAAAGCCTTAATTTCTGCACCTATTATTCAACCACCTGAATGGAACTTGCCTTTTGAAATTATGTGTGATGCTGACTATGTTGTTGGTGTTGTTCTAGGACAAAGAGTTGATAAGAAATTGAATTCTATTCATTATGCTAGTAAAACTCTAGACAGTGCTCAAAGAAATTATGCTACTACTGAAAAAGAATTCTTAGCAATGGTGTTTGCTTGTGATAATTTTTTTTTTGATACTATGCTTGTGATAAATTTAGACCTTATATTGTTGATTCCAAAGTAACTGTTCACACAGGCCTTGCTGCTATTAAATATCTTATGGAAAAGAAGGATGCTAATCCTAGACTTATTCATTGGGTTCTTTTGTTACAAGAATTTGATTTACATATCATTGATAGGAAAGGACCTGAGAACCCTGTAGCTGATAACTTGTCTAGGCTTGAAAATGTGCTTGATAACCCACTACCTATTGATGATAGTTTTCCTCATGAGCAGTTATCTGCAATAAATGTTTCTCATAGTACTCCTTGGTATGCTGACTATGCTAATTACATTGTTGCTAAATATTTTCCACCTAGCTTTACATACCAACAAAAGAAAAAATTCTTCTACGATTTAAGACACTATTTTTGGGATGACCCACATCTTTATAAAGAAGGAGTAGATGGTATTATTAGATGTTGTGTACCTGAGCATGAACAGGGACAAATCCTACGGAAATGTCACTCCGAAGCTTATGGAGGGCATCATGCTGGAGATAGAACTGCTCACAAGATATTGCAGTCTGGATTCTATTGGCCTGCTCTCTTCAAGGATGCCCGTAAGTACTACTCATCTTGTGATGAATGTCGAAGAATAGGTAATATCGGCAAGCGTCAAGAAATGCCTATGAATTGCTCACTTGTCGTTGAACCATTTGATGTTTGGGGATTTGATTACATGGGACCTTTTCCTTCCTCTAATGGGTATACACATATTTTGGTTGTTGTTGATTATGTTACTAAATGGGTAGAAGCTATTCCAACCAGTAGTGTTGATCACAACACCTCTATTAAAATGCTTAAGGAAGTTATTTTCCCAAGGTTTGGAGTCTCTAGATATTTAATGACTAATGGTGGTTCACACTTTATTCATGGTGCTTTTCGTAAAATGCTTGCCAAGTATGATGTTAACCATAGAATTGCATCACCTTATCACCCTCAGTCTAGTGGTCAAGTTGAACTTAGCAATAGAGAAATAAAATTAATTTTGCAAAAGACTGCCAATAGGTCCAGGAAGAATTGGTCTAAGAAATTAGATGATGCACTTTGGGCTTACAAAATAGCATATAAAAATCCTATGGGTATGTCTCATTATAAAATGGTCTATGGAAAGGCTTGTCATTTGCCTCTTGAATTAGAACATAAAGCATTTTGGGCAATTAAAGAACTCAATTATGATTTCAAACTTGCTGGGGAAAAGAGGTTATTTGATATAAGCTCATTAGATGAATGGAGAACCCAAGCTTATGAAAATGCAAAATTATTCAAAGAGAAAGTTAAAAGACGGCATGACATGAGAATCCAAAAGCGTGAGTTTAAAGTCAGAGAATATGTTCTTTCGTACAACTCTCGTTTTAGATTCTTTGCATGAAAACTCCTCTCAAAATGGGAAGGCCCCTATGTCATCGAGGAAGTTTATCGGTCTGGAGCCATCAAAATAAATAATCCTGAAGGTACTAACCCGAAGGTTGTCAATGGACAATGAATAAAGCATTATATCTCAGGTACGCCCATTAATGTTGAAAGTAATATTATCCAAACTTTGACACTGGAAGAACACCTAAAAGAATCCTTCCGGAACTATCCAGAATTGTGAAAATAAGGAGGTACATGATACGGTAAGTAAACGGACTCCGAAAAATCCGCAAAAATATTTTTTATCAGTTTAGGAATATTTAAAAATTTAGGAAATAAAGAAACTTCCAGGAAGCGTACCCTGGTGGGCACAAGACACCAGCCTGGCATGCCCAGGTGGGTTGTGCCCACCTGGGACACCTTCCGGACTCCGTTTTTCTACAGCTTGCTTGTCCTCCAAGATAAAAAAAATCTATATATACTTCTGAAACCTGTTAATCACCGTATTACGGAGAAATCCACTGTCCTCTTTCCTTGTTGTTTTCCTGTTAGATCTAAAAACATGTCATCTCAAGACTCTGGGGGTGAGAGCTATGTTGTTGATCTCATCGCAAACCCCAAATCCTTTGGGGATGAGAAGCACTATAGCTGGACCTTCGAAGAAGATGAAGATGAATCGGTTCCTCCCCGGTTCAAAAACGAAAGCATGGAGGCGTTATGCAAGAGGATAATAAAACTCGAGATAGATAAAAACGAGTTGAGGATAGATAAATTTATCCTCCGTCAAAAGCTGGAGGAATCGAACGGCAAACCCTCTACTTTCTCACCACCACCAACATCATCTTCTTCACCACCAAAGGAGAATTGAGTATCGGGTATGGGCACTCCCCTTGGCTTCCGCCAATCTTGGGGGAGATGCCCCGGTATCGTATCATCCCACTATCGTTTTGCTTTTCCTTATTTTAGTTCGATCTTTTTGCTTTAGATGAAATAAAGTTAGTTTGATCCTTTCTTATTTGAGAGTTTGCTTAGTGATCTATCCTTGTAATAATGTGCAAGTTATATAATAAAGTTTACTTTGAGCTTTTACTTTCTTTACTTTCATGTTGCAAATAAAGAAAAGAAATAAGAAAGAAAATAAATAATTAAGATCATATACTAATCCTATGGTAGGTGATAGCACCACATAAGGAAAAGTATAAGTAGAAAATTTTATTAGAGATTGAAAAACATAGCATTGGTCAATGATGCAACTCATGAAAGAATTAGTAAGGGAAGAGAAGATTCACATATGAATATACTATCCTAGAAATCTTTTGTGATTGTAAGCCCTCATCAAAATATTATATGCCAAAATTGTTGACGTTGGGCAAGGAAGACAACTTAATGGTTTATGTTTGTTTGTATTCACATAGAAGTCATATTGTCATAGATCCTTCAACATGTGGTGCTTGCCCCTATCTTTGCTAGCCAAAAATTCCGCACTAAGTAGAGAAACTACTGGTGCGTCCAAAAACCCTTAAACCCAAATCTTATTTTCAAGTGTCCACCATACCTCCTAGGGATTGAGCAAGATCCCTCAAGTAAGTTGTCATCAGTGCAAAAAGGCAATAAAAATGCTTCTAAAAGTGTGAGATCATTTAGTGTAAGAGAAAATTGAGTTTTGTACGAACTTGGATGACAAAGAATAAAAGCGACATACTGCATAATAAAGGTTGTTATCTTAAGGGGCAATACAACATGATGTTCTTTTGCACTAAGGGAATGAGCATACAAACAAATAAGCGCATGGCAACCTCTGATTCCCTCTGTGAAGAGTATATCTTTTACTTTTATGTATTTACTTTTATGCAAAGAGTCGAAGTTTTCCTTCTATTCCTTTTTATTTTTCTCCTTTGGCAAGCATCATGTGGTGAGGAAAGATCTAGGCACACATGTCCAGTTGAATATAGATAGCACATGAGTTATTATTGTTAACACCACCCTTGAGGTGAATATGTTGGGAGGCGAAACTATAAGCCCCTATCTGTCTATGTGTCTGGTTGAAACCTTTTGCTCATGTGTACGCGATGAGTGTTAGCAATCATAGAAGACTATATGATGGTTGAGTATGTGGACTTGCCTAAAGGCTCCTACATGTGACCCTTCCTGAAAAGATGATGAATTGTAGTTGCAAAGTTGACTGAGAACATAGTTTATTGGTTTCTAATAGAGTTTTTGCTTTATACTTCGATTGTGTGATGAACTGTTACTTATTCATGAGAAGTGTATGATAAAAGTCTTATGTTTAAATTTGTTGTTGTTATAATAATCAACATGATGCTTCTATGTCTGTATTTTGTTTTTATCGACACCTCTCTCTCAAAGCATGTGGACATGTTTTTTGATTTCGGTTTTTCGCTTGAGGACAAGCAAGATCTAAGCTTGGGGAGTTGATACATCCATTTTGCAACATGTTTTCTTACTGTTATTTATAATGTTCTTATCCATAATAATGCTTTTTGGAGTAATTCTAATGCCTTTTCTCTCATAATTTGCAAGGTACAGACAAAGAGGGAGAATTCCGGCAGCTGGAAATCTGGACCTGGAAAAGCTTCGTCATGCTACCTATTCTGCACAACTCCAAAAAGCTGAAACTTCACGAGGAATTTTTATGGAATATTTAAGAATTATTGGAGCACATAACTACCAGAGGGGGCCCACCAGGTGGGCACAACCCACCTAGGCGCCCCAGGGAGCCCAGGCGCGACCTGGTGGGTTGTGCTCACCCAGGCCCACCTCCGGTGCCCATCTTCTAGTATATAGGTCATTTTTACCTAGAAAAAAATAAGGAGAGTACTTTCGGGCCGGAGTGCCGCCGTCTCGAGGCGGAACTTGGGCAGGAGAACTTTTGCCCTCCGGCGGAGCGATCCCGCCGAGGGAACTAACCTCCCAGAGGGGGAAATCATCGTCATCATCATAACCAACAACTCTCCCATCCTGGGGAGGGAAATCTCCATCAACATCTTCAACAGCACCATCTCGTCTCAAACCCTAGTTCATCTCTTGTGTTCAATCTTGTTACCGGAACTATAGATTGGTGCTTGTGGGTGACTAGTAGTGTTGATTACATCTTGTAGTTGATTACTATATGGATTATTTGGTGGAAGATTATACGTTCAGATCCATTATGCTATTTAATACTCCTCTGATCATGAGCATGTTTATCATTTGTCAGTAGTTACTTTCGTTCTTGAGGTCACGGGAGAAATCATGTTGCAAGTAATCATGTGAATTTGATATGTGTTCGATATTTTGATAGTATGTATGTTGTGATTCCCTTAGTGGTGTCATGTGAACGTCGACTACATGACACTTCACCATATTTCGGCCTAAGGGAATGCATTGTGGAGTAGCAATTAGATGATGGGTTGTGAGAGTGACAGAAGCTTAAATTCCAATTTATGCGCGATTCCGTTTGGGACCGATTTGATCCAAAAGTTTAATGCTATGGTTAGAATTTATTCTTAATACTTTTATCGTAGTTGCAGATGCTTGCAGGAGGGTTAATCATAAGTAGGAGGTTTGTTCAAGTAAGAATAGCACCTAAGCACCGGTCCACCCATATATCAAATTATGAAAGTAGCAAACACGAATTAAACCAACATGATGAAAGTAACTAGATGAAATTCTCGTGTACCCTCAAGGACGCTTTGTTCACTATAAGAGACCGTTTTAGCCTGTCCTTTGCCTCAAAATGATTGGGCTACCTTGCTGCACTTTTGTTACTACTATCATTACTTGCTCGTTACAATTTATCTTGCTAGCAAACTACTCCACTACTGACAATTTCAGAACTTGCAGACATTACCTTACTGAAAACTACTTGTCATTTCCTTCTGCTCCTCGTTGGGTTTGACACTCTTACTTATCGAAAAGAGCTACAATTAATCCCCTATACTTGTGGGTCATCAATGTTGTGGCCGGCTATTGCGACCTTTGAACGCGAAGCAGTCGCGTGCACCGGGAAGCGGCGCGAGCGGCGCTCTCTCGGCTGGCGCGCCGCTTCAATGCCGGCGCCAGTGAGAGGTCGCGTCCGCTCTGGCCGGGCATGAATGTGGCACTGACCGTTTCGGGAGGGAAGCACGCGCGTCTGATGAAGAGGGTTCGGGTTGGTCAGGAGCGGGCGTGGCAGCGGTCCGGACGCCCGCAAACAGGAGATGTTGTACGTAAATATTGCTACATATATAATTCATAACGTAAATAATGTGCGAGTTGGAAAAATATGATTGGAGATGGAGATGTAGGTGGAGATGGAATTTTACGTAAACATGGATATGCATATCTATGTCTATGTGTGTGTGTGCGTGACGACTCTCGCAAATACTCGTACACACCATCGATGTCTCGTTCTCCCTACACACACACAAACTTAGTACTACCTCATTTTGTTCCTAGGATAGGAATATCATAGGAGTGGGAAACAATATGAAGTGAGACAAATGGAGTACGACGTACAAGAAGAAATGTACACGCACTCACTCTGCCTCCAAGATACCTGCGAGTACACGATGGAGCACATTTGTACACGAAGAGGCAGCTTACATACGTAATAATTTGACCCTGTAATTTCTTCACTTAATAATGGAGGGTGGGGGACCACACGTGAGCGATACAAACTGCGACCTGGAAGCGGGGGTGTATTTTTGAATGAGTTTTCTTTCTTGGTACATTAAAAAAAGATTGTCCGCCGGTTTTTGTTTCTTTTTCCGGGAACGCGTGTATTCTATTTAAAACCACTGCTATGGAGAGATTTTTTTACTCCATTGTATATATAGCCTCTTGTTTGATAGGGTTTCTCTCGTCTCGCTCTCTCCCCTCTCCATATCTAAACAAGATGACAGTGCCCACTCTATCTCTCTCCTCACCGGTGGTCACAGCTCCGGCCGAATCCCGTCCGCTGCGGGAGGTGAGGAGGTGCAGTGTTGACGTTGTTGCCATCGGCGATGGAGGAAGCCGATGTGCACCGTCCTCTCTGAGCCGGCGCTGGCGCGGACAAAGGTCCTCCGCGCCCTTGTTCGCTACCGTCGTGTGGGCAGATCCCGCCCGCCCGCCTAAGCGACATCTCGCCCACCTGAGGTATAACTTCTTTTGGATTTCATGCTTCATTGTACTGGTCCAGCTCCCCAGGTCGCTGCATGCGGGTTTTCTTCTATGCCACTACTCCCCGGCTCCCCATGTACAGTAGCTAGGGTTCGTTGGCTGGTCCAACATCACCTATTTTTTACTATTATAGAGGAAAGGCCACTCGAAAATTTGTCCTGGTCTATGCCTCGGTGGAGGTATACATGTTTTTTTGACACAAAGTACATGGTGGTTGTGCGGTCATTGTCCATATGCTCCTATTGCTGCTGCTAATCTAATACTATCACTGGTTAAATGAAGAAATGCCCATGGTAAAGTGACGTCCCTTTTAAGTAATGTTGATGTCAATCCAGAGGTGTCGATAAATGCTTTTGTCCTGCTTTTTTTCTCGGGTACCCTGGTTTAGTTCCCATCAATATAATTATGATGCGTCTGTTTGTTGGTATACTTTTCATTAATTCTTATTGACAATTGAGATGTCGCTGTTAATCTTGTACCACTACCAAAACAAAGTAACAACACTATATCCCTTTTTTATATTTTTGCAAACAGTGATGTGTATCTCCATACCCGGGCATGTCTTGCTCAATTTTAGTGGAACTTCGCAAAATTTGATGGCCATTGTTGTTCCGCCTCACTGTCCTCTGCCACGTGGTTCTTCCTTCCTCGAGCTTGATTACCAAGAAGAAACAGACCACAGTGAGGATTATCCCCTTGTCGGCCGTCGCCGGCGAGGTGGTTGGACGGCGACGGGCGCGCGTTGTCCCGCCTGGTCGGAGGAACAGGAAGCGACCGGGGAGGGGAAGTGGGCTAGCTTGCTGGGCCAGTTGGCTCGGGCCAGGCACTGTGCACTTGGCCCAGTGCACAGTGGCCTATGCTCTTTCTCTTTTCTTTTTCCTTTTTAACTTTTGCCTTTTCTTTTAGCAGCTTTTGCATTTTCTTTTAGCCACAATTGACTTTGCAAAAATATGCCACTGGGCAAAACAATTTTAAAAAATTATTGGGCACTGCCACAAAAAGTTTGGGGAAATCAGGAGTTGTCCAAGCATTTTAGAAAATGAAAAGGACATCTTAAATACTGTTGGACCAGATAATAAATTCCCAGGGGCAATTTGGGAATTCCTAAAATGTTGGCTTCAACATGACAAATATCTAGGGATTATTTGCCATAGGATGAACTATTTTATTTGCATGAAAGAAGAAGCAAATATTTGACATGCAATTTGAATTTGAATTTGAAGCAGATTTTGGACAAGTGGCATTTTGGCATGATGATCATGATGACATGACCTTCATTAGGGGAAGATTACTGTAGTGTGATGTTGGGGATGTTACAAATCTCCTCCACTACAAGAAATCTCGTCCCAAGATTTAAGTGGGGAAGTAAAGAGTAACTTCGGGTGAACTGACCCTTATAGGGTCAATTGTCTGGTGAACAATGCAGGGAATGAGGTAGAAGTATCTCTCGAGTTGAAACTTAATAAAACATCGAGAGCAAGTATGAAGGTACAATAGGAAGTTTCAAGAGAATGGACAAATGATTGATACTCGAATAGAGTGTGAGAAAGGGGTTCAAAGCATCAGGAATATATCATCTCTTAGAAGGTGGCTCGTGATATGATACGAAGCCAAATGCAAGAATATTTCGGAATCAAAGATATACAGGAGAGTCAGGTTTCGATCCTGTGGAACTGTGGGTTATGGGCCCACCATGAGGGTTAAGGGGTACAAAGGGAGATGGTATCTTGCATGGTCATGATAGTAAGGCATGTCAGAGAAAAAAATTGTAAGTTATGTTGGCAACAACGTTGGTACGAAGGGCGAGGGATGAAGAGAACCATTTTCCTGCTCGTTGAAACAAGGCGGACCAATAGGCAAAGTTCTCGTCCATCAATGGTTACCGAAATGTCATCAACAATAGTACCAGGGTCTTACTGACAGAGTTGTACATCGAGGTGTTTACCTAAGCAGGAAAATATTACTGCTTATATCATATAGATCACAAGAAAGGTTAAACAAAACAATGGAAAAGAAAAGGTGATCATTAGATTAATCGGAACATTGGAAAGGAAAATGTGTTTACACACAAGAATTGGAAGTATATCCTTCCCAAGGGGAAGCGGAGCAGGATATACATGATATGACAACAAGTTCAAAAGCATTTAGATAAAGGGGGCGAGGGAAGAATCATGATATTACCCATACAACTGTGTTTGGATAATAGATCAGGAAACATTCGACAATGTGCTTCTAATGTTCTTGTTGATATTCGGAATACCTCAGCCATGCTTTGAGGTAGCATTAACATGGTGTTCCAAGTAGGGGTTGGAGTTGAAGATCACAAGAAATACTCAAAGAACAATTGCAGGAATAGCAAGGAGTCCAAGGTATAACCAAGACATGATCAATCATGTGTTGGAAAGAAGACAAGGGGGTAGTCGATGATAACTCAAATCATCATAGGTCAAGGATGGTATTTCTCACCATGAATTCAATTGTCATTTCAACAGAAGTTAAAATGTTGATGTTGATCACGACGCCTTTGTCGAGAGGCTCTATGAAGATGCCATCGAGGAGCCATGCCATCAAGAAACAGGAAGGATGAAGCGAACGACTATTGGAACCACGGATACGACACAAGCTTAAAATCAAGCTTGTTGTTTGAGGTGAATTGATAAAATGAGGAAGATCGACGTAAGCTTCGCTCATCGTCGAAAAGTTGTGCTCCGGTAATAAGGACCAGGTAGCATAGTTAGAATTAGCACGATAATGATATAGCCGATCAGGCTAGGAATGATGTGACGAAGTATCACTCCAATTAAGAATTTACCAGAGGTAGTGCAATGACACAATATCATCGAGATAACATGAGGCAATACTTGAAGGTAGATCAAATTAGAGGTTGGACAGGTGAAATGACTTGCAGGAGACAAGTATTTTAACTTGTCCGGGAAATGGAATTAAGGAGAAACTATGGTCGGAACCACGATTATGAATGATCAAACCACCTTATTTTTACGAGCAGTTTCCATGATAAGTTCTAAATCGGTTCCATGGGCATGAACACAAAGGTTCAAGGTCGACTCCCACTTCTTAAATGCATAACCTTTCATTCACTCCTCGTTTTCAAAGAATTTGTAGTGCGAAAGATTTATCTGGTGAAGCACCAGAA
The DNA here is from genome assembly GCA_032464435.1 of Aegilops umbellulata. Taxonomy (NCBI): domain Eukaryota; kingdom Viridiplantae; phylum Streptophyta; class Magnoliopsida; order Poales; family Poaceae; genus Aegilops; species Aegilops umbellulata. The sequence continues at coordinate 79,180,751 of CP136056.1, forward strand.
GAGTATGACTCACATCTCTTTTGAGTTCACACGGATTAGGGAAGGCATAGGTTCAACCCGTAGGGGTATCTTAGGAACATATACCACTAATGTCAGGATTAAAATATACCATCTCGAAACTAGAGCATGGTTGACAAAAGCAGATAATAGTATTTACCAAAGGCATTATATGTCAGGGCAAAATTCACAAGTTTAATGAATATGAAGGACATTGTCGGATAATAATCCAACCGAGGATATGGCGGTCCATAAAAGATCTGATGTGAGTATTGATACTCACCCAGAAGAAGAAAGAATGCAAAGGCATCGGGTTATAGATATAACTGGATAACTTCAAAGCTTGAATACAAAGGAATTATAATTTTCAAATCAGAAGATCCGAAGTAGAGCTGATCAAAAGATAATTGAGTTGAATCGATACAGATCGACAATCAATCGAGGTTTGATTTGACAAGAACAAGCTCATGTTTGGAGTGACGTCTGAGCCGGAAGGATGAATGCTAGGATCTGATTGAGGATTACGAGCATTCGCGACATATTGGATCAAGGGACTCGAAATGATAGTGACAGAGACTATAAACGAATATTACTAGAAATATGGAATTAACCATAATGCAATCAAACAAGAATTTCAACAACAATAGCCTGCATAGGATTTTCGGAAGATCGAATGGTATTTCGAAGACTTTTGTGAAGTACCTAAATAATTGGTTATGAACGAATCCCCGATAATTGTGAGGAATTATTTGTACATGTATTCAGGACGAAAAGGAGCTGCAACATAGCAGGCACAATGGATTCTCGAAATACCTGAAAGTATTACAAGGCATCTTGTAATAACAAGATCAACTGGGGATGACAATATGAACGACAGTTGTATGTAGTTATCCAGAGGGATTTATCAATGATATGGAATTGCAACGGTGAAGGGCACAAGGGTTTCGGGGAAACATCGGAGAGTATCTTCGAAATCTTCTGAAGCAGCAAGCGATCATCTGGACTGAAGGGGCTCTCCAGGAGAAAGTGGGTACGAGATCCTAATGTCAGACTTAGTAAAATGTTTAACCCGAATAGACGAGAGATCAGAGTCCCAGAGTATAGACGAGGAATAAAAGACCCTAATACCACCCAATGGCGACGTGAGCCCATAAGCCACACGGCCATGTTAGTAGAAGTTTTTTCAATAACTAGACTCAACTTCGGCCAAGGAGTTGGAAAGGGGGCAACCTATAGGCAGTCGTCTCTGATACCAACTTGTGACACCCTCGATTCAATCCTAGACTGATCATACACGCAAATGTGTACGATCAAGATCAAAGACTCACGGGAAGATATCACAACACAACTCTAGACACAAATTAAAATAATACAAGCTTTATATTACAAGCCAGGGGCCTCGAGAGCTCGAATACACAAGAGTCAGCGGAAGCAACAATATTTGAGTACATACATGAGTTAGACAAGTTTGCCTTAAGAAGGCTAACACAAAAGCAACAACGATCAAAAAGGCAAGGCCTCCTGCCTGGGAGCCTCCTAACTACTCCTGGTCATCGGCGGCCTCCACGTAGTAGTAGGCACCCTATGTGTAGTAGCAGTCGTCGTCGAAGGTGGCGTCTGGATCCTGGGCTCCACCATCTGGTTGCATCAACCGAAAAAGAAGAAGAAAGGGGGAAAAGGGGGAGCAAAGCAACCGTGAGTACTCATCCAAAGTACTCGCGAGCAAGGATCTACACTACATATGCATCGGTATCAATGAAATGGGTTGTATCTGTGGACTGGACTGCAGAATGCCACAAGAGAAGGGGAAAACCTAGCCTATCGAAGACTAGCATCTTCAAGCAGCTCCAAATATCTTGCAGCATTCAGAAGAGATAAGAGTAGCATAAAGAAAAGTAGTAGTAGTGTAATCAACCTCGGCCAGAGATCCTTTCTCGACACCCTGCGAGAAAGCCATCCCAGAGCCATACTATCCATTTCTCATATCCATTTCTCATCTCAAGTATCCAGTTCTAGTTGTATCGATCGGGATACAACTCCAAGTGTTCGTTACCGTAGGATAGGCTATCGATAGATGTTTTCTTCCCTTCAGGGGTGCACCAACTTACCCACCACGCTCGCTTAACTCCGGCCGGACACACTTTACTGGGTCATGCCCGGCCTCGGCCAAACAATACGCCGCAACCCGACCTAGGCTTAATAGAGGGTCAGCATGCTGGACTAAACCTATGCCCCCATGGGTCATGGGCCATCGCCCCGGGAACTCCTGCACATTGCGAACGCTGCCGATGAGCAGAAGCTACATCCTTAAAAAAAGGCAGGTGCTTATGCAGTCCAACCCGGCGCGCGCCGCTCAGTCGTGGACGCCTATTAAGCTTCGGCTGATGCATACGACGCAGAACGCCCATACTATGCCCATGTGATGGTTAGTGCTATCAGACCAGAGGCCCCTCGGATCAAATATCCAAACCGTAGCAGATTAGGAAAGTGCGGTAACAAGCAGAGACTCACGAAAGATGTGACCCCGTCGCCCCGTCTTGAGGACTTGCGGCAAGGGCTAAGAATGCCCGACCACGCCTCGTAATTATCTCGTGGGCACCCTCCAGGTCAACCCGACTCCTCATCACTCGCAAATATGCTTGCGCGGGTACCCCTCAGGGCTGACCCGTTTTTAGTAACAGGGTTCAGGGTAAAGTCATAGTAACCATACTAACCGTGTGTCTAACACCAAGGGGAAAACCTGAGGAATCACCCATGATGGATTCCACTTGATGTAATCATCAAGGTGAACGTAAGAGGATCCACCCTCGAGGTTCACACTTGAGGGGTTGCACGACAGAGTCATATCGGAAGTGGTTAAGGCGGAATCACCCTCGATGACCACGACCGAATAGCTACACTACTGGGTTAACATCAGAAGTGCTGATGAGGTCTCACCCTCGACACTTGATAGTAACCCAGTAGTGTCGAGCAACTAAGGGGAAAGTGATGTGCGGTGCCGCGACCTGGTCTTCGATCCCGTTGATCGGGTCTTCGATGATGAAGCAGGGGCAACAAGGACAAGGTGGGGGTCACTGATGGATCACTAACCAACCTATAATAAGCAGATTAGGATAAGCAGGTAGGTAACAATAAGCAGATTACAAAAGCAGGCTATGTATCAGAATAGGAGCAAACAATTACAGTAGCAAAATCTAATGCAAGCATGATAGAAAGGAAATGGGTGATATCAGGATGATCAAAGGGGGGGCTTGCCTGGAAGCTCTGCTGAAAGGGAAGAAGGGTCGTCGTCGATGTAGTCGATCACAGGGGCAACATCGGTTTCGGGGTCTACCAGAGAGAAGAGGGGGGAAGAAACAATAAATATAAAGCAAACAAAGCATCACAAAGCATAACATGGTAATACGCGGTGTTAGGGGTGAACTAACGCAGTGCTAGACGTTGCAGACGGAGAGGGAAAACATCCGGAGGGGTTTTTCCGACGTCTGTCATTTTTTGGACAGATGAAAAGAGAGGGGACGGTTCCATGTTCAGCATGCTAGGGGCATGTGATAGATGAACCGACCGTGTATCCGGATTCGTTGGATTTTTCTGAGCAACTTTCATATAGAAAACATTTTCATCGGAGTCGAGCTGAGGCGGGCTGCAATGATGGCAGCGGCGAGCAGAGGCGGCGGCGGCACATAGGCCTCAATCGGGAACGAGCTGGGGCGGCTAAGGGGGGCTATGCGCGGGCACGGGGCAGCACCGCGGGTTCTCTGGAGCGCGCCCAAAGCAGTCGCGGGCGCCCCGGAGTTAGCATGGCGCACAGGCGGCGGCCATGGTGGGCGGCTTCAGGGGGTCGGCGGAGACAGAGCTAGGGGCACGGGGAGGATCGCGCACATGCGCATTGGGCTCAGGGGAACACTAGGATCTCAATGCCGTGCCCAGGTGAGCGCGACAGGGGCTATGACCACGGCGGCGAGGCGATCCGCGGTGACAGGCTCACGGCAATGGCGATGAGGTTGCTACGGCACGCGAAGAGGCTAACGGAGGGGAGCAGGAGACGGAGAAGCTCACCACGCGGCTCACACGTAGGCCAGTGACGGTTTAGGAGCTGCAGAGGTCGATGGAGACGAAGAAGATCGCCGAAGCCCGAGAAGAGAGGGGGTTGCTCGATCCGCGGCCTGCGGTGCTTCTCGAGCTCGATGGCAAGGCGTAGTCGAGGTATGCTACCTCTTGAGCACTGCGTTGGTTTCCCCTTGAAGAGGAAAGGGTGATGCAGCAAAGTAGCGTAACTATTTCCCTCAGTTTTTTAGAACCAAGGTATCAATCCAGTAGGAGGCTACGCACGAGTCCCTCGCACCTACACAAACAAATAAATCCTAGCAACCAACGCGATAAGGGGTCGTCAATCCCTACACGGTCACTTACGAGAGTGAGATATGATAAGATAATATTTTTGGTATTTTTATGATAAAGATGCAAAGTAAAATAAAAGGCAATGAAAATAGCTAAGTGTTGGAAGATTAATATGATGGAAAATAGACCCGGGGGCCATAGGTTTCACTGGTGGCTTCTCTCAAGAGCATAAGTATTTACGGTGGGTGAACAAATTACTGTTGAGCAATTGACAGAATTGAGCATAGTTATGAGAATATCTAGGTATGATCATGTATATAGGCATCATGTCCGAGACAAGTAGACCGACTCCTGCCTGCATCTACTACTATTACTCCACACATCGACCGCTATCCAGCATGCATCTAGAGTATTAAGTTCATAAGAACAGAGTAACGCTTTAAGCAAGATGACATGATGTAGAGGGATAAATTCATGCAATATGATAAAAACCCATCTTGTTATCCTCGATGGCAACAATACAATATGTGCCTTGCTGCCCCTACTGTCACTGGGAAAGGACACCGCAAGATTGAACCCAAAGCTAAGCACTTCTCCCATTGCAAGAAAGATCAATCTAGTAGGCCAAACCAAACTGATAATTCGAAGAGACTTGCAAAGATAACCAATCATACATAAAAGAATTCAGAAGATTCAAATATTGTTCATATATAAACTTGATCATAAACCCACAATTCATCGGTCTCAACAAACACACCGCAAAAGAAGATTACATCGAATAGATCTCCACAAGAGAGGGAGAGAACATTGTATTGAGATCCAAAAAGAGAGAAGAAGCCATCAAGATAATAACTATGGACCCGAAGGTCTAAGGTAAACTACTCACACATCACCGGAGAGGCTATGGTGTTGATGTAGAAGCCCTTCGTGGTCGATGCCCCCTCCGACGGAGCTCCGGAACAGGCCCCAAGATGGGATCTCGTGGGTACAGAAGGTTGCGGCGGTGGAATTAGGTTTTTGGCTCCGTATCTAGTAGTTTGGGGGTACGTAGGTATATATAGGAGGAAGGAGTACATCGGTGGAGCAACGTGGGGCCCACGAGGGTGGAGGGCGCGCCCCCCTACCTTGTGGCTTCCTGTTTGATTTCTTGACGTAGGGTCCAAGTCCTCTGGATCACGTTCGTTCCGAAAATCACGTTCCTGTTTCATTTCGTTTGGACTCCGTTTGATATTCTTTTTCTGCGAAACTCTGAAATAGGCAAAAAACAGCAATTCTGGGCTGGGCCTCTGGTTAATAGGTTAGTCCCAAAATAATATAAAACTGAATAATAAAGCCCAATAATGTCCAAAACATAAGATAATATAGCATGGAGCAATCAAAAATTATAGATACGTTGGAGACGTATCAAGGTAGAGGTCGACGGCGCATCTTGTGGACGTGCTGGCGAGGCACGAGGTGGGCGGTGGTCGCGGCTACGGCAAAACTATAGATACATTGGAGAAGTATGAAGCATCCCCAAGCTTAATTTCTGCTCGTCCTCAAGTAGGTAAATGATAAAAACAGAATTTTTGATGTGGAATGCTACTTGGCATAATTTCAATGTAATTCTTCTTAATTGTGGTATGAATATTCAGATCCGAAAGATTCAAGATAAAAGTTCAACATTGACATAAAAATAATAATACTTCAAGCATACTAACTAAGCAATTATGTCTTCTCAAAATAACATGGCCAAAGAAAGTTCATCCCTACAAAATCATATAGTTTAGTCATGCTCCATTTTCGTCACACGAGAATGCTCTCATCATGCACAACCCCAATGACAAGCCAAGCAATTGTTTCATACTTTAGTAATCTCAAACTTTATAAACCTTCACGCAATACATGAGCATGAGCCATGGATATAGCACTATGGGTGGAATAGAGTATAATGATGGGGGTTATGTGGAGAAGACAAAAAATGAGAAAGTCTCACATCAACGAGGCTAATCAATGAGCTATAGAGATGCACATCGATTGATGTTAATGCAAGGAGTAGGGATTGCCATGCAATGGATGCACTAGAGCTATAAATGTATGAAAGCTCAACAAAAGAAACTAAGTGGGTTTGCATCCAACATGCTTGCTCACGAAGACCTAGGGCACTTGAGGAGGCCCATTGTTGGAATATACAAGCTAGTATATGAAAGTTACAAAACAAGAGACTCTCTATCATGAAGATCATGGTGCTACTTTGAAGCACAAGTGTGGTAAAAGGATAGTAGCATTGTCCCTTCTCTCTTTTTCTCTCATTTTTTTCTTTTTTTTGGGCCTTCTCTTTTTTATGGCCTTTTTTTATTCCTCACTTAGGACAATGCTCTAGAAAATGATGATCATCACACTTCTATTTATTTACAACTCAATGATTACAACTCGATACTAGAACAAATTATGACTCCATATGAATGCCTCCGGCGGTGTACCGGGATATGCAATGAACCAAGAGTGACATGTATGAAAGAATTATGAACGGTGGCTTTGCCACAAATACTATGTCAACTACATGATCATGCTAAGCAATATGACAATGATGAACGTGTCATGATAAACGGAACGGTGGAAAGTTGCATGTCAATATATCTCGGAATGGCTATGGAAATGCCATAATAGGTAGGTATGGTGGCTGTTTTGAGGAAGATATAAGGAGGTTTATGTGCGAAAGAGCATATCATATCACGGGGTTTGGATGCACCGGCGAAGTTTGCACCAACTCTCAATGTGAGAAAGGGCAATGCACGATACCGAAGAGGCTAGCAATGATGGAAAGGTGAGAGTGCGTATAATCCATGGACTCAACAATAGTCATGAAGAACTCACATACTTATTGCAAAAATCTACAAGTCATCAAAAACCAAGCACTACGCGCGTGCTCCTAGGGGGATAGATTGGTAGGAAAAGACCATCGCTCATCCCCGACCACCACTCATAAGGAGGACAATCAAAGAACACATCATGTTTCAAATTTGTTACATAATGTTTACCATACATGCATGCTACGGGACTTGCAAACTTCAACACAAGTATTTCTCAAATTCACAACTACTCAACTAGCACAACTTTAATATCACTACCTCCATGTCTCAAAACAATCATCTAGCATCAAACTTGTCTTAGTATTCAACACACTCATAAGAAAGTTTTTACTAGTCTTGAATACCTAGCATATTAGGATTATTTAAGCAAATTACCATGCTATTTAAGACTCTCAAAATAATCTAAGTGAAGCATGAGAGATCAATAGTTTCTATAAAACAAATCCACCACCGAGCTCTAAAAGATATAAGTGAAGTACTAGAGCAAAAACTATATAACTCAAAAGATATAAGTGAAGCACATAGAGTATTCTAATAATTTGCAAATCATGTGTGTGTCTCTCGAAAGGTGTGTACAGAAAAGATGATTGTGGTAAACTAAAAAGCAAAAATTCAAATCATACAAGACGCTCCAAGCAAAACACATATCATGTGGTGAATAAAAATATAGCTCCAACTAAAGTTACCGATGGAATTAGACGAAAGAGGGGATGCCTTCCGGGGCATCCCCAAGCTTTGGCTTTTTGGTGTCTTTAGATTATATTGGGGGTGCCATGGGCATCCCCAAGTTTAGGCTCTTGCCACTCCTTGTTCCATAATCCATCAAATCTTTCACCCCAAAACTTGAAAACTTCACAACACAAAACTCAGCAGAAAATCTCGTGAGCTCCGTTAGCGAAAGAAAACAAAAGAACACTTCAAGGTACTCTAATGAACTCATTATTTATTTATATTGGTGTTAAACCTACTGTATTCCAACTTCTCTATGGTTTATAAACTATTTTACTAGCCATAGATTCATCAAAATAAGCAAACAACACACGAAAAACAGAATCTGTCAAAAACAGAACAGTCTGTAGTAATCTGTAACTAACGCAAAATTCTGGAACTCCAAAATATCAGCCAAAATAGGACGAACTAGAGAATTTGTTTATTGATCAGAAGCAATTTGAATCAATATTTTATCACGTTCTGGTGTTTTTAACAATTATTTTTGTGAACAGAAAGTTTCTGGAAATTACATCAAGATCAAATAACTATCATCCAAGAAGATCCTATAGGTTTAACTTGGCACAAACACTAATTAAAACATAAAAACACATCTAACCAGAGGCTAGAACAAATATTTATTCCTAAATAGAAGAAAAAAGCAAAAACTAAGAATAAATTTGGGTTGCCTCCCAACAAGCGCTATTGTTTAACGCCCTAGCTAGCCATAAAAGCAAGGATAGATCTAGGTAGTGCCATCTTTGGTTTTCAACTTTTTAGCGGAATCAAGCTCGAATCCGGGAGGTTCTTTACGTTTCCCTTCATATTCGGAAATTTTTAGATCTAAAGAGTCCAACCGCTTATTGCAAAGAGTAATCAACATATTCATGCGGTCAATATTTCCGCTAACGTTCTTAAGAGGTTCAAGAGACTTCTGTAAAATATTAGTTACTTCGCAATTTTTTTCAAAAACTTGTGTCTCTTCCTGGGTATGATGAGGCCCCTTTTGTTGAGGTAGTGTTCCCACTATGCCTTCTAATACTTCATGCGCAATATGGGGATCAATTTCAATAAAATTGCCTTTGGCAACGCAATCCAAGAGTTGTCTATTAGACATATTTAATCCAACATAAAAATTGCGAAGCAAAATTCTAAGGTTCACTTCAAAGGTACAATTACGGTAAGACTCCATTATTCTAAACTAGGCATCTTTTAAGTTTTCTCCTTGTCTTTGTTTGAAGTGAAAGACTTCAAACTCAGGGGACAACGGAGTAGATAGAGGACTAGCCATAACGACAAGCAAACGAAAAAGAGGCAAACGGGAAAGAGAGGGCGAATAAAACGGCAAGGGTGAAGTGGGGGAGAGGAAAACGAGAGGCAAATGGCAAATAATGTAATGCGGGAGATAAGGGTTTGTGATGGGTACTTGGTATGTTGACTTTTGGGTAGACCTCCCCGGCAACGGCGCCAGAAATCCTTCTTGCTACCTCTTGAGCACTGCGTTGGTTTTCCCTTGAAGAGGAAAGGGTGATGCAGCAAAGTAGCATAAGTATTTCCCTCAGTTTTTGAGAACCAAGGTATCAATCCAGTCGGAGGCTACGCACGAGTCCCTCGCACCTACACAAACAAATAAATCCTCGCAACCAACGCGATAAGGGGTTGTGGATCCCTACACTGTCACTTACGAGAGTGAGATCTGATAGATATGATAAGATAATATTTTTGGTATTTTTATGATAAAGATGCAAAGTAAAATAAAAGGCAATGAAAATAGCTAAGTGTTGGAAGATTAATATGATGGAAAATAGACCCGGGGGCCATAGGTTTCACTAGTGGCTTCTCTTAAGAGCATAAGTATTTACGGTGGGTGAACAAATTACTGTTGAGCAATTGACAGAATTGAGCATAGTTATGAGAATATCTAGGTATGATCATGTATATAGGCATCACGTCTGAGACAAGTAGACCGACTCCTGCCTACATCTACTACTATTACTCCACACATCGACCGCTATCCAGCATGCATCTAGAGTATTAAGTTCATAAGAACAGAGTAACGCTTTAAGCAAGATGACATGATGTAGAGGGATAAATTCATGCAATATGATAAAAAACATCTTGTTATCCTCGATGGCAACAATACAATACGTGCCTTGCTGCCCCTACTGTCACTGGGAAAGGACACCGCAAGATTGAACCCAAAGCTAAGCACTTCTCCCATTGCAAGAAAGATCAATCTAGTAGGCCAAACCAAACTGATAATTCGAAGAGACTTGCAAAGATAACCAATCATACATAAAAGAATTCAGAAGATTCAAATATTGTTCATAGATAAACTTGATCATAAACCCACAATTCATCGGTCTCAACAAACACACCGCAAAAGAAGATTACATCGAATAGATCTCCACGAGAGAGGGGGAGAACATTGTATTGAGATCCAACAAGAGAGAAGAAGCCATCTAGATAATAACTATGGACCCAAAGGTCTGAGGTAAATTACTCACACAACATCGGAGAGGCAATGGTGTTGATGTAGAAGCCCTCCGTGATCGATGCCCCCTCCGGTGGAGCTCCGGAACAGGCCCCAAGATGGGATCTCGTGGGTACAGAAGGTTGCGGCGGTGGAATTAGGTTTTTGGCTCCGTATCTGGTAGTTTGGGTGTACGTAGGTATATATAGGAGGAAGGAGTACGTCGGTGGAGCAACGTGGGGCCCACAAGGATGGAGGGCGTGCCTGGGGGGTAGGCGCGCCCCCTACCTCGTGGCTTCCTGTTTGATTTCTTGACGTAGGGTCCAAGTCCTCTGGATCACGTTCGTTCCGAAAATCATGTTCCCGAAGGTTTCATTCCTTTTGGACTCCGTTTGATATTCTTTTTCTGCGAAATTCTGAAATAGGCAAAAAAACAACAATTCTGGGCTGGGCTTCCGGTTAATAGGTTAGTCCCAAAAATAATATAAAACTGAATAATAAATCCCAATAATGTCCAAAACAGAAGATAATATAGCATGGAGCAATAAAAAATTATAGATACGTTGGAGACGTATCAAGGTAGAGGTCGACGACGCATCTTGTGGACGTGCTGGCGAGGCGCGGGGTGGGCGATGGCCGCGGCTACGGCAAAACTATGGCGACGGCGGCGCTCGGTTGAGGTGGGGAACGAGGGGGGAAGCAAGGAGGGATCTGGTGGGAGAGGGAGAGGCGCAGCGGGCGACAGTGGAGAGCGGGGGAGAGGACCGAGGCATCCGGAGCCTTATCCCCTCGTCGGGCGTCGTCGGCGAGGTGGTTGGACGGCAACGGGCGCGCACTGTCCCGCCCGGTCGGAGGAATGGGAAGCGACCGGGGAGGGGGAGTGGGCCAGCTTGCTGGGCCAGTTGGCTTAGGCCAGGTACTGTGCACTTGGCCTAGTGCACAGTGGCGTGTGCTCTTTCTCTTTTCTTTTTCCTTTTTAACTTTTGCCTTTTCTTTTAGCGGCTTTTGCATTTTCTTTTAGCCACAATTGACTTTGCAAAAATATGCCACTGGCCAAAGAAATTTTAAACAATTATTGGGCACTGCCACAAAAAGTTTGGGGCCATCAGGAGTTGTCCAAGCATTTTAGAAAATGAAAAGGACATCTTAAATACTGTTGGACCAGATAATAAATTCCCAGGGGCAATTTGGGAATTCCAAAAATGTTGGCTTCAACATGACAAATATCTAGGGATTATTTGCCATAGGATGAACTATTTTATTTGCATGAGAGAAAAAGCAAATATTTGACATGCAATTTGAATTTGAATTTGAAGCAGATTTTGGACAAGTGGCATTTTGGCATGATGATCATGATGACATGACCTTCATTAGGGGTAGATTACTGTAGTGTGATGTTGGGGATGTTACAGAAAGTATGTTAGACTTAAATGTGTTTGTCATATGTTTCATGATGCTCTCTTTGTGTTTCAGTTCTTATCTTTGGTGCGAGCATCAATGAAATCTTAAGCCTATCTTAATGGCTATAAAGAAACAGTTTGTTGGGAGGCAACCCAATGAATGATTTTTTTTGTCTTTTTATTTATATTCTTGAGTGTTTGCACAATTATGCTACTGTTATGATTGTGTTTTTTATGTTTTAGTTAGTGTTTGTGCCAAGCATAGCCTTTGGGATCATGTTGGGAGATAGTTGATTTGATCTTGCTGAAAAACAGAAACTTTTGCGCTCACGAAATAATTCTCATCTTTAAAAGAAGCGTGATAAAATACTGATCCTTTTTGCAGAAGATTAATATAAAAATTGCTCATGTTGTCATAATATTTTAGAATTTTTAGACTTACAGAAGTATTCGAAATATTCAGGTTGCTACAGACTATTCTGTTTTTGACAGATTGTGTTTTCGTTGTGTTATGTGCTTGTTTTGATGATTCTATAGTTTCCTTTGAAGATTTTTTTGCCATGGAAAAGTTAAAATACAGTAGATATAATACAATTACAAAATAGAATGGGTTTCCAACAGTACTTAAAGCAGTGATTTGCTTTCTTATACTAACGGATCTCACGAAGGTTTTGTTGAGTTTTGTGTGATTGAAGTTTTCAAGTTTTCGGTGAGATCGCGATGGATGAAGGAATAAGGATTAGCGAGAGGCTAAGCTTGGGGATGCCCAAGGCACCTCAAGATAATATTCTAGAAGTATCAAGCAACTAAGCTTGGGGATGCCCCCGAGTGGCATCCCCTCTTTCTTCTAACAACCATCGGTATTTTACTTGAAACTATATTTTTATTCATCACATATTATGAGTTTTGCTTGGAGCGTCTTGTATGATATGAGTTATTGTTTGTTTTTCTTTTTTCTTTTTAATAAGCATCCTTGTTGTACACACCTATTTTGGAGAGCCAAATTATGCTATGCTTGCTCCTATGCTTCACTTAAATTTTTAGAGCCTTGGAATTGCTCTAGTGCTTCACTTATATCTTTTTGAACACGGTGTGCTTTGTTATCTTTGAAGAAATTCTCTCATGCTTCACTTAGATTAATTTGAGAGAAAGAAATATGATGCTCATTTTCTTCACTTATATTTGTTTGAGCTTATTAAAAGCAACATATGGAACTAGTTCCAAAGTGATAGATATCCAAGGAGGATATAATAAAAACTTTCATGAAGATTATTGGACAAAATAAACTTAATTCTTTGTAATAGTTTTGAGATATGATGATAGTGATATGTGAGTCATGTTGATGACTAATTATGCTTTAGTAAGAATATTGGTGTTAAGGTTTGTGATTCCCTATGCAAGCACGAAAGTCAATAGTTATGCAATGAAATTACATCCTACTTGTGGTGCATTATTCAGTGTTAGTTATGATTAATGCTCGCTTATGAGATTTTTAGTTTCTTGGTTGGATGCTTCTCAATCTTTTGCTAGCCTTCATTTGCACTAATTAGGATCATTACTTGTGCATGCAAAATCCTTTAAACCAATTTTTGCCACATGAGTCCACTATACCTACCTATATGCGGTATTCTTTTGCCTTTCTAAGAAAATTTGCATGTGCCATCTCTAATTCTAAAATAAACTTCTCTTTTTGTGTGCTCGTGCCGCTCATGAAACGGTAGGGGGTGGCTGATATATTTCCATGCTAGATGTGTTATTCTCAAGATGAGTGTTTATTCACTTGTCATTGCACAAGAGTACGACAAAGGTATTAGGGATGCCCAGTCCTGAAATGAAAAATGAATTTACTTTATGTTGTCAAATAATAAATTCCTTGGAAAGTGTTGGTATGGAAGGCGCCCGTGGATACGGTTAGCCATGGAAAGTGAAAGTATGGTGGAAAATGAAATAAACTTTATTTTCTGTTTGGGAACCGCCTATGATATATCTAGCATGGAAAGTATTGGGAACTACTCGATCATTTTCGCTGACAGGAAAAGCATGCCACCCAAAATGTTTTATCTCTATCTTTTTCGCTTTGAGCTCTGGCACCTCTACAAATCCCTACTTCCCTCCGCGAAGGGCCTTTCTATTACTTTATGCAATTTTATTTTTACTTGAGTCTCCATCTTCTCTTATAAAGCACCAACTAAGGGACACTATGGTCGTACTTGAGCATTGGGTGTAGCTAATATGCGAGTGTGTTTCATTAATGGATCAATGATTGAGCATAATGGGCTAGGGATAACTTGCTTTTGTGTTGATATTTTGAAAGACATGGTTGTTTGTCGATATGCCTGAGTATTAAAGTCCTCATGTCAAAACTAGACTATTGCTTTGAACCATATAAAAGTCCAAATGTCCATGATACAAAGAAAATAATGTGTGATGAACATGTTAGGCAGCAATCCACATCAAAAATTCTGTTTTTCTCATTTACCTACTCGAGGATGAGCATGAATTAAGCTTGGGGATGTTGATACGTCTCCAACGTATATATAATTTTTTATTGTTCCATGGTGCTATATTATCATTCTTGGATGTTTTACAATCATTTTACATCATTTTTGGGGACTAGCCTATTGACATAGTGCCAAGTGCCAGTTGTTGTTTTCTGCTTGTTTTTTACATCACAGAAAATCAATTTCAAACGGAGTCCAAATGCAGCGAAACTTTTTGTGAATTTTTTTGGACCAAAAGACACCAGATGGGCCATAGAAGCACCTAGGGGTAGCCCCGAGGGGGGCACAGACCACTAGGGCGCGCTTGGGCTCCTAAGAGCGCCCAGGTGGGTTGTGCCCACCTCGGTGGCCTCCCGCACCGCTTCTTCGCTCTATAAATACCTCTTTGCTCCAGAAACCCTAGGGGATTCGACGAAAATCAATTCCAGCCGCCGCAAGTTCTAGAGCCACTAGATCCAATCTAGACACCATCACGGAGGGGTTCATCATCCTCATTGGTGCCTCTCCGATGATGCGTGAGTAGTTCATTGTAGACCTACGGGTCCGTAGTTAGTAGCTAGATGGCTTCCTCTCTCTTTTTTGATTCTCAATACAATGGTCTATTGGAGATCTATTTGATGTAAATCTTTTTGCGGTGTGTTTGTTGGGATCCGATGAACTTTGAGTTTATGATCAGATCTATGTTTTTTATCCATGAAAGTTATTTGAGTATTTTGATCTCTTATATGCATGATTACTTATAGCCTCGTATTTCTTCTTTGAATCTTCGGTTTAGTTAGGCCAACTAGATCGATTTTTCTTGCCATGGGAAAAGGTGCTTTGTGATGGGTTCGATCTTACGGTGCTTGATCCCAATGACAGAAGGGGAACCGACACATATGTATCGTTGCTATTAAGGATAACAAGATGGGGTCTATTTCTACATAAATAGATCTTGTCTACATCATGTCATCACCCTTATTGCATTAATCCATTTCTTCATGAACTTAATACACTAGATGCATGCTGGATAGTGGTCGATGTGTGGAGTAATAGTAGTAGATGCAGGCAGGAGTCGGTCTACTAATCTTGGATGTGATACCTATATATTGATCATTGCCTCGATATCGTCATGATTATTTGAAGTTCTATCAATTGCCCAACAGTAAAAAAATTACCCACCGTATGCTATTTTTCTCGAGAGAAGCCACTAGTGAAATCTATGGCCCCCGGGTCTCTTCTTTATTATATTTGCCTTCACAATCTATTTTTATTTGCTTTTATTTTTAGATCTATTAATCCAAAAATACAAAATACCTTGCTGCAATTTTTATTTTTTTATTTTATCTCGCGTTCCCATGAGATCTATTTATCCAATTTACTACAATGTTACCTATCTTTTTACCCGTGAGGGACTGACAACCCCTCTCTTACGTCGGGTTGCAAGTATTTGTTCTTTGTGTGCAGGAGCTGTTTACGTGGTGTTGCGTGGTTCTCCTACTGGTTCGATAACCTTGGTCTCATCACTGAGGGAAATACCTACCGTAGTTGTGTTACATCATCCCTTCCTCTTTGGGGAAATACCGACGTAGTTCAAGCCGCATCAAATGCCACTGTTAAAAGTTAATTACATTTTTAACGAATGTTGTTTCAAGAGAAAGTCTCTATTAATATGAATCAATGCAACCATTTTAGAAATGCTACTGTCCTACTTTGTTTTCCATCAAGATAAGTTAGATGTTTTTTTGTCGTCGTATGTTTCATCCTCCTTTATTGGCCAGTAGTTGTTTCCTTTTTGCCTCTGTTAAAACAGGGATCTCTATTCAACTTGTTGCTATAGCGAACTTAAATGTCACACCGGCAACTTTGCTTGATTTCAGTGGAACTGCACAAAACGAGATTGGATTTCCTATTCATGTTGGTAGATTCGTATTTTATCTTGTCCACCTCGTGAAAGGTCAGTACATGCCTTCATCCACATGATTGTGCAGTGTGCTTTGAGATGTTGTGCTACTTGTATTGGTACTGTTTTAAATAAATATTGAATTGAAGCTATTGTATTCCAGTCTTTTCTCATTAAGTAGTGAACAAAAATGGGACCAACCCAGACATGATGCTTGTTGCTTTGTTACAACAAACTCTGCATCAACCCATTTATAAGTAGATGGAAGAACATGGTGTTGTTGCGCCCACTCTTCCCTGGAACTATTTATGCTTTTCGTTAATCTAATGCCGCTGGTAAAATTAAGCAATGCCACTCTCAGAATTAACTACTGAATCTTAGTTCAAAACTGTAACACTTGTTAGGGATCGGCGGGAGTACCATTTCTATTAGGGATCGGCCCATGTTTAAGAAATGTATTGTTGAGATAATGTCTTTGTTATTATATATCAGCTACAATGTTTTACAAATGGTAATATCCCGCTTTGTAGTTCTTTCTACATGTTGAACCAAGGTATTGTTAAGATAATGTCTCTATTAATATGAATTAGTCGCATTGTTTTAGGAATGGTACTTTTCTGCTTTGTCGATCTTTATACATGTTGAAACAAGGCATTGTTAAGATAATGTCTCAATTAATATGAATGAAACACACTGATTGCAAATTGCTACTCTCCTGCTTTATTTCCCATTAAGATAAGGTAGATGTTTTTCCTTCCGGGAGTACAAGTCATCAACCATTATTTCTCAGTAGTTGTTTCCCTTATACCTACTATTGCTTACAGGGATATCAAAACTTCTCCCCGGTTTTATTTCGACTTTGATTTTAGTTGAACTGCATAAAAGGAGCCAATGTGTTTAAGGCAAACTGTTGCATTATTGGGCCCAGTTGGCCTTTCCACTTTGCAGAAAGAAGCAGCCACTATTTACGCTACATTACACAAGGAATGATCGGGAAGCTTTACAGAGTATTAGTAGATGCTGGTGACATGACTAGTCTGCAGAGAGCATGGGCAACTCAACAACACGCGGAGTGCAAAATTCACTCCACAAGGAAAGGTATGACCAAGTCAGTTGCCAACGCGGCTGTAACAAACGAGGTCAGTATCGGCCTTCATCCACATGATTGTGGTTTGTTATGTTGTGCTACTTATATTGTTGTATTGTTTTGAATAAATGTTTAATTCAAGCTATTGTATTGCTATATTTTCCTGTTAAGATAATGAAGATGAATATAGTTGTAAGCATATGTTTAATCAACTAGTACCACTATTATATTCATCATGCTTTTTCTGTATTTATGCAGACAGGGATGCTCAACTTGATTTTAGTGCAACTGCACAAAATGTTCAGATGATTCGTATCCTCCATAATACTTCATCATGCACAATACATCGAATGGTTCTCTAATCATTCATCGTCACCTTGAGCCACCGAACTATCTACTTGAATGGAGCTGACAACGTGTTTAATGCTTTGCAACATATAAATACGAAATCCATCATGCTACTCAAGACATTGTTTGATTTTAGTGGAACCGCACAAAAAGATATGTTGGTTAATCCGGCTCCATGTGCCATTTCAATGTGCAAACTGATGACAAACCATGCCCGTCTGAATGGAGCTACCAACGTCTTCAAGGCAAAATAATTCCCACAAGTTCAAGGGAAAGAACTCTGTCCAGCAGAATACTACCTTTAAGAAGGTTAAGAAGAAAGACAAAAAGAGAGATGGGTGCTTTACTTGTGGTTCAGAGGAACACTGGGCAAACAAGTGCCCAAACAAGTACAAGAAGCCAGGACAGGACTCCAAGTCTGTCAATGTCACTCTAAGCAACAATGATGGGGCATCTGGGTATGGTAATCTGTTTACCGTACTTTCAGTTTGTCAGTCCACTGATTGCATTGGTGGGTTGACACTGGGGCCAATATTCATGTGTGTGCTGATGTGTCTTTGTTTTCTTGCAGCATATAAATACGAAATCCACCATGCTACACAAGACATTGTTTGATTTCAGTTGAACTGCACAAAAAGATACGCTAGTTAATCCGGGTCCATGTGCCATTTCAATTTGCAAGTTGATGACAAATCCTGCCCGTTCCACAATCATAGGCATTACATATTTTGAATGAGAAAAGCTTGTCAAAGTTTAATCATTGGTGTTAGAAAGAAAACATTAGTTTAATATATTGGAATTGGAAAACCTTGTCAAATTTTGCTCATTGATGTTAGCCAGAAGATATGCATTTGATATTTTTGAGTGGGACGCCCTTTGCTGTGAGCAGCGTCGATCGTTTTTCCCTATTCCCGTGTTCAGTTCGGAAGTAAATATTTACTCTGTTGAGATGCATAGTCACATGAATGTTGACTTACATAAGGTATTTTAAGTGTTTGTTCTGAATGTTGTCTATGTAATGCCAGGCCTTGTGAGTTTGATTGCAAAGTTGTGCTTCAAATGTTGTGGCATGCGGCATCACGAGCTGTTCGCCGTGCCTCCTGAGAATAATGCTTCATATTGTTTTGCATGTTGATCTAATGCCAGTGATTTGCATGTTAAGAAGATCATCCTCCTCTGTTGTTTCTGTGCTTAAGAAGTTGATCGTCTTATGTTTCATACATAGCCTATACGACAACTCGTGTAGATTAGAGGTGAAACCATATGATCTTCTGACCAACTCATCATCTTAGGCCGTGATTGGATCGTCGTTTTCCAACCAAAATCGCTTGTAAAACTGACGCTTGTAAATAAAAGCAGAGGGTCTTGGGCGAAGCGCTTGGTTGGTCGATTTCGACTAGTAAAATATACACTGGTCTCTCAAATTACACGCGTAACTCGCCGGTTTTTGTTACAGACCTCGGGCCCTCGGTTTCATTACGCCTGTATTTTACGCGTTGTTTCCGGTGACGAGTAAATTACACTTGTATCTTAATAAAGGTGTGAAACAATCCAGAGCTCCCAAGCGCGGCCTTACCGTTTCATGCCGTCTCAGTCTCTCGAAGGTGCTCATAGGTGTCCGATGATCCTGGCTTCCTGAATAAGCAGCGGGTGCTGTATCAGACCATCCGTAGGGCCCGCGAGGACCTCTTCGTCGTCCTTCGAGTTGTTGCGCTCGCCATGGCACCGATCATTGTCAACATGGTCAACAAACATGAGGAATCAGGAGATGACTTTACTTGAAGAGGATGACAGTAGGGACCCACTAGGGCCATAGCCGTACGTACGCAAGTTCCTCATTATATACAACTATAATTTTGTTTGCTTCCTCCTGGTTTCCTAACATCACGGTCCCACACCATCGTCAACCTATATGGTCAATAAATGAAAGAATTGCACAAGGAGCGGCCGACAGTTGGGACCCAGCAGCTCGAACAATATTTGTTTTTTAGGTGTAAGCGGAGTTTTTCTTGAGCTATGTTTTTATTGTTGTTTAGAGGAGCAGGGTATCAACTGGGGAGTTGTGGCCCATCTAGCCTAAGCTATTATTTTATGTCGAGCAAATATCCAGCCCAGATATTATTTTTTGAAGGTGAAAATGGCTAGCCCAGCTATACTTCTTTTGCAGAATACCCAACCCAGGTCAACTTGTTATTCTCCGCCGCGTTGGGCTGTAAATCTTTCCTATGAGGGATGCATTAGGCCTAACAAGAAAATTGTTGGATTCTACGGTAGGGTGCGCCGGCTGCAAATTAAAATTTCCTACGCGCAGAACAACCAAGAACATGCTACGGGAGATGGATCACAATTTGTTACCACTAGACGCACAGTGCCGTGCAGCGGAAGAAGAGTTGGGGCAGCGCATCCGCGTGGATCATCTCCTCCTCGTCTGATCTCCCTCGAACAGTCGGTCATTAGTTCCCTCGTACAAGCTCGCCGGAGCGGCACAGGTGCACCGCCTCTAACGGTATCCGAGCGTGCATGAGGAACACCGTACGGCGGACTGCTAGGTCCGATCACACGGTCGGCAGCGAGTGGAGGTGGCTATTCACAACACATGCAAACCCTAGTGACAGCATCGAAGCGATCAACTGAGTAAGTGTGCCGCACCTCCACTATATATAGGCATCTGTCGCAGGCTCAACTCTTGGGCCTCACACAGATTCTAAAGCCCACAAGTCTACTCGGCCACAATCCGAATACAGCTCGGATCACATCCGACCAGTGTCCTCGGATCCAACCTCGTAGGTTCCTTCCCTTAAGCGCGCGGCCCCTTAGGTTCAAGCCGGCTTGGTCGCAGTTCAGATCACCCCTGAACTTCATGGTTGGTAGCGGCCTCTAGAAAAGCATGTCGAACACCAAGCAGACTATGAAGCTGGTTAGGCGAACCTGTACAACATGTCACACTTCTGTTCCCCTTTGCCACACGATATATGTTGTCGGGCTCAAGGCCAGATTGTCATCCTTGTGCTAGCCCGACCTCTTTCTCATTCCAGTGAAGCCGACCACAAACCAGATTATCTCATAATCCTTGTCGCATAGCCATGCTTATCCTGGTCGGATCACATGAGGGGCCCAGAGTATATCTCTCCTGCTCGGAGGGGCAAATCCCATCTTGCTCGACCATGTCTCGCAGCATGGGTCTGGACAAGCCCGAAACCTACCTTTGTAACTACCCAGTCACGGAGTAGCGTTTGGTTGGGCCAAAGCAAGTCTGTCACCATCCAGAGTACATGTGCCAGCTCAGGTCTTAGGACATAGAACGTATGTTGTAATAGAGACTCTAAGATGACATATCGTTGCGTCTCATAGTTGGCTCTGTCCGACTCAGACGTTATCTCGACTCGGATCCGACTGTGTCGAATCCGACCAGATCCTTCCGAGTCCATATTATTCGATTAGCATCCAATGCTCCATTGCTAGTGAGACCAAGCCATCGACCGTGTCATATGCTAGTCTAGTCGGCTGCGCATCCACACAGCCCTTTCGACTAGGGACCTTTTAGGACATCATACAATGCATAGTCCCACAAACAAGTCACGTACTTGCTGCTACACATCATTGATAGTTTTCAAGGACTATCTTTATTCATAAACATATAGGAAATATCATCATACATGATTGCCTCTAGGGTATATCTCCAACAAAAATGGGCTTTAAGAAATAATAAATGCGATCTAATTATAAAAACAGGGCTATAAATATACAAAAACGCACTAAATAGGTAATTAGTTTCAGAAATATTATTTTTTTAATTTGGAAATTTTAATTTCATTACTGATTGTGTGTGCAATATTTCTTTAGATTCTTACCTAATACAAATTCATTTTGAAATTATATTTAATCTGACTCGAAATTTCGGGATAAAAATATTTCGGATCTCATCAAAATGTGGGATTTTTTGTTGAATTCTCTTTTGAGAAGTTGGTTGAAATTATTAATCGTTGTCCTGGCTAGAAAATGGGTTGTAATTTTAACAGACTGTAAATGGGTTGTAGTAAATTCCATTAGAATTCAAAAATGGTTTGTACATTATTACAAATGGCAAATGGGCTATATGTTCTCTGCCACAGATGTGATGCTCACTTGTGGACCTACTTTTTTTTGAGAATTATAGTTAGTGGCGCGTACAGAAGGTTTGTGGGCCTACTAAGGCATACGGAAGGCTTTGTAAACTTATAGTCAAGACGCGATTCTAGCAGTAGTGGCCATTGGATGTCCATCCAGCGGGTGTAGTGCTTCTTCATTCTCGGATATTCTTGCTTCAACCGCCCAAACCACTGCCGACGGTACCGCTTCCTACCGCCTCGCGTGGTCGGTTGTGCTGCCGCGCAGGCTTCACCGGCCCACCCTACTCCCAAACGCCGTCTAGGCCATTCCTTTACTCACCAACACCTCATGTTCTTCTCCGGCGATGGCAGCCTCACACCGCAGCCGAACCATTGAACCCTTGTACGGGCATCCACTGATGTGTCTTCGCCGGCTTCGGGTCGTTCTCTTTATAGGACTCGCCATCGTTCACTGCGTTGGTTCTCTCGGCGCGGCGTGGTCAACTTTGTCAACAAACGACAACCATCGGATGAGGCATGTACGTGGATTGGCTGACAGTAGGGACTCACATGGCCCATGGCCGCACGCAGCAAGTGCCCCCGTATTATGCGAAAACAAATAATTTCTCCCCCTGATAGGTTTGACCCACCAGCTACATCTTCGCACGCAAGGAAGTGCTTCCTCTATTGCGCGGAAATAAAAATTTTCCTCTCCCTGACAGCTGGGACCCACCTGCTTTATTATGATCCTTTTCGTGAAAATATAGATTCTACCGAAGATGCTAAATTGTTTTCTTTTTATTCTAACTCAAAAAAGAATAAATTAAAAAACCAGAAAACATCTTCGCACGCGAAGAAGTGCCACCTTATTACGCGAAAAAAATTGATTCCCCCTGCTAGCTGGGACCCATCAGATTTGGAGGCTGACTTGTGGGCCTACTAAGTTAACGCGTATGCAGGGCTTTTTCATCTTACTCAATAAATGATTCTAGCTGCACTAGCCATTGGATGTTAATCCAACGGCCAAGCTGCGTCTTCAACCTCTGGTCTTGTTGCTCCAGCCGCCCAAACCTGCGCTCGCCGTACCGCCTGCTCCAGCCTCCCGTGGCCCGCTGTGCTGCTGTACAGGCCTCACCGCCCGACCATACTACTACTGGCCAAGCCTTCCCTCTACTCACCCACACCCTCTGTTATTCTCCGGCGACGGCAGCCTTACACCGCAGCCGAACCAGTGAACCCGCGTACTCCCCTCTGCGTGGGCATCCAGCTGCCTCGTCTTCCTTGCCTCAGCATCGTTCCCTTCCTAGGCCTCGCCATCGTCCACCGCCTGGGTGTTGTCCGCACGGCATGGTCAACGTGGTCAACGAACGACAACCATCGAAAGAGTAGTATGCGCGGTGAGGCTGATAGATTGACCCACCAGCTACATCTTCGCACGCAAGGAAGTGCGTCCATATTAGGCGCTAAAAAAATGAATCCTTCCCCTGACAGCTCGGACCCAACCATCAATAACTTCGCACGCAAGGAAGTACCTCCTTATCCTCCCTGACAACTGGGACCCACCTGGTCGAATCGTACGTAGCGTTGTCATTCTGGTCGCGAACATTGTCGGATTTCGGGTTCCGGCAGACCCTTGAGGTTCGAACTCTGGGGTGCGCGCGGAGATTACGCTTCCTACCTACTCGCACCCCTCCGCCTCGCAAAGATCTAAGCTATCGAAAGAACAGCACAAGAGACACAAGGTTTATACTAGTTCGGGCCACCATTGTGGTGTAATACCCTACTCTAGTTTGTGGTGTGGTGGATTGCCTCTTGGGCTGATGATGATGAACAACACAAGGAAGAACAGCCTCGCGAGGGTCTGCTCTTGGCTGGGGCGATGAACTGCTAGGAGGAGTTCAGCCGCCCTTCTCTCTCTCTCTCTCTCTCTCTCTCTCTCTCTCTGTTGCCTATGCCTTTCTAACTGATTTCTAGATGCCTCTACCCTGGGGGTGACTAGTCCTATTTATAGGCAAAGGCCTTGGGCCTCTTCCCAAATATTGAGCGGGAAGGGCGCCAACAGTTGGCCATTTTGAAGGGGAACATCTGGTACACTTATCCTGACTAAAGTTGGTCCTCGCCTGCCAAAGGCTCTGGTGGTGACGCCAGCTCGGGCTCCACAATGACTTCTTCCCTGCCTTTGGACTGGTCTTGGTCTCGTTGCACCGAAATGGATGCCTTTGCTTGATACTCTCGCCTGCACTTGCTCCCTTTGCACCAAAGAGGAAAGGAGGACACTGCGCGGGCTGGCGCCCGCCTGGCGCCCTTGGTCGTCATGGCTTGCGTCATGGGCACCTCGTGAGGTACCCCGCCTTGATCTCTCCGCCTCCTCGTGAGCCAGCCTGATGAGGGCGCGCCTGAGGAAGCTCCGCGTCGTCCGCCCCGCGAGGCTTGGCCCCTCGCGAGGGTCTTGGGTCTTGTGTTGATGAAGATGGGCCGTGCTGGGCCCCCCTTTGAGCCACGCTGCAGGCCGCAGACAGGCAAGTCTGGGGACCCCCGTTCCCAGAACGCCGACAGTAGCCCCCGGGCCCAAGGCGCGCCCGGACTTGGCCGTGCTGAGAGGCGAAAGGGCAAGGACGAAGCGCCGCGGGCCCTAACAGCCTGCGGCCTTGGGCGCCGCGTGGCAGTTGATTGGACTGGAGCGCTTCAGCAACCGTGCAGGTTGATAAAGGAGCGACATCTGCCTAGGCTTTGCCTTTTGCTTTCTTCGGTTGCTGCTCAGATCCCCTTTCTTGCGCCTCCCCTTTCTTCGTCCAAATTTCCAGATCTACTCCGACCGCGTGACCTAGGAAGCCATGGCGCCTCGTCAGTCCCCGGCCGAAGCTTGGTACTCGTCTGCTCTGGACTCGCCGAACGTGTCGGAGGCGGGCTTTGCCCGGTTGCGCCGGATGGCGGCGGCGCAGGGCATCGACGTGGTGAAGGTGTTCAAGGCCGGCTCCGCCACCCCTGAGGGCCGAGGGAGCACCTTTTATCCTCTCTTTGTAAGCTCCATTGATGCTGGCCTGGTGCCTCCCTTCTCCGAGTTCTTCTTCTCTGTCCTCCGCCATTACAACTTACAGGCTCTGCATCTCCATCCCAACTCCATCCTTCTCCTGGCGATCTTTGCCTATTACTGCGAGGCTCACGTAGGGGTGCAGCCCTCAGTGGCCTTGTTGCGCCACTACTTCTCCCTCCGGGTCTCTCGCGGTTCTCCTTCCGCGTGCGTGAGCTTCGTCGCGTACGGTGGCACCATTGCCATTTCGAAGCCCAGGAAAAGGATTGAGGGCTTCAGGAGCAAGTGGGTCTTGGCAGATGCTGGGCGCATCCACCCTCGGTTGATCTTGTCCGCGGAGCCGCCCACGAGCTCCGGCGATTGGTGTCGAGCAGAGCTCACGGACCCCTGCGCGAAACTGGTGTTGGAGAAGATGGACGCGGACCTGAGGCCGGTCAGCATGGCGGCGGCGAAGCTAACCGGCGCGTCGCTGCTGAGGGAATTCCTGGAGCACCAGCTGGCTCCGCTTCGGCAGTACTCACCTCCGATGTGGAGGCCTCATCCGAGCCCTGCGGCCTTGGGTGACGGAGATCTGGCCGCGGTCCTCCAATCTCTGGTCGGGGGCGAGGTGGCAAGGTTGGAGGGCGCTCCTACGCCCTTGTTCCTCCGCGACGACTGGGAGCAGGTGGTGGAGTCCATGCCCGTCTTTAACGGGGATGGGCCCGTGCCCGCGGAGGCTCCCGAGGGACTAGTGGACGTGTCCTCCGGCGACTCCGGCGAAGAGGAGATGGAAGAGAGCGGGAGAAGGGGCCTGACTCCAAGGCGACTGACGGAGAGTCGAGGGCTCCCCTCCCCCGGGGCAGGTCTCGCACTCTCCGCCTCTCTTCGAGCGATGACGACGAGGATGATGATGAGCAGGTCGGCGGAAGCTTGCCCCCGATCCCCAAGAAGGATAGGACCGGGCTGATCTCCCGCGGGTCTGCCCCCGCCCCGAGGCGGACCGCAGACGCGCCTTCTGCTTTTGAGGTTGACCCCTCCAGCCGGCTTTCGGGCTTCAAGTATGGCCGGAGGCTGCCTGAGCTCACCGGCGACGACCCGTAAGCGCTTGATCCTTGTCTTTATTTCTTGTTCTGCTGCTGAGGCTTGACGTCCGCATCTCTTGAATAGGCTGGCGCCCGCAGCGAAGAAGCCGAACGGGGCTCCTGAGGCTCCATCCGCGGCAGCGCCTCCGCCTGCGGAAGAAGGTGACCGTGACGCACGGGCTTCTCCTGCCCGGTCGTCCTCGCGAGGCCTGGCTGAGTTGGGTGGGGCGAGCTCAGCCCCATGGCCCAAGTGACTCCCGTGGTGCCTTTGCCTACTGCCGCCACCACAGCCGTTGGGGCGTAGCAGGCTCCGCCTCAGGACATTGTGGTCTTGCCGCCGCCGCCTTCTCCTCCTGCTACACCGACTGCTGTCTCTCCAACTCCTCCTGCCGTCCTGGAGCGTGCTGCTGCTGAACTGGACCGGCTGCGGCAGGATCTTCTTGGCGCCGACCCTTGCTTGGTGGCAGGGCGCTCGGAGCTGGCTTCAGGGTGGATTCGCTTCGACGCATCGATTTGAGCGGCGCTGGTCCAGGCCTCAACGGCCTACGATGAGGAGCGGCAGGCCGTCCTTGAGACGAAGGCTGCTCGTGACGCAGCCCTGGGGAAGGTGGTCGACGTCCGCGGCCGCTGCAAGGCGCTGGAGGGCGAGCTGCAATGCCTGCGGGATCAGCTCGCGAAGGAGGTTCGCCTTCGCCAGGAGCAAGAAGAAGGCGTGAAGGCTCGCGAGGCGGTCGTCGAGGGCCGGGAGGCTAAGCTCAAGAAGCGTCGCGACCGCCTAGGCGCGCTGGAGAAGGAGCTGGAGGCGATGAAGGTCGAGCTGGACGACAAGGCTCGGGTTCTCGCCGAGGACCGCGTGGCCTTCGCGGACATGGAGGAGAAGGCTCGTTCTTCGCTGAAGATGCTTTACGCTAGCGGCCTGGAGAGCCCACTGGTTGGCGCCGAGGACGGCCCCGCTAAGCTGCTTCCCTTCCTGGTTCGTGCTCTTGAGGATGTCGCCCTTGGCCTTGGCCCCACGACCGAGGCCGAGGCGCATGTCTTGTCTTCCGCAGCGCTGACGCGGGTCTTCACCCACATCCACCTTCGCGACCCCAACATCGACCTCGACAGCCTGCTGGAGCCAATGAGCGGCGAGCGTGCCGCTGCCGCTACCGAGGTCGTGAAGGGTCGTGCGGAGGCTCTGCTGGGGAAGTTCTGGGCCTTCAGCATCAAGCCGAAGCAAGGCGCTGCCGACCCCGCTGCTCCATGAGGCTAAGCCACTCCGCGCTGCTCCACCGCCGACAAGTGACTCTGCTACGGCTCCTGTCCTGCTTTTAATCCCTGCACATGTATCATGCCTCGGGGAGGCGTTTAAACTCGCGTTTGGTATTGAGACGACAGTGTGGACTGTAATATTTGCTTTTAAATTTCTTGAGTTTTATGCTTTTCCTTCCTACTTGCTTGTGTTCTACGCCGGCAGAGCCCGGCCCCACGCGTACCTCACCCAGCATTAGCCCCGACCGGAAACCAGGACGGGACCAAAGGAGTGAGGGGCTACATGACAAGTTAGGCTCCTGAGTCGCGATGCTCAGGAGTCCCCCTTGGCGCACGAACAACAAGTAGGGAGGTGTGATGTAGGTGGATCTACCGTTCTACCTCTGCAGAACCCAACTCCGCGCGTACCTCACCCAGCATTAGCCCCGACCGGAAACCAGAACGGGACCAAAGGAGTGAGGGGCTACGGAACCAGTTAGGCTCCTGAGTCGCGATGCTCAGGAGTTCCCCTTGACGCGCAAACAGCAAGTAAGGAGGTGAGACACAAGTGGAACTACCGTTCTACGTCTGTAGAGCCCGGCCCCGCGCGTACCTCACCCAGCATTAGCCTTTCGGAACTAAGGAGTGAGGGGCTACGGGACCAGTTAGGCCCCTGAGTCGCAATGCTCAGGGGTCCCCCTTGACGCTCAAACGGCCTTCGTACCTTGGCTCCGCTCGGGGAGAGACGCGCGACGAACCAGACCCGGGGGCCTGGCTGGGTGGCGTGCGTCTGGGCGTGGCCCAGGCGCAGCCACCGTGCCCAGCCCCCTCGCGCGGCACTCCTGAGGGGAGGCGTTGTGATGAGGCTAGACATTGAGCTCTGGGCTCCCTGAGGTTGATGCGGCCCAGGGGCCACCCTTAGTTGTTTATCACCAGCGCAGAGCATAGCGCTTCCGTATGTGTACGGGCATAGCCGCTCCTCGGCGGTGTCGTCAGCCAGCACGGAGCATGGTGCTTGCACTGGTACGTGGGAGGGGGCTCCCCTCCGGGAGGAGCCCCCGGGGCGTGTACAGCCCCGCCCTGACACGTGGCCGGCACGATAGCGCTTGGTGAGGTGTATCTGGGCACCCGTGAGCCAACGCGGGACTCACGGGGCCCTACCTCTAGGCGGGTTGCGCCTGGCACTGGGCCTTATCTTGTGATGTGTTCCTGCAAATTTGGTTAGATGCCAGCACTCTACGTCCTCGGGTCCCGGCCCTCGAGCTGGTCTCAGCCGTCGCTGGTATGCCAGGTCGCGATGCCGTGGACAAGGCCAGAGGGTGAGGGCTGGAGAGCCAGTAAGAGCCCTGAGTCGCGATGCTCAGGTACCCCCCCCCCTTTAACGTGCAAGTGGTCGACATGGGGAAGAAGAGGTGCCGTGGACAGGCATCAAGTAATCAAGCATGATGGGTCGAATGCGTAGCCGGAAATAAACGCAAGGGAGATACATGCCGCTGGGCCTGGCCCAAGCGACTTGGGGACGATGCAGCCCGAGGGGCACCCCCAACAAAGCAAGCTAATCAACATGAAATAAAAGGGATACATGCCATAGGGACGGACCCACGCGGCCTGGGAATAATGCAGCCCTGGGGGGGCGCTCCTAGCTGGAAATGAAACTTGAAAGATGTCACCTGATGATGTCGAGGACGAAGGAGTGTTGGTGCAGCAGACTCGATGGGCTGCGGAAGCTGGTCCTCACGAGCCCCCAGGCCCAGGGGCCTCGGGAGGCTCCGGAGGCGCTGGTGGCTCCTCGCGAATCATCTCCATCTCTGCCAAGGTTGCGGAACGCCTAGCCTCTTGAGCCTCCATGATGCCCCTCATGAGGCGCTGGTACATAGCCGCCGCGCTCGGCAAGCCGTAAGGCATGCGAACGTAGCTGTGAGGCGGACCTCCGAGCGCCCAACCTGCGAGGGCCAGAGGCGCTCCAGCGAGGCGACTTGGTTGAGCCCTGGTACGTCGATGCAGACGCGCAGCCCACCATCCTCGCCTGGATGGGGAGCCACAGCTGGTAGACGGCGGCAGC
The DNA here is from genome assembly GCA_032464435.1 of Aegilops umbellulata. Classification (NCBI taxonomy): domain Eukaryota; kingdom Viridiplantae; phylum Streptophyta; class Magnoliopsida; order Poales; family Poaceae; genus Aegilops; species Aegilops umbellulata. The sequence goes on from CP136056.1 coordinate 79,209,812, forward strand.
CTCTCATGACTCTTGACTCCCATAGTTCTTGAATGGCCTTTTTGACGAACTCCTGAGGGTCTGACCCTCCTTGCCTTGCTCCTTCTTGAGGGAAACGCGCTTCGAAGCATGCCTCCATGTGGTGCCCAAGCGCCTCCCTTGTGACCTTGGCCAGGTCGGTGGCCCTCCGGGGGAGAGCCCCCGAGCCCTGCCTGAGGGGGCGCCGGGCGCACTTTCCTATGCGATGGAAGGAGGTTCCTCTTGGGCAGACGCGGGCCCTAAGGGGCTTGCCTCCAGAGGGGGCGGTCTGGACGATGTCTTCTTCTTCTTGGGGGTGGTCTCGGGAGGCCTCCTGCTTCCGCAATCCGGGTCTTCCAGTGACGCGGCCTGAAAGGCTCGCTCCAGGGAACACACCGCATCCTTCTCTTCACAGGGCACAGTGATGACCCCGCCACTTCCTGGCATCTTGAGGACGTTGTAGCCATGGTGAGTTACGGCCATGAACTTGGCCAGCGCTGGGTACCCGAGGATGGCGTTGTACGGCAGGCGGATGTGAGCAACGTCAAAATCGATGAGCTCGGTGCGGTAGTTGTTGCACGCCCCGAAGGTGACAGGGAGGCGGACCTGCCCAATCGAGACCGTGGAGCCATCGGTGACTCCTGAGAAGGGCTTGGTTGGCTGAAGCTGGTCATAGGGCACCTGGAGATTGTTGAACGTCTCCACGGACAGGACGTTGAGCCCTGCCCCGCCATCGATGAGGGTCCTGGTGACCAGTACGTTGCTGATGACTGGGGAGCAAAGCATCGGGAGGACTCTAGCTGTGGCCGCACACTTGAGCTGATCCGCTGAGCTGAACGTGATGGCGCACGCCGACCACCTGAGAGGGCGCGTTGCTTCGAGCTTGGGGAGGACTGCATTCACCTCGCGGGCAAACTGCTTGAAGATGCATTGGGAGGCTGGGGCTTGAGCTCCGCCCAGGATGCAGGCGATCGCGCGCGGCTCCTGGAAGCCCCCAGCCCCCTCGTTGTGATGGCGGTCCTCGTTCCTCCTTGGTTGCGGCGGCAGCGGAGGGAGGCCTGCGTTGCCCTGTGGGCAATCCTCACGAGGCTGATCCCTCCAGTCCCCCTCGCGAGGCGGGTCTCGCTAGCGATCCTCGCGAGGTTGATCGCGCCATCCTTGGTGCGGGCCGCGGTCTTCCCAACGTCCTGCGTTTCTTCCTCCTCCTCGGCCGTAGCCCCGGTCGGCGCGGTCGGGATGACGGCCAATCCTTCCTTCTCGCACGGCGCGGAGTTCTTGGCATTCGTTGGTGTTGTGGGTGTGGAGGTCGTGGTACACGTAGTACCGACTGCCCCTGGAGGATTCGGGCAGATCTTTGCCCCGCTTGGTGTCTGGTTCTGCCGCGAGCACGGCAGCCCCCTTGCGCTTCACGTCCTTGGCCTTGGGCTTTTTCTCTTCTGGGTCTGCGGCAGGCAGCTCGAGGAGGGAGAGACGCCCTTCCTCAGCCCTGGCGCACTTGGTCGCCAAGTTGAACAGCTCCAAGGAAGTGCACACGTCTTCATGCATCGCCAGCTCCTCCTTCATCTTGACGTCGCGCACACCGTCGGAGAAGGCTGAGATAATGGCCTCCTCGAACACCTTGGGAATCTTGAGGCGCGCGCTGTTGAAGCGCTGGATGTACTTTTGCAGGGTCTCTCCGGGTTGTTGCTTGATGCGGCGCATGTCGCTCATGGCGGGCGGCCGGTCGCGAGTACCTTGGAAGTTGGCGATGAAGCGGGTGCGCATCTGGTCCTAGGAGGAGATCGTGCCTGGAGCCAGATTCAGGAGCCAGGTGCGAGCCCCTTCCTTGAGCGCCATGGGAAACCAGTTCGCCATGACCTTGTCGTCTCCGTTGGCAGCTTTGATGCCCAGCTCATAGAGCTGGAGGAACTCCGCAGGGTCGGTCGTGTCGTCGTAGCGAGGAGGCAGGTCGGGCTTGAACTTGCCGGGCCATGCGACGCTGCGCAGCTCGGTGGTGAAGGCACGACAGCCTGCTGTGGCCACGGGAGGCCTTGGGTGGCGGAGAGCTTGGTCTTGCGGGTCCCCATGCGCTGCAGCTGGGAGCAGCGCGGGGTCTTGACGCGCGGGAGCAGGAGCATGGTCGCGACGCGCTGGAGTAGGGAGCGCCCGGGCAGCTTCTTGCGGGCGAGGGACCTCTTGGCAGCTCCGCTCTTGCTGCGCTGGCACCTGACGGAGCGGGTTCCGCCCAGGGGCCGTGCGCCTTGGAGCCATGGCGTCTTCTTGAAGAGGAGGCGGCTGGTACGCCCCTGGAGCTTCGTCGCCTGCGCGGGGCGGAGTGCGGTGTAGCGGAATGGACGGCGCAGGAGAGCCCCCCACGGCGCGGACGAGCTCGGCGACGCGGTCGAGCCATTCTTCGTAGACGTCGTCGACGGGACGGCAGCGCAGGAGCTCATTTGCCGCGATGAGCGCAGCTCGAGCCTCCATGGGCGCGTGGAGCGCGCGGGACGAAGAGCCAGCTGGGGTGAGCGAGGGAGTAGCGGTGCGGCCGTCTTGCCGCACGGACGGATGCTGAGACGACGCTTGCTACTCGTTCCCCGCCAGGCCGATGGCGGCGTTGACGGCGGGTGACGGGGAACGGCGGGGATGCCCGCCGACGGGAGCCGTCTGGGCGACGCGGGAAGCAAGGGCGGCCCGGCGCTCGGCGCGGGCCCGACGAGCGTCAGACATGGACGTGATGGTCGGAGGAGAACAGAGCGGTGGAAGTCAAATTCCGGCGCACCCCTACCTGGCGCGCCAACTGTCGGATTTCGGGTTTCGGTAGACCCTTGAGGTTCGAACTCTGGGGTGCGCGCGGAGATTACGCTTCCTACCTACTCGCACCCCTCTGCCTCGCAAAGATCTAAGCTATCGAAAGAACAACACAAGAGACACAAGGTTTATACTACTTCGGGCCACCATTGTGGTGTAATACCCTACTCTAGTTTGTGGTGTGGTGGATTGCCTCTTGGGCTGATGATGATGAACAATACAAGGAAGAACAGCTTCGCAAGGGTCTGCTCTTGGCTGGGGCGATGAACTGCTAGGAGGAGTTCAGCCGCCCTTCTCTCTCTCTTTCTCTCTGTTGCCTATGCCTTTCTAACTGATTTCTAGATGCCTCTACCCTGGGGGTGACTAGTCCTATTTATAGGCAAAGGCCCTGGGCCTCTTCCCAAATATTGAGCGGGAAGGACGCCAACAGTTGGCCATTTTGAAGGGGAACATCTGGTACATTTATCCTGACTAAAGTTGGTCCTCGCCTGCCAAAGGCTCTGGTGGTGACGCCAGCTCGGGCTCCACAATGACTTCTTCCCTGCCTTTGGACTGGTCTTGGTCTCATTGCACCGAAATGGATGCCTTTGCTTGATACTCTCGCCTGCACTTGCTCCCTTTGCACCAAAGAGGAAAGGAGGACACTGCGCGGGCCGGCGCCCGCCTGGTGCCCTTGGTCGTCATGGCTTGCATCATGGGCACCTCGTGAGGTATCCCGCCTTGATCTCTCTGCCTCCTCGTGAGCCAGCCTGATGAGGCCGCGCCTGAGGAAGCTCCGCGTCGTCCGCCCCACGAGGCTTGGCCCCTCGCGAGGGTCTTGGGTCTTGTGTTGATGAAGATGGGCCGTGTTGGGACCCCCTTTGTGCCACGCCGCAGGCCGTAGGCAAGCAAGTCTGGGGACCCCCGTTCCCAGAACGCCGACAAACGTGTAAGTATATACTGGTCGATCGGTCTCTCTACAACGATGAACCGTGGCCGAGCAAGCAGCGGCACGTGTAGTAGTAGAGCCCGCGACGTAGCAGTTCAGGCAGTCCCTTCCAAACAGTGTACACGTACATATAGCCACATGCCAAAAAAATACGACCACGTACGTACATACAGGCGGGGTCTCAAACGCTTACACGCGCATACGTGCGGCCAGGGCTCGTGTACATGGAGAGGCAACGGACGGCAACAACGACGTCCTGTTCATCAGGCAGCCAACTGACTGGGTCCGAATGGAGAAACAACATACTGTTCATCGGGAGGCAACAGACTGGGTTGGAATGCGTCATGCTTAACGGGAGCCAACCGGCTTGGACGGAACAACCGAAACAGGGTCTGACATACTGCAGTACGGAGGAAACGGCCTTCTGTTCGACCAGCTATGGTCGAACGGGAGTCCTGTTCATCGGGAGGTGTGTGGTGTACCGCAAAACGGAGGAAACAGACTTGTGTTGGAGCGCTATGGTCGAAACGGGGGTCCTGTTGATCAGGAGGGGTGTGCCGTAGGAATTAGACTTGTGTTGGAGCGCCTACGGTCAAAACGGGGGTCCTGTTCATCGGGAGGGGTGTGACGTATCGCAAAACGGGACTCCACGGGCTACTGTTCATCCACCATCTACTGACTCGCTCCAACCTCCACGGGCTACTATTCATCCACCGTCGACCTCCCCCAGCCTCCACCTGCAACTGTTCATCCACGGCGTCTCTCTTCTGCCTCCACCAGCTACTGTTCCTCCACGGGCTCCTGTTCATCCAGCCACCACCGGCTACTGTTCAACCACCCCTCCACGGGCTACTGTTCATCCCGCCCTCCACCGGCTACTGTTCAACCAACCCTCCACGGGGTCTTGTTCATCCACCCCCAACCGGCTTGATCAGGGTCCTGTTCATCCAGCGGCAACAGCCTCTACTACTATGGGATCCTGCTCATCCAACCCCCATTGGGAACTGTTCATCCAACCCCCAACAACGCTCATTGTTCATCAAGAGGCAGCAGGTTCGATCGGCTTCAGTTAGCAACAGTAGCGAAGGAATCGCTTGATCGGGTTCAGTTAACAGCCAGGGATCGATCGACCGCTCGGGTTCAGTAACGCGTAGCCAGTGCAATAGCTCGGGTTCAGTTAGAGTGCAACGCCTCGCACATACGTACGACGTGTACGAGAGAAGCGTGCAAACCTCCGTGCATCGCTTGGCCCCGACCATCCACCGTAACCAGGAACTCCCCAAAATTTTCCTCGCCCTCGCTTCTACCATGATTTTTCCGTCATGGACGGCCCAAAGAATGTCATGCAGGTGCGTCTCCGGCCTGCCCAAGACAAAAGCCCCATTTTCTGTCATGATTTTTTGTCATAGAAGTAGGAGCCCACCACATCTATGATGATACTGGGTTTTGGGGAATTAAGGTAATGAAACCATTATTGATACTCCACAGACATAGTTCTCCCTTATGAAATTGGTCAAGGAGATCATAAAAATCTGCTTGATAATTGGCTAATATTTCTTAATAAAGTCAGTGTTGAAACCATCTGATCCAGGAGATTTGCTAGAGGGCAGGTCTTTAACCACATCATCAATATCTTCATGTGTGAAAAGGTTACTCAAGAAAACCCAAACCAATATGAGGTTCAAGCAGATTTTATAGTTCCAGAGGAATATGGGTAGTGCCAGTTTGTCCTAGTGTGCTCTTGAATGCCAAATGCAGGATGTTTGCCTTGGCATCATGATTGAAGATAGTTGATCCATCAAATGCAACCAGGGATGTAATGTTGTTGTTTCTACGTTGTACAGTAGCCATGGCATGGAAAAACTTGGAATTTTCACTGCCCAAAGTGACCCATTTAATTTTACCTCTCTGTTATTAGTAGGCCTTCTATTGATGTAATAATTGTGACAGATGTGCTTTGAGATCAGTTTTGATGATAGATTCAGTGTTGCTTAAATACCTAAAATTCTCAAAGGTATCCAGCATAGCAATGAGTGCATTAACATCATTAGTATCATCTTTCATATTGGAGAGTGTTTTGGCCCAAGCTTTGATACTTTTCCTTAGGATTTACATCTTGGCATTGATCCTTTTGGCTGCATCAGCATAGTGAATACTATGTGTCCAAATAACTTCAACCAGTGGGAGAAACTGACTATGTTCAATTGCTACTTGTAAACTGCGTTGGGATTTCCCCCGAAGAGGAGGGTGAAGTAGTACAATAGAGATAAGTATTTCCCTCAGTGAGAACCAAGGTTATCGAACCAATAGGAGAACCAAGCAATCTTCAATACTTACACACACAAAAGCAAATACTTGCACCCAACGCGGGCAAGAGGGTTGTCAATCCCCTTGAACTCTTTATTTGCAAGGATGAATTCTGATAGTGACAAATAGATAAAAATAAAAGTAAATAAATTGCAATAAGGTATTTTTTGTTTTTATAATATGATAAAGGTAGTCCCGGGGGCCATAGTTTTCACTAGAGGCTTCTCTCTCGAACACATAGCATACCGTGGGTAAACAAAATACTGTTGGGCAATTAATAGAAAAGTGCATAGTTATGACGTGTTCATGGCAATGATCACACATATAATCATCATGTCCGTGACAAGTACAACGACTCCTCCTACATCTACTACTATTACTCCACCAATCGACCATTATCCAGCATGTATCTATGGTATTAAGTTCATGACAAACAGAGTAACGCTTTAAGCCAGATGACATGATGTAGACAAACTAAACCCAATCAATATGAATAAACCCCCATCTTTTTATCCTTAATGGCAACAATACAATATGTGCCTCACTACCCTTTCTGTCACTCGGTGAGGACACCTCAAGATTGAACTCATTACAAAGCACCCCTCCCACTGAAGATAAATCAATCTAGTTGGCCAAACCAAACGGATAGATCAGAGAGAAATACAAAGTTATCACAATCATGCATAATAAAGTTCAGAAAAGACTCAATTATGAATAATCTGATCATAAACCCACAATTCATCGGATTCCAACAAACACACCGCAAAAGAAGATTACATCGGATATAGTTCCAAGAAGATCAAGGAGAACATTGTATTGAAGATCAGAGAGAGAGAAGAAGCCATTTAGCTACTAGCTATGGACCCGTAGGTCTGTGGTAAACTACTCACACATCATCGGAAGGCAACAAGGATGATGTAGAAGCCCTCCATGATCGATTCCCCCTCCGACAGAGTACCGAAAAAGGCCTCAAGATGGGATCACGGAAGAACAAAAGTTTGCGGCGGCATAAAAAATATTTCGGGTGGATCTCTATTGGTTTGGGAATATACGTGAATTTATAGAGGTGGAATTAGGTCAAATGGTGCTACGTGGGGCTCACGAGCTCAGGGGCCGCGCCTACCCCTGGGGCGGCCCTGTGAGCTCGTGGCTCTCTCGTAGATGTTCTGGCCTCCTCCCGAACCTTCTAGGGTCCCTTCTGGTCCAGAAAATTCACCGTAAAGTTTCATCGTGTTTGCACTTCCTTTGGTACTGATTTTCTGAAAAGCCAAAAACAAGCAAAAAATGGAACTGGCACTTGGCACTAGGTTAACAGGTTAGTCCCAGAAAACGATATAAAATAGCATAAATGCATATAAAGCATCCAAGATTGATAATATAATAGTATGACACAATAAAAACTTATAGATACATCGAAGACGTATCGTCAATCCATCTGTTTTCAAATATGAAAATGTTACCTTTAGGCATAGAGTTTTGAATGTGGGTAACACAAAGAACATGGTCAGATGTGGTCATGGCCATCATGAGTAGAGAAAGCTTGCATAGAGACTTCAACCTTCGATGCACCTCTTCCGCGGTCTCATCATCATTCCTCACAAATAGGTTGACTTCCCTCTTGAGCAAAGCCAACTGAGACCTTTGAATTGCTTCATCACCTTGGAGGGTTTCCTCGAATGCAATCCCAAATTTCCTTGGCGGTCTTGAGTAGGGCAATGGAGTCACTATAGTCATTGGTCATCGCGTTGGGCAACATGTTGTGGGCGGTAGCATTGAGTTGATGATCAACTGCGTCTCTTGGAGTGAGATTCATGGGATCCTTGGGGTTGAAACTGTTGAACACAAAGCGTGGATGCACTACGAATGTGAGACCCCGTATTTAGCCTCCACTTAGCAAATGCGTTAGCTTTCAAAGGGGCGGAGGCCCAACATGATTAATGCGAGGGAGTTGCAAAGGTTGAGGTGAGTAAGAAGGTTCTATGACACTGTACTTGGGAACTTGGGTGCGACCCAGGGATGCAAGAGGTTCTCTCGAGTCATCCGCATCATGGACCTCATTTGGATCAAATGAGTTAGAGGCGGATGTAGAGGGATTTAGGCGAGCATCAATTTCCTCCTTAACCGAGGAGCAAACTTCTTTCAACATGGTGGTTTTGAGGTATGCAAACATTGAAAGAACCTCCGCCGAGATTAAGGGGGCACCCGAGTCTATGGGGGCGACGACCGAAGCAACAAGGTCCATGACTGCGTTGGGGGGGGGAGGTTTTGACCATCCTCAGCAAGTAGTGGTGCACCACCCACATTCTCTAGATCGTCCGTGTCCTCTAAGGTTGTAAAACCTTATATTAGAGCACGAGGCTCTGATACCAATTGAAAGGATCGATACGGTCAACTAGAGGGGGTGAATAGGGGACTACAAATTTTAATCTTACTTGCCAATTTTAGGGTTAAGCGGATAAATAGGTTTCACTAGATATGCAACTAGGTGAACGCAACCTATATGACAAGCAATCTTAAAGCTAAATATGCTGGGCAACAATCTAGACAGTAAGCCCACAAGCATACAAAGCAAAGTAAAGTGCAGAAAAGGATTAACCACAAGTGAGACGAGGACGCATGTTTTATCATGAACTTCATTCTTCCTTGGGGAAGAGCTAATCTCTGTTTAGAGCTGTGCCGAAGCCGAAGTTTGCGGAATGTCGCAGAAGGCTCACCGTTTTCTCTTTTGAGTCACCCCCAACGGTTGAGCTTCAATCACTCGGGGGCAGTCTTGAAGGCAACCACCACACCTTTACAAACTTCTCCAGAGCATACCACAAGCAAGGAAGCTTCCGGAGGAAGCTCTAACCGCCTAGGAGCCAAAGCTCCAAGAGTAACAAGTCAATAGTGGACAAATACTATGAGAAACACGAATTTGGTTTGGTCAAAGTGTAGATCGGGTCTTGCTCTCCCAATCGCCAAAGTGTCAACCAGTTTGGGTGGAGGGATTGAGGGTATTGAGAAAAGTGGAGTGTCGCAATGGTGGAGCTCAACACGACATTGGGGTTAAAGGTTGGAGGTGGAAGAATGGTTCCTTTTGTAGTTTTATCTAGGTGGGGGTTTATGCCCGTTAGACCCCATGCACATGGGCTAAGTCAGCCCCGTGCGCACAGGGTGTCCAGAGACTTGACCATCACCCTGTGCGCACGGGGTGTCCAGAGAGTTTCGTGGTAACCCATGCGCATGGGGTGTCCAGAAACTTTTTGACTACCCCATGCGCACGGGGGTCAAAAGACCCCATGCGTACGGGGTGTTCAGAGAGTTTCTGTTGATGCTCAAGGGACACCTCGGCAAAGCACACTACAGACGGATAATGAGTGATAGGTGTAGGAGGACTGGTGTATATGTTTTTTAAGTATTCCCGCACGACACTCATCCACGATGATCCCTCTTAATAGTGCGGTTTTCTCTACGACTCAAATCAAACTAAAATGAAAACCTTCGAGTCACCGGTAAACCACACCTTTGATCTTTTTGAATTGGGGGGGGGGTCACACAACTCCAACACGATCTTCATGGAACCAATATCATGAGATAAACTTTAGGAACTGATAATAGTTCTACTAACCATATTGTCATCACACAAAAATATAATTAAGTGCCACATGCACTTTCACAAAGGGGTATTAGATTTATGGCCTGATGGGTGAAATTATTGTGTGTTAGTGCGCTCAACATTGGGAGATTTTGGATCATTAGATTATGGGATTAGATGGTTGAGATGGTTTGGATCTGTCCTCGCCGGTTACTTTATAGGATCAAATGAGTAGTTGCACCGAAGTTCTTCGTGCCTTACCCTAGGTGTCTCATTGTTGCTAGCACGATGTGTTTAGTTCCATTTCTGTGACTATATTTACCATTGACAAGAATAAACTATTAATAACACCTATTAGATAAATCAATATCAATATCTAAATCTATGTCTACAAGATAATTACCCGTGCGATTGCAACAGGAGTATAAACATTCTAATATATTAGCTTGTGGCTGAACGTTTATTATTAGATTGGTGCGCTAAAATCTTAGCAAGTTTTTGTACACAATTGTCATGCTTTACCTGTCATCTTATTGATAAGCACTTATCTGGTACGTGTTTATTGACTTACCAAAGAAAATACTCCCTCCGTAAACCAATATAAAAGCGTCTAGATCACTAAATAGTGATCTAAACGTTCTTACATTAGTTTACAGAGGGAGTATTATTTAGGAGAAAGATCAGAGCAGGGATGGAAGAAAAAATATCATCTTATTGTCAAGCACTTATTTAGTAAGAATTTATTTATTTTCCAAGGAATATTATTATTTGAGAGAAAAATTAGAGGGCGATCATATATATAGAGGCTGGACGAAGAAGAGGGTGAAACGAAAAGCTTACATTCTATTTACTAAATAAATATAATAGAGAAGATAGAGATACCAATACAAAAATAGTGAGTTGTGGAGATCCAACATATCTCACCGTTCAAACGCATCTATCCAACGGTTTACATAGCTCCAATGTTTAGCATTAAACATGTTTGACAGTAAACCCATTTAGCACATGCCTAATATCAACATTGGCATTAACGAAATAATTATATCCTACCTAATATTAACATGTAATATATATTTTACCTAATATTAATGTGCAATGCAATTAATATATTGGCTGGTATCAGCATGCATTGCACATACACAATACTCTCTCTGTCCCATAATATAAAAACGTTTTTGATACTACACTAGTATAAAAAACGTTCTTATATTATGGGACGGAGGGAGTATAAAATTACACGTCATCGCGAATCTATTGGTTCTCATTTTGTATTGTAAATGTCCATACCTTTTCCTTAATTTTGTCAAACATAGTCATGTTTAACTTTCAGATTCAGAAAACAAGAGGAAGTACATCGTTAAACATGTGGAAGTCCAGGGTATCTACCGCTCAGTTCACTTGAGTTGAAACCGAAACCCCTTCTCAATCAAAATGGGTACTCAAGACGGAGCATCTGTCAGCGTCACTCGAGCCCCCACCCCATAAGGCCAACTCCACCGCGCGACCTCAAACGGACGTCTGGATTGAGCCGAATCTGTCCCTTTGGGGCGCCGATGGGTACGCCCGTGTCTGGCTGTGTCCATTGGATTGCGCGTGCGCCCACCGCGCGGCCGCACCCCAAATCATGTCCGGGGCGGACGGGATTAAAAATAAGAATTAAATAACTAAGTAAGCAAATAAACGCATTTAAAAAAACATAAAACATATTTATGGTTGGCCACAAAACGGCCCAGTTTCAACGGCCACTTAAAAGGCCCAGATTCATAATTAACATAATAAGAAAATAAAAAAAACTCCTCCCGCGCCCGCCGATACCGTGGCCGTCACCGTCTTCACTGGCCGCCGGTGTCGTCGTCGTCGCTGACGAGGTCGACGTACTCCGGCGGCGTCCAGAGGTGGGCCGGCGGTGCGTGGTGGACGGGGGCGGGCTGGACGGCCGGAGGTGCCTGCACCACCTCCTCCCGTGGCGAGGCCTCCCGCTCCGGTGACCACGGCGGAGTGGGGCACCAGTTCACGCCCACGCCCGCGGCCATCTCTGGAGCAGTGCAGGACCAGCCCCACCCCTGGCCCAGCAGCTGTTGGTACGCGACCGGCGGGTCCTCCCTCCTCTCCTCCTCGACGGGCACCATCTGCAGCTCGGGGAAGGCGACGTCCCCGGCGTCAGAGAGGGCTATGGTCTCCTCCAGGTCGGCCCACTGCCGCTCGTCGTGCGTGTTTGTAACGCCCCAGATGTAACTTGCCATATTTGTAATCCAACTCTTGCCATTTTCGGCTATGTGTTATGATATTCCCTCCGTGGTTGGGTTCTCTCCGTTTTGCATTTTGGTCATGTCATGCATTTCATATCATGTCATCATGTGCATCGCATTCGCATACGCGTTCGTCTCATAAATCCGAGCATCTTTCCCGTTGTCCGTTTTGCAATCCGGCGCTCCTATGTCTCCCGGCGTCCCCTTATACATTTCTTCGTGAGCGGGTATTAAACATTCTCGGAATGGACCGAGGTTTGACATGTGGCCTTGGTATAGCACCAGTAGACCGCCTGTCAAGTTTCGGGCCAATCGGAGTTCGTTTGGTACTCCAACGGTTAACCGGGTAACCGTGAAGGCCTCGTGTGTGTTGCAGCCCAACACCCCTTCAAAACAGCCCAATAACCCATCTAAGTCACTCCCATGTCCTCCGCCGTTCGATCACGATCGCGTGGGCGAAAATCGCACTCCGTTTGGAGCCTCCTAGCTCCTCCTATCTATAAAAAGGCCTCCTCCTCCTCAAATCCGGGCAAAACACCACCCTAACCCTAGACGAAATCGCCCCGCCGCCGCCGGACGCGTCCGTTCCGCGCCGGACGCAGCCGCCGCCGCCACCCGCGCCAATCGGCGCCTGCCACGTGGGCGCCCCGCCCGCCGGCCACCGCGCGCCCGCCCGCGACCCGCTCGGCCCGGGGCAGGCCCCCGCGGCCCGGTCTCCGCCCCGCCGCCGCTCCGCCCTATCGCCGCCCACCACGTGGCACTGCGCCGCCGCCCTCCACCGCGGCCCGCGGGGCCCGGGGCCGGCCCGCGGGAGCCCGCGGGAGCCGCCGCCGCCCGCGCCGTTCCCCCTCCGCCCGCGCCGCCTAGGAGCCGCGCGCGCGCCGCCGCCGTTCCCTGCCCCCACCGGCGTCGTGCCCCGCCGCCTCCTCGCCCTTCGCCGCCGTCCCGCCGCGCCGGCTTCCGCCCGGCGAGCCGCGCCTCCCCTCGCCGCCCCGCGCCTCCCGCGGCCAGATCCGGGCCGGCGCCGCCCGGATCCGGCCGGATCTGTCTCCGCCGCCGCCGCTCCGACGCACTCCGGCGAGCCGCGCCGGCGTTCCTCGTTTTCCGCGCGGCAGGGTTGACTTTTCCCCGAGCCCGATTTTTCTCTAAGTCCTGTAATTTCATCATCATTATCGCATCTTCATCATGCCATAACTTTGCATCCGTAGCTCCGTTTTGCGCGTATAATATGTCAAATTGTTCGCCTCAGAGAGTAAATCATTTTCTTCCATTGCATCTTTTTCATTCGAAGTCATCTTGATGCCCGAAATGCTGTTAGAAGAGGGCTAGTTGATGTTAGTTGCTGGATCTTATCTGAACATGCACTTTTGTCATTTTTGCCATGATTGATGTGTACCTCCTATGAAGTTGAGTCCTACATGAGTTTTGTAATATACCATGTTACCTATCAGGGAATTTTGTCATGCATTTTTGTGATCTATGTGGTGACTAGCACAAGCATGCAAACTAGGTCACCTGATGTTGCTGATTTCAGAGACTTAGCGATTTCACTAAGTCCCTGACTGCTGTTATTTTTATGCCAGGTGTTCATGTTGTTTCCGAGAGATCCATGCATAATTTGAGCATGATCATTAAGGGAGTTTTGAACTTGAGTATTTTCTCTATCCATCCATGCATTTGTTTGTAATTATGGAGTGACATAGCTTGAGTCAATCGAGCTCTACTTTTGCTTCAAAATGTTGCTGGCAGATTGTTTACGTGTTATTCGATTTTGCCAAGCTTGGTGTAGTTGATCCTTGCATGATATGATGTTATTCTTGCCATGTCTAGTTACTATGCCATGTATTCTTGATGTATGTATGCTTAGTTTATAATGCAATGCTCTGTAGTGAGTGCATCGAGCTCACGAACATGCCTAGTCGTTATCTGTTTTGACATGTCCAGTTTTTCTGCTAAGTCTGTAACCTATAACGAAACTTGCTTAATTGACATGGGTGTAAACATGTTTTCTGGTCCTTTTTCGCTTATGGTCAGTAAGGGACTTTTGTCAAGTGCCTTGAGTAGATTCATGCCATGCCTTACTTTGCTATGTTCTGAACCTGTAGCATGTTGTTTCATTGCTCTGAACATGTCATCCTGATGTTAGTTTCTGCTTTGTTGATATTTTCACTAAGTCTGGGAACTTGTTATCGTTTGCACTTTTGCCATGATTGTTTGGACCTGTTATGATGTGATTCAGCCGTAGCTCAGTGTTCATCTTTTGTCAGGCATCTTGAGTAGATTACTGTCATATGCTTTGTTGTCATGTTTGGGGGCAGTAGTTTAATTATTTGTTGCTTGCTAAGTAGCATCATGCTGTTTATGGCAGATTCGTGTCATTCTTATATTGCTTGCCATTTGCAAACCGTGCATCCGATTCCGGTGAACTTTATATCGATTTCAACCGAAATCACCTCATCTATCCAGTGGCATGCTTGGTTTGCCAAGATTATGCCATGTTCATCCTTGTCCTTCTGGAGCATGCATACGCATTGCATATCACCTCTCGCATATCATGCCATGTTTTGCATCATATTGCTTGCGCATTGCATCGTGGTTGATTTTGGTTCCTTTGCTTGTTCTCTTGTCTTGGGTAGAGCCGGGAGACGAGTACGTGAACGAGGAACCTGTTGAGAACGCTTACGAGGACCAAGCTTTCGACAACTCTGAGAACCTTGCAGGCAAGATGACCATACCCCCGAAATCACTTCTATCTTTGCTTGCTAGATTGCTCGCTCTTTTGCCATGCCTATGTTGCGATACCTACCACTTGCTATATCATGCCTCCCATATTGCCATGTCAGCCCCTAACCATCCATGTCCTAGCAAACCGTTGTTTGGCTATGTTACCGCTTTTGCTCAGCCCTTCTTATAGCGTTGCTAGTTGCAGGTGAAGATGAAGTTTGTTCCTTGTTGGAACATGGACTTCTTGTTCCTTGTTGGAACATGTTTACTTGTTAGGATATCACAATACCTCTTATTTAATTAATGCATCTATATACTTGGTAAAGGGTGGAAGGCTCGGCCTTATGCCTGGTGTTTTGTTCCACTCTTGCCACCCTAGTTTCCATCATACCGGTGTTATGTTCCCGGAGTTTGCGTTCCTTACATGGTTGGGTGATTTATGGGACCCCATTGACAGTTCGCTTTGAATAAGACTTTTCCAGCAAGGCCCAACATTGGTTTTACCATTTGCCACCTAGCCTTTTTCCCTTGGGTACTGCAGACTCAAGGGTCATTTTTATTTTAACCCCCGGGCCAGTTCTCCTTCGATTGCTGGTCCAAACCGTCAGCCGCCGGTGGCCACCAGGGGCAACTCTGGGTTCGCCTATCGGAAGTTTGGACAATCCGGATGTGCCCTGAGACCGAGATATGTGCAGCTCCTATCAGGATTTGTCGGCACAATCGGGCGGCTTTGCTGGACTTGTTCTGTTGCTGCCGAAATGTCTTGTAGTCCGGGATTCCGAGATTGATCGGGTCTTCCCGGTAGAAGGAATATCCTTCGTTGACCGTGAGAGCTTATCATGGGCTAAGTTGGGACACCCCTGCAGGGTATTATCTTTCGAAAGCCGTGCCCGCGGTTATGAGGCAGATGGGAATTTGTTGATGTCCGGTTGTAGAAAACCCGAAGTTGACCTTAACTAAAACACATCAACCGCGTGTGTAACCGTGATGGTCTCTTCTCGGCGGGGTCCGGGAGGTGAACACGGTTGTTGGAGTTATGCCTGACGTAGGTTGTTTTAGGATCACTTCTTGATCACTTCTAGTTTCTCGACCGTGCTTTGCCTTCTCTTCTCGCTCTCTTTTGCGCTGTAGCCACCATATGCTAGTCGCTTGCTGCAGCTCCACCTCACAAACCCCTTTCCCACCTTTAAGCTTAAATAGTCTTGATCTCGCGGGTGTGAGATTGCTGAGTCCCCGTGACTCACAGATATTATCACCACAGTTGCAGGTACCAACGATGCCAGTGCAGATGACGCGACCGAGCTCACTTGGGAGTTCGATGAGGAACGTGGCCGTTACTATGTTTCTTTTCCAGATGATCAGTAGTGGAGCCCAGTTGGGTGATCCGGGGATCTGTTAGCATTTGGGGTAGTCTTCTTTCATTTTGGTATCGTAGTCGGACCTTGAGTGTAATCTGTATGATGGATGTTATTTATGTACTTGTGTGAAGTGGCGATTGTAAGCCAACTATGTATCTTTCCCCTTTATTTATTACATGGATTGTGTGAAGATTACCTCACTTGCGACATTGCTTTCAATGCGGTTATGCCTCTAAGTCGTGCCTCGACACGTGGGAGATATAGCCGCATCGAGGGCGTTACAAGTTGGTAATCAGAGCCTTTCCCCGACCTTAGGAGCCCCCACTGTTTGATCGTCTTTAGTGGCCGAGTTGTGTCTAGAAAAATGTTTTGAGTCATTTAGGAATTATATATCGGAGAGTTTAGGAATTCTTTTTACTTCCCAGTCCCTTCGACCTTCTGGTAAGGCATCCTGACGTAGAGTTTTGACTCTTCTCTTCTCAAATTTCACTAAAAAAAAATTTAGGATCACGCGGGTATATTACAATCGTTCCGATGGTTTTATGATGACAACATTGTCTTGGTTGCCTCCTGACATTTAGGGGTTGTGGCAGTGTCCCGGGGAGTTGAGCTCCGAGGTGTGGTCGTCATAATCTTATCGTTGCGGTTTTGGAATACCTGAGTTTAGTACGCCGACATCGAAAATCTCTTTTGTACAGTTGTTGGTGAGATAACCCTGATAGCCCAGTACTGTGGCGAGTGCGGGGGTATTGCCATGACTTGTATAACGGATGTGTTTTCGAAGGTTGAGGTAGACGATTTCCGAAGGTTTCTTGGTTATGTGTTGAAGGATGGATACAGCTGGTTGTAGGATTTGCTAGTTTGGGTGAGATATTATGCTTCCCCTGTATCCCCAACACCTGATTGCATAACCAGAAAGTTTCGGGAGTTTATAAGTGGGAATTCTTGTAGCTTTAGTATTTCTTCCGCAGATATTTGGTTTGTGATTGGGCAATCCTTACCAAGTATTTGTTCACATCCGTACCTTGTTGATTTTATTCCTTACCATGTTCTAAGTGGCTTCTCAATTTTGGAAGTGTGATGATTTACATTGGAATTCATTCGTTCATTCTCGTTCGAATGTTAATTGTGAAGACTATATGTTGCAATTTCGTTCCTTTGATTCAACCTCAATATATCTCTGTCAAGATGCTAATGGATGTCACCCTCTTCAGGATGGCTCCACCAACGTGTCAGAATCCGGAACGCAATGAAGGGAATCAGGCTAACCCTCCGCCACCACCTCCGCCTCCGGAAGCTTGGCAAGCCCTGATGACTGCCACAAATGCCAATGCTCAGATTCTGATTCAGCTCTTGCAAGATCGCAACCAAGGGCAAGCTAATCAAGAGAATCAAGGCCAAGGCAACAATCAGCCGCACTTCGCTTCACTGAACCAGTTCCTTGCTAATCAGCCAAAAACCTTCAGCTACTGTGTCGAGGCCACAGACGCTGATGATTGGCTCGTGGACATCAGCAAGCATTTCGAGTGCAGCAATGTCAGACCTGAGGACTTTGTCAAGTTTGCCTCTTTTCAACTCAAAGATCAAGCTGCTGAGTGGTTCCAGCAATACAAAGATTCCAGAGGAGGTCGTGTCATTACTTGGGATGATTTCCGTCGTGACTTCAAAGCACACCACATTCCAGAAAGTGTTGTTGAGCTTAAGCGTGAGGAATTCCGCAATCTCAAGCAAGGCAACATGTCTGTCTATCAATACAACACTCAGTTCCAGAAGCTCTCTCGTTTTGCAAGGCAAGACATCCCTGATGAGAAGAGTATGATCTACCAATTCAGGCGTGGTCTCAGAGAAGATCTGCAGCTTGCTCTCGTGCTTTTCGAGCCATTAAAGTATGATGAATTCTACAACATGGCACTGAAACAAGAAGCTGCTCAGCTCAAGTGTGAGGCATCTAAGAAGAGAGTCAGAGACGCAGTTCAGTCTTCTTCTTCCTCACTTGTGGCAGCTAAGCAACAGAAGTTCTGGTTGCCTCCTCCTCCTCCGTTCCGTCAGCCTTATCAACAGAAGAACTCAAGTAGCCGTGGATCTTCCCACCCACCCAACCCTGGCTATCAGAACAAGTCTCAGAATCAAGCTCCAAGGCCAAGTGCTCCTTACCATCGTCCGCTCTCAGAGGTGACTTGTAACAAATGTCAGCAGAAGGGTCACTATGCGAACAAGTGCTTCAACCAGAGGCGTCTTCCGCCTCCTCCTCCTGTGAAATCTTCCAGCAATGCAGTGGTCAAGCATAATCCTAAGCATGCCAAGGTGAACATGTTGAATGCAGCTCAAGCAGAGGAGTCTTCTGAAGTGATCATGGGTAATCTTCCTGTTAATGATATTCCTGCCAAAGTCTTATTTGATACTGGTGCATCGCTTTCTTTCATTTCAAGACCTTTTGTTGCTAAGCATGAGTTTTTGACCGAGAAGATTCCTATTCCGTTGAAGATTGTGTCCCCGGGCAAGCAAATGACATCTAATGTTTGTGTCCCGGATGTTTCTATCAAGATGGGCGACTACAAATTCTTGTCTAAACCAGTTGTTCTTGGTGATTCTGATATTGATCTCATTCTCGGGATGGACTGGCTTTCTAAGCACAAGGCTCAGCTTGAGTGTGCTGCCAGGAAAATCAAATTGACTCACTCTTCTAATGATGTGATCATCTATGCTTCCCGCGATGACACCATTCGGTTGTTTTCTCTCAATGAGAATGATGAATTGGAGGCTATCTCTCAGATTCCAGTCGTTTGTGAGTACCAAGATGTTTTTCCAGAAGAGCTTCCGGGTATGCCTCCCCGTCGGCCAGTTGAATTCGTTATTGATCTTGAGCCTGGCACGGAACCTGTTTGCAAGCGTCCTTACAAGCTTGGACCAGATGAGCTCAAGGAATTAAAGATTCAACTCGATAAACAAGAACGTCTGGGTCTGATCAGACCGAGTTCTTCTCCTTGGGGTTGTGGTGTTCTTTTTGTCAAGAAGAAGGATGGCACGGACCGACTTTGCATCGATTACCGTCCATTGAACAAGAAGACAATCAAGAACAAGTACCCACTTCCCAACATCAATGAGCTATTTAAGCAACTCAAAGGTGCTAAGGTGTTCTCCAAGCTTGACCTTCGTATGGGTTATCATCAGATTCGCATTCGTGAAGAAGATATTCCCAAGACAGCATTCACAACAAGCTTTGGTTCTTATGAATACACTGTCATGTCTTTCGGCCTCGTCAATGCTCCTCCGTATTTCACTCGCTTGATGAATTTCATCTTCAACCCCTACATCAACGAATTTGTCTTGGTCTATCTCGATGATATTTTGGTCTTCTCCAAGAATAAGAAGGATCATGCCGAACATTTGCGATTGGTACTCGACAAGCTCAGAGAGTATCAATTATATGCGAAGTTCTCCAAATGTGAATTCTGGCTTGATGAAGTTTTTTATCTTGGCCATATCATCTCTGCCAAGGGCATCGCTGTTAATCCAGAGAGGGTGTCTGCAGTTTTGAATTGGAATCCTCGTCAGAATGTCAAGCAGCTTCGCAGTTTTCTTGGACTTGCAAGTTATTGCCGAAGATTCGTTGAGAATTTCTCCAAGATTGCAAAGCCTCTTTCCAACCTCCTCCAGAAGCATGTGAAATATGTCTGGTCTCCTGAGTGTGACGTTGCTTTCAACACTCTCAAAGAGAAACTTGTCACTGCTCCAGTTTTGACTCCTCCTGACGAATCCAAGCCTTATGAAGTATTCTGTGATGCTTCTCTCCAGGGCCTCGGTGCCGTCTTAATGCAAGAGAAGAAGGTTGTTGCCTATACCTCTCGCCAGTTGAAGCCCAATGAAAGGAACTACCCCACTCACGATCTTGAGTTGGCGGCAGTGGTCCACGCTCTAATAACATGGAGACATCTCCTGTTGGGAAGGAAAGTGGACATATTCACAGATCACAAGAGTCTCAAGTATATCTTCACTCAGCCTCATCTCAACCTCAGGCAAACTCGATGGGTCGAAATGATTCAAGAGTATAATCCGAGTATTGAATATACTCCAGGCAAGGCTAATGTGATTGCAGACGCTTTGAGCAGAAAGGCTTACTGCAACAGCTTAATCCTCAAGCCATTTCAACCGGATCTCTGTGAGGCTTTCCGCAAGTTGAATCTCCAAGTTGTTCCTCAAGGTGTTCTTGCCAACCTCGTTGTCTCTCCTACTTTGGAAGATCAGATTCGTGAGGCACAATTGTTGGATACCATGGTGAAGAAGGTGAAACGTGGTATTGAAAAGAGCATCCCCAAATACAAGTGCTATCGAGTTGATGACAGAGATACTCTTTTCTTCGAGGACCGGATTGTGGTTCCAAAGGGTGATCTTCGTAAAGTCATTATGAACGAAGCGCACAATTCTCTTCTGTCTATTCATCCTGGAAGTACAAAGATGTACCATGACCTCAAGCAGTCGTATTGGTGGACTCGAATGAAGCGTGAGATCGCTCAATTCGTGAATGAGTGTGATGTCTGCAGAAGGGTGAAAGCAGAACACCAACGACCAGCTGGACTTCTCCAACCTCTTGCTATTCCAGAATGGAAGTTTGATCATATCGAAATGGACTTCGTGACTGGTTTTCCTAAGTCCAAGCGTGGAAATGATGCTATCTTCGTCGTCATCGACAAGCTCACCAAAGTGGCTCATTTTCTTCCTATCAAAGAGTCTATCACAGCAGCGCAGCTGGCAGAGCTCTACACCTCCAGAATTGTCTCGTTGCACGGCATTCCACAATTGATCTCTTCAGACCGTGGCAGCATCTTTACCTCCAAATTTTGGGATTCTTTTCAGTCGGCCATGGGCACCAACATTCGCTTCAGCACAGCTTTCCACCCTCAAACTAGTGGACAAGTCGAGCGTGTCAACCAAATTCTTGAAGATATGCTCAGAGCCTGTGTTATCTCTTTCGGCATGAAGTGGGAGGATTGTCTTCCTTATGCTGAATTCTCTTACAACAACAGTTTTCAAGCCAGCTCGGGCAAAGCCCCATTCGAGATTCTCTATGGCAGAAAGTGCCGTACTCCTCTCAACTGGTCTGAAACCGGTGAACGTCAATTGCTCGGCAATGATTTGATCTCAGAGGCTGAGGCTATGTGCAAGGTGATTCGTGAGAACCTCAAAGCCGCGCAGTCGCGCCAGAAGAGCTATTACGATAGCAAACACCGAGATGTGGCATTCGAGATCGGAGACCATGTTTACCTCCGTGTCTCGCCAATGAAAGGAACTCGTCGCTTCGGTATCAAGGGGAAACTTGCCCCGCGATACGTCGGTCCCTTCAAGATCATCGGGAAACGAGGCGATCTAGCCTATCAACTTGAGCTTCCCTCCAACTTTGCAAATGTGCACAATGTCTTCCACGTGTCACAGCTTCGCAAGTGCTTCAAGACGCCTGAGCGCACCATCAACTTCGAAGAGATTGATCTTCAAGAAGATTTGTCCTATCATGAGCTTCCAGTTGCTATTCTTGAGACAACTGAGCGCAAGACTCGCAACAAGTCAATCAAATTCCTCAAAGTGAAATGGTCACATCATTCAGACCGAGAGGCCACCTGGGAGCGTGAAGACCACCTACGTTCCGAGTATCCGGAGTTCTTCCAGTCCTAGATCTCGGGACGAGATCCTCTCGTAGTGGTGGTGTGTTGTAATGCCCCAGATGTAACTTGCCATATTTGTAATCCAACTCTTGCCATTTTCGGCTATGTGTTATGATATTCCCTCCGTGGTTGGGTTCTCTCCGTTTTGCATTTTGGTCATGTCATGCATTTCATATCATGTCATCATGTGCATCGCATTCGCATACGCGTTCGTCTCATAAATCCGAGCATCTTTCCCGTTGTCTGTTTTGCAATCCGGCGCTCCTATGTCTCCCGGCGTCCCCTTATACATTTCTTCGTGAGCGGGTATTAAACATTCTCGAAATGGACCGAGGTTTGACATGTGGCCTTGGTATAGCACCGGTAGACCGCCTGTCAAGTTTCGGGCCAATCGGAGTTCGTTTGGTACTCCAACGGTTAACCGGGTAACCGTGAAGGCCTCGTGTGTGTTGCAGCCCAACACCCCTTCAAAACAGCCCAATAACCCATCTAAGTCACTCCCATGTCCTCCGCCGTTCGATCACGATCGCGTGGGCGAAAACCGCACTCCGTTTGAAGCCTCCTAGCTCCTCCTATCTATAAAAAGGCCTCCTCCTCCTCAAATCCGGGCAAAACACCACCCTAACCCTAGACGAAATCGCCCCGCCGCCGCCGGACGCGTCCGTTCCGCGCCGGACGCAGCCGCCGCCGCCACCCGCGCCAATCGGCTCCTGCCACGTGGCCGCCCCGCCCGCCGGCCACCGCGCGCCCGCCCGCGGCCCGCTCGGCCCGGGGCAGGCCCCCGCGGCCCGGTCTCCGCCCCGCCGCCGCTCCTCCCTATCGCCGCCCGCCACGTGGCACTGCGCCGCCGCCCTCCACCGCGGCCCGCGGGGCCCGGGGCCGGCCCGCGCGAGCCCGCGGGAGCCGCCGCCGCCCGCGCCGTTCCCCCTCCGCCCGCGCCGCCTAGGAGCCGCGCGCGCCGCCGCCGCCGTTCCCTGCCCCCACCGGCGTCGTGCCCCGCCGCCTCCGTCGCCCTTCGCCGCCGTCCCGCCGCGCCGGCCTCCGCCCGGCGAGCCGCGCCGCCCCCGCGCCTTCCCTCGCCGCCCCGCGCCTCCCGCGGCCAGATCCGGGCCGGCGCCGCCCGGATCCGGCCGGATTTGTCTCCGCCGCCGCCGCTCCGACGCACTCCGGCGAGCCGCGCCGGCGTTCCTCGTTTTCCGCGCGGCAGGGTTGACTTTTCCCCGAGCCCGATTTTTCTCTAAGTCCTGTAATTTCATCATCATTATCGCATCTTCATCATGCCATAACTTTGCATCCGTAGCTCCGTTTTGCGCGTATTATATGTCAAATTGTTCGCCTCAGAGAGTAAATCATTTTGTCCCATTGCATCTTTTTCATTTGAAGTCATCTTGATGCCCGAAATGCTGTTAGAAGAGGGCTAGTTGATGTTAGTTGCTGGATCTTATCTGAACACGCACTTTTGTCATTTTTACCATGATTGATGTGTACCTCCTATGAAGTTGAGTCCTACATGAGTTTTGTAATATGCCATGTTACCTATCCAGGGAATTTTGCCAAGTATTTTTGTGATCTATGTGGTGACTAGCACAAGCATGCAAACTAGGTCACCTGATGTTGCTGATTTCAGAGACTTAGCGATTTCACTAAGTCCCTGACTGCTGTTATTTTTATGCCATGTGTTCATGTTGTTTCCGAGAGATCCATGCATAATTTGAGCATGATAATTAAGGGAGTTTTGAACTTGAGTATTTTCTCTATCCATCCATGCCTTTGTTTGTAATTATGGAGTGCCATAGCTTGAGTCAATCGAGCTCTACTTTTGCTTCAAAATGTTGCTGGCAGATTGTTTACGTGTTATTCGATTTTGCCAAGCTTGGTGTAGTTGATCCTTGCATGATATGATGTTATTCTTGCCATGTCTAGTTACTATGCCATGTCTGCTTGATGTATGTATGCTTAGTTTATCATGCAATGCTCTGTAGTGAGTGCATCAAGCTCACGAACATGCCTAGTCGTTATCTGTTTTGACATGTCCAGTTTTTCTGCTAAGTCTGTAACCTATAACGAAACTTGCTTAATTGACATGGGTGTAATCATGTTTTATGGTCCTTTTTCGCTTATGGTCAGTAAGGGACTTTTGTCAAGTGCCTTGAGTAGATTCATGCCATGCCTTACTTTGCTATGTTCTGAACCTGTAGCATGTTGTTTCATTGCTCTGAACATGTCATCCTGATGTTAGTTTCTGCTTTGTTGATATTTTCACTAAGTCTGGGAACTTGTTATCGTTTGCACTTTTGCCATGATTGTTTGGACCTGTTATGATGTGATTCAGCCGTAGCTCAGTGTTCATCTTTTGTCGGGCATCTTGAGTAGATTACTGTCATATGCTTTGTTGTCATGTTTGGGGGCAGTAGCTTAATTATTTGTTGCTTGCTAAGTAGCATCATGCTGTTTATGGCAGATTCGTGTCATTCTTATATTGCTTGCCATTTGCAAACCGTGCATCCGATTCCGGTGAACTTTATATCGATTTCAAACGAAATCACCTCATCTATCCAGTGGCATGCTTGGTTTGCCAAGATTATGCCCTGTTCATCCTTGTCCTTCTGGAGCATGCATACGCATTGCATATCACCTCTCGCATATCATGCCATGTTTTGCATCATATTGCTTGCGCATTGCATCGTGGTTGATTTTGGTTCCTTTGCTTGTTCTCTTGTCTTGGGTAGAGCCGGGAGACGAGTACGTGAACGAGGAACCTGTTGAGAACGCTTACGAGGACCAAGCTTTCGACAACTCTGAGAACCTTGCAGGCAAGATGACCATACCCTCGAAATCACTTCTATCTTTGCTTGCTAGATTGCTCGCTCTTTTGCCATGCCTATGCTGCGATACCTACCACTTGCTATATCATGCCTCCCATATTGCCATGTCAGCCCCTAACCATCCATGTCCTAGCAAACCGTTGTTTGGCTATGTTACCGCTTTTGCTCAGCCCTTCTTATAGCGTTGCTAGTTGCAGGTGAAGATGAAGTTTGTTCCTTGTTGGAACATGGACTTCTTGTTACTTGTTGGAACATGTTTACTTGTTGGGATATCACAATACCTCTTATTTAATTAATGCATCTATATACTTGGTAAAGGGTGGAAGGCTCGGCCTTATGCCTGGTGTTTTGTTCCACTCTTGCCACCCTAGTTTCCGTCATACCGGTGTTATGTTCCCGGAGTTTGCGTTCCTTACACGGTTGGGTGATTTATGGGACCCCCTTGACAGTTCGCTTTGAATAAGACTTTTCCAGCAAGGCCCAACATTGGTTTTACCATTTGCCACCTAGCCTTTTTCCCTTGGGTACTGCAGTGTGACGCCCCCGGTTCAATCGTACACTAATCATGCACGCAAATGTGTACGATCAAGATCAGGGACTCACGGGAAGATATCACAACACAACTCTACAACATAAATAAGTCATACAAGCATCATAATACAAGCCAGGGGCCTCGAGGGCTCGAATACAAGTGCTCGATCATAGACGGGTCAGCGGAAGCAACAATATCTGAGTACAGACATAAGTTAAACAAGTTTTGCCTTAAGAAGGCAAGCACAAACTGGGATACAGATCGAACGAGGCGCAGGCCTCCTGCCTGGGATCCTCCTAACTACTCCTGATCGTCGTCAGCTGGCTGCACGTAGTAGTAGGCACCTCCAGTGTGGTAGGAGTCGTCGTCGATGGTGGCGTCTGGATCCTGGGCTCCAACATCTGGTTGCGACAACCAGAGAGAAAGGAAAGGGGGAAAGGGGGAGAAAAGCAACCGTGAGTACTCATCCAAAGTACTCGCAAGCAAGGAGCTACACTACATATGCATGGATATATGTGTAAAGGGCCATATCAGTGGACTAAACTGCAGAATGCCAGAATAAGAGGGGGATAGCTAGTCTTATCGAAGACTACGCTTCTGGTCGCCTCTGTCTTGCAGCATATAGAAGAGAGTAGACTGAAGTCCTCCAAGTAGCATCGTATATCATAATCCTACCCGGCAATCCCCTCCTCGATGCCCTGTTGGAGAGCAATCACCGGGTTGTATCTGGCACTAGGAAGGGTGTGTTTTATTAAGTATCCAGTTCTAGTTATCATAAGGTCAAGGTACAACTCCGGGTCGTCCTTTTACCGAGGGACACGGCTATTCGAATAGATAAACTTCCCTGCAGGGGTGCACCACATAGCCCACACGCTTGATCCCATTTGGCCGGACACACTTTCCTGGGTCATGCCCGGCCTCGGAAGATCAACACGTCGCAGCCCCACCTAGGCACAACAGAGCGGTCAGCACGCCGGTCTAAACCTATGCGCGCAGGGGTCTGGGCCCATCGCCCTGAGCACACCTGCACGTTGCGTACGCGGCCGGAGAGCAGACCTAGCAACCTCCATTTCAAAGGAAGTCACGTTACGCGGTCCAACCCGGCGCGCGCCGCTCAGTCGCTGACGTCACGAAGTGCTTCGGCTGATACCACGACGTCGGGATACCCATAACTACTCCCGCGTAGGTGGTTAGTGCGTATAGACCAAATGGCCAGACTCAGATCAAATACCCAGATCTCGTTAAGCGTGTTAAGTATCGCGAACGCCGACTAGGGCCAGGCCCACCTCTCTCCTAGGTGGACTGAACCTGCCCTGTCGCTCCGCCACAAAGTAACAGTCGGGGGCCGTCGGGAACCCAGGCCCACCTCTACCGGGATGGAGCCACCTGCCCCTTCAGCCCCCATCTCCGAACAGTATCACATGTAATGTAACAGTGTATAGTATATAGTATATGCCCGCGATCACTTCCCAAGGTGATCACGGCCCAGTAGTATAGCATGGCAGACGGACAAGAGTGTAGGGCCACTGATGGAACACTAGCATCCTATACTAAGCAGTAGGATAACAGGTAAAGGTAACAACAGTAGTAGCAAGGTCAGGCTATGCAGCAGTATAGGATTAACTGAAAGCAGTAACTTGCCACACTACTCTAATGCAAGCAGTATAGAGAAGAATAGGCGATATCTGGTGATCAAAGGGGGGGCTTGCCTGGTTGCTCTGGCAAGAGAGAGGGATCGTCAACTCCGTAGTCGAACGGGGCAGCAGCAGCGTCGGTCCCGGTGTCTAGCGAGAGAAGAGGGGGAAGAAACAATAAATATTTAAGCAAGCAGATGCATAATGATGCATGACATGACAAGTAACGGCGTTAGAGGTGCCCCAACGCGGTATGGGACGATACCGGTGAAGGGGGGAAACATCCGAGAACATATCCCCGGTGTTTCGCGTTTTCGGGCAAAGGAGCCGGAGGGGGAAAGTTGCGAGTTCGATAGGTTAGGGGTGTGTGGCGGACGAACGGGTTGCGTATCCTGAAGCGTCTCGTCGTTCTAAGCAACTTTCATGTTGAAAATATTTTAATCCGAGTTACGGATTAAAAGATATGATTTTCTAAAGATTTTATTAATTTCTGAAATTTAATTAATTATTAAATCCAACATTATCCAAAACAGTGTTTGCTGACGTCATCATGACGTCAGCAGTCAACAGGGGCGTTGACTGGTCAAATCTGACGTGTGGGTCCCACCTGTCATTCTGTGATTAAGCTAATCAGAGATTAACTAGCTAATCATTGTTTAATTAGACTAATTAGATAATTAGGTTAATCTAATTATGATTAATTAGATTAATTAATTTCTTAATTAATAATTAATTAATTATTTAATTATTTATTTATTTATTTATTTTTATTATTATTAATTATAATTTTATTATTATTATTATTATTATTATTTTATTATTATTATTTTTTTTAATAAACGTTCAGGGGGCGGGCCCCACTTGTCTGCGGCCCAGAGGGCCTTGCGGGTCGGGCGCTGGGTGCGGGCGTGGTGCCCGTGCCCGAGGCCGAACGGGGCTGGCCCCGGACGCAGCACGCGGCGTGGGCGCCGGCAGCTAGAACGCCGGCCAGCGGGGGGGGGAGCCGTGGTGGACGGGGCGACGCCAGGGACGGCGCGCGCGTGGTCTCGGCGAGGTGCGGGCGCGGCGGCCGTCAGCGGGGAAGGCGGGAGCAGCGCATGGACGACGCCGGAGCGGGGCGGGGCCAGTGCGCGGCAGCAGCAAGAGCTGGCCACGGCGGGCGACCACGGTAGTGGCCGGGACGCGTGCGTGCGGCGGTTACGCGGGTCGGCGGCGTGCAATCAGAGGAGAGGAGGAGATCAGGCCGGAGCCTCACCGCGACCGTAGGGTCTGGGAAATGGGCGCGATGGAGGTCGGGGAGGCCGTCGTGGAGGGGGGCGGGGACGACGGCGTAGAGGTAGCAGGCCGGTGGGGGAGCGCCGGCGTGGTCCGATCCGGGCGGCGTCGAGGGGCGCAGGGGCGATGCGGGGCTCGGCGCGGTGGCTTCCGCGGGAAAAGTGGCGTCCGCGAGATGGATGCAGACGAGGGCGGCGTCTCGCGGCGTGAAGGAGGGGCGAGGAGGCGAGACGACGGCAGCGGGTGGTCGGGGGCGCCGGGCGGCGTCGGCGTTACCCTGATCGGGGAGAGGGGGAGGGGACTGGATCGGGGGGGGATTGTGAGGGTGGCGGCTAGGGTTTCGGCCACCGGGGGGGATAAGGGGCGCGGGGATGGGCCGGCCTGGCGGCGAGGTGGCGTTGGCTGGGCCGGGTGGCCCAGCGGGGGGGGGGGGGGTTCCCTTTCTTTCTTTCTTTTTTTTGTATTTTCTTTTATAATTTCTTTTCTGTTTTAATCATTTAAAATTGCTTAGGCCTTTTCTAAAAATGTGGTTACTTCACCACAATTACCTTTGTAATATTTAGCAACCACCGAACAATTTTGTTTTAATTTTTGAAAACTTTTATTGTTAATTGCAATTTGAATTTGAATTTGAACGGTTTTCGGATTATTGCGAGGTTAGTAACAGTAATCGGGATGACGTGGCATGATTAGCGCAGGATTACTGTAGCAAGATTATCCGGGTGTTACAAATCTCCTCCACTACAAGAAATCTCGTCCCGAGATTTAGGAGGTAGAAGGAAAGAGTGCGGGGTATTCTTCACGAAGACGATCCTCGCGTTCCCAGGTGGCTTCGTCTTCAGAGTGATTCGACCACTGGACCTTGAGGAACTTGATCGCCTTCTGACGTGTGCGGCGTTCAGCTTGGTCGAGAATGCGGACCGGATGCTCTTTATAGGAGAGGTCCTGTTGCAATTCGAGCACTTCATGATCCACAGCTCGGATTGGGTCCTTGAAGCAACGGCGGAGTTGTGACACATGGAACACATCGTGAACCTGAGAAAGGTTCGGCGGAAGCTCCAATTGATAGGCCACTTTTCCACGCTTCTCGAGAATAGTGAATGGGCCAATATAGCGAGGAGCTAGTTTTCCTTTGATCCCGAAGCGGTGTGCACCCTTCATTGGTGTAACTCGAAGATAGGCCTTTTCGCCAGGTTGGTAGACCATGTCTGTATGATGACGGTCATAGTTACTCTTTTGACGTGACTGAGCAGTCTTGAGATTCTCGCGAATAATGCGGACTTGTTCTTCGGCATGTTGGATAATATCCGGACCAAAGAATGGACGTTCCCCAGTTTCTGACCAGTTCAGAGGGGTTCGGCACTTTCGTCCATATAACACTTCGAAGGGGGCCATCTTCAGACTAGCTTGATAGCTATTATTATAAGAGAACTCAGCATACGGGAGAGATTCCTCCCATTTCTTGCCAAAGGAAATAACACAAGCTCGAAGCATATCTTCGAGAACTTGGTTGACACGTTCAACTTGTCCTTGAGACTGCGGATGAAAAGCAGTACTGAACGATAGATGAGTTCCCATAGCTTCTTGGAAACTTGCCCAGAATCTTGAAGTGAATAAGCTGCCACGGTCCGAACTGATAACCAGTGGAATACCGTGAAGTGAAACAATTCTGGACATGTAGAGAGTTGCAAGCTGGCTTGCAGTGATAGTTTCCTTGACCGCCAGAAAATGTGCAACTTTAGAAAGCCGGTCAATGACGACAAGAATAGCATCATTACCTTTCTGAGATTTGGGAAATCCAGTGACGAAGTCCATTTCAACATGGTCCCATTTCCATTCCGGAATAGAGATAGGTTGCAGAGTTCCAGCAGGCCTTTGATGTTCTGCTTTGATACGACGGCAAACGTCACACTCGGCAACATAGCGAGCAATGTCTTGCTTCATATTAGACCACCAGAATCCTTGACGAATGTCCTGGTACATCTTAGTACTACCAGGATGGATACACAGAGGCGTATCATGAGCTTCTTTCATAACTTTCCGAGTCATATTCAGGTTTTCCTCCTTACACGGCACCACTAGGCGGCCTTTGAAGTACAAGGCGCCATCACCAGCAATAGTGAAGTATGAGGGCTTTCCTTCCTTGAGGTCGCGCTTAATCTTGTGGACTACAGAGTCGCACCGTTGTATTGTCTTGATGGAGCTCACGAGATCGGGTTCGACAGCCAGGGTATAGAGGGAACCCTGGGGAATAACACGGAGGTTCATCTTCTGAAACTCCTCAGGAGGGGGAGCGAGTGCACCCGGGGGAACAATATGGAGGTTCAGCTTTCTGAAATCTTCAACGAGTGAGGGCTGAACTTTATGAACCTGGAGGTGGTTGCAGTAAGACTTGCGGCTCAAGGCATCTGCCATTACATTAGCCTTGCCTGGGGTATAGGAAATACCCAAGTCAAAATCTGCTACGGTCTCCATCCATCTCTGCTGACGGAGGTTCAGGTCTGGCTGAGTAAACAGATACTTCAGACTTTGATGGTCAGTGAATATCTCGCAACGATTACCGAGAAGGTAATGCCGCCACTGCTTCAATGCATGAATGACAGCAGCAAGCTCGAGATCGTGAACTGGGTAGTTCTCTTCATGAGGGCGCAATTGACGAGAGGCATAGGCAATCACTCTGCGCTCTTGCATTAGGACACAGCCTAATCCCTGACGGGAAGCGTCGCAGTAAATGACGAAGTCCTTCTTTGTATCAGGTGGAGCTAGCACTGGGGCAGAAGTCAACTTGTCTTTAAGTGCCTGGAAGCTTTCCTGACATTTGTCTGTCCATTGGAACTTGACGCCCTTATGCAGCAAGTTAGTCAGGGGCCTGGCAATCTTGGAGAAGTTCTCGACGAATCGACGGCAATAGCTGGCGAGACCGAGAAAACTTCTGACTTGCTTGACATTCTTTGGAGGAGTCCAATCAAGAATAGCCTGAACTCGTTCAGGGTTAACGGCAATACCATCCTTAGAGATGACATGCCCAAGATAGGTTACTTCAGGAAGCCAGAATTCACATTTGGAGAACTTGGCGTATAGCTGATGTTCTCGTAGCTTTTCCAGCACAAGACGAAGATGTTCAGCATGTTCTTCTTCGTTCTTGGAAAATACCAGGATATCATCCAGATAAACCACTACGAACTTGTCGAGGTAATCCATGAATATATAGTTCATCAGGCGAGAGAAGGTGGCTGGGGCATTGGTTAAGCCGAAGGACATGACAGTGTACTCGTATGAACCATAACGAGTCACAAAGGCGGTTTTTGGGATATCCTCTTCACGAACACGGATCTGGTGGTAACCCAATCTCAAGTCGAGTTTAGAGAACACTGATGAACCAGCCAGTTGATCATACAGATCATTGATCCGAGGAAGAGGATACTTGTTCTGAATGGTAGCTTGGTTAATAGGACGGTAATCTTGGACCAGTCGGTTTGTCCCATCCTTCTTCTTGACAAAGAGAGAAGGTGCTCCCCAAGGAGAGCAACTTGGGCGAATGAAACCACTTTGAAGAGATTTGTCGATTTCCTCCTTAAGCTCAAGGAGTTCATGTGGTGGCATCTTGTAGGGTCGCTTGGCAATAGGAGTGGTGCCTGGTTTCAAGTCGATGACGAATTCGACAGCTCTAGCTGGGGGAATCCCTGGAAGTTCTTCAGGGAAGACATCGAGGAAGTCACGCACGACGGGGATGTTTTCGATGCCCTCGAGTGGTGCAGAGTTCAATGCATTCAAGACATAAAGCCTTGCCTCGGCATTTTGCACCAGGCGAGCGTGGTATGTAACTATTTCATCTGAAGGATGTAGCAGATGGACGGTCTTAGTGGCGCAAACTATGGAAGCAGTATGCGCTTTCAACCAATCCATCCCCAGAATAAGGTCGATGTTAGACGTCTTTAGGATAATGGGCGCGGCATAGAATTCCAGCCCTTCGATTTCCACGGGGACATCGACGCCAACCATGGAGGTTTGACATTGTCCCACGGGGGTTTTTACCACTACCGAAGTGTTCATCGCCTCACACTTAACGTCGTGCTTGTATGCAAATTCTTCTGACATGAAAGAATGCGATGCTCCTGTATCGAATAAAACAGATGCAGGTACTGAATTTACGAGGAGTGTACCCATCACAGTAGCGGACTGGTCTTGAGCTTCGTTCAGATCAACGTGGTTGGCATGAACACGACCATAAGACTTGGCATTGTTTTTGCGGTTCTGGTTGTTCCCACGACCAGCTGCAGGAAGGGCCAGCTGATTCTGATTCTGATTCTGATAGCAGTTTCTGGCAAGGTGACCTGGTTGACCACACTTGTAGCACAGACCATTATTGGGAGTGGGGACCGGAGCTTGGGGTGGTGGAGCTGGAAGTTTTGGCTGCCTAGCAGGAGCATTAGGCAGACGAGGTGTAGCATAGGACTGCCTTGGGGCAGGTGCATTCGACTGGTACATGCTGTTGGGAATCCATATCCTGCGCTTCTGCGAGGACGGGCCCGAAGATGAGCCCGTGTCACGGCTGCGCCTGTGAGAGCTCTGGTATTCCTGCAGACCAGTTTCGACGTTGATGGCTTTGTTCACCAAGGTGGCGAAATCATCAAAGTCGTGCACTAGAAGTGCGAACTTGATGTCAGCTTGAAGGCCGTCACGGAACTTCTCCTGTCTGCGTGAATCAGTAGCAATGTCCTCTTCAGCATAGCGGGACAAGTCCAGAAACTCCCGCTGATAAGCTTCAACAGTTTTGTTGCCTTGGATGAGGTTGCGGAACTCACGCTTCTTCCGGTCCATGACTCCCTGAGGAATGAAGCGGGCACGGAAAGCAGTTTGGAAGTCTGGCCAGGTGATGATTGTTCCAGCTGGCAGAGTACGCCTGTGGCTGTCCCACCATTGAGCTGCGGGTCCCTTCAAGAAGAAGGAAGCAAACGTGACATAGCTGGCAGGGGCTACATCAGCAGACTCCATCTCATAGGTGATGTCACGGAGCCAGTCATCAGCATCCAGAGGCTGAGTTGAGCTGCGGTACACAGTTGGGTTCAGGCGTATGAAATCCTGCAGAGTCACTGTGTTTGGCTGCTGGTTCATATTGGGGCGAGGAAACTGCGCCATCATGTTCTCCATGAACTGGCGATTCATCTCAAGCTGTTGGATCATACCAGCCATGTACTCAGGCGGTGGTGGGAAGTTACCACCACGACCACGACCAGCTGGTCTAACCATCCTGCTAATGTATAACAGGGGTATTTCAGTATTTGAGAAATTGGCAAATACAAGAATCATTCAAGATGAAACATGCATAATGAAAGCAGCATGATAGATACCACATAACAGTTGGCACATCTTACAAAAGGGATCATGCATAGGGTTCGGTACATAGA
Source organism: Aegilops umbellulata (assembly GCA_032464435.1). NCBI lineage: Eukaryota > Viridiplantae > Streptophyta > Magnoliopsida > Poales > Poaceae > Aegilops > Aegilops umbellulata. The sequence continues at coordinate 79,243,067 of CP136056.1, forward strand.
GTTCAGTACATAGACTAAGACATCATAGGCGGCACGCAGGCTCGCGGCGAATGCAGCTAACACTAATAAGCAAGTCTACATCAATCCCACACGACACTGCGGAGGTAGGTGTAGCCTGAAAGCTGGTAGTGTGGCAACGGGTACACCACATCGGCAACCTGGGGTCCGCGGGGGCTCTGGTGCTGAACCCGACGCTCAGGCGGCAGAAGAGGACCAAGTGCGGGAGAGTAACCTCCCACCTCTGGCCAACCGACACCCTGAGGCATCACGGTCCTGGCTGGATAGTTAGCAGAACGCGGCAGCTCCCCAGATCCAACAAAGGGGTGTAACAGCGTCAAGGCACGGTAGAGGTGCTGACGAGTGGTGTACAACTCGTGGCGAAGAGCTCGGTTAGCTCGATCCAGACCATCAGCGTGCAGAACAAAGTTCTGATGGTGGAAGGGCTCGCGGGTGACAGTGGAGTAGGCAGCAGTGTAGTAACCCTCCGCACCAATATCAGATGCGATAGCAATGTGCCTGAAGGGGGAGGTGTCCAACTCCCGGTACTCCCTACGAAGGCGTGTCAGAGCAGCATAGGCAGCATCGTGAACTGCCATATCGATGGTCACTCCAACACCATAAGCGGTGTGTAGCACTGTAGTGGAGTCATACTCCCGAGAGTAGAGGTGGACGGTGGCACGGTACTGCTCCTGGTTAAAATCCTGGTACTCCTCGGTGACGGTGTACTCGGGGTGCCAGCGATAACCCAGATAGGTCATCATCTCAGCTAGCACAGCCGGTGATCCCGAGGCACCCATGGCCGTCGTGTGGCGCACGACCTGCCTCGTGGGTTCCATCTGAAAACAAAGATGTTTCCAAGGAGTCAAATGACAGTGTGGAAATTGTTCAAAATACTATAGTAAGGAATAGCTATGGCTTTTATCCAACTTTGGGGTGAATGTCGTAACGGGACCCTAGTGTCAGAGTTAGTAAATTCGTTTATCCCGAGTAGAAGAGAGTTCGGAGTCCCAGAGTAAAGGTCGAGGAGTAAAAGATCCTAGTACCACCCGATGGCGACGTGGGCCCGTAAGGCACACAGCCAAGTTAGTAAAAGTTTTTGTAATGTCTAGACTCGACTTCGGCCAAGGAGTGTGGAAGGGGGATTCCTACAGGCAGTCGGCTCTGATACCAACTTGTGACGCCCCCGGTTCAATCGTACACTAATCATGCACGCAAATGTGTACGATCAAGATCAGGGACTCACGGGAAGATATCACAACACAACTCTACAACATAAATAAGTCATACAAGCATCATAATACAAGCCAGGGGCCTCGAGGGCTCGAATACAAGTGCTCGATCATAGACGGGTCAGCGGAAGCAACAATATCTGAGTACAGACATAAGTTAAACAAGTTTTGCCTTAAGAAGGCAAGCACAAACTGGGATACAGATCGAACGAGGCGCAGGCCTCCTGCCTGGGATCCTCCTAACTACTCCTGATCGTCGTCAGCTGGCTGCACGTAGTAGTAGGCACCTCCAGTGTGGTAGGAGTCGTCGTCGATGGTGGCGTCTGGATCCTGGGCTCCAACATCTGGTTGCGACAACCAGAGAGAAAGGAAAGGGGGAAAGGGGGAGAAAAGCAACCGTGAGTACTCATCCAAAGTACTCGCAAGCAAGGAGCTACACTACATATGCATGGATATATGTGTAAAGGGCCATATCAGTGGACTAAACTGCAGAATGCCAGAATAAGAGGGGGATAGCTAGTCTTATCGAAGACTACGCTTCTGGTCGCCTCTGTCTTGCAGCATATAGAAGAGAGTAGACTGAAGTCCTCCAAGTAGCATCGTATATCATAATCCTACCCGGCAATCCCCTCCTCGATGCCCTGTTGGAGAGCAATCACCGGGTTGTATCTGGCACTAGGAAGGGTGTGTTTTATTAAGTATCCAGTTCTAGTTATCATAAGGTCAAGGTACAACTCCGGGTCGTCCTTTTACCGAGGGACACGGCTATTCGAATAGATAAACTTCCCTGCAGGGGTGCACCACATAGCCCACACGCTTGATCCCATTTGGCCGGACACACTTTCCTGGGTCATGCCCGGCCTCGGAAGATCAACACGTCGCAGCCCCACCTAGGCACAACAGAGCGGTCAGCACGCCGGTCTAAACCTATGCGCGCAGGGGTCTGGGCCCATCGCCCTGAGCACACCTGCACGTTGCGTACGCGGCCGGAGAGCAGACCTAGCAACCTCCATTTCAAAGGAAGTCACGTTACGCGGTCCAACCCGGCGCGCGCCGCTCAGTCGCTGACGTCACGAAGTGCTTCGGCTGATACCACGACGTCGGGATACCCATAACTACTCCCGCGTAGGTGGTTAGTGCGTATAGACCAAATGGCCAGACTCAGATCAAATACCCAGATCTCGTTAAGCGTGTTAAGTATCGCGAACGCCGACTAGGGCCAGGCCCACCTCTCTCCTAGGTGGACTGAACCTGCCCTGTCGCTCCGCCACAAAGTAACAGTCGGGGGCCGTCGGGAACCCAGGCCCACCTCTACCGGGATGGAGCCACCTGCCCCTTCAGCCCCCATCTCCGAACAGTATCACATGTAATGTAACAGTGTATAGTATATAGTATATGCCCGCGATCACTTCCCAAGGTGATCACGGCCCAGTAGTATAGCATGGCAGACGGACAAGAGTGTAGGGCCACTGATGGAACACTAGCATCCTATACTAAGCAGTAGGATAACAGGTAAAGGTAACAACAGTAGTAGCAAGGTCAGGCTATGCAGCAGTATAGGATTAACTGAAAGCAGTAACTTGCCACACTACTCTAATGCAAGCAGTATAGAGAAGAATAGGCGATATCTGGTGATCAAAGGGGGGGCTTGCCTGGTTGCTCTGGCAAGAGAGAGGGATCGTCAACTCCGTAGTCGAACGGGGCAGCAGCAGCGTCGGTCCCGGTGTCTAGCGAGAGAAGAGGGGGAAGAAACAATAAATATTTAAGCAAGCAGATGCATAATGATGCATGACATGACAAGTAACGGCGTTAGAGGTGCCCCAACGCGGTATGGGACGATACCGGTGAAGGGGGGAAACATCCGAGAACATATCCCCGGTGTTTCGCGTTTTCGGGCAAAGGAGCCGGAGGGGGAAAGTTGCGAGTTCGATAGGTTAGGGGTGTGTGGCGGACGAACGGGTTGCGTATCCTGAAGCGTCTCGTCGTTCTAAGCAACTTTCATGTTGAAAATATTTTAATCCGAGTTACGGATTAAAAGATATGATTTTCTAAAGATTTTATTAATTTCTGAAATTTAATTAATTATTAAATCCAACATTATCCAAAACAGTGTTTGCTGACGTCATCATGACGTCAGCAGTCAACAGGGGCGTTGACTGGTCAAATCTGACGTGTGGGTCCCACCTGTCATTCTGTGATTAAGCTAATCAGAGATTAACTAGCTAATCATTGTTTAATTAGACTAATTAGATAATTAGGTTAATCTAATTATGATTAATTAGATTAATTAATTTCTTAATTAATAATTAATTAATTATTTAATTATTTATTTATTTATTTATTTTTATTATTATTAATTATAATTTTATTATTATTATTATTATTTTTTATTATTATTATTATTTTTTTTAATAAACGTTCAGGGGGCGGGCCCCACTTGTCTGCGGCCCAGAGGGCCTTGCGGGTCGGGCGCTGGGTGCGGGCGTGGTGCCCGTGCCCGAGGCCGAACGGGGCTGGCCCCGGACGCAGCACGCGGCGTGGGCGCCGGCAGCTAGAACGCCGGCCAGCGGGGGGGGGAGCCGTGGTGGACGGGGCGACGCCAGGGACGGCGCGCGCGTGGTCTCGGCGAGGTGCGGGCGCGGCGGCCGTCAGCGGGGAAGGCGGGAGCAGCGCATGGACGACGCCGGAGCGGGGCGGGGCCAGTGCGCGGCAGCAGCAAGAGCTGGCCACGGCGGGCGACCACGGTAGTGGCCGGGACGCGTGCGTGCGGCGGTTACGCGGGTCGGCGGCGTGCAATCAGAGGAGAGGAGGAGATCAGGCCGGAGCCTCACCGCGACCGTAGGGTCTGGGAAATGGGCGCGATGGAGGAAAGGGAGGCCGTCGTGGAGGGGGGCGGGGACGACGGCGTAGAGGTAGCAGGCCGGTGGGGGAGCGCCGGCGTGGTCCGATCCGGGCGGCGTCGAGGGGCGCAGGGGCGATGCGGGGCTCGGCGCGGTGGCTTCCGCGGGAAAAGTGGCGTCCGCGAGATGGATGCAGACGAGGGCGGCGTCTCGCGGCGTGAAGGAGGGGCGAGGAGGCGAGACGACGGCAGCGGGTGGTCGGGGGCGCCGGGCGGCGTCGGCGTTACCCTGATCGGGGAGAGGGGGAGGGGACTGGATCGGGGGGGGATTGTGAGGGTGGCGGCTAGGGTTTCGGCCACCGGGGGGGATAAGGGGCGCGGGGATGGGCCGGCCTGGCGGCGAGGTGGCGTTGGCTGGGCCGGGTGGCCCAGCGGGGGGGGGGGTTCCCTTTCTTTCTTTCTTTTTTTTGTATTTTCTTTTATAATTTCTTTTCTGTTTTAATCATTTAAAATTGCTTAGGCCTTTTCTAAAAATGTGGTTACTTCACCACAATTACCTTTGTAATATTTAGCAACCACCGAACAATTTTGTTTTAATTTTTGAAAACTTTTATTGTTAATTGCAATTTGAATTTGAATTTGAACGGTTTTCGGATTATTGCGAGGTTAGTAACAGTAATCGGGATGACGTGGCATGATTAGCGCAGGATTACTGTAGCAAGATTATCCGGGTGTTACATGCAGACTCAAGGGTCATTTTTATTTTAACCCCCGGGCCAGTTCTCCTTCGATTGCTGGTCCAAACCGTCAGCCGCCGGTGGCCACCAGGGGCAACTCTGGGTTCGCCTATCGGAAGTTTGGACAATCCGGATGTGCCCTGAGACCGAGATATGTGCAGCTCCTATCAGGATTTGTCGGCACAATCGGGCGGCTTTGCTGGACTTGTTCTGTTGCTGCCGAAATGTCTTGTAGTCCGGGATTCCGAGATTGATCGGGTCTTCCCGGTAGAAGGAATATCCTTCGTTGACCGTGAGAGCTTATCATGGGCTAAGTTGGGACACCCCTGCAGGGTATATCTTTCGAAAGCCGTGCCCGCGGTTATGAGGCAGATGGGAATTTGTTGATGTCCGGTTGTAGAAAACCCGAAGTTGACCTTAACTAAAACACATCAACCGCGTGTGTAACCGTGATGGTCTCTTCTCGGCGGGGTCCGGGAGGTGAACACGGTTGTTGAAGTTATGCCTGACGTAGGTTGTTTTAGGATCACTTCTTGATCACTTCTAGTTTCTCGACCGTGCTTTGCCTTCTCTTCTCGCTCTCTTTTGCGCTGTAGCCACCATATGCTAGTCGCTTGCTGCAGCTCCACCTCACAAACCCCTTTCCCACCTTTAAGCTTAAATAGTCTTGATCTCGCGGGTGTGAGATTGCTGAGTCCCCGTGACTCACAGATATTATCACCACAGTTGCAGGTACCAACGATGCCAGTGCAGATGACGCGACCGAGCTCACTTGGGAGTTCGATGAGGAACGTGGCCGTTACTATGTTTCTTTTCCAGATGATCAGTAGTGGAGCCCAGTTGGGTGATCCGGGGATCTGTTACCATTTGGGATAGTCTTCTTTCATTTTGGTACCGTAGTTGGACCTTGAGTGTAATCTGTATGATGGATGTTATTTATGTACTTGTGTGAAGTGGCGATTGTAAGCCAACTATGTATCTTTCCCCTTTATTTATTACATGGATTGTGTGAAGATTACCTCACTTGCGACATTGCTTTCAATGCGGTTATGCCTCTAAGTCGTGCCTCGACACGTGGGAGATATAGGCGCATCGAGGGCGTTACAGTGTTCATGGAGTCGTCCATGACACGCTGCAGGAGACGGGCCTCCTCCTCCGCTGTCATGCGAGGAGGGGGAGGGGGCGACGGAGACGGGGAAGGCGACAGCGTGGGCGTCAGGCCACGCACCCGCGTACGCCCGCGCGGCTCTGCACGTGGCCTCCGCGGCCCCGACACAGTGCTGATGAAGTAGGACGCGCGCCGCACGTCTTGCTCGTCCTGGAGCCATGTGTCCCAGAGCGGCGAGTCAGGGGCATACCTGTGGTCGTAGTACAGGTCGTCGGGGAGGAGGTGACGGCGGCGGTTGATCTCATCGCGCCGTGCACGGCCGGTCGTCGGCACTGGCGGGATGGGCACCCGGTCCGCGGAGAGATGCCACCCGTTGGGGAGGTGGGCGTCGCTCCACGGGACCGGCGTCCTCGTCTCCCAGTACCTCCGGCACACGTCCGCGCAGATGTACTGCCGGTCGCGCTCGCCGGAGGGCCTAGGGGCAATGGTGAAGGGGGTCGGCGCGGGGGCTCGACGGGAGGAGGCGCGAGGGCCTGACGGGAGGAGCGCGGCGGAGACGCGGGATCCTCCTTCTTCACGGAGCCACGACGGCGCCCCGAGAAGGAGCCGGCCTCGCGGTCGTGCTTCCCCTTGCCGTTCCAGAAGCCCATGGCGAGGCGGGCGGCCGACGAGCTCGAGGAGGAGTCGGGCTAGGGTTTCTGCGCTGTCGGGGTTCGAGGAGGCCGCTGGGTGGCGTGGGACAGTGTGGACGTCGACCCGTCCACGCTTCCCACTTAAAGAAGGACGGCGACCACTCGACATGCGAATGACATGCGGGGCCGCCCGCTCGTGCGCATTGAAGTGGGTGGGTGGGAGGTGGGTGGCCGCCTGCCACTCGTTTCCGACGCGGACGAGCGCGTGTCCGTTTGGTGTCCGCCGCGACCCAAACCCGGCGCAAGTTTGCGCTCGAAATGGGTTGACCCGGACACAAAACGAACAAGATGGGTCCGGGCCGTCGCGCGCTGGGCCGGCTCCTTTGTCCGTTTTACCTCAAACGAACCGGGCCGGACAGGATAGAGTCGCGCAGTGGAGTTGGCCTAACTATGGGCTGCTGGGGTCTCAATTCAAGAGCGGAGACCGATGATTTCTCATCCCTGGTCCGCTGTCGAGGCGAGATTCGCCGGTGAATTTGAAATTTTGGCACCGAGCGTGGTACTTTACCATACAGTCCGGCCTCATAGTTACACGTAGCACCTGCTGCCCCCGCGCCCGCGGTCCTGAAAAAACTTTCGCCCCTGCCCACGCCTCGCTGCAGCCACATGCTCAGCTCCCTTCCCGCTGGACGCTGGTCCTCTCCCCACTCACTGCCGCCCATTACCGTTCACCAGCCCGCGTCGAGTTCAAACCAAACCAAAAACCCCAGCCAGATCTACCCAACCCAAACCAGACCCAGCGAGGGCGGGGGCAGCCCCGTCATTTCCCCCATAACCTACTCGAATCTTTCGGTCCTCTGACGCGGTGAAAAGAAAGGGAAATAGGGGCGAGTACTAGTACCTTGGCAGCACACGGCACCCGTCACGCGTCCCTCTCACGTCCCCTCGCTGTCCCGCGGGCCATGTGACGCCGGGCCCGCGCGTCGGCGAGAGGGCCGATAAAGCAGGTGAGCAGTGGCAAGGGCGACCCACCGAGGCAGTCCAGTCCAGGCTGCGGGCCCCGCGGATTTGACCGGTCAAAAGGCGTGGCCAACCAAGCCCCAATGGATCCATCGATCCCGAGCCCCCATGCGCCCCCACGAGACGCGTACCCACTCCACGACCCCGACGTGTGGGACCTTATTAGAGAACGGCCCACCTGTCGGGGAGCGTAGAGGCGAGCGGGGCCGTGCCGGGCGACGCGCGTTCCCGTGGTGGTGGGTTGCTTTGACTGCCCTCGGCAGCAGGCGGGGGGCAGGCGCAAATCATTTCGGCCGCTGCGTCGTCCCTCCGCCTTGGCCTTGGCACTGGCGCCGGTGGTGCTGGAGTACTACTACTACTGCTATCTCGTTGCGTCCCGACAACCAGAAAGGAGAGGAGAGAGGGGAGAGGAAAGGGGGAAGCCAACCCAGCTGCAACACACGGCGGAGCGACCGGGGTAGCGGAGAATCCAGCGATCTCTCTGCGAGGAGGAGGTATGAATCGCGGCCCGTCCCTTCCCCTTCTTCGCCGATTTGGTTCTTCCTGCTGCTGAGTTTTGCGTCCTCCGGGAAGACGCGTTATCTGGTCCATCCATCCGTGGTTGTCCAGTACGTGCAGCCAGCGGCGTGTGGCGTCTTCGTGCTTCTCGGGGCGATTGTTCGCTCGTTCCGGCGACCATGATCTGGCTATGACTCTCCCAGGATCTGCGCCTTTTCCTGACGGAAGCCAAGGCCATTTTGCAATCTCTGCCGGAATTTGCGCGAGGATTCCTCGCAGATTTGCTGGTTTTCTCCGTGGCGTTGCTTCTTAGGAGAGATGTGTCGGTGTTTTTTTAGTCAGCAGGGAGCATTCGTATCAACAATAAAATATTTCTGGTATTTACTGCTATGCTAGTTAGATCATTTATGCCGTCAAATCGTCCTGCCCAGTGGTATTGATTTGCTAGCTCCCCTTCTGTTTGTGTGTGTGTGAGAGAGAGGCTGGTACTTGCAACCATGGATGCCCTTCTAAGAGCAGAAGAGATTTTTTTTAGACAAAGACGCAGAAGAGATGAGATGCCCCGACTAGGGTAGGTTTGTTACGTTCGTGCGAGCCCATTCGCTGGCTTAATGGCAGCTCTTGCTGCGGTCCAGTTAGGCGGCCCAATTTCCCAAGGGGAAAGCTGCTTTCCCCAACAACATGGTCGCTTTGTGTCAGATAAACGTTTCGTTGTTCAAATTGGCTATGCCAGTTAAGGCACATTTCGTGTTTTACCATTCTGAAATAGTTCTCTTGTTGCATCTGGCTTGTTCATCCTAAATTTTGTTGCTACCTCATATGACAGATACACCAAAACACCTACTGCTTCTGTGATTTGATGCGCTGCTGAATCGGCGTCTCTTGGTTTCCGTAACAGATGGCTTCAGTAGGCGTTGCTCCCTCTGGGCACAAGAACAGCGGCACCAGCATGGGTGCTGAGAAGCTACCAGATCAGATGAACGATTTGAAGATAAGAGATGATAAGGTCAGATAAGCTCATCTGTATGGTTCTTCTGCAATCTATTTTATTTCGGAAAAATATGACTTAATCCTAACGATTGGCTTGAATGACATATGCAGGAAGTGGAAGCTACTATTATTAATGGCAAGGGAACAGAGACTGGACACATAATTGTCACAACTACTGGTGGCAAAAATGGTCAGCCGAAACAGGTGACTGTTTGTTCCTATGATGTCACATTTGATTAGGATCAGCAGCCTTTTGTTCTCATCTGTTTGCCTGCATGCATGATTCGATGGTTGGGCCAACAACATAATTATGGCGTGCTAAATGTCCTAAATGCCTTCATTATTGTCAATCTCTGCTAATGCTATCTTAGAATTAGTTTGTTGAGCTGAATAGTTTATGTGACTTATTTCATGTTAATAATCTTGTTCTTGGATGTACCTGCAGACCGTGAGCTACATGGCTGAGCGGATTGTTGGTCAAGGTTCATTTGGTATTGTATTCCAGGTTAGTTGCAACAACTTCAGGCCGGTCTATTTTTTATTGGCAGCCAGCTCACTTATTGCCTTGCATGCATCTACTCTAAAGTCGTTTTTTTTGTATTCCTGTCTTGAGCTAACTATCTATACATTTAGGATATTCTATATAACCATAATAGATTTTCTTGTGATTGCTATATACTAATGTTGGGTGTACATGGAGCTTGTGTCTTATATAACTTTAATCTGTCTGTTTTGCAGGCTAAATGTTTGGAGACAGGGGAAACTGTTGCCATTAAGAAGGTCCTTCAGGATAAGCGCTACAAGAACCGTGAGCTACAGACCATGCGCCTGCTTGACCACCCAAATGTTGTAGCTCTGAAGCATTGTTTCTTTTCTACAACTGAGAAGGATGAACTGTATCTAAACTTGGTTCTCGAGTATGTGCCTGAGACTGTCCATCGTGTTGTCAAGCATTACAACAAGATGAACCAGCGCATGCCACTAATCTATGTGAAGCTGTATACATACCAGGTAATATTTCTGTATGTTCTTTGATTTTTTCTTGGTACTGCATTATACTTAGGCGCCTGCTAATCCCATATTTATTATTTTTTGACAGATATGTAGGGCTCTGGCTTACATTCATGGCAGCATTGGAGTTTGCCACAGGGATATCAAGCCACAAAATCTTCTGGTATGCTGAAAACTTTCTCATCTTCTGTTGGTCGCAAACCAATCACATGTTTTTATCCGTGGATTAATTTTTCTGAACTATAACTGTAGGTGAACCCACATACTCACCAGCTGAAACTGTGTGACTTCGGGAGTGCAAAAGTTCTTGTTAAGGGAGAACCAAACATATCATACATTTGTTCCCGATACTATAGGGCTCCAGAGCTCATATTTGGTGCTACTGAGTACACTACAGCCATTGACATCTGGTCTGCTGGATGTGTTCTTGCTGAGCTTATGCTAGGGCAGGTAAGCAGCTTGCTTTTCTTTTGTGCATCTTGAATGTAGCCCTTAACAAATCAGCACTATACTGTTAGTTCATATTGGCTTACAAGGTCATTTTGTTTGACAGCCTCTGTTTCCTGGTGAAAGTGGTGTGGACCAGCTTGTTGAAATCATCAAGGTAGTTAGCCGTTCTAGTACTTAGCAATCGGTTATCTTTTTTATTTCCCAGGCAAAAGTTCTTATCACATAGAATTTGATCATTTGCTGCAGGTCCTTGGTACCCCTACAAGGGAAGAAATTAAATGCATGAACCCCAATTATACAGAGTTCAAATTCCCACAGATTAAAGCACACCCATGGCACAAGGTACAAATCTATGTAGTGCTGTTTATATACTGTTAGGTATTGGTGCATATCAGCCTTACTAACACATGCAATCTGTAGGTGTTCCATAAAAGGATGCCACCTGAAGCTGTTGATCTAGTTTCTCGGCTCCTCCAGTACTCGCCCAACCTAAGATGCACTGCTGTAAGTATATTAGAATGCACATCATGTGGTTGAAACACAGAGAATGCTGCACTCGTACAATACTTTTGCAATGATCTTGTGTACTATGGTGTTTTACTAAGATCTCTATTAACTTGCTGTCCAGATGGAGGCACTTGTTCACCCCTTCTTTGATGAGCTTCGGGACCCGGGTACCCGCCTTCCGAATGGCCGCTTTCTGCCTCCTCTTTTTAACTTCAAGCCTAACGGTAAGTCATGCAAGTGATTATTTGTGGTGGCTGGGATCATCAGTGATTACTTGTGTTAGACTTGAATATCTAATTTGTCGCCTAGTCTTGTTTTCAGCACCTAATCTTATTTTCGCTTTCGGTTTGTCCTCAGAACTGAAAGGAATCCCAGCGGATGTTGCGGCAAAATTGATCCCAGAGCATGCGAGAAAGCAGAGCTCCCATGCGGGACTATGAGATGCTTGTCTCACGAGTCGTTGGAATTGCATCGACAAGTGCGCATTTCCCCTGGGGATGTTGGTTGGGCAGCATGCGAGCGTGATGAACTATTATGGTTGTTGGAAGACGTGATGTATGACCACTCCACCCTGTTGACCTGTGTAGCTGAGTAGTAGTATGCTGCGATGCAAGCTTGACAATGTAACCGGTTCATCCTCCCTTGTACTAACCCTCGCCTGAGAATTGAGATTGCCATGGCTGATCTGTAATATGTTCTAGAGAAGTATGAATGTATTTATGGTAGTTGTGATCCTAGTATTGGGTCCTCAAGATTTTCCTAGTTTCTTGCTCGTCGGACACCGCCACCTGGTTTTAGATTCCTGTTGTTGAATACTGAAGTGGCAGTGCTATGTACTTGTTGGCTCCTATTGAGTCGTTTGTTGCAACGTGCCATGATTTGTGTTCAACTTGTTTTGGTTGTAGCTGATTTTGAATAGTTGATCTTTCACTCTGTTGCATGAAGCTGTAATGTATGCAACTCAGTCGTTCAAGCTTATGCTGTGGGGTTTGCTTATACAGTCCTTTTACGGTTGGGCTTGGAGATATAATTTTTTTGAAATAACACGGCAAGTTTCCAAACGCGTTCTGAACGGAAAAGGCTGGAGGCATACCCAAAGTACACAACCTATATCCAATTTTGCTTAGTATTACGTCCGTTGTTGTTTTAAATTTGTCTAGATATAAACGTATTCCCTCCATAAATTAGTGTCCGTCATCTTAGATTTGTCTAGACTATATTTCCTCCGTAATTTAATATAAGACATTTTTTGACCTGTGACACTGGCCGAAATGTCTTACAATTTTGCATGGTATTACGTCCGCAGTAAAAAAAACCGTCTTATATTAAGCGATGGATGGAGTTCCTAACACTAAAATGTTAAAATGTCTCTAGATACATCAGAATTTTGTAGAAAAATTACTCCCGTTAGGAGTAGAAAAACTCATTCTCGTTTGTTGAACAATAAAATCGATACTCCCATTATACAAATGAAATGATGATTTCAGAATTTTGCAGGAAGTTACTTTAGCGAACCTAACATGACGTGATTATAGGAAGAGGCTCTAGCGAGAGAGTTTTGGATCGACGAATTTTAGCAAAGAAAGATCGAGAGATAAGTACATCTCACTGCTTAGAAACTGTCAGAAAACTCTTGCGAAATCTCTGATTGCAAACGCGCCTGAAGCCCGAAGGTGCGGCCGAAGGAGACGAGGGGAGCAGGGGGAGACGAAGGAGATGCCGCTGGGCAAGTACTACTGCGACTACTGCGACAAGGAGTTCCAGGACACCGCCGCCGCCCGCAGGCGCCACCTCCAGGGCGCCCAGCACCACCGCGCCCGCGCGCTCTGGTACGACTCCGTCCGCCGCCAAGGTTACGTCTTACGTCCCCCCCTCCCTCCCTCCTCCAGGCCTCTGACGCATTCCCTCGAGCACCTTGCCCGCCCCCGCCTCCTCTTGACCCTAAGCCTAAACCCGTCTTCTTCGGCAGAGTCCCCCGGCGGCGCATCTCCCCTCCTCCAGCCCGGCGGCGCGATCCTCGGCCAGGGCGTCTGCAACCACTTCGTCCGCACGGCACGTTCCTTGTCGCTTCTTAGTTCCTACTACCACCTTGTGTTGATTACTCGTTTAGCTTACAGCCTTACAGCATTCTGCATTACGTGGTCGTGCCATGATGAATCTGAGGTCAATTGTTCATGCGCTATAGTTTGCGGATGATGTTACTCGGTGCACGATTGTTCAGTTAGCTTCTTGAATCTTGATTGATGATGTTACAGGGAACATGCAAGTTTGGGGATGCGTGCAGGTACTTCCATCCGAAGCCACATGCTGTGAACCCGGCATTCGCTCCGTCTGGTCAGTTTGCTTTCATGTGCTATTCTGGTACCACTAGTATGGGTTTGAGGTGAATGCATTGTTCATATGTTTACATGATGTATGGCATGTAGGATGCAACTCATATCCTATAAACTTGCTTCGCAATGCTGAACTTGACTTAAGCGGGTCAACTTGGGTAGTCTGGTGGATATTTATCTAGACTTTTGTTTGGTTGCTACACTTCTGTGAGATTTAAGCAGTATTCCGTTCTTCACATACTTTTACCATGTCGCTGAGGTGTATTTATAGACTTGTAGACTAGTAGTATTCATTCTCCCGTAGGCTTTACATGATGAGTTATATGCTCAAGCTGTTACTTGCAATTTGTGGCTACGTATTTTGACACGCTAAATACTTAACTTTGCACTGAGTTTATTCCTTTGGGTAGGCCTTATTGTTTTGAATTTCCTTTTATTATTCAGGGCCTGTTCCAGGAGCAATGGGGCAACAGTCTAATTTTCTTGGAACTCAACCAAATTTTGTTGGATATCAGGCGGTGGAAGGAAATTCTTTCTCAGGTGATCTATTTCTCACATGAGACTCTTGCCAGCCATAGTACTTGATTTTTATTTTGTGGCAGCCACTGGAAAACAAAAATTATGTTACACATCAAGCTATCTGCTCATCATTTTTTCCATGCCTCAGTTGTCATTTTCTGGATAGAACCCATGGCGTAAAATCGTTGAATTTAATCATTTGCATACTAGCGGGTTCATTTGCCTCGTTTCCTATCAGTAATTAGGTTCTATTTAGATATTTAGAGGCAATTCGATTGCAAGCTGGTCTGCTTGTTGCTGTCTGATAATGGACTACATATTAAAGTGCTTTAGTAATATGCTACTTACAATTTGTTTTTTGTTTCTTCTAGTCATATCCTTGAGAGCTTTTTCCAAAGCAATGAATTTTGATGCTTAGAAAGGCAAGTCATACCAGGGTAGCTTAATAAATGTTTCATCATACTTAACCAGTGGAGAATCCAGGAAGAAAATGGAGGGTGGGCTTAAATTTTTATGGTGACTCAACTAAATTGGTATCATCATTGAATATATTGTCTAATGTATTATGAATTGACACATCAATAAAAGAGAAGCAACAACAAAAAGGCCAAAGCAATGATGTCATTGTTGCTTACTACTCCTATTGTACAACGCCTTCTAACCAAAATATAGAAAATAAAGAAATGTAGGTTCAAGTGCCCAACCGCAAGTCATCTGCCCAAATTAGCACAATTTTTTTATTCCAACATACCATTGCCGCCCGACACACCTTGCTGAGCCGTCAGAGAACCAAAAACCAAGAGAGAACAAAGACATACTGGAACTAACCAAGAAAGGGCAGGTCCCCACTCATCTGGCCACAGATGAGGCCTCCATATGGAAGAGAGGACGGTGACCGAGGCGTCGGCGTGGAACGAACCCTAGGCGCTGGTAGTTGGGGACGGCATGTGCTCACAACAATTAAGGGAAGGGGATCTAGTTTCACATTAGCTGGGGCAAATTCAGGTTCGGCGGGGGTATAACTGAACTGCTTGTGTAAAAAAAAAGTGCATGCTCATACTATTCCTCTTCATTTTTGAAAATCTGCGAACAAGTTTTCTTTGTTGAGGGGACTTCGAACAAATTATATTGGACAATAAATCAATTAATAGATCATAAAGTAGACTAATATTTTACTGACTTAGCAAAGTAATTTGAGAATTAGACAAATAAATACTTGGTGGCTTATCCCTCCAGCGGTGTGGCTGGCTGGCTGCGTCGTACGGTGCTGTGCTTGTGTGCACGCAGCTACTGGCCTGGCTAACTGCTGCATTCTTTTCCTCTTCTATACGTTGAATGGGCTTTTTAGATGGGCTGGTGAGCTGGCTCAGACCGGAGTACTATAGTAATAAAAAAATTGTTTCCTAGGGTAGGCTTGAGCCTGTTGAATCCCACCTGTTGGACCCGCCGTTGCACTTAACCTCTTTATGAGCTTCCATTTGATAATGCTACGTTTATTTCTTTCACAATTCACAGGGAACATACTAAGGGGCCACACTTCTTGGGGCAACTTACCTCCATCGCTGCAACCTCCCCCCGAAGGTGGCTATCCTCCGCTTCCTTTTGTCGACTGGGGTTGAATTGTCACCTGTCTGAAATGTTGATCATTTGGGATGCTGTATATTTGACCGGCCATTGAAATGTGTGAAAGAAATTTCACCAATAACAAGTGCTTGCTTCCTGTATTACAGATAGAGTTTTATTGGCAGTGAGATAGTTTGTTATGTTGAACATTTTGTACTAGGCATGCAAGAAATCAACCAACATTTGTTCAGACACAAAATACTTTATCCTAGGCAGTGTAGGCAAGAACTACATTGGAAGCCAGAGCCAGCCATCTTCATTCGAGATTGACAGGCACTCCATTTATGAATATGAAGTGATCGATGAGATCAGATCGTCTGCATCCAAGCTGATTGGCGATTGATCCGGGGCCACTGCAAGCAGGCGATCAGCCACCGTTCTTCTTCCACATCGTCGTCGTCGAGCCTGCATCCCTTGTGCTCCAACAGAGGGTTTGGGGAGAACATCTTGGGCTGCTTCACCTCCTCTGGCACCTCCCTTGTGCCGAGACGCCCCTCGTCGGCACCACGGATGATGGCTTGCAGCAGCAGCAGGAGGGAAGCCATCTATAGATCGATGAGGACTGCTGCTGGCTGGTTACTTTGGAATGATGGTAGCAACAATGCTCAAACCGCAGGTACATATAGTGAGCCGTGTACTCAGGTGCTCGTTTTTCTTACTGGTTTCAGGTGAATTTGCATTTCTTGCAAGACATCTGTTTCGTGAGGGAGGAATTCTTTTCCTCTTCTGTTCGATCACAGAAAGCTTATGATATGTATTATGGTTGCTGTGATGTTTTGTTAGGCTGTAGGTGAGCCGTTTGGGGTGTGGTTGGTGCTGGTATTTTGGAAAACACACTGCTAATTCTCTTTATCCTGTCAAATGTTTGGTCATCTAACATTTTGGTTACACTTTTAGGTGCGAAAAGGAAGATTTTTTTTAACACGTACCTTGTGTGCAGATTCTTCTTTATTCTGCATATGGTTTTGGCGTGTAAATATGCTATTGTTACCTAATCAAGTTCTTCGTCCGTCGATTGGCTTGGTACAGTGCACTAGCTCATAGATCGTGTGTCTTCATCCATTCATTGTACGTACCTGTTGTATGCCCTGCCCTAGAGAAACCTCATATAGATCGTGCATCTTCATCCGTTCATTAGACTCTAGTGCTCTGGGCACGACGGAGGTATCTGTTGGTTACTGACGCAGTTTGGCCTTTGAAATCATGCATCCCAGCTTGCACTGGAGCTGATTATTTATTTTCCGATATGTTTTTTCGTGAGAGATAGAAACCAAAAGCAGCTGAGAAGAGGAGGGAAATTCAGTATCACATGCTCGGCCAAAACTACACACAGTACCTGGAACAATTACGAACATAAGATTGATATATATCTCTATATGTAAGCATGGTACTTAGGGCATCTTCAACGCCGACCCTCAAACCTCCCTAATCTGTTTGGACCACGCTGTCCGGACAGCGAAAACCATCCAACGCGGGCCTGTAACGGTCCGCGGAGCTGTTCAGACGTGATTTCTCTCGTAAACTAGAGACAAAAGTTGGGGGCTTTGTGGGAGTCCGGACCGATCGCAAGCCTTGTTTTGACCGCCCTGGCCCACCAAAAACCCCATCCCCTCCCGCGCATTTTCGATCAACGCCGCTCTAGATTGTCAGCGCCCGCGGTCGCTCACTGGCGCCGACATTGCAGCAACACGCCGACCGAGAGAGCGTCGCCCGCGCCGCTTCCCGGTGCAAGCGACTGCCGCGCGTCAAACGACACGACGCCCGCCCATCTGTCATTCTGCCGCGCGCATTGATGGCACGCGGTTGCCGAGGCGTCTCCTCCAACGCCACTGCCCGTTCCTCTGCCGTCCATCATTGCTATAAAAACCGGTGCCCCGGCCATAGCCGCAGTTATCCACCTCCGATCACTCTCCGTACCACTACCACCATGGATCCCTCCCCCACCAAATCTCTCTGGGACGGGCTGACGTCGGACCAGAAGAAGGAGATGGCTGCCATTGCTACTGGCTGGCTGGCCGGAGGACGACGTCGCCCAAATGGAGGACGCTGCCACCGCCGAACCGACGCCACCCTCCTCCTCCTCCTCCTCCTTCGCGCCAACCTCGGGCGGTGCATTGCACCTTGATCATCGGCGAGGCCCATGCCCATTACATGGACATGGTGCCGGAGGAGTAGTTCCGGGAGGCTCATATCGACGCCGCCTACAACCACCACCTCCTGTAGGAGGACGTGAAGGCGGAGGAGTAGCTCGTTGACGGCAGGGCTGTTGCGCTTGATGCGGAGCAGGAGGCGTTGCTCAAGTCCTACCGTTTAGCCCGCGAGATCAGCCTCGCCCGATGGTGGTACAACCAGCTGGTGGCAGCCGCCTACAAGGAGAGCGATGACGCGGGAGAGGCAGTTTTCGGCGAGACCGACGACGAGGCGGGATAGGGCATCGCCGAGTCCGTGCCCCACCGCAGTGACCACGAAGCCGGCACATCCGCGGGAGCCGCCGGCAGCAAGGAAGAGTAGTGCATGGTAGGTTGCTGCCGCTCGTGTCCCAGGAAGGCCACCACTCCTCCCTCCCGTCGATGCCAAGCTTGGTGGGCTCAACACCTATGGCCGATTAGTTGCTTGGCGGCGATGTGGAGGCGAACAACTTCACTTCCCAGGCCTCCGGAGGCGGAGCTGGAGAGCCCCGAAGCGGAAGTGGAGAAGACGAAGCTTCAGTCCTCAGGGCTGATGGTTGGACACGGGGAACGGGCACCGGCTACCGTTTAGATTAGGTATTAATTATACCTCTAGAGCCAGAGTAGCACCGCTTTGATGTAAATGTAATGAAATCTGTAGTGTTTATATGAAATTTGGACATGTTTATATGAAATCCTTCCTTGTTTGCACGAATTTTATCCGGTTTGTTGAAAAAGAGTTTGAAATGTATGCGGCTACGGTTGGATGACGGCCTCCCACATCCATATCCGTGGACTAGTCCCCTCCTGTCCGTGGACAGATGTGAAACGAAATTTGTGGATTGCAGTTGGAGATGCCCTTACTTCCTCCGTTCATAAATATAACTATTTCTAGAGATTTAATATAAATTACATAGGGATGTATATAGACACTAGTAAATGGCACGTGCCGGTGCACGTGTAGAGATATTTATAAACACACATATCGTGTGTCATTTTAAGTGTCATGATTTGAACTATCATGGGTGGAGTCGCACAACTCGTCAATTAATCATTAATAATTATAAAGATACAAAGAGTTTAATAGTATAACTGTGTAAATTTAGATTTAAACAATTTATTAGAAGACCAAAAGAAAAAGGGTACCCTCTTTGTCCTCAATTTAATAAAATTTAATGCGTCATAGCTTGAGAAATGGATAAAGTACTACGTGGCAAGTTATTCATCATTATCTCTACTACTATTAAACAAGCAAATATATTCATCGCTAAGTGCACCCAGCCTCATGTACATACGACAACACAAATCAATTGCAGCCGCACGATCAGGGCCACTTAACTTAATCTAACCGTTAAGATTATATACTAACCCCATCAAAACCGCGTCTAGCGATTTGTCCAGGCGGACGAAAACTCTGCTGCAAACGCTCCACGCCCCGCATCCCGTTTGTATCCGATAAACTAGGAAACAAACACCCGTGGAGAATAAATTAGGCATTTAAAAAAAAGAAAGTACCATGCATGCGGAGGAGCAATCGGCGGAAACTTACCACGCGAGAGAACAGGTTCGCATGCATCAGGTAGTTACTGCTTCCGCTAATCAAGATAGAAAACCAAGAAACTAAAGCAAAACAATCTTGGATATTCCTTCCGAAAATCCTTCAAAAAAAATCTGCAAATACGACGACTTGATATGAACAAAGGCATGGCCCAGCGTCTCTCCACGTCGCTCGCCGGCGCAGCGAACGTGCTCGCCGCCGACGTCCACGCCGCCGTGTGCGGGAGCACGGACCGCTTGGGCTACTGGCACGCCTTCATGGTATTCCACGGCCGACGCCGTCAAAAGCGATCCCTTTCATCCAATCGGACAAGAACCTCTCCGCGACTCCACCGCCGTTTAGGGCGTCTTCAAGCTGCTCGGCCATGCGTGTGGTGTCTTCTCCTCCGGCCCCTGCACCGCCGTCGCCGTCTCCGATCGTGCAGGATTGGTCGGACCACCCGGCGAAAAGAAGAGTAGGTCTCGGCCGGCGCACATGCAGTGGAACCTGGATGGTCAGACGAACTCAGATCACCGCCGGAATCACCATAAACGTACGTGAGTACGGCTCCTTCGAGGGCACGCGGAATATTTTCCTCGAGGGTAGGAGGCTCGCCAGGTCCGCCATGCGGCACGCCCGCATCATCGATGTCGTCAAGACAGATACAACACCTTCAGGCTATACTCTTCCTCTTCATCTTCTCCACCTTCATTGCACTGGAATATCAAGTGTCCCCAGCGGCCTCGCCTCCATGTCTGATGAGAAGAATCTCTACAATATGCATGCATCTTGTCAACTCAATCCCCTTTTATATTATTTAAATCTCAGCCAGATAGCCACGCTTGAGGCAAGAACTGCAGTTACTTTAGCCAGTGGGATCTATTATATATGTGAGGGAACGGACATTCCATAGGGCACAGGTGAGTCCCCTGGTTGCTCTTTGTATTTCTATTCTTATTTTTCTATTGGTTCTAATCTTCTTGATACTTTTCGCATGACAGTCCCCTGCATCTTTGTGCTACTACTATCTATTGGCACATGTCTGACATTTGCTGTCTTTTTGCACATCAGGTTTTGGTGTTTTGTTTTTTTGTGGAAACTGCTATGACCAATAGAAGGTAATAAAGTGTTTAAATTTCAGGGAAGTGATGTGCTACTATGAAGTTGCATAGGAGAATAGGCTATGTAAGTGGGATTGATACTCTGGTATTTTGTTAGTTGGTATGTTAGCCTTGATACTCCATATAATTTTTTCTTTTACAAAACATAAACAACAGTATAGACTATATTTCATTTCAGTTTGAAATTACAGCAATATAATCTGAACTGAACTAAGTTTTCATTTCAGTCCCAGTTAAAGCTATGGAAGTAGTTTCGCAACCCTTCAAATTCGAGTGTTTCTCCTAATAGCTGCCCACCTGGTAGAGGTAACTCTTTTTATGAATTTCTTGTCGTGGGCAAAATGAGTTGAATTTCTTGAGTTCAAGGTTTTTTTCTTCTTCCTCCTAATAGCTGCACACTTGCTGGTAGAGGTAACTCTTTTTGTTGTATCCATCCTCTGCTTATATATATGCAGTGTGGGAGGGAGGGAGAGGGAGAAGTTCATTGAGCAGGCACGCCTTTCTAAGACTTGCACATTGTGAAATACTACCTCCGTCACATGTTAGTTGTCGTACAAACGGATGTATCTAGCATTGACATACGTCGGCGACAACTAATATGGGACAGATGGAGTATAACCCACCTGTGTGGGTGGCCTTTTGAGGAAGGGAGGGGTAGAGAAGTTTATAGTGACATAATTGAAAAGATCAAGAACACATTGCCGTGAAGAGCATGTTGTGCAATATAACAAAGAGTACACAGTCATGTGTTTGGAGTTCTTTGGGGGGTGAGGGGGGGTTGTGAGCTGGATGCACAATTGTCAGCAGTGACAAGCTTAGATTGGGGATGTGAAGAGGTGCATATGCATGATACATTCCAAATCACGGGCAGATACCTTGATTTGTTACAAGTGTGAGTAATCTCATTTGAATATATTGCGATCCATTCCATAGATTTGTACCCACTTTATTGTTCGGCATAGTTGAATTGTCTGTGTCCAAAATGCATATGAGTTTATTTTGTACGCTCACACTAGATGCCACCACACAATAACAACTTATAAAACCGGTTATTTTAGAATTATAAATGGAAGTACATACTGATTTTAGCTTCTAGGGAAATGTTTGTAGATTCCCCTTCAATCTGAATCACATGAAGTGGAGAGTTCACCAGAGTCCGTGGAAGAAATCTACATGCCATCATAAGGAAAGAGGAAACAACCCGATATGCGACACTGAAGAGTGTAAATTGCAGTTCTATTTTCTTCTTCAAACATGTCTTTTTGGGGACCAAATTAGGTTGTATAAATCATGTTCTCTATACTATACTCATGTTGTTCTAAGAAGTATCGACCAAGAATTAGCTTGTCCAATGACTCGATATGTTTAACAATGGGAGTTTGGAGGATTAGTTAGTAGATTTAAGCCCAGTGACTCAATATGATTAAAATGGGGGTTTGGAAGATTAATTAGTAGATTTAGTGTTCATCGTTTACAACCTATAGAGACTGAATGAATGAAACAATATATTATTATTTTATGCGGCAATGTGACCACCATGGTGTTAAATTTACCTAAATATTTTTTCTCAGACGTGCATTGCACGTGCAAGCTTACTAGTAAATAAAATTACCATTTAAACATTGAGTATTTCTGTTTTGTTGATCAGAAATTTTCTCAATTTTTTGCCAAAAAAAAACAATAAAACATGTAAAACAAATTTATATGAGAAAGTAAAAGCTATTTAGCTATAACACATATGACATTTTTATTTTATTTTTCATTCTTTAATCGGTTAAATTGCTTCCGCCAGCGGAAAATCATTTCGGGCTTCTGTGTCTATGCACAGGCTGCACCATCGGCCATCGCCATGCTTTTACTCTCTCTTATCAGGATGCCTACTTTTTTATTGAGAGCATCATCACGATGCCGTAATTGATAGCTTTGCTAGCCTCTAGTTTTATTACTCTACTCTACTACTGCATGCACGTACTCGTAGGAGTGTGCTAGAAATTTCTGAATGGGAAAAGTCCAAAACAAACCTTGAATTTGTAGGCGAAAGCTAAATCAAACCCCGAACTCTCAATCCCTGAAATTAGCACACCGAACTCTATAATCCCGGTCTATTTTAAACTTTGAGAGGAGTTGGCCGGTATTTGCTGAATTGGACCGGCCCAGTAGCGCAGCTGCTCACGCGCGCACTAGTCTTTTTTTTCTTTTACGTTTTCTTTTTCTTTTTTCATTTCTACACATGTCTAATTTTTCTCAATACCCAATGTACATTTTGAACGCACACATTATTTTTTTTTGATAAACTTTTGATATTTTCAAATACATTATGGATATTTTAAAATCAAATGTTTTCAAAACTTTTTTGAATACATGGAAATATTTTTCAAAATACATGTTTTACATTTTCTTAATGACAATACACATTTTTACAAAACTACACGAACACTCTTTTACATGGTTCAACATTTTAAATTTCGCATACACTTTTTCCAATTACATGTCACGTATATTCTATTAAGGTTATGACACATTTTTGTACAACACGCAAACATTTTCTTTACATTGTACACATTTTTAAAAAAATGCCCCAAACACATTTTCTGAAACTCGTGAACATTCTTGAAATGTTACAATTTTTTGAATGTATGAAAAAAAATTGAATCACACGAATATTATTATACATTGTATAAATATTTTTTTGAATTGGCCAATACATTTTTTAGAATTTGTGGTATCTTCTAGATGTCACAAACTCAGAAAATGTTTATGCATCAAAAAGTGTTCGCACTTTAAAATTTTGTTCAGGTTTGAGAAAAAATTATGTTTCAAAAAGTGTTTGCACTTTAAATTTTTGTTCAGGTTTAAAAAAATGTTTATGTTTCAGAAGGTGTTCTCCTTTTCAAAGTGGTTGATTTTTAAAATTATTCCAAAATTTCAAAAAATTCTCGCACTGTATGAAATGTTCAAAGATTTCAGAAATAAATATGTTCTCAATACTTGTTTGCCCCTAAAAAAGTTTTCAAAGTTCGACGATTTGATTTCTACTTAAATAATTTCGGCCTCCTATTATGTCGGTCATAGACGTAAAAGTGCGACTCCACAGCAAGTTTTTTGTTTTGGAATTATTACGTCGCGCGTTAAGAAAAAGAAAGAAAGAATTTTTACGTCTCGTGTGAAGCAAAAAAAACTCGCTTCATGTCTGGTGGGCGGGCCCAGTCGATTCTGCAGCCAACAATCCAAAATATTTTTTTAAAACATTAACTACGAAATAGTTTATGAAATTCCAAAAGCATATTTTAAAAATGTAAAACAATTTTGAAAATCTGAAAAACAATCATAGCATCTGAAAAACAGTTGGTATTCTGGACATTTTTTGACAAATGTGATTTTTTTAAATCGCAAACAGTTTCTTAAAATGTGAATAGAATTTTAAAATTCCACATATTTTCTGAAAAACACAAAATGAATTGAATTTGCTCCAACAATAGAACGCAGGAACATTTTTTTAACTTCTGAACAATTTGAGAAATGTGCGAACATTTTTTAAACTTCATGAATTCTTGTTGTGTTATAGTGGGCCGGCCCAGATTCTTGTCCGTGAGAGTAGCTAGTTATCCCGGCCGGGATTAAACTATTCCCAGTTTGCCAAACAAGTCTAGGGTCCAAAACAGACCGGGATTGCAAGTTCAGAGTGTCAATTTCTGGGATTTAAAGTTCGGGGTTTGATTTAGCTTTCGTCTACAACTTTAAGGTTTATTTTGGACTTTTTTCTTTCTGAATTGTACTGGCAGAATCATGTGCGCAGACCAGCAGAGGGGAGGTGCAGCGCGAATCCCTGTGACGTGGACCGTCAGATTGACATATCTAATGGTCTATATGCAGCCAAGTAGTCCTTTAGTACAGCGCATTAAATTTAGACAGTCTGATTAGAAAGATCCAACGGTTCATATGACCTGCTATTCGTATACTATATAGGAGTTTAGATATTTTATAATGTAGATTCACTCATTTTGCTCCGTATGTAGTTCATATTGAAATCATTAAAAAAAATTATATTTAGAAATGAAGCAAGTATACCTGAGATTGGATTATGACATATGCCGTACTCGCTTCGTGATTTCAACTATGAAACAAATTCCAAAAAAACAACAACTGTGGAACAGAACAGCATTACTATTGTCCAGATTTTGAAATGTTTCTTTAGACTTCTGCGCTCGCGTCGCTCCCAAGGGGGCGGCACGGGCGATAACCTAGCCGCCGCCGCCCCCACTCCCCGCTCCTCCCTCGCTCCCCTGCCGCCGCCGGGGGATGCCGACGGGCAAAGCCCGCTCGGCGGACGGCGGACGGCGGCGGCGGGGCCTCCTCGTCGCGTGGCGTGCGGCTTCGGCCCTGAACGGAGCTCCACTCCTGGTTGCGGCTGGGCGGCGGCGGGCCCTCTCGCCGGCGCAGGCAAGCCGGGGCGGCGGCCCCGGGCAAGGTGGCGGCGCTGCTCCTTCCGACTCTCTGTTGAGGGTGTTCGGGGCGGTGCTCAGGCCGACCGCCGCGGATCTGACGACCGACGTCCGGATCTGCTGGTGGTGGCACTCTGGCGTGCTGCTGTGCCGGCGCTGCGGCTTACAGCGGCTGCTGGGCGCGCTGAGTGCTGGAGTCCCCTCCCTCGGCTGGGGGAGCTGCGGTGGCGGCGGAGAGCTGCAGTTTTTTGGACGGCGGCACGGCGGTGCCGCGATGGTGTTTATGCTACGGTGGCTGTGGAGATTGGTCTCCGTCCCTGTACTGGTGTGCTCTTCTTCTGCTTGTCCTGTAGAAGAGGGCTGGGCTTGAGGTAGTTGTGGCTGTGGCCGGAGGCGTGATGGCACGACGTGGTGCTCCGTTGCATCATGCAGGTGGGTCTGGCCGTCTGGTGGTTGGCTGCAATGCTCCTTGCACAATTGTTGTTCTCCGGGCGAAAGTCTTGCACCTTCTCCAGTCGGTGCCGATGATGGCGGCGTTCTTGAGCGTCGCGTACCTTCTTGAAGGCCTCATCGTGGAGATACATCCATTTATTCTCACAATTGTTATGTGATTCCGGGTGAAAACCCAAGCTCTATCGAAGCAGGCGGTGGCGACATTTATGCCGTTACCTTCTTGAAGGCACCGCCTTGGAATCCTTGACCTTTGTGGGATGGTGGATTCATGACAATTGTGCAGGTTCTACGCCATGGACCGGGCGGTGGAAGCCGGGGCGGCGGCTCTGGACGGTGGAAGTACGCCGAGGCGGCGGCCTCGGATGGCGATGCAACGGCGGCTCTATGGGGTAGGTTCGCGGCTCTGCATGGCTTGGGCGGCGACTTGGTGCTACAAGGGTAGCGAGGTCGTCGGCCCGGTTGGACGCGGCCCGAGGGGTTGGTCTGGCAGGAAGTCGGGGCGGCGGCTCCGGATATTTGGCACAGCGTTCGTGGTCTGCGGTCGGTCGTCTCGTGTAGCAAGGGCTACAGGGCCCTCGAACCGTGCGGTGCTATGGCTCGTGAGCGGGCGGGGGATGTCGGAGCGGCGGCTCCGGATGTTTGGCACAACGTTCGTGGTCTGCGGTCGGTTGTCTCGTGTAGCAAGGGCTACAGGGCCCTCGAACCGTGCGGCGCTATGGCTCGTCAGCGGGCAGGGGATGTCGGAGCGGCGGCTCCGGAGCTGGGGGTGTGTGTTTGTTGCGATTGTGGCCTTGGGTCGTGTGGTCGACAAGGCTTCGTTGCTTGTGCGGTTTTCGGCTCGGTTTTCCTTATAAACCGGCCACTTTGTGAGGTTTTCGATCGGGTTTCCCTTATAAACTGGATCAATTCTCTTCTTCTATAATGCAATGCCAGAGCTCCTGGCCCTCTGACGAGGTTCAAAAAAAAATTACTATTGTCCAGCCGTGGACCCCTTTTTTAGAGGTACTCCCCCCGTAAAGAAATACGAGAGATTTAGACGAGGGAGTATACTCCTACTTACCTTACCGTGTTTCATGATTTCAACCATAAGTGGTTTCACATGCAGGCGTGGGCGCGGCCTAGTGCTGGAAAGGAGCCGTCGTTTCTTATCTTCCCAGCTATCTCTTTGCTTGTTTGCAACGGGGACAGCTTACCTCACTGATTTCATGCGTGGCCTACGACTCCAAAGGACCAGTCCTTTCCCAATAATCTATTTCTAGACCTACAAAGAAATATCTTTTCCATCCCTCAAAAAAAAAAAGAAATATCTTTCCCATGATACACCGCGGTCGGTTTCCTTCCTTACCAAATCGCTACGGCATATATTCTATTGGGATATTCTCCTCATGTGGGCTGTGAGGAGATGACCATTTGAGGTCTTTCCTAGGCAGCCCAAAGAGGTGCAGAAGCCCACTATCCATTAAGGTTATGACCAGGTGTTAAACAGTCAGTTCGTTAGCCTTAACTACAGGACTGAAAGTATCCTCATAGTTTATACCATATCTCTGCTTAAAACCTTTAGCAACAAGTCTAGCTTTATAACGATCTACAGTATCATCTGACTTTTGCTTTATTCTAAACACCCATTTGCAGTCAATTAAATTTTTACCTCGAGATGATGGTACTAGATGCCAAGTTCTATTTTTCTGAAGTGCTTGAAATTCTTCCTCCATCGCTTGCCTCCACCTTGGATCTGTAGTTGCTTCTTGGAACGTACCAGGTTCTCCTGTTGAACAAGCCAATCCAAATTTAAATTTATAATTTACACGTTGAATTGCCCCTGTTGCAAGCCTGGTACGTGGTAGAGTAGGAAGCTGCTGATCTGCTGCATTGGACCTGGGAACAGAGGATCCAACCGACTGCTCCTGTACCGAAACAGATCCCGAAGCAGATATGGCAGAAGGGCGATTCTGCGGGATCTTCTGTGGCTGGTTCTGTAGTTGAGGCAGTACGAGGCGGCACAGACGATCCTGGTGACGTGGTCAGATCGTTGTGGAGACCCGCTCCCGCGGCCAATTGACGAGAAAGGGCCCGCCTGACGTAGACCGAGCCAAACCGAGCGGTCGGCTCGTCCCCCGCGCGCTTGGATGGACGCGTGTCGGCAGGTGTATGGCAAGCCGCCTTTGGACAAGGAGAATCGCCCTTGCCGCACTCTGATCGAGGCGGCAATCCCAAAGCTGAATCAGGGGAAAACATTTCACGAGCCGGGGGACACATAAAATCTGGACCATTTTGCCTGATTCTTGCACCGTCTTGGATCAGATTTTCTCCTGTTGCTCCTGGAGTTGTTCCTGCAGTACCACAAGCTTCATTTGCATGGTGAGAGAGATTAGTCATGTGATCAGTACAATTGTCATCCTCTTGAGAAATCCCGGTCAAATGAGGAGGAAGAAGGAGAATTTCCTTCTTCAGAAGGGCTCCGGCGTTAGGATGTAGGTGAGCAAAAGGGAAGACGGTTTCATAAAAAACAACGTCTCGAGAGATGTAGACCCGACCGGTTGGAACATCCAAACACTTGACCCCTTTGTGTTGAGCACTATAGCCTAGAAACACACACTATTTCAAACGAAACATAAGCTTACGTGAGTTGTAAGGACGAAGGTTGGGCCAACAAGCGCAACCAAACACACGAAGTGATTGATAATTTGGTCTAGTCTTAAGAAGCCTATGCATGGGTGTGTCATTGTTGATAACACGACTGGGGAGCATGTTTATAAGATGGACGACAGTGAGAAAAGTCTCATCCCAAAACTTGAGGGGCATGGAGGCGCCAGCGAGAAGAGCAAGTGAAAGGATCGAGAAGAGGTGTCTAGAGGGGGGGGGGTGATTAGACCCTAAGTACCAAAAGTTGCAGTTTTTAATATTCTTAAGTTCAAATGGAGTTTAGGCACAAATTTAACAAACACAATACATATCAAGCAAGCATGCAATGAGTATATGAGCAGCGGAAAGTAAAGCATGCAACTTGCAAGAATGTAAGGGGAAGGGTTTGGAGTATTCAAACGCAATTGGAGACACGGATGTTTTTGGCGTGGTTCCGATAGGTGGTGCTATCGTACATCCACGTTGATGGAGAATTCAACCCACGGAGGGTAATGGTTGCGCGAGTCCACGGAGGGCTCCACCCACGAAGGATCCATGAAGAAGCAACCTTGTCTATTCCATCATGGCCGTCGCCCACGAAGGACTTGCCTCACTAGCGGTAGATCTTCACGAAGTAGGTGATCTCCTTGCCCTTACAAACTCCTTGGTTCAACTCCACAATCTTGTCGGAGGCTCCCAAGTGACACCTAGCCAATCTAGGAGACACCACTCTCCAAGAAGTAACAAATGGTGTGTTGATGATGAACTCCTTGCTCTTGTGCTTCAAATGATAGTCTCCCCAACACTCAACTCTCTCTCACAGGATTTGGATTTGGTGGAAAGAAGATTTGAGTGGAAAGCAACTTGGGGAAGGCTAGAGATCAAGATTCATATGGTTGGAATGGAATATCTTGAGCTCAACACAAGTGTAGGTGGTTCTCTCTCAGAAAATGTGTATTGGAAGTGAAGATCTGTTCTGATGGCTTTCTCCACGAATGAAGAGTGGGTGGAGGGGTATATCCACACAAAATCTAACCGTTACACACAATCTGCCAAACTCGGTGGGACCGAATTGTTAAACTCGGTCAGACCGATTTAGCAAACCTAGTGACCGTTAGGATTTTCGGTGGGACTGAGATGCAACTCGGTAGGACCGATATGGTTAGGGTTAGGGCATAACGTAATCTCGGTGTGACCGATTACACAAACTCGGTGGGACCGATTTTGGTAATAAGTTAACCAGAGAGTTGGTCAGGCAAATTCGGTGAGACCGATTACACAAACTCGGTGGAACCGATTTTGGTAATAAGCTAACCAGAGGATTTGCATTGTAATCTCGGTAGTACCGATTGCTCAAACTCGGTGAGACCGATTTTGGCAATAGACATACACAGTGAGATTACAATCCCATCTTGGTGAGATCGAGATCCCTATCGGTGAAACCGATCTGCTAGGGTTTGTGGCAGTGGCTATGACATGTGAAGCTCGGTGGCGTCGGATAGAAAGAATCGGTGGGGCCGAGTTTGACTTTTGGTTTAGGTCATATGTGGATGTGGGAAGATAGTTGAGGGTTTTGGAGCATATAACTAAGCACATGAAGCAAGAGGCTCATTAAACAACACCTCATCCCTCCTTGATAGTATTGGCTTTTCCTATAGACTCAATGTGATCTTGGATCACTAAAATACAAAATGTAGAGTCTTGATCTTGAAGCTTGAGCCAATCCTTTCTCCTTAGCATCTTGAAGGGGTTCCACATCCTCTAGTTCATGCCACTCCATTGTTGAACTTATCTGAAACATACTAGGTAAAAGTGTTAGTCCAACAAGAGATATGTTGACATTAATTACCAAAACCACCCAGGGAGCACTTTTGCTTTCAATCTCCCCCTTTTTGGTAATTGATGACAACATACATCAAAGCTTTAGATAAAGACATAGAGAATAGCAAGTAAAGCTTTGGAAAGACATGTAACATGCATAGGCTCCCCCTACATGTATGCAATCATATGAATATGGAATATAGGAACATGTGAATGCATAAGCATGACAGAGTAAGCAATGTGTTACATGTATCTTGGCTATATGCATCAGAGCAAATGATGTGAATATGAGAAATGTACCTTCATGCTCATGAGTCCTTCTTGCAAACAGTATGTACATCAGCAAGAATTTCTCATTCACATGACTGAGATGCATATACTTACCTTGTGGTCTTGAGTTGGCTTAGGATGGGATGAACCTGCGCAAACAAGGTTAAATAACACAGATACACCTACTAACCAGAGCAAACAAGAGAAACCACAAGGGAACCAAGACTGGGATGACATGTAGAGTGAGTACTAAGTACCACATTGGATATAGACATGTCCCCAAAGATAAAGATATGCAATAAAATCAGAGATTTCCTTCCCTTAGATGTCTTGCTCCTGAATCTAACATGAGATATTGGGAGAAGATAGGGAACAGAAAATCAGAGCAATAGAAAATAAACAACAGAGCTTGAGCTAAAGCAAGCAAGCAAACAAACAAACATGTCTTTCCCCTCTTAAAGACATGTGACATCTCTCCTCTTGAACACCAAGCATCTGGGGTCATTGATGATATTACTTTCTCTCCCCCTGAGTATTCTCTCTTTCTCCCCCTATAGGAAAGATTAAGCTTTGATGTGATCTCTCTCTCCCCCTTTGACATCAATTTCCAAGAAGGGTCTTCTGGACATGTGATACAAATGGGTTGGTCCTTGAGTCACAGAGCAAAGCAGCATGTGTAACATGATGCTGGTAGAGGACAAGAACCATTGAGTGGAGCTGGAGCAAACAGAAATCAATAACAAGTGGCAAGTTGGGTTTCCTGTGATGAAATCGGTGACTCCGAGTTGTGTGCTTCGGTTGCACCGAAGGATTTCGGTTAGACTGAAGAGAACAGACCGGTGTGACCGAGTTCATCAGAGTGGAACCACTTGTCACCTCAGCTCACTAGACAAGTAAGATCTCACAAGAATTTGCAAGGAATTAACTAAAAGATTTGCAATGAATTGGATGCAGAAAATGCAGAACAAAAAGAAAAGAAACTAAAGGTTCTAGATGAAGTTTTTTTTGAAAGGGGAAACAAATATGCAAGAGATAAATGCAATAACACAGAAAAAGAACACAAGAGAGCTTCATCTAGAGTTGGGCGGCGACAAAGTCACCTATGTTAGAGTATATTGACTTAGGAGTCAAGTGAGAGCACTTGATCATAGGTCATACTCATCGTTTAAGCTCAAAATGGGGTTACCATTTTTCGTTTAAGCATCTTGATGTATTCACATCTTGTCGATTTGCTTTGACTCATGACTTGGAGTAAAGCTTCTCTAAGATGGAATAACATACCTTGGGTGGTGGTGTTGATCTTGCTCATGTAGTTGAACTTGTGTGGATAGCTCAAGGTTGATGTAGTTCATCAAGAGTTGGGAGCACCACTTGGAGTTTGAGTTCATCTACCTACATGGGTTAGTTTTGCAAGGAAGAGCACTTGTGTATCCAAAATGACTACCATGAAACTCAACATAGAATTTGTCAAAGGATATGTTTAAATGGTTTCGTGCTTCCTTGTTTTCAACCACCATTGTGTAGAGTCTTGGTGATGTAGAGATTGCTCAAGATGTGAGTGAGTTGCAATCTCATAGAATTAGATTCAACCAAGTACCTACACGGGTTAGATAACATGCAAGGTACAAATATATCCAAGACATATGAATAGCATCATAAGAGAAATATCAAGGATTAGTTATAGGCTCTTGCCTCGCATGTATCAAACGGAGTTCCTACTCCAAGTTTGAAGCATCAATGATGTTCAATTCACCTCTCAACCTGCAAAACACTTTCTCATCAAGTGGTTTAGTGAATATATCCGCCAATTGCTTATCGGTGCGAACATGCTTAAGGTTAATGCCCCTTTGGCAACATGATCTCGAATGAAATGATGACGAACTTCAATATGCTTAGTTCGAGAGTGTTGCACGAGATTGTGAGCAATCTTAATAGCACTTTCATTGTCACATAGCAATGGAACATGTTTCGCATATATCCCATAATCTTTAAGAGTTTGGGTCATCCAAAGTAATTGAGCACAACATGAACCAGCGGCAATATATTCCGCTTCGGCGGTGGATAAGGATACCGAGTTTTGTTTCTTGGAAGACCAAGACACAAGAGATCTACCAAGGAATTGACAAGTACCCGAAGTGGACTTTCTATCAACCTTGTCTCCGGCATAGTCCGAATCGGAATAGCCAACAAGATCAAAAGAGGACCTCTTAGGATACCAAATGCCAAAACTTGGTGTATGGATTAAGTATCTCACTATCTTTTTCACAGCCTTAAGATGACATTCTTTAGGAGCAACTTGATATCGTGCACACATGCACACACTTAGCATAATATCAGGACGAGAGGCACATAGATATAACAATAAACCAATCATAGAGCGATAAAACTTTTGATCAACCGGTTCACCATCTTTGGTCAAATCAAGATGTCCACTAGTAGGCATGGGTGTAGACATACGTTTGCATTCTTGCATATTGAACTTCTTGAATAAGTCTTTGGTGTACTTCGTTTGAGAAACAAAGGTACCTTCCTTAGTTTGCTTGATTTGCAAACCGAGAAAGAATTTGAGTTCACTCATCATAGACATCTCAAACTTCTCCGACATTAGCTTTCCAAACTTCTCACTAAAATGAGGGTTAGTTGAACCAAATATGATATCATCAACATAAATTTGGCACACAAATAGTTCTCCATTAACCCTTTTAGTAAAAAGAGTAGAATCAATTTTACCAATTTCAAAGCCTTTTTCAGTAAGGAACTTGGTCAAGCATTTATACCATGCTCTAGGAGCTTGTTTAAGACCATAAAGGGCTTTGTGAAGTTTGTAAACATGATTAGGTTTCTTAGGATTGACGAAGACGGGAGGTTGCTTAAAATAAACTTCCTCCTCAATTTTGCCATTTAGAAACGCACTTTTAATGTCCATTTGGTATAAGGTGATATCATGGTGATTAGCATAGGCAAGTAAGATGCGAATGGACTCAAGTCTAGCAACGGGAGCATATGTCTCACCATAGTCCATACCTTCAACTTGTGTGTAGCCTTGGGCGACGAGACGTGCTTTGTTGCGAACCACTTGTCCATCTTCATCTTGCTTGTTGCGAAACACCCATTTGGTACCAATGACGTTGTGGTTGTTGTCGGGCTTCTCGACCAATGTCCACACTTGATTTCTCTCAAAGTTGTGTAGCTCTTCATGCATAGCGTTTATCCAATCCGGATATTTCAATGCTTCTTCAACCTTCATAGGTTCAATTTTAGAAATGAATGATTAATGTTCACAAAATTTAGCTAAACGAGTTTTAGAGCGAGTGATTCTCCCGGTTTGGATATCATTGTAGATTTGCTCGACGGGATGATCTTTAGCAATTCTTGCTCGAACTCGTGAAAGCTTTTGCTTGGGTCGGGGTGGAACATCCTCTTCATGTTGTTCTTCTTCTTGGCCTTCTTAATTATTGACGTTGTCGTTCTCTTGTCGTGGTGGAGAAGGAGGTTGTTGATGTTCATCTTGGTGTACTTCCTCGTTTTCTTCATCTCGGTGTGTCCCACTTGTGGATGCTTCCGTATCAACTCTTGGTCCACCTTGTCGTGAGGTAGAAGCTTCCACTTGGACGGACGAGGTACTCTCCTTCATCTCCGTTGGACGAATCTTCCCAATGGACAAGTCTTGTATTGCTTCCGAAGGGTCTTTGTCTCCTACATCAATTGGCAATTGCTCTACTTGCGAGCCGTTAGATTCATCAAACCTCACATCTACCGTCTCTTCAACCTTTCGGGTGAAATTGTTGTAGACACGGTAAGTGTGAGAGTTTGAGCCATAACCAAGTAGAAAACCTTCGTGAGACTCAGGAGCAAATTTAGAACGACGATGCTTATCAAGAATGTAGCACTTTGAGCCGAATACTCGAAAGTATCCAACTTGGGGTTTGTTACCGGTGAGGAGCTCGTATTCCGTCTTGCCGAGTAGCTTGTGAAGATACAAGCGATTTGTTGCATGACAAGCTGTCTCAACCGCTTCCGCCCAAAAGTGGTTTGGCGTTTTGTACTCATCAAGCATCGTTCTTGCCATTTCGATAAGAGTCCGGTTCTTCCTCTCAACAACTCCATTTGGTTGAGGTGTGTACGTAGCTGAGAACTCGTGTGAAATCCCTTCTTCATCAAGAAAGGTGTCCACATTTGCGTTCTTGAACTCCGTTCCATTGTCACTCCGAACCTTCTTGATCTTCACGTCAAACTGATTTTGGGCCTTCCTAGCGAAGTTTTTGAAGATCTTTTGGACCTGCGACTTGTCATCATGAAAGAACACCCACGTAAATCTTGAAAAATTATCAACTATGACTAGACCAAATGAGTTACCACCGAGACTCTTGTATGCATTTGGACCAAGTGCGGCGGCCATGTGAAGTAGCTCGAGTGGTCTTCTTGTGGTCATGATGTTCTTTGCGCGGTGACTTCCTCCAACTTGTTTCCCTGCTTGACAAGCACTGCAAAGTCTATCCTTGTCAAATACGACATCTTTTATTCCAAGGATATGATCACCCTTAATAAGCTTATCAAAATTTCGCATTCCAACATGACCTAGTCTTCTATGCCACAACCAGCCTTTAGAAGATTTAGCAATTAAGCAAGTTTTAGGTTGAGCCTTTTTAGTGAAATAAACAATGTAAAGATCTCCTCTACGTATACCGGTAAAGACCACTTTATGATTGTCTCTATGAAACACTTGGCAATCTACTTCAGTGAATAAGACATTGAAACCGAAATCCGCAAGTCTAGAAACTGAAAGTAAATTGTATCCAAGGGATTCAACGAGCATGACATTTTGTATGGAGCTATCGTGTGAGATGGCCACCTTGTTGGGGATCGTAGCAGAAATTAAAATTTTCCTACGCATCACCAAGATCTATCCATGGAGTATTATAGCAACGAGAGGATAGGAGAGCATCTACATACCACTTGTAGATCGCAACGGAAGCGTTCGAGAAGAACGTGGATGATGGAGTCGTACTCGCCGTGATCCGAATCACCGATGACCTAGTGCCGAACGGACAGCACCTCCGCGTTCAACACACGTACGGTCGGGATGACGTCTCCTCCTTCTTGATCCAGCAAGGGGGAAGGAGAGGTTGATGAAGATCCAGCAGCACGACGACGTGGTGGTGGATGCAGCAGAGTTCCAGCAGGGCTTCGCCAAGCGTCTACGGAGAGAGGGAGAGGTGTAAAAGGGGAGAGGGAGGCGCCAATGCTGCAGGGTGCGGCTGCCCTCCCTCCCCCCTTTTATATAGGTCCCCTAGGGGGGGGGGCGCCGGCCCTGCAGATGCATCTCCCAGGGGGGGCGGCGGCCAAGGGGGGGGGGAGCCTTGCCCCCCAAGGCAAGTGGGGCGCCCCCTGCCCTAGGGTTTCCAACCCTAGGCGCAAGGGGGAGGCCCATGGGGGGGGGGCGCACCAGCCCACTATGGGCTGGTTCCCTCCCCACTTCAGCCCACGGGGCCCTCCGGGATGGGTGGCCCCACCCGGTGGACCCTCGGGACCCATCCGGTGGTCCCGGTACAATACCGGTGACCCCCGAATCCTTCCCGATGGCCGAAACGGCACTTCCTATATATAATTCTTTACCTCCGGACCATTCCGGAACCTCTCGTGACGTTCGGGATCTCATCCGGGACTCAGAACAACCTTTGTTTGCTGCATACTAATATCTTTATAACCCTAGCGTCACCGAACCTTAAGTGTGTAGACCCTACGGGTTCGGGAGACACGCAGACATGACCGAGACGATCTCCGGTCAATAACCAACAGCGGGATCTGGATACCCATGTTGGCTCCCACATGCTCCTCGATGATCTCATTGGATGAACCACGATGTCGAGGACTTAATCAATCCCGTACTCAATTCCCTTCGTCTATCGGCACGATACTTGCCCGAGATTCGATCGTCGGTATACCGATACCTTGTTCAATCTCATTACCGGCAAGTCTCTTTACTCGTTCCCGTAACACATCATCCCGTGAACAACACCTTGATCACATTGAGCTCATTATGATGATGTCTCACCGAGTGGGCCCAGAGATACCTCTCCATCATACGGAGTGACAAATCCCAGTCTCGATTCATGCCAACCCAACAAACACTTTCGGAGATACCTGTAGTGCACCTTTATAGTCACCCAGTTACGTTGTGACGTTTGATACACTCAAAGCACTCCTACGGCATCCAGGAGTTGCACAATCTCATGGTCTAAGAAATGATACTTGACATTCAGAAAAGCTCTAGCAAACGAACTATACGATCTTTGTGCTATGCTTAGGTTTGGGTCTTGTCCATCACATCATTCTCCTAATGATGTGATCCCGTTATCAATGACATCCCCATGTCCATAGTCAGGAAACCATGACTATCTATTGATCAACGAGCTAGTCAACTAGAGGCTTACTAGGGACACATTATGGTCTATTTATTCACACATGTATTATGATTTCCGGACAATACAATTATAGCATGAACAATAGACGATTATCATGAACAAGGAAATATAATAATCCTTTTATTATTGCCTCTAGGGCATATTTCCAACAGTCTCCCACTTGCACTAGAGACAATAGTCTAGTTACATTGTGATGAATCGCACACCCATGGTATTTTGGTGTTGATCATGTTTTGCTCTAGGGAGAGGTTTAGTCAACAGATCTACCACATTCAGGTCCGTATGTACTTTACAAATCTCTATGTCTCCATTTTGAACACTTTCACGAATGGAGTTGAAGCGACGCTTGATATGCCTGGTCTTCCCGTGAAACCTGGGCTCCTTCGCAAGGGCAATTGCTCCAGTGTTGTCACAGAAGAGAGTCATCGGGTCCGACGCATTGGGTATGACTCCTAGGTCGGTAATGAACTCCTTCACCCAGACTGCTTCTTGTGCTGCCTCCGAGGCTGCCATATACTCTGCTTCACATGTAGATCCCGCCACGACGCTTTGCTTGCAACTGCACCAGCTTACTGCCCCTCCATTCAAAATATACACGTATCCGGTTTGTGACTTGGAGTCATCCAGATCTGTGTTGAAGCTGGCGTCGACGTAACCCTTTACGACGAGCTCTTTGGCACCTCCATAAACGAGAAACATATCCTTAGTCCTTTTCAGGTACTTCATGATGTTTTTGACCGCTGTCCAGTGTTCCTTGCCGGGATTACTTTGGTACCTACCTACCAAACTTACGGCAAGGTTTACATCGGGTCTGGTACACAACATGGCATACATAATAGACCCTATGGCTGAGGCATAGGGGATGACACTCATCTCTTCTATATCTTTTGCCGTGGTCGGGCATTGAGCCGTGCTCAATCGCACACCTTGCAATACAGGCAAGAACCCCTTCTTGGACTGATCCATTTTGAACTTCTTCAAAATCTTGTCAAGGTATGTACTTTGTGAAAGACCGATGAGGCGTCTCGATCTATCTCTATAGATCTTGATGCCTAATATATAAGCAGCTTCTCCAAGGTCCTTCATTGAAAAACACTTGTTCAAATAGGCCTTTATGCTTTCCAAGAATTCTATATCATTTCCCATCAATAGTATGTCATCCACATATAATATGAGAAATGCTACAGAGCTCCCACTCACTTTCTTGTATACGCAGGCTTCTCCATAAGTCTGCATAAACCCAAACGCTTTGATCATCTCATCAAAGCGAATGTTCCAACTCCGAGATGCTTGCACCAGCCCATAGATAGAGCGCTGGAGCTTGCATACTTTGTTAGCATTCTTAGGATCGACAAAACCTTCCGGCTGCATCATATACAATTCTTCCTTAAGAAAGCCGTTAAGGAATGCCGTTTTGACGTCCATTTGCCATATCTCATAATCATAGAATGCGGCAATTGCTAACATGATTCGGACGGACTTCAGCTTCACTACGGGTGAGAAAGTCTCATCATAGTCAACCCCTTGAACTTGTCGATAACCCTTAGCGACAAGTCGAGCCTTATAGATGGTCACATTACCATCCGTGTCTGTCTTCTTCTTAAAGATCCATTTATTTTCTATGGCTCGCCGACCATCGGGCAAGTCATTCAAAGTCCATACTTTGTTTTCATACATGGATTCTATCTCGGATTTCATGGCTTCTAGCCATTTGTCGGAATCTGGGCCCGCCATCGCTTCTTCATAGTTCGAAGGTTCACCGTTGTCCAACAACATGATTTCCAGGACAGGGTTGCCGTACCACTCTGGTGCGGAACGTGTCCTTGTGGACCTACGAAGTTCAGTAGGAGCTTGATCAGAAGTATCTTGATCATCATCATTAACCTCCTCTCGAATCGGTGCAAGCACCACAGGAACATTTTCCTGAGCTGCGCTACTCTGATTTTCAAGAGGTAGTACTTCATCAAGCTCTACTTTTCTCCCACTTACTTCTTTCGCGAGAAACTCTTTCTCTAGAAAGGACTCGTTCTTGGCAACAAAGATCTTGCCTTCGGATCTGAGGTAGAAGGTATACCCAACTGTTTCTTTGGGATATCCTATGAAGACGCATTTTTCCGATTTGGGTTCGAGCTTTTCAGGTTGAAGTTTCTTGACATAAGCATCGCAACCCCAAACTTTCAGAAACAACAGCTTAGGTTTCTTTCCAAACCATAATTCATATGGTGTCGTCTCAACGGATTTTGACAGAGCCCTATTTAAAGTGAATACGGCAGTCTCTAAAGCATAGCCCTAAAATGAGAGCGGTAGATCGGTAAGAGACATCATAGATCGCACCATATCCAATAGAGTGCGATTACGATGTTCGGACACACCGTTACGCTGAGGTGTTCCAGGCGGCGTGAGTTGTGAAACGATTCCACATTTTCTTAAGTGTGTGCCAAATTCGTGACTTAAATATTCTCCCCCACGATCTGATCATAAGAACTTTATTTTTCTGTCACGTTGATTCTCAACCTCACTCTGAAACTCCTTGAACTTTTCAAAGGTCTCAGACTTGTGTTTCATTAATTAGACATACCCATATCTACTCAAATCATCAGTGAGAGTGAGAACATAACGATAGCCTCCGTGAGCTTCAACGCTCATCGGACCACACACATCAGTATGTATGATTTCCAACAAGTTGGTTGCTCGCTCCATTGTCCCTGAGAATGGAGTCTTGGTCATTTTGCCCATGAGGCATGGTTCGCATGTGTCAAATGATTCATAATCGAGAGACTCTAAAAGTCCATCAGCATGGAGCTTCTTCATGCACTTGACACCAATGTGACCAAGGCGGCAGTGCCACAAGTATGTGGGACTATCGTTATCAACTTTAATTCTTTTGGTATTCACACTATGAATATGTGTATCATCACGTACGAGATTCATTAAGAATAAACCATTAACCATCGGAGCATGACCATAAAGCATATCACTCATATAAATAGAACAACCATTATTCTCGCATTTAAATGAGTAGCCATCTCGAATTAATCGAGATCCAGATACAATGTTCATGCTCAAACTTGGCACTAAATAACAATTATTGAGGTTTAAAACTAATCCCGTAGGTAAATGTAGAGGTAGCGTGCCAACGGCGATCACATCG
Organism: Aegilops umbellulata; assembly: GCA_032464435.1. Taxonomy (NCBI): domain Eukaryota; kingdom Viridiplantae; phylum Streptophyta; class Magnoliopsida; order Poales; family Poaceae; genus Aegilops; species Aegilops umbellulata. The sequence continues at coordinate 79,282,573 of CP136056.1, forward strand.
ACCCTGGAACCATTCCCGACGCGCATCGTCACCTCATCCTTCGCCAGTCTCCGTTTATTCTGCAGCTCCTGCTTTGAGTTACAAATATGAGCAACCGCACTGGTATCAAATACCCAGGAGCTACTACGAGTGCTGGTAAGGTACACATCAATAACATGTATATCACATATACCTTTGGTGTTGCCGGCCTTCTTATCCGCTAAGTACTTGGGGCAATTCCGCTTCCAGTGACCATTTCCCTTGCAATAAAAGCACTCAGTTTCAGGCTTGGGTCCATTCTTTGACTTCTTCCTGGCAACTGATTTACCAGGCGCGGCAACCTCCTTGCCGTCCTTCTTGAAGTTCTTCTTACCCTTGCCTTTCTTGAACTTAGTGGTTTTATTCACCATCAACACTTGATGTTCCTTTTTGATCTCGACCTCCGCTGATTTCAGCATTGAATACAACTCGGGAATGGTCTTTTCCATCCCCTGCATTTTGTAGTTCATCACGAAGCTCTTGTAGCTAGGTGGGAGCGACTGAAGGATTCTGTCAATGACCGCCTCATCCGGGAGATTAACTTCCAGCTGAGTCAAGCGGTTGTGCAACCCAGACATCTTGAGTATGTGTTCACTGACAGAGCTATTTTCCTCCATCTTGCAGCTAAAGAACTTGTCGGAGACATCATATCTCTCGACCCGAGCATGAGCTTGGAAAATCAATTTCAGCTCCTCGAACATCTCATATGCTCCGTGTTGCTCAAAACGCTTTTGGAGCCCCGGTTCTAAGGTGTAAAGCATGCCGCACTAAATGAGGGAGTAATCATCAGCACGTGACTGATGGGCGTTCATAACGTCCTGGTTTGCTGGGAATGGTGCTTCACCTAGCGGTGCTTCTAGGACATAATCTTTCTTGGCAGCTATGAGGATGATCCTCAGGTTCCGGACCCAGTCCGAATAGTTGCCGCCATCATCTTTCAGCTTGGTTTTCTCTAGGAATGCTTTGAAGTTGAGGGTGTGTGACGCCCCCGATTCAATCGTACACTAATCATGCACACAAATGTGTACGATCAAGATCAGGGACTCACGGGAAGATATCACAACACAACTCTACAAATAAAAATAAGTCATACAAGCATCATAATACAAGCCAGGGGCCTCGCGGGCTCGAATACAAGGGCTCGATCATAGACGAGTCAGCGGAAGCAACAATATCTGAGTACAGACATAAGTTAAACAAGGTTGCCATAAGATGGCTAGCACAAACAGGGATACAGATCGAACGAGGCGCAGGCCTCCTGCCTGGGATCCTCCTAACTACTCCTGGCCGTCGTCAGCGGGCTGCACGTAGTAGTAGGCACCTCCAGTGTAGTAGGAGTCGTCGTCGACGATGACGTCTGGCTCCTGGGCTCCGGCATCTGGTTGCGACAACCATGTAGAAGGGTAAGGGGAAAAGATGGAGAAAAGCAACCGTGAGTACTCATCCAAAGTACTCGCAAGCAAGGAACTACACTACATATGCATGGGTATATGTGTAAAGGGCCATATCAGTGGACTGAACTGCAGAATGCAAGAATAAGAGGGGGATAGCTAATCCTGTCGAAGACTACGCTTCTGGCAGCCTCCGTCTTGCAGCATATAGAAGAGAGTAGACTGGAGTCCTCCAAGTAGCATCGCATAGCATAATCCTACCCGGCGATCCCCTCCTCGATGCCCTGTTAGAGAGCGATCACCGGGTTGTATCTGGCACTTGGAAGGGTGTGTTTTTATTAAGTATCCGGTTCTAGTTGTCATAAGGTCAAGGTACAACTCCGGGTCGTCCTTTTACCGAGGGACACGACTATTCGAATAGATAAACTTCCCTGCAGGGGTGCACCACATAACCCAACACGCTTGATCCCATTTGGCCGGACACACTTTTCGGGGTCATGCCCGGCCGCGGAAGATCAACACGTCGCAGCGCCACCTAGGCACAACAGAGCGGTCAGCACGCGGTCTAAATCCTATGCGCGCAGGGGTCTGGGCCCATCGCCCATTGCACACCTGCACGTTGCGTACGCGGCCGGAGAGCAGACCTAGCAACCTCCATTACAAAGGAAGTCACGTTACACGGTCCAACCCGGCGCGCGCCACTCAGTCGCTGACGTCATGAAGTGCTTCGGCTGATACCACGACGCCGAGTGCCCATATCTTTCCCGCGTAGTTGGTTAGTGCGTATAGACCAAATGGCCAGACTCAGAACAAATACCCAGATCTCGGTAGGCGTGTTAAGTATCCGCGAACGCCGAACAGGGCCATGCCTACCTCTCTTCTAGGTGGCCGTAACCTGCCCTGTCACTTCGCCACAAAGTAATAGTCGGGGGCCGTCGGGGACCCAGGCCCACCTCTACCGGGATGAAGCCACCTGCCCCTTCAACCCCCATCTCCGAACAGTACCACAGGTAATGTAACAGTGTAAAGTATATAGTATATGCCCGTGATCACCTCCCGAAGTGATCACAGCCCAGTAGTATAGCATGGCAGACGGACAAGAGTGTAGGGCCACTGATGGAACACTAGCATCCTATACTAAGCAGTAGGATAGCAGGTAAAGGTAACAACAGTAGTAGCAAGGACAGGCTATGCAGCAGTATAGGATTAACTGAAAGCAGTAACATGCTACACTACTCTAATGCAAGCAGTATAGAGAAGAATAGGCGATATCTGGCGATCAAGGGGGGGCTTGCCTGGTTGCTCTGGCAAGAGAGAGGGGTCGTCAACTCCGTAGTCGTACGGGGTAGCAGCGACGTCGGTCTCGATGTCTAGCGAGAGAAGAGGGGGAAGAAACAATGAATATTTAAGCAAACAGATGCATAGCGATGCATGACATGACAAGTATCGGTGCTAGGGGTGCCCTAACGCGGTATGAGGTGATACCGGTGAAGGGGGGAAACAACCGGGAAAGTATCCCCGGCGTTTCGCGTTTTCGGGCAGAGGAGTCGGAGGGGGAAAGTTGCGAGTTCGATAGGTTAGGGGGGTGTGGCGGACGAACGGGTTGCGTATTCGGAATCATCTCGTCGTTCTGAGCAACTTTCATGTTGAAAATATTTTAATCCGAGTTACGGATTAAAAGATATGGTTTTCTAAAGATTTTATTAATTTTTGGAATTTAATTAATTATTTAAATTAATTCAAAAAACAAATTAATGACATCAGCATGATGTCATGCTGACATCAGCAGTCAACAGAGTTGACTTGGTCAACCTGACCAATGGGTCCAGTGGGACCCACCTGTCATACACTGTTTAGGTTAAATAAGGGTTTAGGCTAATTTAATTACTATTTAATTAACCTAACTAGTTAATTAAATTAATTAAGCCGGATTAATTAACTTAATTAATTCATTAGATAATTAATTAATTAATAATTAATTCTATTAAATCATTTTTATTTTTATTTATTATTTTTATTTTTAATTCTCTCTTCTTTTTTTAACGTTCTGTGGGGTGGGGCCCCCCTGTCATAGGCACAGGGGCCTTAGCGGGTTCGGGCGCAGGGCAGAGCCCGAGTGGGCGCATGCCCAGGGGCGAGGGGCGGCGGACCCGGCAGTTCGCCAAGGCAGGGGAGGCCGGTCGCCTGAGGCGACAACGGCGAGGCCGGCAGGGGCGAAGGGAGGCGCGCGGCATGCGCGCGAGGCGGAGCGGCGCTGGCTGCATGAGGCAGAGTGGCGGAGGCGGGACGGGGGCGAGGCGCGGCCGGGACGAGCTGCTAGCAGCAGCAGGCGCAGCTCGCAGCAGAGGGCGCGGGAAGGGAGAAGAGGCGCGGCGGGGCGTGTGGCATGGATGCACCAGGGCGCGCGGCACACGAACCGGACGCAGCGACCGCGGTGCAGGGGCGTGGACGGGCGCGGACGATGGCGTGCGGGAGGGAAAGCAGGGGCGCCACAGGGCGCAGGGCGGCGACACGGGGGGGGGGGGCACGGGCGGCACGGGCTTGTGCCCGCGTGGCGAGCGCGCATCGGCCGTGGCCGGGTGCGGGGAAAGGGCGAGAGGGAGCGCGGGGTGCGTCCATGGGCGCGGCCGGAGCACGGCGGAGATGGGGGAGGGCGAGGCGCGGGCCGTAGCTCGGAGCGACGCTCCGAGCAGAGGGCCGCAACGGGCGCGACGCGTGCGTGCGCGCGGTCGAGGAGGTCGGGGCGTCGTGAACGGCGCCGACGACAGAGGGAAAGGGGGAGGGGAGGCGGAGCTCACATGGGCGGTAGGGACTGGGCAATGGGTGCGGGGAGGTTTGGGAAGGCCGACGGGGACGAGGCGATGACGTAGAGGACGTCGTGGAGGCAGGCCGGCGTGGAGGAGGAAGCAGGCCGGCGATGAAGCTCCGGCGACGTCGTCGTGCGGCGTACAGGGGCGAGGGGATCGGGAACCCTCCCGATCTAGATCCAATCGAGGGAGGAAGTGGGGGGAGCGAGTGGGGCGACGTGGGGAAACGGCTAGGGTTTCCCTCGGAGTAGGGATATGGAGGAGGGGAGTGGGGGGCCGGCTGGGTCGTGCGGGTGGGTTGGCCGGTTGGGCCAGTGGGTCGGCCAGCTGGGCCGTCTGGCCCAGTTGACCAGGGGGGCTCTTCTCTCTTTTTTGTCGTTTTGTTTTCTGTTTTTTTATTGTTTTTCTTTTTTTCTTTTCTCTATTGTTTTAGCTCATTTTAAAAATATAGGCCCCATATAAAAACATGGTTTCTTCATGACAAATAGTTGGGGAATATTTTCAACACATCGAACATTTTAGTTTTGACTTTTGAAAACTTTAATTGTTTTAACTTTAATTCAAATTTAGAATTTGAATCCGTTTCGATCTAACGTGGGATTATCAACAATAATCGAGGTGACGTGGCATCGTTAACACGGGATTACTGTAGCCTGATTACCCGGGCGTCACAGGGTGACATTAGCATGGGCCATTTGATCTACAAGACATATTATAAAGATTTAGACTAAGTTCATGATAATTAAGTTCATCTAATCAAATTAATGAATGAACTCCCACTCAGATTTGACATCCCTCTAGTCATCTAAGTGATACATGATCTGAGTCAACTAGGCCGTGTCCGATCATCACGTGAGACGGACTAGTTATCATCGGTGAACATCTCCATGTTGATCGTATCTTCTATACGACTCATGTTCGACCTTTCGGTCCTCCGTGTTCTGAGGCCATGTCTGTACATGCTAGGCTCGTCAATCCAACCTAAGTGTATTGTGTGTGTAAATCTGGCTTACACCCGTTGTATGCGAACGTAAGGACCTATCACACCCGATCATCACGTGGTGCTTCGGAACGACGAACCTTAGCAACAGTGCATAGTTAGGGAGAACACATTTTTGATATTTTAATGAGGGATCATCTTATTTATGCTACCGTCGTTCTAAGCAAATAAGATGTAAAAACATGATAAACATCACATGCAATCAAATAGTGACATGATATGGCCAACATCATTTCGCTCCTTTGATCTCCATCTTCGGGGCGCCATGTTCATCGTCGTCACCGGCATGACACCATGATCTCCATCATCATGATCTCCATCATCGTGTCACTCGAAGTTGTCACGTCAACTATTACTTCTACTACTATGGCTAACGCTTTAGCAATAAAGTAAAGTAATTACATGACGATTTAAGTTGACACGCAGGTCATAAATAAATAAAGACAACTCCTATGGCTCCTGCCGGTTGTCATACTCATCGACATGCAAGTCGTGATTCCTATTACAATAACAAGATCATCTCATACATCACATACATGATTCATCACAACATCTGGCCATATCACATCACAAAGCACTTGCTGCAAAAACAAGTTAGACGTCCTCTAATTGTTGTTGCAAGTTTTTACGTGGCTGCTATAGGTTGCTAGCAAGAACGTTTCTTACCTACGTTAAAACCACAACGTGAATTGTCAATCTCTATTTACCCTTCATAAGGACCCTGTTCATCGAATCCGATCCTACTAAAGTGGGAGAGACAGACACCCGCCAGCCACCTTATGCAACTAGTGCATGTCAGTCGGTGGAACCGGTCTCATGTAAGCGTACGTGTAAGGTTGGTCCGGGCCGCTTCATTCCACAATACCGCTGAATCAATATAGGACTAGTAACGGCAGGAAGAATTGACAATTCGACGCCCACAACTACTTTGTGTTCTACTCGTGCATAGAAACTACACATAGACCTAGCTCATGATGCCACTGTTGGGGATCATAGCAGAAATTAAATTTTTCCTACGCATCACCAAGATCTATCCATGGAGTATTCTAGCAACGAGGGGATAGGAGAGCATCTACATACCACTTGTAGAGCGCAACGGAAGCGTTCGAGAAGAACGTGGATGATGGAGTCGTACTCGCCGTGATCCGAATCACCGATGACCTAGTGCCGTAGGACAACACCTCTGCGTTCAACACACGTACGGTCGGGATGACGTCTCCTCCTTCTTGATCTAGCAAGGGGGAAGCAGAGGTTGATGAAGATCCAGCAGCACGATGGCGTGGTGGTGGATGCAGCAGAGTTCCAGCAGGGCTTCGCCAAGCGTCTATGGAGAGAGGGAGAGGTGTAACAGGGGAGAGGGAGGCGCCAATGCTGCAGGGTGTGGCTGCCCTCCCTCCCCCCTTTTATATAGGTCCCCTAGGGGGGGGGGCGCCGGCCCTAGAGATGCATCTCCCAGGGGGGGCGGCGGCCAAGGGGGGAGCCTTGCCCCCCAAGGCAAGTGGGGCGCCCCCTGCCCTAGGGTTTCCAACCCTAGTCGCAAGGGGGAGGCCCATGGGGGGGCTCACCAGCCCACTATGGGCTGGTTCCCTCCCCACTTCAGCCCACGGGGCCCTCCGGGATGGGTGGCCCCACCCGGTGGACCCCCGGGACCCATCCGGTGGTCCCGGTACAATACCGGTGACCCCCGAATCCTTCCCGATGGCCGAAACAACACTTCCTATATATAATTCTTTACCTCCGGACCATTCTGGAACCTCTCGTGACGTCCGGGATCTCATCCGGGACTCCGAACAACCTTCGATTTATTGCATACTAATATCTTTACAACCCTAGCGTCACCGAACCTTAAGTGTGTAGACCCTACGGGTTCGGGAGACACGCAGACATGACCGAGACGATCTCCGGTCAATAACCAACAGCGGGATCTGGATACCCATGTTGGCTCCCACATGCTCCTCGATGATTTCATCGGATGAACCACGATGTCGAGGACTTAATCAATCCCGTACTCAATTCCCTTCGTCTATCGGCACGATACTTGCCCGAGATTCGATCATCGGTATACCGATACCTTGTTCAATCTCGTTACCGGCAAGTCTCTTTACTCGTTCCCGTAACACATCATCCCGTGAACAACACCTTGATCACATTGAGCTCATTATGATGATATCTCACCGAGTGGGCCCAGAGATACCTCTCCGTCATACGGAGTGACAAATCCCAGTCTCGATTCATGCCAACCCAACAAACACTTTCGGGGATACCTGTAGTGCACCTTTATAGTCACCCAGTTACGTTGTGACGTTTGATACACCCAAAGCACTCCTACGGCATCTGGGATTTGCACAATCTCATGGTCTAAGGAATGATACTTGACATTCAGAAAAGCTCTAGCAAACGAACTATACGATCTTTGTGCTATGCTTAGGTTTGGGTCTTGTCCATCACATCATTATCCTAATGATGTGATCCCGTTATCAATGACATCCCCATGTCCATAGTCAGGAAACCATGACTATCTATTGATCAACGAGCTAGTCAACTAGAGGCTTACAAGGGACACATTATGGTCTATTTATTCACACATGTATTATGATTTCCGGACAATACAATTATAGCATGAACAATAGACGATTATCATGAACAAGGAAATATAATAATCCTTTTATTATTGCCTCTAGGGCATATTTCCAACACACCTTACCAAGGCCAACCACCTTACCCTTTGAATTATCACCAAAGGTGACATATTTTCGAGGGCCGTCGTTTTCAGCAAGCTCAAGGAACATATCTTCATCTCCGGTCATATGATCAGTACATCCACTATAAAGGACCCATTCCTTTCCTCGAGCCATGTAGCCACGAAGATTTGCCATAAGACCAAAATGTCTCATTGCATCATCAAGATCATAGTCACTATCATTATCTTCATCATAGTATCCATGTTCAACATCATTTTGTGATTTATAAATTCCTAGAGAGGGTAATTCATTAGGTAAATGATCATCAAAGCGGTTACCTTTATGAATTCTAATAGCTTCGGATATGATATCACTAATGATTCCAACATTTCCTTTAGCACGCATGTGATTGGTGAGCTCAAATAGACAATCACCAAAACTAGGATCACTAGAGTTCATCTTACTCAAAGCAATAGACTTATGGAGAATTTCGTCTAAATTCTTTAAGGAATAATCGGGAAATCGTTCCTCAAGAAATTTCCATATAGTATAGCCACAATTAAGAGTAGGCAAACTAGCAATCAGATTTTTGGGCAATCCTCTAATGATGAGCTCAACAGTTCTAAGATTGCGAATCATGTCAAGATCTTCCTCTAGGGTAGGGTGCAAAGGATCAATATGAGGTGCACAAGGACTAGCAATGTACTTGTTCAAATGATATTCATTGAAAATCTCAAGCATTTCATTTTTCCACTCATGAAAATACTCTCCATCAAGAATGGGCACTCTATGTCTAAGACTCCCTAAAGTAGACACATCCATCTTCCTCCAAAGGTGTTTAAACCAAGGCAATGGAGACCAAAGCTCCGATACCAATTGAAAGGATCGAGAAGAGGTGTCTAGAAGGGGGGGGGGGGTGATTAGACCCTAAGTGCCAAAAGTTGCAGTTTTTAATATTCTTAAGTTCAAATGGAGTTTAGGCACAAATTTAACAAACACAATACATATCAAGCAAGCATGCAATGAGTATATGAGCAGCGGAAAGTAAAGCATGCAACTTGCAAGAATGTAAGGGGAAGGGTTTGGAGTATTCAAACGCAAATGGAGACACAGATGTTTTTGGCGTGGTTCCGATAGGTGGTGCTATCGTACATCCACGTTGATGGAGACTTCAACCCACGGAGGGTAACGGTTGCGCGAGTCCACGGAGGGCTCCACCCACGAAGGGTCCACGAAGAAGCAACCTTGTCTATTCCATCATGGTCGTCGCCCACGAAGGACTTGCCTCACTAGCGGTAGATCTTCACGAAGTAGGTGATCTCCTTGCCCTTACAAACTCCTTGGTTCAACTCCACAATCTTGTCGGAGGCTCCCAAGTGACACCTAGCCAATCTAGGAGACACCACTCTCCAAGAAGTAACAAATGGTGTGTTGATGATGAACTGCTTGCTCTTGTGCTTCAAATGGTAGTCTCCCCAACAGTCAAATCTCTCTCACAGGATTTGGATTTGGTGGAAAGAAGATTTGAGTGGAAAGCAACTTGGGGAAGGCTAGAGATCAAGATTCATATGGTTGGAATGGAATATCTTGAGCTCAACACAAGTGTAGGTGGTTCTCTCTCAAAAAATGTGTATTGGAAGTGAAGATCTGTTCTGATGGCTCTCTCCACGAATGAAGAGTGGGTGGAGGGGTATATATAGCCTCCACACAAAATCTAACCGTTACACACAATCTACCAAACTCAGTGGGACCGAATTGTTAAACTCGGTCGGACCGATTTAGCAAACCTAGTGACCGTTAGGATTTTCGGTGGGACTGAGATGCAACTCGGTAGGACCGATATGGTTAGGGTTAGGGCATAACGTAATCTCGATGTGACAGATTACACAAACTCGGTGGGACCGATTTTGGTAATAAGTTAACCAGAGAGTTGGTCAGGCAAATTCGGTGAGACCGATTACACAAACTTGGTGGAACCGATTTTGGTAATAAGCTAACTAGAGGATTTGCATTGTAATCTCGGTAGTACCGATTGCTCAAACTCGATGAGACCAATTTTGGCAATAGACATACACAGTGAGATTACAATCCCATCTCGGTGAGACCGAGATCCCTATCGGTGAAACCGATCTGCTAGGGTTTGTGGCAGTGGCTATGACATGTGAAACTCGGTGGCGCCGGATAGAAAGAATCGGTGGGGCCAAGTTTGACTTTTGGTTTAGGTCATATGTGGATGTGGGAAGATAGTTGAGGGTTTTGGAGCATATCACTAAGCACATGAAGCAACAGTCTCATTAAACAACACCTCATCCCTACTTGATAGTATTGGCTTTTCCTATAGACTCAATGTGATCTTGGATCACTAAAATAGAAAATGTAGAGTCTTGATCTTGAAGCTTGAGCCAATCCTTTGTCCTTAGCATCTTGAAGGGGTTCCACATCCTCTAGTTCATGCCACTCCATTGTTGAACTTATCTGAAACATACTAGGTAAAAGTGTTAGTCCAACAAGAGATATGTTGACATTAATTACCAAAACCACCCAGGGAGCACTTGTGCTTTTAGCAAGACCTACCTCGACAATATGCCTATGCTTTCGTTCGGCAGACCCGTTTTGTTGGTGTGCATGCATGCATGAAACATGATGAGAAATGCCTAAAGTTTGGAAGAATGAGTTTAATTTCTCATACTCGCCACCCTAATCAGATTGGACAGCAATGATTTTGCTATAAAACTGACATTCAACAAGTGCTTGAAAATGATGAAAAACTTGAAAAATGTCAGAACGTTTTTTAAGAAGGTAAATCCAAGTGAATTTGCTATAGTCATCAATGAAGCTAACATAATATGTATGCCTACCAACAGAGGGGGGTGCTGGTCCCCATACATCAGAAAAAATAAGTTGCAACGGCTTGGTAGATATACTAGTAGAAACATGATATGGTAATTGATGAGACTTTGCTCTTTGACAAGAATCACATATAGTTTCAAGACTACGCTCACCAACACATGGGAGCTGATTATTTCTAAGCACTTGTTGAACAATAAGAAAAGACGGATGTCCTAAATGAGCATGCCACCGCTCCAAGGAAAGTTTGATGACGCCACAAACTTGTTTATTGAATCTTCTAAATTCAGGAATCAATGGATAGAGCCCGTGCACACATCTACCTCGATAGAGAATGTTCCTTGTGACCTGATCTCGAATCAAAAAGAAATATGGGTGGAATTCTAGAAAAACTTTGTTATCAATGGCTATGCGATGAACGGAAAGAAGATTTTTTTGAAGTGTCTGGCACATGTAAGACATTTCTAAGATGAATATCACGATGAGGAGTTTGAACAATTGCATGACCAACATGATTAATGTTCATACCTTCACCATTGGCATTGTGAACTTGGTCATGACCATGATATTTCTCGTGCATCGTCACCTTCTCAAGCTCGTTGGTGATGTGGTTGGTGGCGCCGGAGTCAACATACCAATTCGTGTCAACTCCATATGTAGTGTCTGCAGCTGCTGCAACTTTTTTCCGTTGAGAATTGTTTTCGGCATAACGCTAATCACAATCCTTTGCAATATGATTTTTTTTTACAAATTTGGCACTTACTCTCATACTCTTCATAACCTTGAAAGGGGCGGCCTCTGTTGTTGTTGTAGTAGGGCCAGCGTTGATGGTTGTTGCCGCCGGCGTTCTGGTAGTGGCCACCGCCACCACCACCGCCGTTCTGGTAGCCGCCACCACCGCCGGCTTGCTGGTACTGGCCGCCGCCACCACCGCCGCTGTTCTGATAGTAGCCGCCGCCACCACCATTGCCACCGCCGCCACCACGGTAGCCCCCACTACTGCCTCCCTTCGTGGAGTTCCTGTAGTTCTTGGCAGGGCCACCGCGACCTCGTGAGGCGACATTAGCAGAAGATTTGAAGGCTCCAGCCCCTGTACCATTGAACATCTCAAGGCGCTGATCAAAATTGGAGACCATGCCAAAGAGTTCGTCCACGGTGAGGGGTTCGATGCGGACATCAAGAGCCGAGATCAGTGGCTGATAGTCCATGTCAAGTGCGCTGGTGATGAAGGAGATGAGCTCGTCTTCTGTGATAGGTTTGCCGGCCGCGGCTAGCTCGTCTGACAGAGATCTCATCTGTCCAAAGAAAGCCGCGTCACTCTGGGAGCCTTTCTGGGCGTTGGAGAGTGCTTGGCGACATTTGTTGATATGGGAACGAGAGTGTGCAGAGAACATATTCGCCAGGGTTGACCAGATGGCATGGGATGTTTCGAGTGAAGCTACGTGAACTAGTACTTCTTTGGATAGATTTAGAAGGAGGTAGGCCAAAATCTGCTGATCCTGGATCAGCCATGGGTTATAGGCAGGATTGGAGGCAAACTGGTCTTTCCCTTCGGAGGTTTTGGTGGTGATGGTTTTGGATGGTTTAGTGATAGATTGATCGATGTACCCATATAGTACCGCCCCCATGATCTGGGAACGAGCTTGGGCTCGCCATAGGACATAGTTGGTTCAAGAGAGAGGCTTGGAGGTATTGTTGTTGAGGCCGGTGGAGATGGCTTGGCAGGATGTGGACATGGTGGTGGCAGATGGGTTTTGTGGGTGTAGCAGCGAGGAAGGAGATGGCTAGACGTAGGGGAAGAAGATGGCTCTGATACCATGTCAAAAGTGTCGAAGCGTCTCTACCCCCAACATAGGGGCCGCATGTGTATATATTGATTGATGCGTGATGTACAAGATGGTTCGGTTGGTAACCGCAAGAGATACAGGAGGGAGAGATAGAGATAAACAACAGATGAAGATAAATAGAATCTAATCTCAATCCTAACCCAACGCACAAGTCATGGTGCAGCCTAACGACCTGACTGTTTAACACTAGGGTCATTTTGGACTTTGCACGTAAGTGGATGGGGATGCTTTACCCTCCATCCAGCAGCCATCAAGAGTGACGAAAATCAGTTCATCCTCCAAGAGAGAAGAAAAAAACCAAGAGAGAAAGGAAAGAAAAGGAAGATTGAAAGAAGAAGAAAAGGAAGCTCCTTCCCAAGATTGTGATGGTCCAGATCCACTATCTTGTCTCCTTCAAGCTCCAGTTCCACCATCTCTGGTGAGATTGTTCCAATCCCTAGTTCTGAGCTCCAAATATTATTGTGTTCATCCAAGATTCAGAAATCTTGATATATGAGATCCTCTAGTGCTATCTAGAGAAGAACTATTGTATCCCACATTTGATAATATTGGAAGAGGATTTGGGTGGCTTCGGCCCGTGGTTTTTCCCCTCAAGCCGGGGGGTCTTCCACATAAAAAATTTGGTGTCTCTTTGTTGATGCTTCCTGCTGTCCAGAAACTTACTCCTATCACAAGATACTTGGCTGAGGAGTGTCTTGCCTGCCGAGTAACATATTTTGCCTCCATATATGCTGCTGCATATGTTTCCTTCCGTGCTAAGCAACGATTCTTGAGTTAGTACATGATGTGGTGCTGAGATCGCTTTGTATCTGCTGCAGTTTTCAGTTAATCACAAGTGCATTTGTGTGCTAATTCCCAACAGAGTGGCATTAGAGCCTTGGTTGCTTAGAAGGTTGCAAATCCCAGTTGCTTGATTGTTGCTGGAAGTGATGCTCACAACGAATTTGAAAGAAAGCGCTACTAGAAGTGGCATGATAAAACTTGATTCTTCCAATTATTCATTATGGAAGCCCACGATGGAAGACCTTTATTGCAAGGATTTGTATGAGCCACTTGTGAAAGACAAGATACTCATAGATGTCACGGAGGAAGATTGAAGAGTGTTACACAGAAAAGCAGTAGGTATGATTCGGTTGTACATTAACCACAATATATTCCACCATGTTGCAAATGACACAAATGCGTATGAGATGTGGCATAAGTTGGAGTCTATGTATGAGAGGAAGACATCAATGAACAAGGCCTCGTGATCCAAAGACTTGCAAAGCTGTTGGGGAACACAGTATTTCAAAAATTTTCCTACGATCACGCAAGTTCTATCTAGGAGATGCATAGCAACGAGATGGGAGAGTGTGCACGTACCCTCGTAGACCGATAGCGGAAGCGTTTAGTAACGCGGTTGATGTAGTCGAACGTCTTCACGATCCAATCGATCCAAGTACCGAACGTACGACACCTCCGTGTTCAACACACATTCAGCACGATGACGTCCCTCGTGCTCTAGATCCAGTTGAGGACGAGGGAGAGTTCCGTCAGCATGACAGTGTGGCAACGATGATGATGAAGTTACCGGCACAAGGCTTCGCCTAAGCACTACGACGATATGACCGAGGTGTGTAACTGTGGAGGGGGCACCACACATGGCTAAGAGAAGACTTGGTGTGCTATTGGGGTGCCCCTGGCCACGTATATAAATGAGGGATGGAGAGAGGAGGCCGACCAGGTTGGGCGCGCCAGCAGGGATTAATTTTAACGCATGTTCATGACTGTTGTCGCTCTCTAGTTGGTCGCTTCTCAGTCTTTTTCTAGCCTTCACTTGTACTAAGCGGGAATACTGCTTGTGCATCCACTTCCATAAACCCCAAAGTTATTCCATATGAGTCCACCATACCTTCCTGTTGGGGAATGTAGTAATTTCAAAAAAATTCCTACACACACGCAAGATCATGGTGATGCATAGCAACAAGAGGGGAGATTGTTGTCCACGTACCCTCGTAGACCGAAAGCGGAAGCGTTAGCACAACACGGTTGATGTAGTCGTACGTCTTCATGATCCGATCGATCAAGTACCGAACGCACGACACCTCCGAGTTCAGCACACGTTTAGCCCGATGACGCCCCTCGAACTCCGATCCAGCCGAGTGTTGAGGGATAGTTTCGTCAGCACGACAGCGTGGTGACGATGATGATGTTCTACCGATGCAGGGCTTCGCCTAAGCACCGCTACAATATTATTGAGGTGGATTATGATGGAGGGGGGCACCGCACACGGCTAAGAGATCAATGATCAATTATTGTGTCTCCAAGGGGTGCCCCCTCCCCGTATATAAAGGAGTGGAGGAGGGGGAGGGCCGGCCCTCTCTATGGCGCACCCTAGGAGGAGTCCTACTCCCACCGGGAGTAGGATTCCCCCCCTTCCAAGTAGTAGGAGTAGGAGTCAAGGAAAGGGGAGAGAGAAGAGAAGGAAGGAGAGGGCGCAGCCCCTCCCCCTAGTCCAATTCGGACTAGGCCTTGGGGGGCGCCCAGCCTCTCCTCTCTCTTTCCCCTAAAGCCCAATAAGGCCCATATACTCCCCGGCGAATTCCCGTAACTCTCCGGTACTCCAAAAAATACCCGAATTACTCGGAACCTTTCCGATGTCCGAATATAGTCGTCCAATATATCGATCTTTACATCTCGACCATTTTGAGCCTCCTCGTCATGTCCCCGATCTCATCCGAGACTCCGAACTTCCTTCGGTATATCAAAACACATAAACTCATAATATAACCGTCATCGAACTTTAAGCGTGCGGACCCTACGGGTTCGAGAACAATATAGATATGACCGAGACACGTCTCCAGTCAATAACCAATAGCGGAACCTGGATGCTCATATTGGCTCCCACATATTCTACGAAGATCTTTATCGGTCAAACCGCATAACAACATACGTTGTTCCCTTTGTCATCGGCATGTTACTTGCCCGAGATTCGATCGTCGGTATCTCAATACCTAGTTCAATCTCGTTACCGGAAAGTCTCTTTACTCGTTCCATAATACATCATCCCGCAACTAACTCATTAGTTGCAATGCTTGCAAGGCTTAAGTGATGTGCATTACCGAGTGGGCCTAGAGATACCTCTCTGACAATCGGAGTGAAAAATCCTAATCTCGAAATACGCCAACCCAACAAGTACCTTTGGAGACACATGTAGAGCACCTTTATAATCACCCAGTTACGTTGTGACATTTGGTAGAACACAAAGTGTTCCTCCGGTAAATGGGAGTTGCATAATCTCATAGTCATAGGAACATGTATAAGTCATGAAGAAAGCAATAGCAGAATACTAAACGATCGTGTGCTAAGCTAACGGAATGGGTCAAGTCAATCACATCATTCTCCTAATGATGTGATCCCGTTAATCAAATGACAACTCATGCCTATGGCTAGGAAACATAACCATCTTTGATCAACGAGCTAGTCCAGTAGAGGCATACTAGTGACACTCTGTTTGTCTATGTATTCACACAAGTATTACGTTTCCGGTTAATACAATTCTAGCATGAATAATAAACATTTATCATGAAATAAGGAAATAAATAATAACTTTATTATTGCCACTAGGGCTGATCCAACTACTGAACATACAGCACCTCCGTTTTCAACACACATTCAGCACGATGACGTCCCTCGTGCTCTTGTTCCAGTTGAGGATGATGGAGAGTTCCGTCAGCATGACAGCGTGGCGACGATGATGATGAAGTTACCGACGCAAGGCTTCGCCTAAGCACTACGACGATATGACCGAGGTGTGTAACTATGGAGGGGGGCACCGCACATGGCTAAGAGAAGACTTGGTGTGCTATTAGGGTGCCCCCTGGCCACGTATATAAAGGAGGGAGGGAGAGAGGAGCCCGGCTAGCTTGGGCGCGCCAGCAGGGATTAATTTTAATGCATGTACATGACTGTTGTCGCTCTCTAGTTGGTCGCTTCCCAGTCTTTTTCTAGCCTTCACTTGTACTAAGCGGGAATACTGCTTGTGCATCCACTTCCATAAACCCCAAAGTTATTCCATATGAGTCCACCATACCTTCCTATATGCGGTATCTACCTGCCGTTCCAAGTAAATTTGTATGTGCCAAACTCTAAACCTTCAAATTAACTGTTTTGTATGCTCGAATAGCTCATGTATCAACTAGGGCTGTCTGTATCTTCCATGCTAGGCGGATTATTCTCAAGAGGAGTGGACTCCGCTCCTCACTCACGAGAAAATGGCTGGTCACCGGGATGCCCAATACCATGCTCAAACCAAATCAAAACAATTGCAAACAAAACTCCCCCAGGACTATTGTTAGTTGGAGGCACCCGTTGTTTCGGTCAAGCCATGGATTGATGCTTGTTGGTGGTGGGGGAGTATAAACTTTACCTTTCTGCTTGGGAACCGCCTATAATGTGTGTAGCATGGAAGATATCGAGATCTCTCGGTTGTTATGTTGACAATGAAAGTATGACACTCAAAATATTATTTATCTCTATTTCAAAACCGAGCTCTAGCACCTCTACAAATCCCTGCTTCAGTCTGCGAAGGGCCTATATATTTACTTTTATGTTGAGTCATCATCCTCTTATTAAAAAGCACCAGTTGGAGAGCACCGCTGTCATTTGCATCCATTACTATTAATTTATATTGAGTATGACTGGATCTCTTTTACCATGAATTACAATGTTTAGTAAGTCCTTGATCTTCAAAGGTGCTCTGCATTTATGTTTTGCGGTCTCATAAAGGGCTAGTGAGATACCATCTTGTTATATCATATTATGATTGTTTTGAGAAAGTGTTGTCATCCGAGATTTGTTATTATTGCTTGCTAGTTGATTATGCCATTGATATGAGTAAACATGAGACCTAAATGTTATTGTGAATATGGTTAGTTCATAATCTTTGCTGAAAACTTGAATGCTGGCTTTACATATTTACAATAACAAGAGCAAACAGAGTTTGTAAAAGTTTTTGTTTATCACTTTCAGTTTGTCAACTGAATTGCTTGAGGACAAGCAAAGGTTTAAGCTTGGGGGAGTTGATACGTCTCCATCGTATCTAGTTTTCCAAACACTTTGCTCTTGTTTTGAACTCTAACTTGCATGATTTGAATGGAACTAACCCGGACTGACGCTGTTTTCAGCAGAGTTGCCATGGTGTTATTTTTGTGCAGAAATAGAAGTTCTCGGAATGACCTAAAACTTCACGGAGAATATTTTTGGAATTTATAAAAAATATTGGCGAAAGAATCAAGACCAGGGCCCCACACCCTGTACGCGAGGGTGGGGGCGCGCCCCCTGTCTCGTGGCCCCCCTGAGGCTCCACCGACCTCAACTCCAACTCTATATATTCACGTTCAGGGAGAAAAATAATCAGAGAGAAGGATTCATCGCGTTTTATGATACAGAGCCGCCGTCAAGGCCTAATCTCTCTCGGGAGGGCTGATCTGGAGCCCGTTCAGGGCTCCGGAGAGGGGAATCCGTCGCCGTCGTCATCATGAACCATCCTCCATCACCATTTTCATGATGCTCACCACCGTGCGTGAGTAATTGCATCGTAGGCTTGCTGGACGGTGATGGGTTGGATGAGATTTATCATGTAATTGAGTTAGTTTTGTTAGGGTTTGATCCCTAGTATCCATTATGTTCTGAGATTGATGTTGCTATGACTTTGCTATGCTTAATGCTTGTCACTAGGGCCCGAGTGCCATGATTTCAGATCTGAACCTATTATGTTTTCATGAATATATGTGAGTTCTTGATCCTATCTTGCAAGTCAATAGTCACCTACTATGTGTTATGATCCGGTAGCCCCGAAGTGACAATAATCGGGACCACTCCCGGTGATGACTGTAGTTTGAGGAGTTCATGTATTCACTAAGTGTTAATGCTTTGGTCCAGTACTCTATTAAAAGGAGGCCTTAATATCCCTTAGTTTCCAATAGGACCCCGCTGCCACGGGAGGGTAGGAAAAAAGATGTCATGCAAGTTCTTTTCCATAAGCACGTATGACTATATTCGGAATACATGCCTACATTACATTGATGAATTGGAGCTAGTTCTGTGTCACCCTATGTTATAACTGTTGCATGAAGAATCACATCCGACATAAGTATCCATCACTGATCCAATGCCTACGAGCTTTTCACATATTGATCTTTGCTTAGTTACTTTTCCGTTGCCACTGTTACGATTCCTACAAAACTGCTACTGTTACCTTTGCCACCGTTACCGTTACTTCCATACTACTTTGCTACTAAATACTTTGCTGCAGATATTAAGTTATCCAGGTGTGGTTGAATTGACAACTCAACTGCTAATACTTGATAATATTCTTTGGGCCCCCTTGTGTCGAATCAATAAATTTGGGTTGAATACTCTACCGTCGAAAACTGTTGCGATCCCCTATACTTGTGGGTTATCAAGACTTATTTCTGGCGCCGTTGCCGGGGAGCATAGCTCTATTCTTTGAGTCACTTGGGATTTATATCTGCTGGTCACTATGAGGAACTTGAAAGACGAGAAAACCAAGATTTATCCCTCAACTACGAGGGGAGGTAAGGAACTGCCATCTAGCTCTGCACTTGATTTGCCTTCTGTTTTGAGTAAACTTGCGACATCTAAACCTGCTTCTACTATTAAGTCTGATATGTCGCATGTTATTGATGATGCCACTTCTGCTATGCATGATACTTATGATGAAACTACTTCTATGCTTGATAATACTGTGCCACTAGGTGAATTTCTTGATGAACAACTTGCTAGGGCTAGAGAGAATGAAATTGTTGAAACTGATAATATTGATGAAAGTGATGATGAAGATTCTCCCCCTAGATATGAATTGCCTGTTGAGGGAGTCCTGGATTAGGGGGTGTTCGGATAGCCGGACTATACCTTCAGCCGGACTCCAGGACTATGAAGATACAAGATTGAAGACTTCGTCCCGTGTCCGGAAGGTTCTTTCCTTGGCGTGGAAGGCAAGCTAGGCGTGCGGATATTCAAGATCTCCTACCAATGTAACCGACTCTGTGTAACCCTAACCCTATCCGGTGTCTATATAAACCAGAGGGTTGTAGTCCGTAGGACGATCATCACAATCATCATAACCATCATCATACTCATAGGCTAGCTTCTAGGGTTTAGCCTCCTTGATCTCGTGGTAGATCTACTCTTGTACTACCCATATCATCAATATTAATCTAGCAGGAGTAGGGTTTTACCTCCATCGAGAGGGCCCGAACCTGGGTAAAATAAAGTGTCCCTTGTCTCCTGTTACCATCCGACCTTGACGCACAGTTCGGGACCCCCTACCCGAGATCCGCCGGTTTTGACACCGACATTGGTGCTTTCATTGAGAGTTCCTTTGTGTCGTCGCCTTTAGGCCCGATGGCTCCTTTGATCATCAGCAACGATGAGGTCCAGGGTGAGACTTTTCTCCCCGGACAGATCTTCATCTTCGGCGGCTTCGCTCTGCGCGCCAACTCGCTTGGCCATCTAGAGCAGATCGAAAGCTACGCCCCTAGCCATCAAGTCAGGTTTGGAAGCTTAAACTACACGGCAGATATCCGCGGAGACTTGATCTTCGACGGATTCGAGCCACAGCCAAGCGCGCCGCACTATCCCGAGGGGCATGATATAGCTCTTCCTCCGAACAGTGTCCTGGAGGCCGCATACGCTCCGGCCCCGATCCTCGACTCGGAGCCCGCTGCGTCCTTTGAGGGTGAACGGTTGGACGTCACCTCGGAGGCTGCGATCTTAAAAGCCATTGAGCCGAACGCAAGCCCCGCACTCCGCATGGCCCATGACTCCGAGGAGCCGGATTCTTCTCCGAACTCCGAGGCTCCCGCGCCCCTGCCAATCGAATCAGATTGGGCGCCTGTAATGGAGTTCACCGCCGCGGACATCTTTCAGTGCTCACCTTTCGGTGATATCCTGAATTCTCTCAAGTCTCTCTCTTTGTCAGGAGAGCCCAGGCCAAACTATGGCCTGCGAGGTTGGGATTCGGACGACGAAGAAATTCAAAACCCACCCACCACCCACTTAATAGCCACTATCGACGATATACCCGACATGCTCAACTTCGGCTCCGAAGACTTCGACTGTATGGACGACGAAGGAGGGGACGAACAAGAACCAGCACCTGTAGGGAGCTGGACGGCCACCTCATCATATGACATATACATGGCGGATGCTCCAAAAGATGGAGACGGCGATGGAACAACGAAGGATGGCACCTCGAAAAAGCCTCCAAAACGCCGGCGTCAGCGGCGCCGCTCTAAATCCCGCCACAGCAGAAACGGTGATTCCGGCACGGGAGACAATACTACCCCGAACAGTGCCGAAGAACACCAAAACCAGCAAGATTCGGTGCAGGAAGATGGAGAAGACCGCCCTCACGAGGGAACGGCAGAGCGAGAGGTCGAGGATGATAACTACATGCCTCCCTCCGAAGACGAGGCATGCCTCGGAGACGATGAATTCGTCGTACCATCATACCCCGCCGAACAAGAGCGCTTTCAACGCAGGCTTTCAACCACGACAAACAGCCTAAAGAAAAAGCAGCAACAACTTATAGCTGATCAAGATCTGCTAGCTGACAGATGGACTGAAGTCCTTGCGGCCGAAGAGTACGAACTCGGACGCCCCTCCAAGAATTATCCCAAGCGCAGGCCATTACCCCAATCAGAGGAGGAAGCACAAGACATGGCAGATCGGCCACCTCGCGGCCGCGACAGAGACGCCTGTAGAACATTCAAACAAACCATGCCCCGCGGCCGCTTCACCAAGGCACGGGAAAACGAGCCAGACCTGCAAGACATCCTGGAGGACAAAGCAAGGCAAACAAGATCGATCTATGGATTGCGCGGACGCCCGATGACACGTGATAATTTTCACCCCGGACATAATAAATCCGGCCGGGCCGAACACAACAGGCACAACTCCTCCGAACTACGTAGTGACATAGCCCAGTACAGGGGCGCCGCACACCCACTATGCTTCACAGACGAAGTAATGGATCATAGAATCCCAGAGGGTTTCAAACCCGTCAATATCGAGTCGTACGATGGTACGACAGATCCGGCAGTATGGATTGAGGACTATCTCCTCCACATCCACATGGCACGTGGCGATGATTTGCACGCCATCAAATATTTACCCCTTAAGCTTAAGGGACCAGCCCGGGACTGGCTTAACAACCTCCCAGCGGACTCAATCGGCTCTTGGGAGGACCTAGAGGCCGCATTCCTCGATAACTTTCAAGGGACCTATGTGCGGCCACCAGACGCCGACGACCTAAGCCATATAATACAGCAGCCAGAAGAATCGGCCAGACAATTCTGGACATGGTTCCTAACAAAGAAAAATCAGATAGTCGATTGTCCGGATGCAGAGGCCCTAGCGGCCTTCAAACACAACATCCGCGACGAATGGCTGGCCCGGCACCTGGGACAGGAGAAGCCGAAATCAATGGCAGCCCTCACGACACTCATGACCCGCTTTTGCGCGAGCGAAGATAGCTGGCTAGCTCGCAGCAACAACTTATCGAAGAAGCAAGGTAATTCGGATACCAAGGACAAAGGTGGCAGGTCACGACGGAACAAACAGAAACGCCGCGTTAGCAGCGACAGTAATGAAGATACGGCAGTAAATGCCGGATTCAGAGGCCATAAATCCGGTCAGCGGAAAAAGCCATTTAAAAAGAATACCCAGGGCCCGTCCAGTTTGGACCGGATACTCGACCGCTCGTGCCAGATTCATGGCACCCCCGAAAGGCCAGCCAATCACACCAACAGGGATTGTTGGGTGTTTAAGCAGGCAGGCAAGTTAAGAGCTGAACACAAAGACAAGGGGCTGGACAGCGACGACGAGGAGGAGCCCAGGCTGCCGAACAACAATGGACAGAAGGGGTTTCCCCCGCAAGTGCGGATGGTGAACATGATATACGCGACTCACATTCCCAAGCGGGAGAGGAAGCGTGCGCTACGGGACATATACGCGATGGAGCCAGTCGCCCCAAAGTTCAACCCATGGTCCTCTTGCCCGATCACCTTCGATCGAAGGGACCACCCCACTAGCATCCGTCATGGCGGTTTCGCCGCATTGGTTCTTGACCCAATCATTGACGGATTTCACCTTACAAGAGTCCTCATGGACGGCGGCAGTAGCCTGAACCTGCTTTACCAGGATACAGTGCGGAAAATGGGCATAGATCCATCAAGGATCAAGCCCACAAGGACGACCTTTAAAGGCGTCATCCCAGGTGTAGAGGCCAATTGCATAGGCTCCATAACACTTGATGTGGTCTTCGGATCTCCGGACAACTTCTGAAGCGAAGAGTTAATCTTCGACATAGTTCCGTTCCGCAGTGGCTATCATGCTCTGCTGGGACGAACCGCATTTGCTAAATTCAATGCGGTGCCGCACTATGCATATCTCAAGCTCAAGATGCCAGGCCCTCGAGGTGTAATCACGGTCAGCGGAAACACCGAACGCTCCATCCGTACGGAGGAGCACACGGCGGCCCTCGCAGCTGAAGTGCAAAGCAGCCTCTTAAGGCAACTCTCGAGTCCGGCCGCTACAAAGCCGGACAAAGCAAAACGCGCCCGTAGTAACCCGCAGCAAGACCGACTGGCGCGTTCAGAGCAAGCGTAGCAATACGGCCCCAACCCCAGCCATCGCTACATAGCGGAGCTAGTACCTCGAGTACACAATTACGCCCTTAAAATTCCATGGGCATAGGGGAAGAGGCACATCAAATGGCATGCCAACAATACGGCGTCAAACGTACTAGGGGCTGCCGGATTCTTCTTTTCTTTCAGGACTCCATACTCTGGATAAAGTGTTCGGCCTTGCTACCGTACAGACGATACAAGACCCAGGAAAGCAGACAAAACAACACTGCATCATGGAACTCTCAGGTGGTCTCTATTTCGAGCGATATATCTGTTTCTAAATTCCGCGGCCTGCGCCTGGTCAGGACATGTTAAATAGTCTAATTTTTTTATCGCACTACTTGTATCGTTCAGCTTGAATAAACAGCCTCCTTATAAATAATGCATAGCTTTTTTGTCTATTTTTTTTGCATTATCTTCTTTTAATATACATATGTTTATTCAATAACATGATCGCACCCGTACACCATGGTACGGCAAACCACGCCAGGGGCTTTATTACCCTTCTATCTGGTGTGAGAAGTCCGTCCACTTTCACAAGTGCGGCACCCCGAACTTATAGCATTATATGCATCGGCTCCGAGTCATGATTTTGGTCATATGTTGGGTTTGCCCGGCTCCTATGTTTTGGTGCCTTACGTTCCGCTATATCGGCTAAGGTAGCACTAGGAGAACCACTGCGATTGTGCCCTAGATCAGGTGGGCGAGCACCTCAGTGGAGAAAGCTAAAACAGACTGTCATGATAAGGCGCGAGACCGGTCGCTGTTCGAGAGGTTTTTCGAGTCCTTAAAGGCTTATGCCGCTTCAAGGGAGGAGCTGGTTAAGTCCGGCCAAAGGCGTGGATAGCGCCCCGAATTCGGCCTTCCAAACTAGGGGCTTCGCCGAAATTTAAAATTATAACGTTCTATGGCTAAGTGAGAGTGTTCAAGCATTATAGTCCGATTGCCTGGTTCGTTGTGCTGAGCGCCTCCCTCGAAGGACCCAACTATGGGAACAAGAGCCCTCAGGTTTATCCCGAACACCCCAGCACTAGTGGCATGGGGGCAGAAGCCGACGACTGGCCATCTCTCAATTTTTGATAAACAGCCGCACAGAAAATAATATTTTAAATTAAACAAGCATTGCTTAGCGCATATGAACAAGTTTTCAGCGCACAGGATAAAACGAGTGAGTTTATTCAAAAATTACATCTTTAGTACATTCATCCGCGACAAGGCGGGCTCCGGCAAGAACTTCCTTGTAGTAGTTCTCGGGCTTGCGATGCTCCTTCCCCTGCAGCGGCCCGTTCTTCACCAGCTTCTCTCCGTCCAGCTTACCCCAGTGTACCCTTACATGGGCAAGGGCCCTCTGGGCACCTTCCATGTAGACGGAGCGCTTGACGAGTTCAAGCCGTGGACAGGCCTCCACCAGCCGCCGTACTAGCCCGAAATAGCTCCCAGGTAGGGCCTCTCCAGGCCACAACCGAACTAATAAGCCCTTCATGGCCTGTTCGGCCGCCTTGTGGAGCTCGGCCAGCTGTTTCAGCTGACCGCTCAAGGGCACAGGGTGTCCGGCCTCAGAATACTGAGGCCAGAACACACTCTCCATCGAGCTGCCTTCTTCATCTCGGTAGAACGCGGCGGCGTCGGATGCGCTGTGGGGAAGATCGAAGAACGCCCCTGGAGAACTCCGGATTCGGGTAAGTAATAGGTAATTTACTTTTATATTCCTACTTTGCATTAAGAATGCCTTACCCGCTGCTATCTTTTTTACATCCTCCAACTCTTGGAGGGCCTTTTGGGCTTCGGCCTTGGCACTCTTGGTGGTCTCAATAGCCGACGCGAGCTCGGATGCTTGTGTTTTTGCCTCAAGCTCCAAACCCTCATGTTTCTTCATGAGAGCTTGCAGCTCTTGCTGCACCTCGTCGACTTGGACCCCAAGCCTTTCTCGCTCGGTGCGCTCCTCGGCCGCTTTCTTCTCGGTCTCAGCCAGCGCCTGCTTCAGGGTTGCCACCTCGGTTGTGGCCCCTACAATAAGCAGTACAATCCTGTATTTCCTTTTTTTTGCAATCAAGCCTCTCTATAGGCACCTTTTTTTTAAAGGGTATTTCTTACCTTCCTTTTCCTCGAGCTGCCTTTTGGCAAGGCCGAGCTCTTGCTCGGACCGCTCGAGGTCCTTTTTCAGGACTTCCACCTGCGCAGTCAGTGCGGCAGTGGACAGCAGGGAAGCCTGCATACGCATATTTGACCTTTTATTGTTAGACTCCTGCGAAATTTACTAGATCCTCTATTCGGCTTTTCTTTTCCGAACACCGAACAGAGCATCAGGGGCTACTGTCTATGCGGTAAATAATTTAACACATTTTTTATTTACCTCGAAGCCTGTTAGAAGGCTAGCGCAAGCTTTAGTCAGTCCGCTCTTGGCGGACTAAACCCTTTGGATTACCGTACTCATAACAGTACGGTGCTCCTCTTTGATGGTGGTGCCCTCAAGCACCGCCAGCAGATTGTCCGACGCCTCTGATTGTACAGAGGTCGCCGGCTCAGACGGCTTACTCCTCTTGGGAGGAGTTCACCTACCGTGTACCGGGACTGTTGAGTCCGGCGCGGTGTCCGGCACAAAGCCGGACTTGGAGCCCTGGGGGGTTTCATCCCCTTTACTCCTGGGGTCCGAAGGATTGCCTTGCGGCTTCTCCAGGACCACCTCCTCCTGCCCTGTTTGGCGGGGCGCCACTTCGGCGTCGTCCGCCCTGCTGGGGGAGACTGCGGGCGGAACAGAGTTTATGTCCGACGAATCCAGGGAGCCGCTCGACGAATCGTCGAGTCCGGCCCGGGGCGGGCTGCACAAATAACACTCGACATTAGGGTAAGCTGCGCACTTGAAGATACCATGAGTCATCCTGGTATGTAAATACTTACGATATCGCCGGACGCTTGGTTCTGTCCGGCCACTCCTCTCCGCCCTCTTCGGCGTTGAGGGAGTAGTCCGGCGGAGGGGTCTTCCTTTTCCTCGACCCCTCGGCCTCCCCCGTTGGGGCGGCCTTCTTCTTCTTCGTTCCCCTCGCTGGAGGGGGAGAGCTTCCTTGTTCCTCCTCCTCGTTTTCATGAGAGGAGGGTGTCGCAAACTCGCCAGATGACGAGCTCGACACCACCATATTGCGGGCACTCTTTCGAGTCCCGGTGGTCTTCTTGTTCTTGACCTTCTTCTCCGGCACCACATAAGGTGCCGGAGCCAGCAGCTTCTCTAGGAGAGCTGGGGCTTGGTCTTCGGGCTGAGGAGCCGGACAGTTGATTGGTCCGGCTATCTTCAGCCACGCCTGTCAAAGGCAAAGGGAGTTTTTAGATCCCACATGGAGTTAATCTATGAAGAAGAGCTTAAACGAACCTGTAAAAGGTATAGATGGCTTACCTTGCGAGCGTCGCGCTGCGAGCTGTATCCGCGATCCTCGGAAGCAGAGGTGGGGCACTCGGCGCCTTTGGTTAGCACCTTCCAGACGTCTTCATGCGTCGTGTCGAAGAGCCTATTGAGGGTTTGGTGCTGCGCCGGGTCAAATTCCCACAAAGTGAAATCCCGTTCTTGGCACGGGAGGATCCGGCGGACGAGCATGACCTGGATAATATTAACATGCCGGATTGGCTTGTTCATCAGGGACTGGATGCAGGTTTGCAATCCGGTCACTTCTTCTTTGTTGCCCCACGATAGGCCCGTCTCTTTCCAGGACATGAGCCGCGTGGGGGGTCCGGATCGGAACTCAGGGGCCGCGACCCATTTCGAGTCGTGTGGCTCGGTGATGGAAAACCACCCTGCCTGCCACCCCTTTAAGGAATCCACAAAGGCGCCATCGAACCAGAGGGCGTTGTCCATCTTGCCGGCCATAGCACCTCCGCACTCCGCCTGGGTGCCGGACACCACCTTAGGCTTGACGTTAAAGGTCTTGAGCCAGAGGCCGAAGTGGGGGCGGATGCGGAGAAAGGCCTCACACACGACGATAAACGCCGAGATGTTGAGGACAAAGTTCGGGGCCAGATCGTGGAAGTCCAGGCCGTAGTAGAACATGAGCCCCCGAACAAAAGGGTGGAGTGGAAAACCCAGTCCGCGGAGGAAGTGGGGAAGAAAAACTACCCTCTCATTGGGCCTTGGGGTGGGAAGAAGCTGCCCCGCCTCAGGAAGCCGGTGCGGGATGTCCTTGGACAGATATCCAGCCTTCCTAAGCTTTTTGATTTGACCCTCCGTAACGGAGGAAGCCATCCACTTGCCACCCGCTCCGGACATCGCTGGAGCAGGTTGGGGAAGAAAGAGCGGACTTGGGCGTTGGAGCTTGAGTGCGCAGGAGATGGATGGGCAAAGGAGGAAGAAGGCGTAGGTGAAAGAGGTGGATCTTTATCCCCTTATATAGGCTGATGCCATTATGCGTCCCCACCTACCTAATAAAACTCGCTTGCCGCTCAAGCGCCGTGGTAAATGGCACGGTTGGGTTACCCACGTCCGCATTAATTAGAATCCCGTTAAAAGGGGCGCACGATCTCTGCTTCGACAAGATGTGCCAAGGAAACCGCCTCGTTGAACGTGCCGCGGTGGAACAACAAAAAATAATCCATACAGAAGGCTTGGTCGCAGTGTTATGACGCACTGCGGAATACGTCAGCAGATTTGATTTGTGTTTGTATTATTCTCTATATGGCAATACGTGGAAACTTGTTTTGCAGAGCCGGACACTGTTTTGGGTGTTTATTATCTTCTTGAAGAACTTGGAGGAGGAACCCGCCTTGCAATGCCAAAGACAATTTGCGCGCCGGACTCGTCGTCATTGAAGCCCGGTTCAGGGGCTACTGAGGGAGTCCTGGATTAGGGGGTGTTCGGATAGCCGGACTATACCTTCAGCCGGACTCCAGGACTATGAAGATACAAGATTTAAGACTTCGTCCCGTGTCCGGAAGGTTCTTTCCTTGGCGTGGAAGGCAAGCTAGGCGTGCGGATATTCAAGATCTCCTACCAATGTAACCGACTCTGTGTAACCCTAACCCTATCCGGTGTCTATATAAACCGGAGGGTTGTAGTCCGTAGGACGATCATCACAATCATCATAACCATCATCATACTCATAGGCTAGCTTCTAGGGTTTAGCCTCCTTGATCTCGTGGTAGATCTACTCTTGTACTACCCATATCATCAATATTAATCTAGCAGGAGTAGGGTTTTACCTCCATCGAGAGGGCCCGAACCTGGGTAAAATAAAGTGTCCCTTGTCTCCTGTTACCATCTGACCTTGACGCACAGTTCGGGACCCCCTACCCGAGATCCGCCGGTTTTGACACCGACACCTGTTGTGCCTGAGGGTTATGTTATAGATGAAGAAACTACTAGAGATTTTCTGGCTTGCAATGATAGATATGATCTTAAGAAATTATTAGCTAAGCTGAAAGAAAAATCTTTGAACGCTAGAATGAAATATGACCCTGCTTTTGGTACTTCACCTATCTGTATTTCCGATAAGGATTATGATTTCTTTGTCGACCCTGAGATAATTACTTTGGTTGAATTTGATCCTTTTTATGACTATGAATCTGAAACTGTTCTGGCACATCTTACTAAATTAAATGATATAGCCACCCTATTCACTAATGATGGGAAAACTCACTACTACTATATCCTTAAATTATTTCCGTTCTCATTAAAGGGTGATGCTAAAATATGGTTTAATTCTCTTGATCCTGGTTGTGTGCGTAGTCCTCAGGATATGATTTATTACTTCTCTGCTAAATATTTCCCCGCTCATAAGAAACAAGCTGCCTTAAGGGAAATATATAATTTTTTGCAAATTGAAGAAGAGAGTCTCCCACAAGCTTGGGGGAGGCTTCTCCAATTACTTAATGCTTTGCCTGATCATCCTCTCAAGAAAAATGAAATACTTGATATCTTTTATAATGGACTAACCGATGCTTCCAGAGACCACCTGGATAGTTGTGCTGGTTGTGTTTTCAGGGAAAGAACAGTTGATCAAGTTGAATTGCTATTGAATAATATGTTGACTAATGAAAATAATTGGACACTTCCGGAACCAACTCCTAAGCCAACTCCTAAGAAAAGGGGTATTCTATTTCTTACTCTTGAAGATATGCAAGAGGCAAAGAAATCTATGAAAGAAAAGGGTATTAAAGCTGAAGATGTTAAGAATTTACCACCTATTGAAGAAATACATGGTCTTGATAACCCGCCATAGGTAGTAAATGTACATTCTCTCTATAGGTTTGATGAAGCTAAAATCCCGTCTACTAAGTTTGCTAGCCAATGCTTGGATGAGTTTGATGACTTTATGGTTAAACAAGAAAACTTTAATGCTTATGTTGGTAGACAATTTAAACATAATGCTTATATGATTGAACGCTTGAGTGATTATATGTCTAGAGTTAAAGGTGAACTTAAACTCATTAGTAAACATGCTTCTATGGTTACCACTCAAGTAGAACAAGTGCTTAAAGCTCAGAATGATTTGCTCAATGAATTAAATAATAAGAAAAATGATAATGCTGTTAGAGTTATGACTAGAGGGGGTAAAATGACTCAGGAACCTTTGTATCCTAAGGGCCACCCTAAGAGAATTGAGCATGATTCTTAGAGAACTAATGTTGATGCACCTAGTCCTTCTAAAAAGAAGAAAAAGAAAAATGATAGGACTTTGCATGCTTCTAGTGAACCTGTTGTTGACACACCTGAGAATCCCAATGATATTTCTATTTCTGATGCTGAAACACAATCTGGCGATGAACATGAACCTAGTGATAGTATTAATGATGATGTTCATGTTGATGCTCAACCTAGCAATAACAATGATGTAGAAATTGAACCTGCTGTTGATCTTGATAACCCACAATCAAAGAATCAACGTTATGATAAGAGAGACTTCGTTGCTAGGAAGCACGACAAAGAAAGAGAACCATGGTTCAGAAACCCATGCCTTTTCCTCCTAAACCATCCAAGAAAAAGGATGATGAGGATTTTGAGCGCTTTGGTGAAATGATTAGACCTATGTTTTTGCGTATGCGTTTGACTGATATGCTTAAAATGAATCCTTATGCTAAGTACATGAAGGACATTGTTACAAATAAAAGAAAGATACCGGAAGCTGAAATTTCCACCATGCTTGCTAATTATACTTTTAAGGGTGGAATACCTAAGAAACTAGGAGATCCAGGAGTACCAACTATACCATGCTCCATTAAAAGAAACAATGTTCAAACTGCTTTATGTGATCTTGGAGCCGGTGTCAGTGTTATGCCTCTCTCTTTATATCGTAGACTTGATTTGAATAAGTTGAGACCTACTGAAATATCTTTGCAAATGGCCGATAAATCAGCTGCTATACCTGTCGGTATTTGTGAGGATGTGCATGTTGTGGTTGCAAACATTACTATTTTAACGAACTTTATTATTCTTGATATTCCCGAGGATGATAGTATGTCTATTATTCTTGGTAGACCCTTTTTGAATACTGTAGGGGCTGTTATTGATTGCAACAAAGGCAATGTCACTTTTCATGTTAATGGTAATGGGCATACAATACCTTTCCAAGGAAACAACCTCAAGTCCACAGTATCAATTATATTGGAAAAATTCCATCGATTATTATTGGAGGTTTAAATTTCCTCTTCCTACTGTCAAGAAGAAATATGATATTCTTATTATCGGGGACGTGCATATCCCCGTTGAGGTAACTAGTGCTATTCGAAAATTCTCCGGTTTCATGCGATTCAGAATGAGTTTGTTAACAAGACTTGATCAACCTTGTTAGTGGATTCCTTTTGATGAGCATGAGATGGATGAAGTTAAAAAGCACAACCTTTTGTACCCTCATTTTACTTTCTGGTATTTAGATTAAATATAGCAAAAATAGTATTTTCTATCTGTTTTCTGAATTATCCTTGCAATAAAAAATACCTCGAAAATAAATGTTCTCCAAATGCCCTGAAATTGAAATATGGATTTTTCTAGAATATTTAAGAATATTTGGCACTGAGAACACACTAGAGGGGGCAACCACCTGGCCACGAGGGTGCAGGGCGCGCCCCCTGCCTCGTGGGCCCCGCGTGGCCCCCTCCACTTATTCCAGCACACACACACTTCGTCTTCCTCCAAAAAAGATCACCACACAACTCAAACTCGTGTTCTAGCTCGATTTGCTGCGATTTTCGATCTCCTTGCTCAAAGCTCCACTCACAAAGCTGCTTTGGGGGATTGTTCTTCGGTATGTGACTCCTCCAATGGTCCAATTAGTTTTTGTTCTAGTGCTTTATTCATTGCAAAATTTTTGCTTCTTAGGTGACCCTGTTCTTGAGCTTGCATGTCAAATTTATTTGGTCCCAAGTAGTTCTAATGCATGATATAGTCTCTAGGCACTTGTGGGAGTAGTTGTTATCAATTTTGTTGAGCTTAGTTCACTTTTATTTTGAGTTACTAAAAATTTCAAAAAATTTCAGAGAAGAAAATGATGAAGAGATTGTTGAGAGGCTCTTCGAGCCGAAGCTCGAAGGATAAGCAATGTGAAGAGAATAAGAAGCCCAAATATAATCTTCCTCGCGCCGCGGAAGTTCGTCTGTGTGAATGGCCTTGCAATGAGTTCTTGAAGGCAGTTGGGATTCATGATGATTTTTATTATTTGGCTGAGAATGCAGGCCTCACCGACTTCCTCCGTGACCAGCGCGAACAAGATCTCCTACTCACTAATATTTTTGTGCAAAACTTTCATTTCCATGCTAGGAGATCACCACCTTCAGTGGAGTTTCATTTATATGATGAAGTTAAGGAGATGTCCCTATATGATTTTTGTCGGGTATGCAAGATACCTTTTGAGGGCATCATAGAGGAACCACACCGTAATGATGTGGAGGGATTTATTAATGAAATTGCTGTAGGGGAAACGAGGAAAGTTTCAGGTGCAAGAATTACTAGCATACATTTTCTTGTTCTACGTTACTTTGCAATATTTGCTAGTAGATGCTAGATTGGTCGCGGGAACAGTGGGAATCTTAGTGCTCCCGATATTGTTATTTTGCGCCATGCTTTGTTTCATGATACAACTTTCAGTTTGGGCGCTATTATTGCTAAACGGTTGAGTCTGAACCGTACAAAGGGCCCCATCTTTGGTGGCATCTTTGCTTCGCGCCTTGCTGCACACTTTAATATACCTATTAGGCATTATGAGAAAGAAGAGAAGTTGCCGCCCCCTGTCTTTCTAGATTATAAGAGTATGGTAGTGATACGTCTCCAATGTATCTATACTTTTTGATTGCTCCATGCTATATTATCTACTGTTTTGGACAATATTGGGCTTTATTATCCACTTTTATATTAATTTTGGGACTAACCTATTAACCGGAGGCCCAGCCCAGAATTGCTGTTTTTTTTGCCTATTTCAGTGTTTCGAAGAAAAGGAATATCAAACGGAGTCGAAATGGAATGAAATCAAATGGAGAAGTTATTTTTGGAAGGAAAGCTACCCGAAAAGTTGGAGTGCACGCCAGGGGAGTCCTGGGCTGCCCACGAGGGTGGGGGGCGCGCCCCATACCTCGTGGATAGCCCGGAGGTCCACCGACGTACTTCTTTCACCCATATATACCCACGTACGCTAAAACTTTCGGGGACGAGAATAGATCTGGAGTTCCGCCGCCGCAAGCCTCTATAGCCACAAGTCAATCGGGACCCTATTCCGGCATCCTGCCGGAGGGGGAACCCTCACCGGTGGCCATCTTCATCATCCTGGCGCTCTCCATGACGAGGAGGGAGTAGTTCACCCTCGGGGCTGAGGGTATGTACCAGTAGCTATGTGTTTGATCTCTCTCTCTCTCGTGTTCTTGATTTGGCACGATCTTGATGTATCGCGAGCTTTGCTATTATAGTTGGATCTTATGTTGCTTCTCCCCCTCTAATCTCTTGTAATGGATTGAGTTTTCCCTTTGAAGTAATATTATCGGATTGAGTCTTTAATGATTTGATAACACTTGATGTATGTCTTGCCGTGCGTATCTGTGGTGACAATGGGATATCACATGATTCACTTGATGTATGTTTTGGTGATCAACTTGCGGGTTCCGCCCATGAACCTATGCATAGGGGTTGGCACACGTTTTCGTCTTGATTCTCCGGTAGAAACTTTGGGGCACTCTTTGAGGTTCCATGTGTTGATTGAATAGATGAATCTGAGATTGTGTAATGCATATCGTATAATCATACCCACGGATACTTGAGGTGACATTAGAGTATCTAGGTGACATTAGGGTTTTGGTTGATTTGTGTCTTAAGGTGTTATTCTAGTACGAACTCTAGGGCTGTTTGTGACACTTATAGGAATAGCCCAACGGATTGATTGGAAAGAATAGCTTTGAGGTGGTTTCGTACCCTACCATAATCTCTTCGTTTGTTCTCTGCTATTAGTAACTTTGGAGTGACTCTTGTTGCATGTTGAGGGATAGTTATATGATCCAGTTATGTTATTATTGTTGAGAGAACTTGCACTAGTAAAAGTATGAACCCCTAGGACTTGTTTCAACGCATTGCAATACCGTTTACGCTCACTTTTATCACTTGCTACCTTTCTGTTTTTATATTTTCAGATTACAAATACCTATATCTACCATCCATATTGCACTTGTATCACCATCTCTTCGCCGAACTAGTGCACCTATACAATTTACCATTGTATTGGGTGTGTTGGGGACACAAGAGAATCTTTGTTATTTGGTTGCAGGGTTGCTTGAGAGAGACCATCTTCATCCTACGCATCCCACAGATTGATAAACCTTAGGTCATCCACTTGAGGGAAATTTGCTACTGTCCTACAAACCTCTGCACTTGAAGGCCCAACAACGTCTACAAGAAGAAGGTTGTGTAGTGGACATCAAGCAGTTTCTGGCGCCGTTGCCGGGGAGGCTAGGTAAGCGGCACTCACACCCCGTCAACTAAGCTAGTTTCTGGCGCCGTTGCTGGGGAGGTGAGTGCTTGAAGGTATATCCTTAGATCTTGCAATCGAATCTTTTTGTTTCTTGTTATCACTAGTTTAGTTTATAAAAGAAAATTACAAAAAAAGGAATTGAGTTTGCCTCATACGCTTCATCTTTTTAATATCTTTCATGAGTATGATGGAAAGGAAAATTGTGCCAAAGTGTTAGAAGAAGAATGCATTAAAATGTTTGGCACTAGATCTTTGTATGATGAGAATGATTGCAATGTTGTTAGTATGAATTCCTTG
The DNA here is from genome assembly GCA_032464435.1 of Aegilops umbellulata. Classification (NCBI taxonomy): domain Eukaryota; kingdom Viridiplantae; phylum Streptophyta; class Magnoliopsida; order Poales; family Poaceae; genus Aegilops; species Aegilops umbellulata. Next base: position 79,317,080 of record CP136056.1, read on the forward strand.
AATATCCATGCTGCTAATGATATGCAAAGGCCCAAGCTTGGGGAAGCTATGTTTGATGAGAATGACATATTTGAGAATATATTTGCTGCAATTAATGTTTGTCCCAAGCTTGGGGATGCTATGTTTAATGAAGATGATATTTTTAGCCTCCCAAGTTTTGATATGCAAAGTAGTTATGATGATAGCATGCCTTCTACCTATGATGATTATTGATGAAAGTGGGTTTGGAAGAGTGTCAACTTTAGGAAGTAAGGATCCCACTATTTTGGAGGATGTTGAATCTTATAATATTTATGAAAGTGGATTTGGAGAGGTCATGACTTTATTTAGTGATGTATCCTCTATTTCAGAAGAGGTTTCAATCAATTATGATGAGAACAAAGTTGCAACTTATGATGATTCTTGTGATGAAACTTATGCTATAAAAAGTAGTGATGATTATATTTATAAAACTTGTCATGATTATGATTACCCTTTTTCTGAACATTACTCTTTTAATGTGGAAACAATTTATAGTATTCAAGTCTCTTATGATACTCCCACTATTCTGAATGACAAGAAATTTGCTTATGTGGAGAGTAGTAAATTTTCTATGCTTGTAGATCATGAAAAGAATGCTTTAGGTGCTAGTTATATTGTTGAATTCATTCATGATTCTACTGAAAACAATTATGAGAGAGGATCATATGCTTCTACATATTGCAATAATATCAAGTTTCCTCTCTATGTGCTTAAAGTTTTGAAGTTATGCTTGTTTTGCCTTCCTATGCAAGTTGATTATTGTTCCCATAAGTTGTTTGTTCACAAAATATATATGCATAGGAAGTGGGTTAGACTTAAATGTTCTAGTCATATTCTACATGATGCTCTCTTTATGTTTCAATTCTTATCTTTTATGTGAGCATCATTGAAATCATGATGCCTAGCTAGGGGCATTAAACATTAGCGCTTGTTGGGAGGCAACCCAATTTTATTTTACTTTCTTGATTATTGGTTCTGTTTAGGAATAAATAATCCTTATAGCTTATGTTTAGATGTGGTTTTGTGTTTTAATTAGTGTTTGTGCCAAGTAGAACCTTTGGGGAAGACTTGGGTGAAGCCTTTATGATCATGCTGTAAAAAACAGAAACTTTAGCGCTCACGAGATTTGCTTCAACTTTTTACTGGAGAGTGCTATTAAGTTGATTCTTTTTGAAGATGATTACTAGAAAAATTCCTCAGGTCCACAAATTTCTTTTAGAATTTTTTTAAGTTCCATAAGTTTGCGTTAGTCACAGATTACTACAGACTGTTCTATTTTCGACAGATTCTGTTTTTCGTGTGTTGTTTGCTTATTTTGATGACTCTATGGCTAGTAAAATAGTTTATAAACCATATAGAAGTTGGAATACAGTAGGTTTAACACCAATATAAATAAATAATGAGTTCATTACGGTACATTGAAGTGGTCTTTTGTTTTCTTTCGCTAACGGAGCTCACGAGATTTCTGTTGAGTTTTGTGTTGTGAAGTTTTCAAGTTTTGGGTAAAGATTCGATGGACTATGGAATAAGGAGTGGCAAGAGCCTAAGCTTGGGGATGCCCAAGGCACCCCAAGGTAATATTCAATGATAACCAAGCGTCTAAGCTTGGGGATGCCCCGGAAGGCATCCCCTCTTTCGTCTACGTTCATTGGTAACTTTACTTGGAGCTATATTTTTATTCACCACATGATATGTGTTTTGCTTGGAGCGTCATTTTATTTTCTTTAGCTTTGTTGCTGTTTGAATAAAGTACCAAGATCTGAAATTCTTAAATGTTATAGATTCTTCACATAGTTGCATAATTATTCGGCTACTCATTGATCTTCACTTATATCTTCTGGAGTAGTTTGTCATTTGCTCTAGTGCTTCACTTATATCTTTTAGAGCACGGTGGTGGATTTGTTTTAAAGAAGCTATTGATCTCTCATGCTTCACTTAGATTATTTCGAGATTCTTAAATAGCATGGTAATTTTCTTAAATAATCCTAATATGCTAGGTATTCAGAAATAGTAAAAACTTTCTTATGAGTGTGTTGAATACTAAGAGAAGTTTGATGCTTGATGATTGTTTTGAGATATGGAGGTAATAATATTAAAGTCATGCTAGTTGAGTAGTTGTGAATTTGATAAATGCTTGTGTTGAAGTTTGCAAGTCCCGTAGCATGCACGTATGGTAAACGTTATGTAACAAATTTGAAACATGAGGCGTTCTTTGATTGTCCTCCTTATGGGTGGCGGTCAGGGACGAACGATGGTCTTTTCCTACCAATCTATCCCCTTAGGAGCATGCGCGTAGTGCTTTGGTTTTTGATGGCTTGTAGATGTTTGCAATAAGTATGTGAGTTCTTTATGACTAATGTTGAGTCCATGGATTATATGCACTCTCACCCTTCCATCATTGCTAGCCTCTTTAGTACCGTGCATTGCCCTTTCTCACATTGAGAGTTGGTGCAAACTTCGCCGGTGCATCCAAACCCCGTGATATGATACGCTCTTTCACACATAAACCTCCTTACATCTTCCTCAAAAAAGCCACCATACCTACCTATTATGGCATTTCCATAGCCATTCCGAGATATATTGCCATGCAACTTTCCACCATTCCGTTCGTCATGACATTTACATCATTGTCATATTGCTAGCATGATCATGTAGTTGACATAGTATTTGTGGCAAAGTCACCGTTCATAATTCTTTCATACATGTCACTCTTGATTCATTGCATATCCCGGTCCACCGCCGGAGGCATTCATATAGAGTCATACTTTGTTCTAGTATCGAGTTGTAATCATCGAGTTGTAAATAAATAGAAGTGTGATGATCATCATTTTCTAGAGCATTGTCCCATGTGAGGTTAAAAAAAAGAGGCCAAAGAAGCCCAAATAAAAAAGAGAGGCCAAATAAGCCCACATAAAAAATTAAAAAAATGAGAGAAAAAGAGAGAAGGGACAATATTACTATCCTTTGCCACACTTGTGCTTCAAAGTAGCACCATAATCTTCATGATGGAGAGTCTCTTGTTTTGTCACTTTCATATACTAGTGGGAATTTTTCATTATAGAACTTGGCTTGTATATTCCAACAATGGGCCTCCTCAAGTGCCCTAGGTCTTCTTGAGCAAGCAAGTTGGATGCACACCCACTTAGTTTCTTTTATTGAGCTTTCATACATTTATAGCTCTAGTGCATCCGTTGCATGGCAATCCCTACTCCTCGCATTAACATCAAACGATGGGCATCTCCATAGCTCATTGATTAGCCTCATTGATGTGAGACTTTCTCCTTTTTGTCTTCTCCACATAACCCCCATCATCATATTATATTCCACCCATAGTGCTATGTCCATGGCTCGCGCTCATATATTGCGTGAAAGTTTATAGGTTTGAGATTACTAAAGTATGAAACAATTGCTTGGCTTGTCATCGGGGTTGTGCATGATGAGAGCATTCTTGTGTGAAGAAAATGGAGCATGACTAAACTATATGATTTTGTAGGGATGAACTTTCTTTGGCCATGTTATTTTGAGAGGACATAATTGCTTAGTTAGTATGCTTGAAGTATTATTATTTTTATGTCAATATGAACTTTTGTCTTGAATCTTTTGGATCTGAATATTCATACCACAATTAAGAAGAATTATAATGAAATTATGCCAGCTAGCATTCCACATAAAAAATTATCTTTTTTTATCATTTACCTACTCGAGGACGAGAAGGAATTAAGCTTGGGGATGCTTGATACGTCTCCAACATATCTATACTTTTTGATTGCTCCATGCTATATTATCTACTGTTTTGGACAATATTGGGCTTTATTATCCACTTTTATATTATTTTTGGGACTAACCTATTAACCGGAGGCCCAGCCCAGAATTGCTGTTTTTTTGCCTATTTCAGTGTTTCGAAGAAAAGGAATATCGAACGGAGTCGAAACGGAATGAAATCAACTGGAGAAGTTATTTTTGGAAGGAAAGCTACCGGAAAAGCTTGGAGTGCATGCTAGGGAGTCCCGGGCTGCCCACGAGGGTGGGGGGCGCGCCCACCCCCTAGGGCGTGCCCACCCCCCTAGGGCGTGCCCCCCTACCTCGTGGACAGCCCGGAGGTCCACCGACGTACTTCTTTCACCCATATATACCCACGTACCCTAAAACTTTCGGGGACGAGAATAGATCTGGAGTTCCGCCGCCGCAAGCCTCTGTAGCCACCAAAAGTCAATCGGGACCCTATTCTGGCAGCCTACCGGAGGGGGGAACCCTCACCGGTGGCCATCTTTATCATCCCGGCGCTCTCCATGATGAGGAGGGAGTAGTTCACCCTCGGGGCTGAGGGTATGTACCAGTAGCTATGTGTTTGATCTCTCTCTCTCTCTCTCTCTCTCTCTCTCTCTCTCTCTCGTGTTCTTGATTTGGCACGATCTTGATGTATCGCGAGCTTTGCTATTATAGTTGGATCTTATGTTGCTTCTCCCCCTCTACTCTCTTGTAATGGATTGAGTTTTCCCTTTGAAGTTATCTTATCGGATTGAGTCTTTAATGATTTGAGAACACTTGATGTATGTCTTGCAGTGCGTATCTGTGGTGACAATGGGATATCACGTGATTCACTTGATGTATGTTTTGGTGATCAACTTGCGTGTTCCGCCCATGAACCTATGCATAGGGGTTGGCAAACGTTTTCGTCTTGATTCTCCGGTAGAAACTTTGGGGCACTCTTTGAGCTTCTATGTGTTGACTGAATAGATGAATCTGAGATTGTGTGATGCATATCGTATAATCATACCCATGGATACTTGAGGTGACATTGGAGTATCTAGGTGACATTAGGGTTGTGTCTTAAGGTGTTATTCTAGTACGAACTCTAGGGTTGTTTGTGACACTTATAGGAATAGCCCAACGGATTGATTGGAAAAAATAACTTTGAGGTGGTTTCGTACCCTACCATAATCTCTTCGTTTGTTCTCCGCTATTAGTGACTTTGGAGTGACTCTTGTTGCATGTTGAGGGATAATTATATGATCCAATTATGTTATTATTGTTGAGAGAACTTGCACTAGTGAAAGTATGAACCCTAGGCCTTGTTTCAACACATTGCAATATCGTTTACGCTCACTTTTATCACTTGCTACCTTGCCGTTTTTATATTTTTAGATTACAAATACCTATATCTACCATCCATATTGCACTTGTATCACCATCTCTTCGCCGAACTAGTGCACCTATACAATTTACCATTGTATTGGGTGTGTTGGGGACACAAGAGACTCTTTGTTATTTGGTTGCAGGGTTGCTTGAGAGAGACCATCTTCATCCTACGCCTCCCACGGATTGATAAACGTTAGGTCATCCACTTGAGGGAAATTTGCTACTGTCCTACAAACCTCTGCACTTGGAGGCCCAACAACGACTACAATAAGAAGGTTGTGTAGTAGACATCAGGTAGCACATGATTTTATTGTGAAAAATAAGAAGAAACTGCTTAAGTATAATTTGATATTCGATAAGAATAATTGTGAGTTTTTTACCTTGCCTGCGCCCTCTTTGTTTAACATATTTTCAGGCACGCACCTCATTTTGACGGAGGCCATTCACGCGTACTTGAGCGCGACACCTGCTCCATAGGCCGAGCCGGAGCCACCACTTGACCCTTATCGGCAGTCTATTTATCAGTGGGATCCGGAGGAGATCACCAACCAGTGGCACCCCGAGGATCCTCCTTAGTTCCCCGGAGAGAGCAGCTTTGATCCATGGGCATAGAACAACTTAGTCCAAAAGCCTAAGCTTGGGGGAGTACGTATTTCTCACCGACATTACATTCATGTTCACACACTCATTCTAGTTGTCGGTGCTCATACTTTTTCATTGTACTATCCATGCTAGTTTATTTCCCTTTTTCTTGCTTTCTTCTTGTGTGTTTGAAAAACCTTAAGAAAAACAAAAAAAATTGTTGTAGCTTTTGGCTAATTTACTCTTCATGCCTGTAGTAGTAATAATTAAAAGAAAACCCAAAAAGATTTCTCGTTCTTCTTTTGCTTTTTGGGAGCTTTCCCATGTAAATATTTTTATTTTATTTCTTTTCTTTGGGGGTCGAGAGGAGAAGACCATGATGAAAATGTTGAAGTGGCTCTTATATGCATTATTGTGGAATTAAACAAGAGCCCATATTACTTTGTCTTCTACCTTGTATTAGATGCTTGCAGATTCCAGCTTAGTCCAATGCACATGCACTGTTACTGTTATCCACACCGTTCGGTCGTGCGAGTGAAAGGCAATAATGATGATATATGATGGACTGGTTGAGATGAGAAAAGCTGTTATGAACTCGACCTATCTTGTTTTTGTAAATATGATTAGTTCATCATTCCTGATTCAGCCTATTATGAATGAAACATGTTTGCAATGACAATTAGAGATTATAGTTGCTCATGCCATGCTTACTTAGCTACGACTTTATAATGGTTTACCTTGCGTGCCGACATGCTATTAAAATGGTTGTGATGTGGTATGATAGGGTGGTATCCTCCTTTGCATGATTCGAGTGGCCTCACTTGGCACATGTTCACACATGTAGTTGAAACAAAATCAACATAGCCTTCATGATATTTATGTTCATGGTGAATTATATCCTACTCACGCTTGCACTCAGTGTTGATTAATTTTAATGCATGTTCATGACTGTTGTCTCTCTCTAGTTGGTCGCTTCCCAGTCTTTTTCTAGCCTTCACTTGTACTAAGAGGGAATACTGCTTGTGCATCCACTTCCATAAAACCCAAAGTTATTCCATATGATTCCACCATACCTTCCTATATGCGGTATCTACCTGCCGTTCCAAGTAAATTTGTATGTGACAAACTCTAAACCTTCAAATGAAATTCTGTTTTGTATGCTCGAATAGCTCATGTATCAACTAGGGCTGTCTGTATCTTCCATGCTAGGCGGGTTATTCTCAAGAGGAGTGGACTCCGCTCCTCACTCACGAGAAAATGGTTGGTCACCGGGATGCCTAGTCCCATGCTCAAACCAAATCAAAATAATTGCAAACAAAACTCCCCCAGGACTGTTGTTAGTTGGAGGCACCCGTTTTTTCGGACAAGCCATGGATTGATGCTTGTTGGTGGTGGGGGAGTATAAACTTTACCTTTCAGCTTGGGAACCGCCTATAATGTGTGTAGCATGGAAGATATCGAGATCTCTCGGTTGTTATGTTGACAATGAAAGTATGCCACAAAAAATATTATTTATCTCTATTTCAAAAACCGAGCTCTGGCACCTCTACAAATCCCTGCTTCCCTCTGCGAAGGGCCTATCTATTTACTTTTATGTTGAGTCATCATCCTCTTATTAAAAAGCACCAGTTGGAGAGCACCGCTGTCATTTGCATCCATTATTATTAATTTATATTGAGTATGACTATGACTGGATCTCTTTTACCATGAATTACAATGTTTAGTCAGTCCTTGATGTTCAAAGGTGCTCTACATTTATGTTTTGCGGTCTCAGAAAGGGCTAGCGAGATACCATCTTGTTATATCATATTATGATTGTTTTGAGGAAGTGTTGTCATCCGAGATTTATTATTATTGCTCACTAGTTGATTATGCCATTGATATGAGTAAACATGAGACCTAAATGTTATTCTGAATATGGTTAGTTCATAATCTTTGCTGAAAACTTGAATGTTGACTTTACATATTTACAACAACAAGAGCAAACAGAGTTTGTAAAAGTTTTTCTTTGTCACTTTCAGTTTGTCAACTGAATTGCTTGAGGACAAGCAAAGGTTTAAGCTTGGGGGAGTTGATACTTCTCCATCGTATCTACTTTTCCAAACACATTTGCCCTTGTTTTGAACTCTAACTTGCATGATTTGAATGGAACTAACCCGGACTGACGTTGTTTTCAGCAGAATTGCCATGGTGTTATTTTTGTGCACAAATAAAAGTTCTCGGAATGACCTGAAACTTCACAGAGAATATTTTTGGAATTTATAAAAAATACTAGCGAAAGAATCAAGACCAGGGGGCCCACACCCTGCCCACGAGGGTGGGGGCGCGCCCCCCTATCTCGTGGGCCCCCTGAGGCTCCACCGAACTCAACTCCAACTCTATATATTCACGTTCGGGGAGAAAAAAAATCGGAGAGAAGGATTCATCGCGTTTTACGATACGGAGCCATCGCCAAGCCCTAATCTCTCTCGGGAAGGCTGATCTGGAGTCTGTTCGGGGCTCCGGAGAAGGGAATCCGTCGCCGTCGTCATCATCAACCATCCTCCATCACCAATTTCATGATGCTCACCGCCGTGCGTGAGTAATTCCATCATAGGCTTGCTGGACGGTGATGGGTTGGATGAGATTTATCATGTAATCGAGTTAGTTTTGTTAGGGTTTGAGCCCTAGTATCCATTATGTTCTGAGATTGATGTTGCTATGACTTTGCTATGACTTTGCTATGCTTAATGCTTGTCACTAGGGCCCGAGTGCCATGATTTCAGATCTGAACCTATTATGTTTTCATGAATATATGTGAGTTCTTGATCCTATCTTGCAAGTCAATAGTCACCTACTATGTGTTATGATCCGGTAACCCCGAAGGGACAATAATCGGGACCACTCCCGGTGATGATCGTAGTTTGAGGAGTTCATGTATTCACTAAGTGTTAATGCTTTGGTCTGGTACTCTATTGAAACTAGGCCTTAATATCCCTTAGTATCCAATAGGACCCCGCTGCCATGGGAGGGTAGGACAAAAGATGTCATGCAAGTTCTTTTGCATAAGCACGTATGATTATATTCGGAATAATGCCTACATTACATTGATAAATTGGAGCTAGTTCTGTGTCACCCTATGTTATAACTGTTGCCTGAAGAATCGCATCCGACATAATTATCCATCACTGATCCAATGCGTACGAGCTTTTCACATATTGATCTTTGCTTAGTTACTTTTCCGTTGCCACTGTTACGATTCCTACAAAACTGCTATTGTTACCTTTGCCACCGTTACCGTTACTTCCATACTACTTTGCTACTAAATACTTTGCTGCAGATATTAAGTTATCCAGGTGTGGTTGAATTGACAACTCAACTGCTAATACTTGAGAATATTCTTTGGCTCCCCTTGTGTCGAATAAATAAATTTGGGTTGAATAATCTACCCTCAAAAACTGTTGCGATCCCCTATACTTGTGGGTTATCAGACTCCCCCTTGGGCGCGCCATGGAGAGGGCCGGCCCTCCCCTCCTCCACTCCTTTATATACGGGGGAGGGGGCACCCCATAGACACATAAGTTGATTTTTTAGCTGTGTGCGGTGCCCCCTCCATCGATTTCCACCTCGGTCATATCATTGCAGTGCTTAGGCGAAGCCCTGCACGGTAGCTTCATCATAACTGTCACCACGCCGTCGTTCTAACAAAACTCTCCCTCGGCCTCAGCTGGATCTAGAGTTCGTGGGACGTCACCGAGCTGAACGTGTGTAGATCGCGGAGGTGCCGTACCTTCGGTGCTAGGATCGGTCGGATCGTGAAGACGTACGACTACATCAACCGCGTTGTCATAACGCTTCCGCTTTTGGTCTACGAGGGTACATAGACAACACTCTACCCTTTCGTTGCTATGCATCACCTAGATGGATCTTGCATGTGCGTAGGATTTTTTTTGAAATTACTACGTTCCCCAACAGTGGCATTCGAGCCAGGTCTATGCATAGATGTTATATGCACGAGTAGAACACAAAGAGTTGTGGGCGATAATAGTCATACTGCTTACCAGCATGTCATACTTTGATTCAGCAATATTGTTGGATGAAGCGGCTCAGACCGACATTACATGTACGCTTACGCGAGACTGGTTCTACCGACGTGCTTCGCACACAGGTGGCTAGTGGGTGCCTGTTTCTCCAACTTTAGTTGAATCGAGTATGACTACGCCCGGTCCTTGTTGAAGGTTAAAACAACAAACTTGACGAAAAATCGTTGTGGTTTTGATGCGTAGGTAAGAATGGTTCTTGCTAAGCCCATAGCAGTCACGTAAAACTTGCAACAACAAAGTAGAGGACGTCTAACTTGTTTTTGCAGGGCATGTTGTGATGTGATATGGTCAAGACGTGATTATATAAATTGTTTTATGAGATGATCATGTTTTGTAACACAGTTATCGGCAACTAGGAGGAGCCATATGGTTGTCGCTTTATTGTATGAAATGCAATCGCCATGTAATTGCTTTACTTTATCACTAAGCGGTAGCGATAGTCGTAGAAGCAATAGTTGGCGAGATGACAACGATGCTTCGATCGAGATCAAGGTGTCAAGCCGGTGATGATGGTGATCATGACGAAGCTTTGGAGATGGATATCAAAGGCACAAGATGATGATGGCCATATCATATCACTTATATTGATTGCATGTGATGTTTATCCTTTATGCATCTTATTTTGCTTAGTCCGGCGGTAGCATTATAAGATGATCTCTCACTAAATTTCAAGGTACAAGTGTTCTCCCTGAGTATGCACCGTTGTTACAGTTCGTCGTGCCGAGACACCACGTGATGATCGGGTGTGATAAGCTCTACTTTCACATACAACGTGTGCAAGCCAGCTTTGCACATGCAGAATACTCGGGTTAAACTTGACGGGCCTAGCATATGCAGATATGGCCTTGGAACATTGAGACCGAAAGGTCGAGCGTGAATCATATAGTAGATATGATCAACATAGTGATGTTCACCATTGAAGACTACTCCATCTCACGTGATGATCGGACATGGTTTAGTTGATATGGATCACGTGATCACTTAGATGATTAGAGGGATGTCTATCTAAGTGGGAGTTCTTAAGTAATATGATTAATTGAGCTTTAATTTATCATGAACTTAGTACCTGATAGTATTTTGCATGTCTATGTTGTTGTAGATAAATGGCCCGTGCTGTTGTTCCGTTGAATTTTAATGCGTTCCTAGAGAAAGCTAAGTTGAAAGATGATGGTAGCAATTACACGAACTGGGTCCGTAACTTGAGGATTATCCTCATTGCTGCACATAAGAATTACGTCCTGGAAGCACCGCTAGGTGCCAAACCCGCTGCAGGAGCAACGCCAGATGTTATGAACGTCTCGCAGAGCAAAGCTGATGACTACTCGATAGTTCAGTATGCCATGCTTTACGGCTTAGAACCGGGACTTCAACGATGTTTTAAACGTCATGGAGCATATGAGATGTTCCAGGAGTTGAAGTTAATATTTCAAGCAAATGCCCGGACTGAGAGATATGAAGTCTCCAATAAGTTCTATAGCTGCAAAATGGAGGAGAATAGTTCTGTCAGTGAACATATACTCAGAATGTCTGGGTACCACAACCACTTGACTCAACTGGTAGTTAATCTTCCTGATGATAGTGTCATTGACAGAGTTCTTCAATCACTGCCACCAAGCTACAAAAGCTTCGTGATGAACTATAATATGCAAGGGATGGATAAGACAATTCCCGAGCTCTTTGCAATGCTAAAGGCTGCGGAGATAGAAATCAAGAAGGAGCATCAAGTGTTGATCGTTAACAAGACCACCCGTTTCAAGAAAAAGGGCAAAGGGGAGAAGGGGAACTTCAAGAAGAACGGCAAACAAGTTGCTTCTCAAGTGAAGAAGCCCAAGTCTGGACCTAAGCCTGAGATTGAGTGCTTCTACTGCAAAGGGATTGGTCACTGGAAGCGGAACTGCCCCAAGTATTTGGCGGAGAAGAAGGATGTCAAAGTGAAAGGTATATTTGATATACATGTTATTGATGTGTACTTAACTAATGCTCGCAGTAGCTCCTGGGTATTTGATACTGGTTCTGTTGCTAATATTTGCAACTCGAAACAGGGGCTACGAATTAAGCGAATATTGGCTAAGGACGAGGTGACGATACACGTGGGAAATGTTTCCAAAGTCGATGTGGTCACCGTCAGCATGATACCTCTACATCTACCTTCGGGATTAGTTTTAGTCCTAAATAATTGTTATTTGGTGCCAGCGTTGAGCATGAACATTATATCTGGATCTTGTTTGATGCGAGATAGTTATTCATTTAAATGAGGGAATAATGGTTGTTCTATTTATATGAGTAATATCTTTTATGGTCATGCACCCTCGATGAGTGGTCTATTTTTACTAAATCTTGATAGTAGTGATACACATGTTCATAGTATTGAAACCAAAAGATATAAGTTTAATAATGATAGTGCAACTTATTTGTGGTGCCGCCGTTTAGGTCATATTGGTGTAAAGCGCATGAAGAAACTCCATGCTGATGGGCTTTTGGAATCACTTGATGCTTGCGAACCATGCCTCATGGGCAAGATGACTAAGACTCCGTTCTCCGGAACAATGGAGCGAGCAACAGACTTGTTGGAAATAATACATACTAATGTATGCGGTCCAATGAGTGTTGATGCTCGCGGCGGGTGTCGTTATTTTCTGACCTTCACAGATGATTTGAGCAGATATGAGTATATCTACTTGATGAAACATAAGTCTAAAACATTTGAAAAGTTCAAAGAATTTTAGAGTGAAGTGGAAAATCATAGTAACAAGAAAATAAAGTTTCTACGATCTGACCATGGAGGAGAATATTTGAGTTACGAGTTTGGTCTTCATTTGAAACAATGCAGAATAGTTTCACAACTCACGCCACCCGGAACACCACAGCGAAATTGTGTGTCCGAACGTCATAATCGTACTTTACTAGATATGGTGCGATCTATGATGTCTCTTACTGATTTACCGTTATCGTTTTCGGGTTATGCTTTAGATACGGCTGCGTTCACGTTAAATAGGGCACCATCTAAATCCGTTGAGACGACACCTTATGAACTGTGGTTTGGCAAGAAAACCAAGTTGTCGTTTCTTAAAGTGTGGGGCTGTGATGCTTATGTGAAAAAGCTTCAACCTAATAAGCTCGAACCCAAATTGGAGAAATGTGTCTTCATAGGATACCCAAAGGAGACTGTTGGGTACACCTTCTATCACAGATCCGAAGGCAAGATATTCGTTGCTAAGAATTGATCCTTTATAGAGAAGGAGTTTCTCTCGAAAGAAGTGAGTGGGAGGAAAGTAGAGCTTGATGAGGTAATTGTACCTTCTCCGGAGTTGGAAATCAGTACATCACAGAAGTCAGTTCCAGTGATTCCTACACCAACTAGTGAGGAAGCTAATGATGATGTCCATGAAACTTCTGATCAAGTTACTACCGAACCTCGTAGGTCAACCAGAGTAAGATCCACACCAGAGTGGTACGGTAATCCTATTCTGGAGGTCATGTTACTTGACCATGATGAACCTACGAACTATGAGGATGCGATGATGAGCCCAGATTCCACAAAATGGCTTGAGGCCATGAAATCTGAGATGGGATCCATGTGTGAGAACAAAGTGTGGACTTTGGTTGACTTGCCTGATGATCGGCAAGCAATAGAGAATAAATGGATCTTCAAGAAGAAGACTGACGCTGACGGTAATGTTACTGTCTACAAAGCTCGACTTGTTGCGAAAGGTTTTCGACAAGTTCAAGGAGTTGACTACGATGAGACCTCACCCGTAGCGATGCTTAAGTCCGTCCGAATCATGTTAGCAATTGCCGCATTTTATGATTATGAAATTTGGCAGATGGATGTAAAAATTGCATTCCTGAATGGATTTCTGGAAGAAGATTTGCATATGATTCAACCAGAAGGTTTTATCGATCCAAAGGATGCTAACAAAGTGTGCAAGCTCCAGCGATCCATTTATGGACTGGTGCAAGCATCTCGGAGTTGAAATAAACGTTTTGATAGTGTGATCAAAGCATATGGTTTTATACAGACTTTTGGAGAAGCCTGTATTTACAAGAAAGTGAGTGGGAGCTCTGTAACATTTCTAATATTATATGTGGATGACATATTGTTGATTGGAAATGACATAGAATTTCTGGATAGCATAAAAGGATACTTGAACAAGAGTTTTTCAATGAAAGACCTCGGTGAAGCTGCTTATATATTGGGCATCAAGATCTATAGATATAGATCAAGACGCTTAATTGGACTTTCACAAAGCACATACCTTGATAAAATTTTGAAGAAGTTCAAAATGGATCAAGCACAGAAAGGGTTCTTGCCTGTATTACAAGGTGTGAAGTTGAGTCAGACTCAATGCCCGACCGCTGCAGAAGATAGAGAGAAAATGAAAGTCATTCCCTATGCTTCAGCCATAGGTTCTATCATGTATGCAATGTTGTGTACCAGACCTGATGTGTGCCTTGATATTAGTTTAGCAGGGAGGTGCCAAAGTAATCCAGGAGTGGATCTCTGGACAACGGTCAAGAACATCCTGAAATACCTGAAAAGGACTAAGGATATGTTTCTAGTTTATGGAGGTGACAAAGAGCTCATCGTAAACGGTTACGTCGATGCAAGCTTTGACACTGATCCGGATGACTCTAAGTCATAAACCGGATACGTATTTTTATTGAATGGTGGAGCTGTCAGTTGGTGCAGTTCCAAGCAGAGCGTCGTGGCGGGATCTACGTGTGAAGCGGAGTACATAGCTACTTCAGAAGCAGCAAATGAAGGAGTCTAGATGAATAAGTTCATATCCGATCTAGGTGTCATACCTAGTGCATCGGGTCCAATGAAAATCTTTTGTGACAATACTGGTGCAATTGCCTTGGCAAAGGAATCCAGATTTCACAAGAGAACCAAGCACATCAAGAGATGCTTCAATTCCATCCGCGATCAAGTCAAGGAGGGAGACATAGAGATTTGCAAGATACATACGGATCTGAATGTTGCAGACCCATTGACTAAGGCTCTCTCACGAGCAAAACATGATCAGCACCAAGACTCCATGGGTGTTAGAATCATTACTGTGTAATCTAGATTATTGACTCTAGTGCAAGTGGGAGACTGAAGGAAATATGCCCTAGAGGCAATAATAAAGTTGTTATTTATATTTCCTTATATCATGATAAATTTTTATTATTCATGCTAGAATTGTATTAACCGGAAACTTAGTACATGTGTGAATACATAGACAAACTGAGTGTCACTAGTATGCCTCTACTTGACTAGCTCGTTAATCAAAGATGGTTAAGTTTCCTAGCCATGGACATGAGTTGTCATTTGATTAACGGTATCACATCATTAGAGAATGATGTGATTGACTTGACCCATCCGTTAGCTTAGCACGATGATCATTTAGTTTGTTGCCATTGCTTTCTTCATAACTTATACATGTTCCTATGACTATGAGATTATGCAACTCCCGAATACCGGAGGAACACTTAGTGTGCTATCAAACGTCACAATGTAACCGGGTGATTATAAAGATGCTCTACGGGTGTCTCCGATGAGTGTTTGTTGAGTTGGCATAGATCGAGATTAGGGTTTGTCACTCCGATTGTCGGAGAGGTATCTCTGGGCCCTCTCGGTAATGCACATCACTAGAAGCCTTGCAAAACAATGTGACTAATGAGTTCGTTATGGGATGATGCATTACGGAATGAGTAAAGAGACTTGCTGGTAACGAGATTGAACTAGGTATTGAGATACCGACGATCGAATCTCAGGCAAGTAACATACCGATGACAAAGGGAACAACGTATGTTGTTATGCGGTTTGACTGATAAAGATCTTCGTTGAATATGTAGGAACCACTGTGAGCATCCAGGTTCCGCTATTGGTTATTGACCGGAGATGAGTCTCGATCATGTCTACGTAGTTCTCGAACCCGTAGGGTCCGCACGCTTAACGTTCGATGACGATCGGTATTATGAGTTTATGTGTTTTGATGTACCGAAGGTTGTTCGGAGTCCCGGATGTGATCACGGACATGACGAGGAGTCTCGAAATGGTCGAGACATAAATATCAATATATTGGAAGGCTATGTTTGGACATCGGAATGGTTCCGGGTGAGTTCGGGCATTTACCGGAGTACTGGGGGTTACCAGAACCCCCCGGGGAGTCAATGGGCCTTAATGGGACTTAGTGGGAGAGAGGAGGCGGCGACCAAGGTGGGGGCGCCCCTCCCAAGCCCAATCCTAATTGGGAGGGGGGCCGGCCCCCCTTTCCTTCTCTCCCTCTCCCTCTTCCTTCTTCTCCTACTACAACTAGGGAAGGGGGTGAATCCTACTCCCACCGGGAGTAGGACACCCCCTTGGGCACGCCATGGAGAGGGACGGCTCTCACCTCCTCCACTCCTTTATATACGGGGGAGGGGAGCACCCCATAGACAAACAAGTTGATTGTTTAGCCGTGTGCAGTGCCCCCCACCACAGATTTCCACCTCGCTCATATCGTTGCAGTGCTTAGGCGAAGCCCTGCGCCGGTAGCTTCATCATCACCGTCACCACATGGTTGTGCTGACGAAACTCTCCCTCGGCCTAAGCTGGATCTAGAGTTCGTGGGATGTCACCAAGCTGAACGTGTGCAGACCGCGGAGGTGCCGTACCTTTGGTGCTAGGATCGGTCGGATTGTGAGGACGTACGACTACATCAACCACGTTGTGATAACGCTTCCGCTTTCGGTCTACGAGGGTACGTAGACAACACTCTCCCCTCTCGTTGCTATGCATCACCTAGATGGATCTTGCGTGTGCGTATGAATTTTTTTGAAATTACTGTGTTCCCCAACAGTAACATGACTTCCAGAACAGGATTACCGTACCACTCTGGTGCGGAACGTACTCGGGTTGACCTATGAGGTTTGGTAGTAACTTGATCTAAAGTTCCATGATCATCATCATTACCTTCCTCTCTAGTTGGTGTAGGCATCATGGGAACGGATTTCACTGATGTGCTTCTTTCCAATTCGAGAGAAGGTACAATTACCTCATCAAGTTTCTACTTTCCTCCCACTCACTTCTTTCGAGAGAAACTCCTTCTCTAGAAAGGATCCATTCTTAGCAACAAATGTCTTGCCTTCGGATCTGTGTTAGAAGGTGTACCCAACAATTTCTTTTGGGTATCCTATGAAGACACATTTCTCCGAGTTGGGTTCGAGCTTATCAGGCTGAAGCTTTTTCACATAAGCATCGCAACCCCAAACTTTAAGAAACGATAGCTAAGGTTTCTTGCTAAACCACAGTTCATATGGTGTCGTCTCAATGGATTTAGATGGTGCCCTATTTAATGTGAATGTTGCTGTCTCTAATGCATAACGCCAAAACGATAGTGGTAAATCGGTAAGAGACATCATAGATCGCACCATATCCAATAAAGTACGGTTACGACGTTCAGACACACCATTATGATATGGTGTTCTAGGTGGCGTATGTTTGTGAAGCTATTCCACATTGTTTTAATTGAAGGCCAAACTCGTAACTCAAATATTCGCCTTCGCGGTCAGATCGTAGAAACTTTATTTTCTTGTTACAATGATTTTCCACTTCACTCTGAAATTCTTTGAACCTTTCAAATATTTCAGGCTTATGTTTCACTAAGTAGATATACCCATATCTGCTCAAATCATCTGTGAAGGTTAGAAAATAACTATACCCGCCGCGAGCCTCAACACTCATCGGACCGCATACATCGGTATGTATTTATTTCCAATAAGTCAGTTGCTCGCTCCATTGTTCCTGGAGAACGTATACTTAGTCATCTTGCCCATGAGGCGTGGTTCGCAAGCATCAAGTGATTCATAATCAAGTGATTCCAAAAGCCCATCATCATGGAGTTTCTTCATGTGCTTTACACCAATATGACCTAAAAGGCAGTGCCACAAATAAGTTGCACTATCATTATTAACTTTGCATCTTTTGGCATCAATGTTATGTGTATCACTGTGATCGAGATTCAGTAAACCATTTACATTAGATGTAAGACCATAGAAGGTTTTATTCATGTAAATAGAACAACAATTATTCTCTGACTTAAATGAATAACCGTATCGCAATAAACATGATCCAATCATATTTATGCTCAACGCAAACACCAAATAACATTTATTTAGTTCCAATACTAATCCCAAAGGTAGAGGGAGTATGCGATGGTGATCTTATCAACCTTGGAATCATTTCCAACACACACCGTCACCTCGCCCTCAACTAGTCCTTGTTCATTTTTTTATTCCTGTTTCGAGTTACTAATCTTAGCAACTGAACCGGTATCAAATACCCTGGGGTCACTATGACCACTAGTAAAATACACATCAATAACATGTATATCAAATATACCTTTGTTCACTTTGCCACCCTTCTTATCCGCCAATTATTTGGGGTTGTTCCGCTTCCAGTGGTCATTCCCTTCATAGTAGAAGCACTCAGTTTCAGGCTTTGGTCCAGCTTTGGGCTTCTTCACGGGAGTGGCAACTTTCTTGCCATTCTTTCTTGAAGTTACCTTTCTTTTCCTTTGACCCTTTTTCTCGAAACTAGTGGTCTTGTTAACCATCAACACTTGATGTTCTTTCTTGATTTCTACCTTCACTAATTTTAGCATCGCGAAGACCTCGGGAATCATTTTTGGCATCCCTTGCATATTATAGTTCATCACGAAGTTCTAGTAACTTGGTGATAGTGACTAGAGAACTCTGTCAATCACTATCTTATCTGGAAGATTAACTCCCACTTGGTTCAAGCGATTGTAGTACTCAGACATTCTGAGCACATGCTCACTGGTTGAGTTATTCTCCTCCATCTTGTAGGCAAAGTACTTGTCAGAGGTCTCATACCTCTCGACATGGACATGAGTCTGAAATACCAATTTCAACTCTTGGAACATCTCATATGCTCCATGGCGTTCAAAACATTTTTGAAGTCCTGGTTCTAAGCCGTAAAGCATGGCACACTAAACTATCAAGTAGTCATCAAATCGAGCTTGCCAAACGTTCATAACGTCTGCATCTGATCCTGCAATGGGTCCGTCACCTAGTGGTGCATCAAGGACATAATTCTTCTGTGCAGCAATGAGGATAATCCTCAGATCACGTACCCAGTCCGCATCATTGCTACTATCATCTTTCAACTTAGTTTTCTCTAGGAACATATCATAAATAAAATGGGGAAGCTATACGCGAGCTATTGATCCACAAGATAGATATGCAAATACTATCAGGACTAAGTTCATGGTAAATTAAAGTTCAATTAATCATATTACTTAAGAACTCCCACTTAGATAGACATCCCTCTAATCATCTAAATGATCACGTGATCCAAATCAACTAAACCATGTCCGATCGTCACGTGAGATGGAGTAGTTTCCAATGGTGAACATCACTATGTTGATCATATCTACTATATGATTCACGTTCGACCTTTCGGTCTCAGTGTTCTGAGGCCATATCTGCATATGCTAGGCTCGTCAAGTTTAACCCGAGTATTCTGCATGTGCAAAACTGGCTTGCACCCGTTGTATGTGAATGTAGAGCTTATCACACCCGATAATCACGTGGTGTCTCGACACAACGAACTGTAACAATGGTGCATACTCAGGGAGAACACTTATACCTTGAAATTTAGTGAGGGGTCATCTTATAATGCTACCGCCTTCTAAGGAAAATAAGATGCATAAAGGATAAACATCACATGCAATCAAAATATGTGACATGATATGGCCATCATCATCTTGTGACTTTGATCTCCATCTCCAAAGCACCGTCATGATCTCCATCGTCACTAGCTTCACACCTTGATCTCCATCGTAGCGTCGTTGTCGTCTCGCCAAATATTGCTTCCACGACTATCGCTACCGCTTAGTGATAAAGTAAAGCAATTACATGGCGATTGCATTTCATAAAATAAAGCGACAACCATAAGGCTCCTGCCAGTTGCCGATAACGATTACAAAACATGATCATCTCATACAACAATTTATATCTCATCACGGCTGGACCATATCACATCACAACATGCCCTGCAAAAACAAGTTAGACGTCCTCTACTTTGTTGTTGCAAGTTTTACGTGGCAGCTACGGGCTTCTAGCAAGAACCGTTCTTACCTACGCATAAGAACCACAAAGATTTTTCGTCAAGTGTGCTGTTTTAACCTTCAACAAGGACCGGCCGTAGTCAAACTTGATTCAACTAAAGTTGGAGAAATAGACACCCGCCAGCCACCTGTGTGCGAAGCACATCGGTAGAACCAGTCTCATGAACGCAGTCATATAATGTCGGTCCGGGCCGTTTCATCCAACTATACCGCCGAATCAAAGTAAGACGCTGTTGGTAAAGAGTATGACTATTATCGCCCACAACTCATTGTGTTCTACTCGTGCATATAACATCTACGCATAGACCTGGCTCGGATGCCACTCTTGGGGAACGCAGTATTTCAAAAATTTCCTACGATTACGCAAGATCTATCTAGGAGATGCATAGCAACGAGATGGGAGAGTGTGTCCACGTACCCTCATAGACTGACAGCGGAAGCGTTTAGTAACGCGGTTTATGTAGTCGAACATCTTCACGATCCAACCGATCCAAGTACCGAACGTACGACACCTCCATGTTCAGCACACGTTCAGCACGATGATGTCCCTCGAGCTCTTGATCCAGTTGAGGACGTGGGAGAGTTCTGTCAGCACGACGGCGTGGCGGCGGTGATGATGAAGTTACCGGCGCAGGGCTTCACCCAAGCACTACGACGATATGACCGAGGTGTGTAACTATGGAGGGGGCACCACACACGGCTAAGAGAAGACTTGGTGTGTTATTGGGGTGCCCCCTGGCCACGTATATAAAGGAGGGAGGGAGAGAGGAGGCCAACCAGGTTGGGCGCGCCAGGGGGAGTCCTACTTGGACTCCTAGTCCAAGTAGGATTCACCCCTCCCTTTTCCTTTCTTCCACCAGAGGGAAAGAAAGGAGGGGAGAAGGAGAAGGAAGGAGGGGCAGCGCCCCCACACCTTGTCCAATTCGGTTTGGGCAGGGGGAGGCGCGCTCCACCTCATGGCCCTTCTTCCCTCTCTCCACTAAAGCCCACTAAGGCCCATTAACTTCCCTGGGGGGTTCCGGTAACCTCCCGGTACTCCGGAAAAATGCCCGAACCACTCGGAACGATTCCGATGTCCAAATGCAACCTTCCAATATATGAATATTTACCTCTCGACCATTCCGAGACTCCTCGTCATTTCCGTGATCTCATCCGGGACTCCGAACAAACTTCAGTTCATCAAATCACATAACTCATAATACAAATCGTCATCGAACGTTAAGCGTGCGGACCCTACGGGTTCGAGAACTATGTAGACATGACCGAGACACATCTCCGGTCAATAACCAATAGCGGAACCTGAATGCTCATATTGGCTCCTATATATTCTATGAAGATCTTTATCGGTCAAACCACATAACAACATACGTCATTCCCTTTATCATCGGTATGTTACTTGCCCGAGATTCGATCGTCGGTATCATCATACCTAGTTCTATCTCATTACCGGCAAGTCTCTTTACTCATTCCGTAATGCATCATCCCGCAAATAACCCATTAGTCACATTGCTTTAAAGGCTTATAGTGATGTGCATTACCGAGAGGGCCCAGAGATACCTCTCCGATACTCGAAGTGACAAATCCTAATCTCGATCTATGCCAACCCAACAAACACCATTGGAGACACCTGTAGAGCATCTTTATAATCACACAGTTACGTTGTGATGTTTGATAGCACACAAGGTGTTCCTCCGGTATTCGGGAGTTGCATAATCTCATAGTCACAGGAACATGTATAAGTCATGATGAAAGCAATAGCAATAAAACTAAACGATCATTATGCTAAGCTAACGGATGGGTCTTGTCCATCACATCATTTTCTATTGATGTGATCCCGTTTATTAAATGACAACACATGTCTATGGTCAGGAAACTTAACCATCTTTGATTAACGAGCTAGTCTAGTAGAGGCATACTAGGGCCTCTCTGTTTGTCTATGTATTCACACATGTACTAAGTTTCCGGTTAATACAATTCTAGCATGAATAATAAACATTTATCATGATATAAGGAAATATAAATAACAACTTTATTATTGCCTCTAGGGCATATTTCCTTCAAAAGCTTGAGTACCAAGATGGCACAAGTGTGATTGAGCACTTGAATGTCTTCCAATGCCATATAAATCAACTTTCAGCCATGAAGATCAACTTTCGGGATGAAGTGAAAGCATTGTTGCTGCTAAGTTCCATGCTTGATAGTTGGAACACGCTTGTTGTGTCACTTAGCAATTCAGCTCTAGATGTGAAGCTCACTTTGGAGATGGTGAAGAACAGTATGCTGAATGAAGAAGCCAGAAATAAGGAAAAGGGTGATGCCTCTTCCTCTGATGCATATGTGGCTGAAACTCATGGGAAGAATGAGAACCGTGGATGCAACAATACAAGATTTCAGTAAGGTAGACATAAATCTAGGGGGAGATCAAAGTCAAAACAAAGAAAAGATATTACTTGTTTTCATTGTGGCAATCTGGGACACATAAAGAGCGAGTGTAGGAAGTAAAAAAGAGAGCTTGTAGAGGAGAAACTCACAAACAAAACTGAGCAGAAGGCTGAGAGCAGTTCAGCCATGACCGCAACAGAAGATAACTATCTAGTCATTGAAGATTGATGTCTACTATGCAACCTTCTTCTTGTAGACGTTGTTGGGCCTCCAAGTGCAGAGGTTTGTAGGATAGTAGCAAATTTCCCTCAAGTGCATGACCTAAGGTTTATCAATCCGTGGGAGGCGTAGGATGAAGATGGTCTCTCTCAAACAACCCTGCAACCAAATAACAAAGAGTCTCTTGTGTCCCCAACACACCCAATACAATGGTAAATTGTATAGGTGCACTAGTTCGGCGAAGAGATGGTGATACAAGTACAATATGGATGGTAGATATAGGTATTTGTAATCTGAAAATATAAAAACAGCAAGGTAACTAATAATAAAAGTGAGCGTAAACGGTATTGCAATGCTAGGAAACAAGGCCTAGGGTTCATACTTTCACTAGTGCAAGTTCTCTCAACAATAGTAACATAATTGGATCATATAACTATCCCTCAACATGCAACAAAGAGTCACTCCAAAGTCACTAATAAAGGAGAACAAACGAAGAGATTATGGTAGGGTAAGAAACCACCTCAAAGTTATTCTTTCCAATCAGTCCGTTGGGCTATTCCTATAAGTGTCACAAACAGCCCTAGAGTTCGTACTAGAATAACACCTTAAGACACAAATCAACCAAAACCCTAATGTCACCTAGATACTCCAATGTCACCTCAAGTATCCGTGGGTATGATTATATGATATGCATCACACAATCTCATATTCATCTATTCAACCAACACATAGAACCTCAAAGAGTGCCTCAAAGTTTCTACCGGAGAATCAAGACGAAAACGTGTGCCAACCCCTATGCATAGGTTCATGGGCGGAACCCGCAAGTTGATCACCAAAACATACATCAAGTGAATCACGTGATATCCCATTGTTCCCACAGATACGCACGGCAAGACATACATCAAGTGTTCTCAAGTCATTAAAGACTCAATCCGATAAGATAACTTTAAAGGGAAAACTCAATCCATTACAAGAGAGTAGAGAGGGAGAAGAAACATAATATCCAACCATAATAGCAAAGCTCGCGATACATCAAGATCGTGCCAAATCAGGAACACGAGAGAGAGAGAGAGATCAAACACATAGCTACTGGTACATACCCTCAGCGCCGAGGGTGAACTACTCCCTCCTCGTCATGGAGAGCGTCGGGATGATGAAGGTGGCCACCGGTGAGGGTTCCCCCCACCGGCAGGGTGCCGGAACAGGGTCCCGAGAGGTTTTTGGTGGCTACATAGGTTTGCGGCGGCGGAACTCCAGATCTATTCTGTTCCCCGAAGGTTTTAGGGTATATGGGTATATATAGGAGGAAGAAATATGTCAGGGGAGCCACAAGGGGCCCACGAGGGTGGAGGGCGCGCCCTAGGGGGGTGGGCGCACCCCCTACCTCGTGGCTCCCTTGTTTATTTCCTGACGTGCACTCCAAGTTCATAGGGGAGCTTTCCTTCCAAAAATAACTTCTCCACAAGGTTTCATTCCGTTTTGACTCCATTTGATATTCCTTTTCTTCGAAACACTGAAATAGGAAAAAACAACAATTATGGGTTGGGCCTCCGGTTAATAGGTTAGTCCCAAAAATAATATAAAAGTGGAAAATAAAGCCCAATATTGTCCAAAACAGTAGATAATGTAGCATGGAGCAATCAAAAATTATAGATACGTTGGAGACGTATCAAGCATCCCCAAGCTTAATTCCTGCTCGTCCTCGAGTAGGAAAATGAGAAAAAAGATAATTTTTGATGTGGAATGCTAGTTGGCATAATTTCAATGTAATTCTTCTTAATTGCGGTATGAATATTCACATCCGAAAGATTCAACATAAAAGTTCATATTGACATAGAAATAATAATACTTCAAGCATACTAACTAAGCAATTATGTCCTCTCAAAATAACATGGCCAAAGAAAGTTCATCCCTACAAAATCATATAGTTTAGTCATGCTCCATTTTCGTCACACAAGAATGCTCTCATCATGCACAGCCCCGATGACAAGCCAAGCAATTGTTTCATACTTTAGTAATCTCAAACCTATAAACTTTCACGCAATACATGAGCGCGAGCCATGGACATAGCACTATGGGTGGAATAGAATATGATGATGGGGGTTATGTGGAGAAGACAAAAAAGGAGAAAGTCTCACATCAACGAGGCTAATCAATGACCTATGGAGATGCCCATCGGTTGATGTTAATTCAAGGAGTAGGGATTGCCATGCAACAGATGCACTAGAGCTATAAATGTATGAAAGCTCAACAAAAGAAACTAGTGGGTGTGCATCTAACTTGCTTACTCACGAAGACCTAGGGCACTTTAGGAGGCCCATTGTTGGAATATACAAGCCAAGTTCTATAATGAAAAATTCCCACTAGTATATGAAAGTGACAAAACAAGAGACTCTCTATCATGAAGATCATGGTGCTACTTTGAAGCACAAGTGTGGTAAAAGGATAGTAGCATTGTCCCTTCTCTCTTTTTCTCTCATTTTTTGGGCCTTCTCTTTTTTTGGGGCCTTGTCTCTTTTTATGGCCTTTCTCTCCCTTTTTTTATTCCTCACTTGGGACAATGCTCTAGAAAATGATGATCATCACACTTCTATTTATTTACAACTCAATGATTACAACTCGATACTAGAACAAAATATGACTCTATATGAATGCCTCTGGCGGTGTACCGGGATATGCAATGAACCAAGAGTGACATGTATGAAAGAATTATGAATGGTGGCTTTGCCACAAATACTATGTCAACTACATGATCATGCTAAGCAATATGACAATGATGAGTATGTCATGGTAAACGGAATGGTGGAAAGTTGCATGGCAATATATCTCGGAATGGCTATGGAAATGCCATAATAGGTAGGTATGGTGGCTGTTTTGAGGAAGATATAAGGAGGTTTATGTGTGAAAGAGCGTATCATATCACGGGGTTTGGATGCACCGGCGAAGTTTTCCCCAACTCTCAATGTGAGAAAGGGCAATGCACGGTACCCAAGAGGCTAGCAATGATGGAAGGGCGAGAGTGCGTATAATCCATGGACTCAACATTAGTCGTAAAGAACTCACATACTTATTGCAAAAATCTACAAGTTATCAAAAACCAAAGCACTACGTGCACGCTCCTAGGGGGATAGATTGGTAGGAAAAGACCATCGCTCGTCCCCGACCGCCACTCGTAAAGAGGACAATCAAAGAACACCTCATGTTTCAAATTTGTTACATAACGTTTACCATACGTGCATGCTACATCACTTGCAAACTTCAACACAAGAATTTCTCAAATTCACAACTACTCAACTAGCACGACTTTGATATTATTACCTCCATATCTCAAAACAATCATCAAGCATCAAACTTCTCTTAGTATTCAAAACACTCATAAGAAAGTTTTTACTAATCTTGAATACCTAGCATATTAGGATTATTTAAGAAAATTACCATGCTATTTAAGACACTAAAAATAATCTAAGTGAAGCATGAGAGATAAACTATTTCTTCAAAATAAAACCACCATTGTGCTCTAAAAGGATATAAGCGAAGCACTAGAGCAAATGACAAACTGCTCCGAAAGATATAAGTGAAGATCAATGAGTAGTTGAATAATTATGCAACTATGTGAAGACTCTCCCATTTTAAGGATTTCAGATCTTGGTACTTTATTCAAACAGCAAGCAAAGCAAAATAAAATGACATGACGCTCCAAGCAAAACACATATCATGTGGTGAATAAAAATATAGCTCCAAGTAAAGTTACCAATGAACGAAGACGAAAGAGGGGATGCCTTCCGGGGCATCCCCAAGCTTAGACGCTTGGTTATCCTTGAATATTACCTTGGGGTGCCTTGGGCATCCCCAAGCTTAGGCTCTTGCCACTCCTTATTCCATAGTCCATCGAATCTTTACCCAAAACTTGAAAACTTCACAACACAAAACTTAACAGAAAACTCGTGAGCTCCGTTAGCGACAGAAAACAAAACATCACTTCATGGTACTGTAATGAACTCATTATTTATTTATATTGGTGTTAAAACTACTGTATTCCAACTTCTCTATGGTTTATAAACTATTTTACTAGCCATAGATTCATCAAAATAAGCAAACAACACAAAGAAAACAGAATCTGTCAAAAACAGAACAGACTGTAGTAATCTGTAACTAAAGCAAACTTCTGGAACTCCAAAAATTCTAAAATAAATTGGTGGACCTGAGGAATTTGTCTAGTAATCATCTGCAAAAAGAATCAACTAAATATCACTCTCCATTAAAAAGTTTAAGCAAATCTCGTGAGCGCTAAAGTTTCTGTTTTTTACAGCATGATCATAAAGACTTCACCCATGTCTTCCCAAAGGTTCTACTTGGCACAAACACTAATTAAAACACAAAAACACATATAAACATAAGCTAGATGGATTATTTATTACTAAACAGAACCAAAAAGCAAGAAACTAAAATAAAATTGGGTTGCCTCCCAACAAGCGCTATCGTTTAACGCCTCTAGCTAGGCATGATGATTTCAGTGATGCTCACATAAAAGATAAGAATTGAAACATAAAGAGAGCATCATGAATAATATGACTGGCGCATTTAAGTCTAACCCACTTCCTATGCATAGGGATTTTGTGAACAAACAACTTATTGGAGCAAGAATCAACTTGCATAGGAAGGTAAAACAAGCATAACTTCAAGATTTTAAGCACATAGAGAGGAAACTTGATATTATTGCAATTCCTACAAGCATATATTCCTCCCTCATAATAACTTTAAGTAGCATCATGAATGAATTCAACAATATAACCAGCACCTAAATCATTATTTTCATGATCTACTTGCATAGAAATTTTACTACTCTCCACATAAGCAAATTTGTTCTCATCAATAGTAGTGGGAGCAAACTCTACAAATTAACTATCATGTGATTGAAAATTAAGATCAAGATGACAAGTTTCATGGTTATCATTATACTTTATAGCATACGTGTCATCAAAATAATCATCAAAGAAAGTAGACATGCTTTCATCATAATAAACTTGCTCATCATAGCGTGGGGGACAAAAAATATCATCTTCATCAAACATAGCTTCCCCAAGCTTGTGGCTTTGCATATCATTAGCATCATGGATATTCAAGGAATTCATACTAACAACATTGCAATCATGCTCATCATATAAATATTTAGTGCCATACATTTTTATGCATTCTTCTTCTAACACTTTGGCACAATTTTCCTTCCCATCATACTCACGAAAGACATTAAAAACATGAAGCGTATGAGACAAACTCAATTCCATTTTTTTGTAGTTTTCTTTTATAGACTAAACTAGTGCTAAAACAAGAAAAAAAAGATTCCACTTCAAGATCTAAAGATATACCTTCAAGCACTCACCTCCCCGGCAACGGCGCCAGAAACTGCTTGATGTCTACTACGCAACCTTCTTCTTGTAGACGTTGTTGGGCCTCCAAGTGCAGAGGTTTGTAGGACAGGAGCAAATTTCCCTCAAGTGGATGACCTAAGGTTTATCAATCCGTGGGAGGCGTAGGATGAAGATGGTCTCTCTCAAACAACCCTGCAACCAAATAACAAAGAGACTCTTGTGTCCCCAACACACCCAATACAATGGTAAATTGTATAGGTGCACTAGTTCGGCGAAGAGATGGTGATACAAGTGCAATATGGATGGTAGATATAGGTATTCGTAATCTGAAAATATAAAAACAGCAAGGTAACTAATAATAAAAGTGAGCGTAAACGGTATTGCAATGCTAGGAAACACGGCCTAGGGTTCATACTTTCACTAGTGCAAGTTCTCTCAACAATAATAACATAATTGGATCATATAACTATCCCTCAACATGCAACAAAGAGTCACTCCAAAGTCACTAATAGAGGAGAACAAACGAAGAGATTATGGTAGGGTACGAAACCACCTCAAAGTTATTCTTTCCAATCAATACGTTGGGCTATTCCTATAAGTGTCACAAACAGCCCTAGAGTTCGTACTAGAATAACACCTTAAGACACAAATCAACTAAAACCCTAATGTCACCTAGAATCTCCAATGTCACCTCAAGTATCCGTGGGTATGATTATACGATATGCATCACACAATCTCAGATTCATCTATTCAACCAACACATAGAACCTCAAAGAGTGCCCCAAAGTTTCTACCGGAGAATCAAGACGAAAACGTGTGCCAACCCCTATGCATAGGTTCATGGGCGGAACCCGCAAGTTGATCACCAAAACATACATCAAGTGAATCACGTGATATCCCATTGTCACCACAGATATGCATGGCAAGACATACATCAAGTGTTCTCAAGTCATTAAAGAATCAATCCGATAAGATAACTTCAAAGGGAAAACTCAATCCATTACAAGAGAGTAGAGGGGGAGAAGAAACATAAGATCCAACTATAATAGCAAAGCTCGCGATACATCAAGATTGTGCCAAATCAAGAACACGAGAAAGAGATCAAACACATAGGTACTGGTACATACCCTCAACCCCGAGGGTGAACTACTCCCTCCTCGTCATGGAGAGCGCCGAGATGATGAAGATGGCCACCGGTGAGGGTTCCCCCCTCCGGCAGGGTGTCGGAACAGGGTCCCGAGAGGTTTTTGGTGGCTACAGAGGCTTGCGGCGGCGGAACTCCAGATCTATTCTGTTCCCCGAAGGTTCTAGGGTATATGGGTATATATAGGAGGAAGAAATACGTCAGGGGAGCCACGAGGGGCCCACAAGGGTGGAGGGCGTGCCCTAGGGGGTGGGCGCGTCCCCTACCTCGTGTCTCCCTCGTTTGTTTCCTGACGTGCACTCCAAGTTCATCGGGTAGCTTTCCTTCCAAAAATAACTTCTTCAGAAGGTTTCATTCCGTTTTGACTTCGTTCGATATTCCTTTTCTTTGAAACGCTGAAATAGGCAAAAAACAACAATTCTGGGCTGGGCCTCCGGCTAATAGGTTAGTCCCAAAAATAATATAAAAGTGGATAATAAAGCCCAATATTGTCCAAAACAGTAGATAATATAGCATGGAGCAATCAAAAATTATAGATACGTTGGAGACGTATCAAAGATGAAGATTGCTATAGTAATGTTTGTGATGATGCCATGAGTCGGGTTGTGGATTCAGGTGCGTCCTTCCACATCACATCACGGGGTATTTCACATCTTACACTAGTGGTGTTACTGGCCAAGTGAGGATGGGAAATAGTGGTCCATCAGCAATTATTGGCAAGGGCTCTATATGCATTGAAACAAACACATGTTGAAGATTGGGGCTCGACTATGTGAGGCATGTTCCCGACATAAGGCTGAATTTGTTGTCAGTGGGCAAGCTTGATGACATAAAACGTTCTAGTTATTTTGGTGAAGGAAAATTGAAGCTTACCAAAGGCTCTTTGATTGTGGCTCGAGGAATTAGGCAAGGTAATCTCTATGTGACTAAAACCAAGTTGTGCAATGAGGTGTTGAACATTGCTGAAAAAGACACTTTGGTTGAATTGTGGCACAAGAGGCTTGGGAATATGAGTGAGAAGGGCATGCATGCTCTTGCTCGCATGGAGTACCTTCCTGAGTTGAAAGGCATATCCTTGAAACCCTGTGCACATTGTTTAGCTGGCAAACAACATAGGGTTGCATTTTACACTTCCTCCACATCATGTAGAAAATCTTCTTGATATTTTGCACACTGATGTTTGCTCCATGAATGAGAAATCTCATGGTGGAGTATTATACTTTATGACTTTTATTGATGACCATTTCAGAAAGATTTTTGTGTATGTGCTGAAACACAAATACCAGACGCTTGAAGCCCTCAAGGAGTTCCATGCCAAAGTTGAGAGAGAAACTGTCAGGAAATTGAAGTGCGTGAGATCAGATAATTGTGGTGAATACAGAGGTCCTTTTGAAAGGTATTGCAGAAAGTTTGGCATCAGGCTTGAGAAGATTCCACCAAAGAAAACTCAGCTGAATGGTCTTGCAGAGAGAATGAACAGGACACTCACAGAGAGGGTTGCAGCTATGCTCTCTCATGCTCATTTATCTAATTCTTTTTGGGCTGAAGCATTGATAAATGCTATGTATGTGTTTAACCTATCTCCCTCAGTTCCTCTTGCAGGTGATATTCCTCAGAGAGTTTGGTCAGGGAAGGAGGTATCATACAAGCACTTGAAGGTCTTTGGTTGTAGGGCATTTGTACATGTTCCAAAGGACGAGAGATCCAAGCTTGATAGCAAGAAAAAGCAGTGCATCTACCTTAGCCAACCAAGTGAAGAGTTTGGCTATAGGTTGTGAGATCCAGCAAATAGGAAGATCGTGAGAAGCCGAGGATGAAACAATAAAAGATATTGGGGAACTAGAGAAGCCAATGACCAGCACACCTCAGGTTGACATGGATCCAATCCGTCCTCCTCTTGTGCATGACAATCATGGGGGAGATGATGACAATAAAGACAGTGAAGATGCCACTGATCAAGGCAGTACAAGTCAAAGTGACGAGCAGCCATCAAGTGATGATGATGATGAAGTTGGTAATGATGATGCCAACGAAAATCCACCTGAATCACCACCAGTGCAGCAGCAAAGAAGAAGTGAAAGAGGTCACATTCCTTCTTCTAAGTATCCATCATATCAATATGTGTTGATGAAAGATGCAGGTGAGCCATCATGCTATTAGGAGGCAATGTCTTATGAGAACAAAGAAGAATGGTCAGAAGCCATGTAGGATGAGATGAATTCCCTGTATGAGAATGATACTTTTGAGTTGGTGAATCTGCCAAAGGGCAAGAAAGCACTCAGGAACAAGTGGGTGTACAAAGTGAAGACTAAAGAAAACACCTCACATCCAAGGTACAAGGCCAGATTGATTGTGAAAGGATTTAGTCAGAAAAAAAGGCATTAATTATGATGAGATATTCTCTCTGGTGGTCAAGATGTCTTCGATCCAAGTTGTGCTTGGCATGGCTGCCACCATGGACCTGGAGATTGAACAACGTTACTTGTACTGCCTTGATCAGTTGCATCTTCACTGTCTTCAGTGTCATCATCTCCCCCATGATTGTCATGCACAAGAGGAAGACGGATTGGATCCATGTCAACCTGAGGTGTGCTGGTCATTGGCTTCTCTAGTTCCCCAATATCTTTTATTGTTTCATCCTCGGCTTCTCACGATCTTCCTATTTGCTGGATCTCACAACCTGTAGCCAAACTCTTCACTTGGTTGGCTAAGGTAGATGCACTGCTTTTTCTTGCTATCAAGCTTGGATCTCTCGTCCTTTGGAACATGTAGAAATGATAATGATGAAGAAGTTGGTAATGATGATGCCAACGAAAATCCACCTGAATCACCACCAGTGCAGCAGCAAAGAAGAAGTGAAAGAGGTCACATTCCTTCTTCTAAGTATCCACCACATCAATATGTGTTGATGAAAGATGCAGGTGAGCCCTCATGCTATTAGGAGGCAATGTCTTATGAGAACAAAGAAGAATGGTCAGAAGCCATGTAGGATGAGATGAATTCCCTGTATGAGAATGATACTTTTGAGTTGGTGAATCTGCCAAAGGGCAAGAAAGCACTCAGGAACAAGTGGGTGTACAAAGTGAAGACTAAAGAAAACACCTCACATCCAAGGTACAAGGCCAGATTGATTGTGAAAGGATTTAGTCAGAAAAAAAGGCATTAATTATGATGAGATATTCTCTCTGGTGGTCAAGATGTCTTCGATCCAAGTTGTGCTTGGCATGGCTGCCACCATGGACCTGGAGATTGAACAACGTTACTTGTACTGCCTTGATCAGTTGCATCTTCACTGTCTTCAGTGTCATCATCTCCCCCATGATTGTCATGCACAAGAGGAAGACGGATTGGATCCATGTCAACCTGAGGTGTGCTGGTCATTGGCTTCTCTAGTTCCCCAATATCTTTTATTGTTTCATCCTCGGCTTCTCACGATCTTCCTATTTGCTGGATCTCACAACCTGTAGCCAAACTCTTCACTTGGTTGGCTAAGGTAGATGCACTGCTTTTTCTTGCTATCAAGCTTGGATCTCTCGTCCTTTGGAACATGTAGAAATGATAATGATGAAGAAGTTGGTAATGATGATGCCAACGAAAATCCACCTGAATCACCACCAGTGCAGCAGCAAAGAAGAAGTGAAAGAGGTCACATTCCTTCTTCTAAGTATCCACCACATCAATATGTGTTGATGAAAGATGCAGGTGAGCCCTCATGCTATTAGGAGGCAATGTCTTATGAGAACAAAGAAGAATGGTCAGAAGCCATGTAGGATGAGATGAATTCCCTGTATGAGAATGATACTTTTGAGTTGGTGAATCTGCCAAAGGGCAAGAAAGCACTCAGGAACAAGTGGGTGGTGACCTAGAGGAGGAGATATACATGGAGCAACCAGAAGGATTCATGGTTGCAGGCAAGGAGCACTTAGTTTGCAAATTGAAGAAAAGCTTGTATGGCTTGAAGCAAGCTCCTCGGCAGTGGTACAAGAAGTTTGAGTCTTTTATGACTGGGCTTGGTTACCATAAAGCACAACCTAATCATCGTGTCTTTATGAAGAGGCATGCCGAGGGTGACTTCATTATTCTCTTGTTGTATGTTGATGATATGTTGATTGTTGGAAATGGCACAAACAGGATTGCTCTCCTCAAGAAGGCATTGAGTAAATCATTTTCCATGAAGGATTTAGGACCAACTAATCAAATACTTGGCATGAAGATCTCCCGTGATAGATCAAAGAAGCTGCTTTGGCTCTCAGAGGAAAGATACATTGAGAAGGTACTTGAAAGGTTCAATATGAAAGATGCAAAATATGTTATGTCTCCACTTGCAGACCATCACAAACCGAATTCTAAACAATGTCCTACAAGCAAGAAGGAGAAATAAGAAATGAGGAAAGTACCTTACCAATCTGTTGTGGGCAGTTTGATGTATGCCATGGTATGCACTAGGCCTGACATTGCCTATGTAGTTGGAGTTATTAGCAGGTTCATGACAAATCCAGGAAAATTTCAATGGGAAGCAGTGAAGTGAATTCTCAGGTATCTCAAGGGTACTTCTGCATCTTGTTTATGCTTTGGAAGTGGTGACCCTGTATTGCAGGGCTATATAGATGCAGATAATGCAGGTGAAGAGGATCGCAGGAAGTCCACATCTGGATACCTGATGACTTATGTAGGGGGAGCAGTGTCATGGCAATGAAGATTGCATAAATGTGTTTCTACATCAACTACAGAAGCTGAGTACATTGCAGCAGTTGATGCTGGCAAGGAAGTTTCGTGGATGAAGAACTTCTTGCAAGAGCTCAACATGAAGCAAGAGAAGTATGTTCTATTTTGTGACAGTCAAAGTGCTATTCATCTTGCGAAGAATTTAAGCTATCACTCTTGAACGGAACACATTGATATGAGGTATCACTGGATTTGAGATGTTGTGAGTTCCAAGTTGCTGAAACTTGAGAAGATCCATACCGACGACAATGGTTTGGATACGATGACCAAGATATTGCCAAATGAGAAGCTACAAGCATGTTGTAAGGTAGCGGGCATGGCCGTGCCCCCTCATGAGTCAGAAGGGGAGATTTGTTGGGATATCCTCCTCATGTGGGCTGTGAGGAGATGACCACTTGAGGCCTTTTTTAGGCAGCCCAAAGAGGTGCAGAAGCCCACTACCCATTAGGGTTATGACCTAGGGTCATTTTGAACTTTGCACGTGAGCGAATGGGGATGCTTTACCCTCCATCCAGCAGCCACCATCAAGAGTGATGCAAATCAGTTCGTCCTCCAAGAGATAAAGGGAAGAATAGGAAGATTGAAGGAAGAAGCAAAGGTAGCTCCTCCCCAAGGTTGTGATGGTCCAGATCCATTACCTTGTCTCCTTCAAGTTTCGGTTCCGTTATCTTTGGTGAGATTGTTCCCAACCCCTAGTTTTTGAGCTCCAAATATTTTTGTGTTCATCCAAGATTCAGAAATCTTGATGCATGAGACCTCTAGTGCTATCTAGAGAAGGACCATTGGAGTGTCGCAGAGCGATAGGCGCGGCGCGCCGCACAGCAAGAGCGGATCCATCGGCGCTTGCCTGCTGTCGACACGGCATCGCAGATGGGTACACGTCCCGTCAGTACCCCCATTCCTTGCCAGGATTGGGCAGAGGCCCTCAGCGCCGTACTTGCACCAGAGGCCGGCCGCGCCGTACTTGCACCGAACGCCCGCCGCACCGTTCGCATGGGTGCCGCCGTTCGCCTTGTCTGCGGCCCGCTGGATGCCAATGCACTGGTCCGTAGGCTCGACCGCCTCCTTGGCCCAGGTGTCCATCTGGGCGCAGTAGAGGAACATGGTCGTCGCATCCTTGGAGCTCGACATCGCGCTCCAGATGTACCGCGAGCGTGTCGACCGCTTGAACGAACGCCTGCATGAGTTCAAGCAGAGCCAAGAGCTACCCTAGGCAAGAGTTGCTGGTCATGGTCTCATGGACACATTTTATTTTGAAAAGTCGTTTCGACGTGGATAACTATTTATTCACAGCAATCATATTATTGATCTGTTGATTGCTCCGTTTCAATATGTGTACTCTGTTTTCCATTCTTATATGTTCTGTTTCAATGTGTGTATATACGCTTTCCATTCTGTATATGTGGATGATAACAGCTAGATTCAAATTAGTATACAAAAATAGATAGAAAATGGAATTCATAATATATATATATATATTAATTTTTCATTAGTTCATCACAGAACATATATATATATATATATATATATATATATATATATATATATATATATATATATATATATATATATAAAATTTTCATCACATATACGTGATGATACTTAACTACTAGGTACAATGCATAAAATTGAAAACGAACAATACTAAAACTAGTAATCCCTCCTGGGGCCAGTATTCCGGTAGCCCCTCGCCAGCAACTCCCTGGTGCGCGGCGTCTTCCCAGTGCAGAGGCAGTACTCCGACTCCTCCGCCTCGAGCGCTTGACGTATCGATCTGCCTCTTGCTGGCGGACGCGCGCGGCCGATCGTTCGATTTCGTTGGGCACCCACCGGAGCTCCTCGTCGGTGGTATGCTGGAACTTATCGGCCCACCTCCACGCAACGACGAGGCGCCCAGCGCCTATGACCTTCCTAGCGAAGTACCCGTCTTCGTACACCTCCTCGGCACGACGACGCGCCCGCCCCCAAAGCTCCATGATACGTCTCCAACGTATCTATATTTTTTGATTGCTCCATGCTACTTTATCTACTGTTTTGGACTATATTGGGCTTTATTTTCCACTTTTATATTATTTTTGGGACTAACCTATTAACCGGAGGCCCAGCCCAGAATTGCTGTTTTTTTTTCTATTTCAGAATTTCGAGGAAACCGAATATCAAACGGAGTCCAAACGGAATGAAACCTTCGGGAACGTGATCTTCTCACCAAACGTGATCCAGGAGACTTGGACCCTACTCCAAAAAGTTTCCAGGGAGGTCACGAGGGTGGAGGGCGCGCCCCCCCTGGGCGCGCCCCCTGCCTCGTGGGCCCCTCGGAGCTCCACCGACGTGCTCCTTCCTCCTATATATACCTACGTGCCCCCATTAGACCAGAGCAGGAGCCAAAAACCTAATTCCACCGCCGTAACTTCCTGTATCCACGAGATCCCATCTCGGGGCCTGTTCCGGAGCTCCGCCGGAGAGGGCATCCATCACGGAGGGCTTCTACATCAACACCATAGCCCTTCCGATGAAGTGTGAGTAGTTTACTTCAGACCTTCGGGTCCATAGCTAGTAGCTAGATGGCTTCTTCTCTCTTTTTGGATCTCAATACAATGTTCTCCCCCTCTCTCGTGGAGATCTATTCGATGTAATCTTCTTTTTATGGTGTGTTTGTTGAGACCGATGAATTGTGGGTTTATGTCCAACTTATCTATGAATAATATTTGAATCTTCACTGAATTCTTTTATGTATGATTGAGTTATCTTTGCAAGTCTCTTCGAATTATCCGTTTGGTTTGGCCAACTAGATTGGTAGTTCTTGCAATGGGAGAAGTGCATGGCTTTGGGTTCAATCTTGCGGTGTCCTTACTCAGTGACAGAAAGAGTTGCAAGGCACGTATTGTATTGTTGCCATCGAGGATAACAAGATGGGGTATTTATCATATTGCATGAATTTATTCCTCTACATCATGTCATCTTGCTTAAGGCGTTACTCTGTTTTTAACTTAATACTCTAGATGCATGCTGGATAGCGGTCGATGAGTGGAGTAATAGTAGTAGATGCAGGCAGGAGTCGGTCTACTTGTCACGGGCGTGATGCCTATATACATGATCATACCTAGATAACCTCATAACTATGTTCAATTCTATCAATTGCTCAACAGTAATTTGTTCACCCACCGTAGAATATCTATGCTCTTGAGAGAAGCCATTAGTGAAACCTATGGCCCCCGGGTCTATTCTCATCATATCAATCTCCATTACTTTATTTTACTTGTTTTGCTTTTACTTTTCACTTTGCATCTTTATACCAAAAATACCAAAAATATTATCTCTATCAGATCTCACTCTCGTAAGTGACCGTGAAGGGATTGACAACCCCTAAGCGTTGGTTGCGAGTTGCTACCGTTTTGTGCAGGTACGAGGGACTTGCGCGTGACCTCCTACTGGATTGATACCTTGGTTCTCAAAAACTGAGGGAAATACTTACGCTACTGTGTTGCATCACCCCCTCCTCTTCGGGGAAAACCAACGCTAGCTCGAGACGTAGCACTCCACCGCCTCCTTTTTCCAGGCGGCATCATGGGCTTCACAGGCCGCCTGGTACCTGGCTTCCTCCTCCACCATCTCCTTCTTGAACGCCACTTGCCTGGCTTTCTCAGCCGGCGACAGCAATTTCCACATACAAAGATTGTACTGGCCCCAAAACCAATCCAAAGTGGGTCCGGCGCAACCTCGTCAGGCGGCGCGTAGGGGTCCTCGTCGCTGCTAATCGAGTCAGCGTCCTGGGGGGGGCGGCGACTCCTCGTCGGCGCGTGGGTAGACCGGCGGCGCCATGGCAGAGGTTTGAGAGAGAGAGAGAGAGGGAGAGGGCAACAAGGGGGGGATGTAGATGAGAATGCAGGCGGGACGATGTGAGCAAGGTAGTATTTATTGGTGGCCAGAATCTTGATCGAAGGGGACAGTACACACGCCGGTAGCCGGAATTTACAAGTACTGTAGTTTGAATTACACACGATTCCCGCAACAAAATCCGTGTGTGAACATAATAGCTAACAGTTTCCAATACAGAACCGTGTCTGATTAATGATCTCCGCCAATCACCTACCAAACCTCAAGCCGCGAGTACGAGGGACTTGCGTGTGACCTCCTACTGGATTGATACCTTGGTTCTCAAAAACTAAGGGAAATACTTACGCTACTATGCTGCATCACCCCCTCCTCTTCAGGGAAAACCAACGCTAGCTCGAGACGTAGCAAGAAGGATTTCTGGCGCCGTTGCTGGGGAGGCCTACGCAAAAGTCAACATACCAAGTACCCATCACAATCTCTATCTCTCGCATTACATTATTTGCCATTTGCCTATCGTTTTCCTCTCCCCCACTTCACCCTTGCCATTCTATTCGCCCTCTCTTTCCCAATCTCCTCCTCCTTTTCCATTTTGCCTTTTGTTTGCTCGTGTGTTAGTTTGCTTACCTGTCGCTATGTCGAATTCCTTATCCGCTCCTATGTCTCCCGAGTTTGAAGTTCTTCACTTCAAGCAACGGCAAGGAGAAAACTTAAAAGATGCTTGGTATAGGATGATGGAATCTTATCGTAAGTGCACCCTAGAGGTGAACTTTAGAATTCTTCTTCGCAATTTTTATGTTGGGTTAAACATGACGCATAGACAACTCTTGGATTGCATGGCCAAGGGAAATTTCATTAATATTGATCCCGGTATTGCGCATGATATTATAGAGGGAATAATGGGAACACCACCCCAAAAGGGAGGATCTCATCCTACCCAGGAATAAACCCAAGTGTTTGAGAAGATTTGCGAAGTAACAAAGATTTTACAAAAGTCTCTTGAGCCTCTTAAAAATATTAGCGGAAATCTTAACCATATGAATATGTTGATTACTTTTTGCAATAAACGGTTGGATTCTTTAGACCTAAAAATTTCTGAGTATGAAGGGAAGAGGGAAGAACCCCCCGGATTCGAGCATGACTCCGCTAAAAAGTTGAAAATTAAAGATGGCAATACCTAGATCTATCCTTCCTTTTATGCCTAGCTAGGGGCGTTAAACGATAGCGCTTGTTGGGAGGCAACCCAATTTTATTTTGTGTTTTTTGTTTTTGGTTCTGTTTAGGAATAAATAATCCATCTAGATTCTGTTTATATGTGGTTTTATCTTTTAATTAGTGTTTGTTCCAAGTTAAACCTATTAGATCTTCTTGGAAGATAGTTATTTGATCTTGCTGTAATTTCCAGAATCTTTGTGCTCAGTGCCCGAATTGTTAAAAATCACCAGAACTTGATAAAATAGTTATTCCAGTTGCTGCTGATCAATAAACAAATTGCCCAGGTCGTCTAATTTTGGTACAATTTTTCGGGTTCCAGAAGTTTGCGTTAGTAACAGATTACTACAGACTGTTCTGTTTTTGACAGATTCTGTTTTGCGTGTGTTGTTTGCTTATTTTGATGAATCTATGGCTAGTAAAATAGTTTATAAACCATAGAGAAGTTGGAATACAGTAGGTTTAACACCAATACAAATAAATAACAAGTTCACTACAGTACCTTAAAGTAGTCTTTTGTTTTCTTTCTCTAACGGAGCTCACGAGATTTCTATTGAGTTTTGTGTTGTGAAGTTTTCAAGTTTTGGGTGAATTCTTTTGATGGATTATGGAACAAGGAGTGGAAAGAGCCTAAGCTTGGGGATGCCCATGGCACCCCAAAGATAATCCAAGGACACCAAAAAGTCAAAGCTTGGGGATGCCCTGGAAGGCATCCCCTCTTTCGTCCACTTCCATCGGTAATTTACTTGGAGCTATATTTTTATTCACCACATGATATGTGTTTTGCTTGGAGCGTCTTGTATTATTTGTGTCTTTGCTTGTTAGTCTACCACAATCATCCTTGCTGTACACGACTTTTGAGAGAACCATGCATGAATTGAAATTTGTTAGAATACTCTATGTGCTTCACTTATATCTTTTGAGCTTGATAGTTTACTCTATGTGCTTCACTTATATCTTTTTGAGCGTGATAATTTTTGCTCTAGTGCTTCACTTGGATCTTTTAGAGCACGGTGGTGGATTGTTTTAAAGAAACTTGATCTCTCATGCTTCACTTAGATTATTTTGGGAGTCATTAATAGCATGGTAATTTGCTTAATGTTAATATACTTGATATTCAAGATATGTGAAACTTTCTTTTTAGTGGGTTGAATACTAAGATAAGTTTGATGCTTGATAATTGTTTTGAGATATGGAGGTGATAATATCATAGTCGTGCTAGTTGAGTAGTTTTGAATTTGATAAATACTTGTGTTGAAGTTAGCTAGTCCCGTAGCATGCACGTATGGTTAAAGTTGTGTAACAAATTTGAAGCATGAAGTGT
The DNA here is from genome assembly GCA_032464435.1 of Aegilops umbellulata. NCBI lineage: Eukaryota > Viridiplantae > Streptophyta > Magnoliopsida > Poales > Poaceae > Aegilops > Aegilops umbellulata. The sequence goes on from CP136056.1 coordinate 79,357,228, forward strand.
ACCTGGCTTGTGCATCCTTATCATGGCGGTCGGGGACGAGCGATGGTCTTTTCCTACCAATATATCCCCCTAGGAGCATGCGCGTAGTACCTGATTTTTGATGACTTCTAAATTTTTGCAATAAGTATATGAGTTCTTTTGACTAATGTTGAGTCCATGGATTATACGCACTTTTACCTTTCCGCCATTTGCTAGCCTCTTCGGTACCGTGCATTGCTCTGTCTCACATTGAGAGTTGGTGCAAACTTCGCCGGTGCATCCAAACCCCGTGATATGATACGCTCTTTCACACATAAACCTCCCTATATCTTCCTCAAAACAGCCACCATACCTACCTATCATGGCATTTCCATAGCCATTCCAAGATATATTGCCATGCAACTTCCACCACCATCATCATCATGACATGCTTTACTTTTGTCATATTGCCATTGCATGATCTTGTAGTTGACATCGTATTTGTGGCAAAGCCACCATGCATTATTTTTCATACATGTCACTCTTGATTCATTGCACCATCCCGGTACACCGCCGGAGGCATTCATAATAGAGTCATATCTTGTTCTAGTATCGAGTTGTAATCATTATGTTGTAATCAATAGAAGTGTGATGATCATCATTATTAGAGCATTGCCCAATCAAAAAAAAGAGAAAGGCCAAAAAAAGGCCCAAAAAAAGAGAAAATAAAAAGGGCAATGCTACTATCTCTTTTTCCACACTTGTGCTTCAAAGTAGCACCTTGTTCTTCATGTAGTGAGTCTCATATATTGTGCTTCAAAGTAGCACCATGATTTTCATATAGTGAGTCTCATAAGTTGTCTTGTTCATACTAGTGGGAATTTTTCATTATAGAACTTGGCTTGTATATTCCAACGATGGGCTTCCTCAAAATCCCTAGGTCTTCATGAGCAAGCAAGTTGGATGCACACCCACTAGTTTTCTTTTGTTGAGCATTCTTAGCTCTAGTGCATCCGTTGCATGGCAATCCCTACTCCTTGCATTAACATCAATTGATGGGCATCTCCATAGCTCATCGATTAGCCTCGTTGATGTGAGACTTTCTCCTTTTTTGTCTTCTCCACACAATCCCCATCATCATATTCTATACCACCCATAGTGCTATGTCCATGGCTCGCGCTCATGTATTGCGTGAAGGTTGAAAAAGTTTGAGATTATTTGAGTATGAAACAATTGCTTGGCTTGTCATCGGGGGTATAGAAGTTGGGAACATCTTTGTGTGACGAAAATGAAGCATAGCCCAACTATATGATTTTGTAGGGATGAACTTCCTTTGGCCATGTTATTTTGAGATGACATAATTGTTTGATTAGTATGCTTGAAGTATTATCATTTTAATGTCAATATGAACTTTTGTCTTGAACCTTTCGGATCTGAATATTCATACCATGATTAAGAAGATTTACATTGAAATTATGCCAAAGTATCACTCCGCATCAAAAATTCTCTTTTTATCATTTACCTAATCGACGACGAGCAGGAATTAAGCTTGGGGATGCCTGATACGTCTCCAACGTATCTATAATTTTTTATTGCTCCATGCTACTTTATCTACTGTTTTGGACTATATTGGGCTTTATTTTCCACTTTTATATTATTTTTGGGACTAACCTGTTAACCGGAGGCCCAGCCCAGAATTGTTGTTTTTTGCCTATTTCAGTATTTTGAGGAAACAGAATATCAAATGGAGTCCAAACGGAATGAAACCTTCGGGAACGTGATCTTCTCACCAAACGTGATCCAGGAGACTTGGACCCTACTCCAAAAAGTTTCCAGGGAGGTCACGAGGGTGGAGGGCGCGCCCCCCTGGGCGTGCGCCCTGCCTCATGGGCCCCTCGGAGCTCCACCGACGTGCTCCTTCCTCCTATATATACCTACGTACCCCCATTAGACCAGAGCAGGAGCCAAAAACCTAATTCCACCGCCGCAACTTCCTGTATCCACGAGATCCCATCTTGGGGCCTGTTCCGGAGCTCCGCCGGAGAGGGCATCCATCATGGAGGGCTTCTACATGAACACCATAGCCCTTCGGATGAAGTGTGAGTAGTTTACTTCAGACCTTCGGGTCCATAGCTAGTAGCTAGATGGCTTCTTCTCTCTTTTTGGATCTCAATACAATGTTCTCCCCCTCTCTCGTCGAGATCTATTCGATGTAATCTTCTTTTTGCGGTGTGTTTGTTGAGACCGATGAATTGTGGGTTTATGATCCAACTTATCTATGAATAATGTTTGAATCTTGTTTGAATTCTTTTATGTATGATTGAGTTATCTTTGCAAGTCTCTTCGAATTATCCATTTGGTTTGGCCAACTAGATTGGTAGTTCTTGCAATGGGAGAAGTGCATGGCTTTGGGTCCAATCTTGCGGTGTCCTTACTCAGTGACAGAAAGAGTTGCAAGGCACGTATTGTATTGTTGCCATCGAGGATAACAAGATGGGGTATTTATCATATTGCATGAATTTATTCCTCTACATCATGTCATCTTGCTTAAGGCGTTACTCTGTTTTTAACTTAATACTCTAGATGCATGCTGGATAGCGGTCGATGAGTGGAGTAATAGTAGTAGATGCAGGCAGGAGTCGGTCTACTTGTCATGGACGTGATGCCTATATACATGATCATACCTAGATAACCTCATAACTATGCTCAATTCTATCAATTGCACAACAGTAATTTGTTCACCCACCGTAGAATATCTATGCTCTTGAGGGAAGCCACTAGTGAAACCTATTGCCCCCGGGTCTATTCTCATCATATCAATCTCCATTACTTTATTTTACTTGTTTTGCTTTTACTTTTCACTTTGCATCTTTATACCAAAAATACCAAAAATATTATCTCTATCAGATCTCACTCTCGTAAGTGACCGTGAAGGGATTGACAACCCCTAAGCGTTGGTTGCGAGTTGCTACCGTTTTGTGCAGGTACGAGGGACTTGCGCGTGACCTCCTACTGGATTGATACCTTGGTTCTCAAAAACTGAGGGAAATACTTACGCTACTGTGCTGCATCACCCCCTCCTCTTCGGGGAAACCAACACTAGCTCGAGACGTAGCACTCCACCGCCTCCTTTTTCCAGGCGGCATCATGGGCTTCCCAGGCCGCCTGGTACCTGGCTTCCTCCTCCACCATCTCCTTCTTGAACGCCACTTGCCTGGCTTTCTCAGCCGGCGGCAGCAATTTCCACATACAAAGATTGTACTGGCCCCAAAACCAATCCAAAGTTGGGGGGTCCGGCGCAACCTCGTCAGGCGTCGCGTAGGGGTCCTCGTCGCTGCTAATCGAGTAAGCGTCCTGGGGGGGCGGCGACTCCTCGTCGACGCGTGGGTAGACCGGCGGCGCCATGGCAGAGATTTGAGAGAGAGAGAGAGAGAGAGAGAGAGGGAGAGGGCAACAAGGGGAGGATGTAGATGAGAATGCAGGCGGGACGATGTGAGCAAGGTAGTATTTATTGGTGGCCCGAATCTAGATCGAAGGGGACAGTACACACACCGGTCGCCAGAATTTACGAGTACTATAGTTTGAATTACACACGATTCCCGCAGCAAAATCCGTGTGTGAACATAATATCTAACGGTTTCCAATACAGAACCGTGTCTGATTAATGATCTCCGCCAATCACCTACCAAACCTCAAGCCGCGAGATAGAGTGCCAATCGTGTGGGGGACGGTTGTCTTGCCAAATCTTTACATTTTCTTTTTTGAACACCAGATATTTACATCTTCTGATGATTTTTAACTCGCACACAAGTACACAAAAATATGACTTTTCAAACCGTTATGGTTAGGCGTTGCATGTAGATCTAGTTCAAATTTGAATTACGGTCATTAAATGGTTAGAAAATCACTTAAAATGTCTTTAAACGGTCAAATGACCCCTGAAATTTTCCAAATTTTCACATGCCAGTTGTATTAGTGCATGTTAAACGTAGGAAAAAAATTTGAAGGCCGTAAGAGGAAGCTATCTCCCGTTCGTCAACAAACATGCATTGTTCCCTCTCGAAACCACGAACCTTCTACAAGTTGCTCCGGTTTGTGATGGGTGTGTGTCCAAACATTCATCAAACATGCCAATTTCTTTACCACATCATCTTGGTGGCATGACATTAAATCAAGCAAGGTTTCATGTTTTTCTGATATTTTTTTTAATTTTTTGGAATTAAAATGCCATGGCATGCACTCCATGCATGTGCCCATGCCTTGAGACCAATATGTTTGAAAATTCCTTACAATTTACTGCACATGGAATTAACTCGCACACAAGTACACAAAGATATGATTTTTCAAACCGTTATGGTTAGGCGTTGCATGTAGATGTAGTTCAAATTTGAATTACGGTCATTAAATGGTTAGAAAATCACTTAAATGTCTTTAAAAGGTCAAATGACCCCTGAAATTTTCCAAATTTTCACATGACCGTTGTATTAGTGCACGTTAAACATAGGAAAAAAAATTGAAGGTCGTAAGAGGAAGCTATCTCCCGTTCGTCATTAAGCATGCATTGTTCGCTCTCGGAACCTCGAACCTTCTAGCGAGTTGCTCCGGTTTGTGAGGGGTGTGTGTCCAAATGTTCGTCAAACATGCCAATTTCTTTACCACATCATCTTGGTTGCATGGCATTAAATCAAGCAAGGTTTCACGTTTTTCTGATCATTTTTTAATTTTTTAGAATTAAAATGCCATGACACTCCATGCATACGTATGCATGTGTCCATGTTGTGAGACCAATACGTTTGAAAATTCTTCAAATTTACTGCACATGGAATTAACTCGCACACAAGTACACATATATGATATTTCAAACCGTTTTGGGTAGGCGTTGCATGTAGATGTAGTTCAGATTTGAATTACGGTCATTAAATTGTTAGAAAATCACTTAAATGTCTTAAAAGGTCAAATGACCCCTGAAATTTTCCAAAATTTGACATGACAGTTGTATTAGTGCACGTTAAACGTAGGAAAAATTTGAAGGCCGTAAGAGGAAGCTATCTCCCGTTCGTCAACAAACATGCATTGTTCCCTCTCGAAACCACGAACCTTCTAGCAAGTTGCTCCGGTTTGTGATGGGTGTGTGTCCAAACATTCATCAAACATGCCAATTTCTTTACCACATCATCTTGGTGGCATGACATTAAATCAAGCAAGGTTTCATGTTTTTCTGATAATTTTTTTAATTTTTTGGAATTAAAATGCCATGGCATGCACTCCATGCATGTGCCCATGCCTTGAGACCAATATGTTTGAAAATTCCTTACAATTTACTGCACATGGAATTAACTCGCACACAAGTACACAAAGATATGATTTTTCAAACCGTTATGGTTAGGCGTTGCATGTAGATGTAGTTCAAATTTGAATTACGGTCATTAAATGGTTAGAAAATCACTTAAATGTCTTTAAAAGGTCAAATGACCCCTGAAATTTTCCAAATTTTCACATGACCGTTGTATTAGTGCACGTTAAACATAGGAAAAAAATTGAAGGTCGTAAGAGGAAGCTATCTCCCGTTCGTCATTAAGCATGCATTGTTCGCTCTCGGAACCTCGAACCTTCTAGCGAGTTGCTCCGGTTTGTGAGGGGTGTGTGTCCAAATGTTCGTCAAACATGCCAATTTCTTTACCACATCATCTTGGTTGCATGGCATTAAATCAAGCAAGGTTTCACGTTTTTCTGATCATTTTTTAATTTTTTGGAATTAACATGCCATGACACTCCATGCATACGTATGCATGTGTCCATGTTGTGAGACCAATACGTTTGAAAATTCTTCAAATTTACTGCACATGGAATTAACTCGCACACAAGTACACATATATGATATTTCAAACCGTTTTGGGTAGGCGTTGCATGTAGATGTAGTTCAGATTTGAATTACGGTCATTAAATTGTTAGAAAATCACTTAAATGTCTTTAAAAGGTCAAATGACCCCTGAAATTTTCCAAATTTTCACATGACCGTTGTATTAGTGCACGTTAAACATAGGAAAAAAATTGAAGGTCGTAAGAGGAAGCTATCTCCCGTTCGTCATTAAGCATGCATTGTTCGCTCTCGGAACCTCGAACCTTCTAGCGAGTTGCTCCGGTTTGTGAGGGGTGTGTGTCCAAATGTTCGTCAAACATGCCAATTTCTTTACCACATCATCTTGGTTGCATGGCATTAAATCAAGCAAGGTTTCACGTTTTTCTGATCATTTTTTAATTTTTTGGAATTAAAATGCCATGACACTCCATGCATACGTATGCATGTGTCCATGTTGTGAGACCAATACGTTTGAAAATTCTTCAAATTTACTGCACATGGAATTAACTCGCACACAAGTACACATATATGATATTTCAAACCGTTTTGGGTAGGCGTTGCATGTAGATGTAGTTCAGATTTGAATTACGGTCATTAAATTGTTAGAAAATCACTTAAATGTCTTAAAAGGTCAAATGACCCCTGAAATTTTCCAAAATTTGACATGACAGTTGTATTAGTGCACGTTAAACGTAGGAAAAATTTGAAGGCCGTAAGAGGAAGCTATCTCCCGTTCGTCATCAAACATGCATTGTTCCCTCTCGGAACCACGAACCTTCTAGCGAGTTGCTCCGGTTTGTGAGGGGAGTGTGTCCAAACGTTCGTCAAACATGCCAATTTCTTTACCATGTCATCTTGGTGGCATGACATTAAATCAAGCAAGGTTTCATGTTTTTCTGATCATTTTTTAGATTTTTGGAATTAAAATGCCATGGCATGCACTCCATGCATGTGCCCATGCCTTGAGACCAATATGTTTGAAAATTCCTTATAATTTACTGCACATGGAATTAACTCGCACAGAAGTACACAAAGATATGATTTTTCAAACCGTTATGGTTAGGCGTTGCATGTAGATGTAGTTCAAATTTGAATTACGGTCATTAAATGGTTAGAAAATCACTTAAATGTCTTTAAAAGGTCAAATGACCCTTGAAATTTTCCAAATTTTCACATGACCGTTGTATTAGTGCACGTTAAACATAGGAAAAAAATTGAAGGTCGTAAGAGGAAGCTATCTCCCGTTCGTCATTAAGCATGCATTGTTCGCTCTCGGAACCTCGAACCTTCTAGCGAGTTGCTCCGGTTTGTGAGGGGTGTGTGTCCAAATGTTCGTCAAACATGCCAATTTCTTTACCACATCATCTTGGTTGCATGGCATTAAATCAAGCAAGGTTTCACGTTTTTCTGATCATTTTTTAATTTTTTGGAATTAAAATGCCATGACACTCCATGCATACGTATGCATGTGTCCATGTTGTGAGACCAATACGTTTGAAAATTCTTCAAATTTACTGCACATGGAATTAACTCGCACACAAGTACACATATATGATATTTCAAACCGTTTTGGGTAGGCGTTGCATGTAGATGTAGTTCAGATTTGAATTACGGTCATTAAATTGTTAGAAAATCACTTAAATGTCTTAAAAGGTCAAATGACCCCTGAAATTTTCCAAAATTTGACATGACAGTTGTATTAGTGCACGTTAAACGTAGGAAAATTTTGAAGGCCGTAAGAGGAAGCTATCTCCCGTTCGTCATCAAACATGCATTGTTCCCTCTCGGAACAACGAACCTTCTAGCGAGTTGCTCCGGTTTGTGAGGGGAGTGTGTCCAAACATTCGTCAAACATGCCAATTTCTTTACCACGTCATCTTGGTGGCATGACATTAAATCAAGCAAGGTTTCATGTTTTTCTGATCATTTTTTAGATTTTTGGAATTAAAATGCCATGGCATGCACTCCATGCATGTGCCCATGCCTTGAGACCAATATGTTTGAAAATTCCTTATAATTTACTGCACATGGAATTAACTCGCACAGAAGTACACAAAGATATGATTTTTCAAACCGTTATGGTTAGGCGTTGCATGTAGATGTAGTTCAAATTTGAATTACGGTCATTAAATGGTTAGAAAATCACTTAAATGTCTTTAAAAGGTCAAATGACCCCTGAAATTTTCCAAATTTTCACATGACCGTTGTATTAGTGCACGTTAAACATAGGAAAAAAATTGAAGGTCGTAAGAGGAAGCTATCTCCCGTTCGTCATTAAGCATGCATTGTTCGCTCTCGGAACCTCGAACCTTCTAGCGAGTTGCTCCGGTTTGTGAGGGGTGTGTGTCCAAATGTTCGTCAAACATGCCAATTTCTTTACCACATCATCTTGGTTGCATGGCATTAAATCAAGCAAGGTTTCACGTTTTTCTGATCATTTTTTAATTTTTTGGAATTAAAATGCCATGACACTCCATGCATACGTATGCATGTGTCCATGTTGTGAGACCAATACGTTTGAAAATTCTTCAAATTTACTGCACATGGAATTAACTCGCACACAAGTACACATATATGATATTTCAAACCGTTTTGGGTAGGCGTTGCATGTAGATGTAGTTCAGATTTGAATTACGGTCATTAAATTGTTAGAAAATCACTTAAATGTCTTAAAAGGTCAAATGACCCCTGAAATTTTCCAAAATTTGACATGACAGTTGTATTAGTGCACGTTAAACGTAGGAAAAATTTGAAGGCCGTAAGAGGAAGCTATCTCCCGTTCGTCATCAAACATGCATTGTTCCCTCTCGGAACCACGAACCTTCTAGCGAGTTGCTCCGATTTGTGAGGGGTGTGTGTCCAAACGTTCGTCAAACATGCCAATTTCTTTACCACGTCATCTTGGTGGCATGACATTAAATCAAGCAAGGTTTCATGTTTTTCTGATCATTTTTTAGATTTTTGGAATTAAAATGCCATGGCATGCACTCCATGCATGTGCCCATGCCTTGAGACCAATATGTTTGAAAATTCCTTATAATTTACTGCACATGGAATTAACTCGCACAGAAGTATACAAAAATATGATTTTTCAAACCGTTATGGTTAGGCATTGCATGTAGATGTAGTTCAAATTTGAATTACGGTCATTAAATAGATAGAAAATCACTTAAATGTCTTTAAAAGGTCAAATGACACCTGAAATTTTCCAAATTTTGACATGACAGTTGTATTAGTGCACGTTAAACATAGGAAAAAAATTGAAGGCCGTAAGAGGAAGCTATCTCCCGTTCATCATCAAACATGCATTGTTCCCTCTTGGAACCACGAACCTTCTAGCGAGTTGCTCTGGATTGTGAGGGGAGTGTGTCCAAACGTTCGTGAAACATGCCAATTTCTTTACCACATCATCTTGGTGGCATGACATTAAATCAAGCAAGGTTTCATGTTTTTCTGATCATTTTTAATTTTTTGGAATTAAAATGCCATGGTACTCCATGAATACGTATGCATGTGTCCATGTCGTGAGACCAATATGTTTGAAAATTCCTTCTAATTTACTGCACATGGAATTAACTCGCACACAAGTACACATATATGATATTTCAAACCGTTTTGGTTAGGCATTGCATGTAGATGTAGTTCAAATTTGAATTACGGTCATTAAATTGTTAGAAAATCACTTAAATGTCTTAAAAGGCCAAATGACCCCTGAAATTTTCCAAATTTTCACATGACAGTTGTATTAGTGCATGTTAAACGTAGGAAAAAAATTTGAAGGTCGTAAGAGGAATCTATCTCCCGTTCGTCATCAAACATGCATTGTTCCCTCTCGGAACCACGAACCGTCTAGCGAGTTGCTCCGGTTTGTGAGGGGTGTGTGTCCAAACGTTCGTCAAACATGCCAATTTCTTTACCACATCATCTTGGTGGCATGACATTAAATCAAGCAAGGTTTCATGTTTTTCTGATCATTTTTTAATTTTTTGGAATTAAAATGCCATGACACTCCATGCATACGTATGCATGTGTCCATGTCGTGAGACCAATATGTTTGAAAATTCCTTCAAATTTATTGCACATGGAATTAACTCGCACACAAGTACACAAATATGATATTTCAAACCGTTTTGGTTAGGCGTTGCATGTAGATGTAGTTCAAATTTGAATTACGGTCATTAAATTGTTAGAAAATCACTTAAATGTCTTAAAAGGTCAAATGACCCCTGAAATTTTCCAAATTTTTACATGACAGTTGTATTAGTGCATGTTAAACGTAGGAAAAAAATTTGAAGGTCGTAAGAGGAATCTATCTCCCGTTCGTCATCAAACATGCATTGTTCCCTCTCGGAACCACGAACCGTCTAGCGAGTTGCTCCGGTTTGTGAGGGGTGTGTGTACAAACATTCGTCAAACATGCCAATTTCTTTACCACATCATCTTGGTGGCATGACATTAAATCAAGCAAGATTTCATGTTTTTCTGGTCATTTTTTAATTTTTTGGAATTAAAATGCCATGACACTCCATGCATACGTATGCATGTGTCCATGTCGTGAGACCAATATGTTTGAAAATTCCTTCAAATTTACTACACATGGAATTAACTCGCACACAAGTACATAGATATGATATTTCAAACCGTTTTGGTTAGGCATTGCATGTAGATGTAGTTCAAATTTGAATTACGGTCATTAAATTGTTAGAAAATCACTTAAATGTCTTAAAAGGTCAAATGACCCCTGAAATTTTCCAAAATTTGACATGATAGTTGTATTAGTACTACAAAATTTCTCGTTCATTTAAAACACCATCCGTTGGCACTTTACTCCAAATTTGTCTTTCACAGCTAATAAAAAATATCTACAACATCACACACATTTCTTTTCTAGGAACCGTTTGTGATGAAAATATCTGGGTCTATTTAAGTCTCCCTCCTCAAGCTTCGCCGGCTTGTCTGCTCTAGTGTCGGTAACCCCCGAATCCACGAATCTCGATCCCCTTTCCGGCACCCCCTTCTTGCAAAGATGACGATGTGGAAACGCTTCGTGAAGGCCCGTACGATGGCCGCTTCCCCCCCCCCCCCCCCCGAGCGCCGCCGCCTGTGCCGAGAGCGCGGCCGCCTACGCCGAGAGTGCCGCCGCATCCGCATTGAGCGCGGCCGCTTCCACCGATAGGGCATCTGCGGTAGCCGACAGGGCAGCTGCAGCAGCCGAGACGGCTGCAGCTGCTTCTACGACGGCGGCTGCAAACGCTGAGAGCGCTCGAACTGGTGTACGTGCCGCTGATGTCACCCTGGCCCAGGTTGAGGCCATCCACGCCAAGATCAAGGATGCGCACGCCAAGATATTCCAGGCCACCTCGGACTGTAGCATGCAACCCATGTCTGAAAAGGCGGCGGTGGCCATGGAGCACCTGCTTCCTCATGAGGTCACCGAGCGAGAGCTGGAGATGTAGGAGGCGGCCGAGATCAAGGAGCGCCGGGAGGAGGAGTTCTGCGTGGTCGAGGTCGAGGTAGAGAAGAGTCTGTCCGTCGAGGAATCATCGGTGGAGTACCAACGCGAGCTCTGGCACAGCCACTACTACGAGTACTACAACCTTGAGGGCGGTGCCGAGGACGAGGACGAGGACGCGGTCGACTTCAGCAGGGGGACGCGGAGTCCACCAACGGCAGCATGTCGCCAGGACAAGTCATCGGCGTCTCATCTCACACCGGAGATGCATAGGCCGGCGCGGCGGCAGATTTGTTAAAATTATGTGTACTTAGGCTTTGTTTTTAATGCTGGTCTTTTGTTAGACCAATGTTTAGGTCAACTAGCTCTGTGTAATTACTAAAATTGCTCGATTCAATAAGTGTGGTCTGTCTGTTGTACGCTCTTTTGTGTGCCCAAATTAGCAAGCGATGTTTAATTATGCAATGACGTACCCGGGGAAATTTCCACCAAAATTTGAATTATCAAACTCATCCCATGCTCGTAAAGCAGAAGAAACGCTCGCGATGCACAAAATCATTCAAAGTAAATGGTCTGGCGGCACCGCGCGCAAAGTTTCCCTCCACATTTCCAAAATTTTGGCCTACCACCAAAATATCTACCCCCACCCCCTTCCCCCCTTCCCCACCCCATTTTCTCCCCGGCCACAAGTCACATTTCCCCTGTTTCCTCCTTCCTTCCTTCCTTGCTAAGCTATAGCCGCTTCCTCGCTCTCGCCGCCTCGCATCCTACCGCCGGGGTCGCCATGGTCTTCTTCAAAGACTTTTCCAGCGGCTCCTCCTCCGGCGACTGCTCCTTCACCACCCGGGTATGCCTCTCTTCTCTCTGTCAGGCTATGACTTGGAATGAAGGATTTTTACCCGGCGGTCGATTTGAGTCATTTCTTCCTCTTGTAGCTCCCTAGGACCATCAGTGGCAATGAATGGAGCGGGATGGCTGAAGATCTATCTGCTCGTTGTCACCATCAATCTCCATGCGTGAAGCTAGTTGCGTTTGATTCTATGGACAGTGGGAGGAAGTTTCTAGCATGTGCAGAGAAGGTTAGACCCTCTTTCATTGTTACAAATCATTTGTTAGATGTGATCCAGAGACTGTCACGGTCCCAACCCATTCATACCACACCTTCAACCAAACGCATCCTAAGACAGTGTCAAAGTTTGTACCTAGTATTTTAAATTGTTGCCATCTCATCAGCGGTGCCATTAGAAAATTATTTGGCACTGCTTCAACAGTTTGTGCAACCAACTTTGGTCCACACATCCGAGCATCCAAGCAGTAAAATACTAATTCTTTATGGCACAAAGGAACTGGGCATCGGAGCAACTACGTGCTCCGGAGTCCGGGTCCCTGATTTTTTTCGCTACATCGGCTCGCCAGTGCAGGGCACCGGTGCGAGATGTAGCAACAGTTGTCTTTACCCTAGTTTTGGCATACATAGTGGACGGCCTTAGTGCTATTAGTTCTATGTTACTAAATTTGTGCATGTACACACCTGTTAGTATCAATTTGCTGTCATCCAAACACTGTCGCTATGTTGTTGCCGTTATATTTACCTTCCTCATAAAATGTTCAATTTGTTATTTATCGTACATGAGTAAGAACTTGTAGCGTCTTTGTAGTTAATTACAGCTTCTGATGTTCCAGAATTTGGTTGTTGTCTCAGTACCAATTATTTCATTTGCACATTGATCTTTTTGAGAAGATATGTCATAATTAACATGTTTCTTCAGTTTTTCAAAATAAGCACCGGTAATTTTCTATGTTGCTATAAACCCATTTCCCCTACAATTGTTACTGGTCTAGTTTTAAATATTATAGGATGAACGGAAGTGTTCTTACTTGGAGTGGGTTGATCAAGAGTGGCCACAGTCTTTGAAGATGTGCCTAGCGAAGCTCTGGAGCATGTATGAGGAAGAGAACACACATAGACTTAGAGAAAGTCATGTCAACGCTGAAGCATATTTCAAGATGCGGGATAAAAAGTTGAAGGTGGAGATTGAGCTCAGATTTTTTAAATCAGACTTTGCTAAGATGGTGTTGGCGAAGGAGGAGGCACTTTCCCAGTTGGCTCGTGCAAAACGGGTTCTTACTGAACTGAAAGCAGAGGTGGATAAGACGAGCCTGGATGATCTCGATTAGGGAAATGAATATATTGTTCTTATGAAGTTGAACTAGCTATATGTTGTACTGTGCTGTTTTCATGTAGCTACCGTACTGTGATGTTATAACATATTTATGTGCCTAATATGAAATTGGCAAACAGCTATTTGATATGAAATGTGAATTTGCGTAATACTGGAATTATTAATTGTAAACTAATAAACCTGCTAAATGTGTCATGGACCTTTGCAAACGGTTCTAGCAGTAAAAGCGCTTGCGATGGATAGCCCAATGCCACACAGTTTTCTACATCAAATCGTGTGTGATGTAGTTAATGAAACCAAACAGTTAACCAAGGCAGAGCTTGTGTGATAGTTACACCTTTCACACACGAGCGTATACATAAAACCGTGTGGGATGTACATCCGAACGGAAATGTTTTCCCTAGATTGACTGTGTGGGATGTACATAAGAACGGAAACGTATTCCTTGGATTGACTGTGTGTGATATACATACGAACGAAAATGTTTTTCTGGGATTCACCGTGTGGGATGTACATACCTATGGAAATGATTTTCTCGGATTACCGTGTGGGATGTACATACCTACGAAAATGATTTTCTCGGATTACCGTGTGGGATGTACATACTTACGGAAATGATTGGGTTTCGATGCCTCGCCCGATCACACACGGCCCCAGCCTGGGTCCCAGGAGGGCCTATCCCCGACGATTTCTGAATCGTGTGGGAAGGACACCCTATCGCACACACTCACTTGGCGACGGTTCCAAATGCCGTCGCGGAAAAGGGGTTAACAACCGTTTGTTTAGGACCGACGCGCACCAGTGTTTCCCACGTAAAAAATCTGGTGTCTCTTTGTTGATGCTTGCTGCTGTCCAGAAACTTACTCCTACCATAAGATAATTGGCTGAGGAGTGTCTTGCCTGCCGAGTAACATATTTTGCCTCCATATATGATGCTGCATATGTTTCCTTCCATGCTAAGCAATGATCCTTGAGTTAGTACATGATGTGGTGCTGAGATTACTTTGTTTCTGCTGCAGTTTTCAGCTAATCACAAGTGCATTTGTGTGCTAATTCCCAACATATTCTTCAAAGTTCACAGAGTACCTACGGCATGACAACTTTCTGTTTAGATAGCAATTTTCAGTTTTTTTCAGATGACAATCTCTATACTAAAAAAGAATTTGACGTTCTCATTTCACACTTCTTTCCATCACCTCTTCGTCCAACCTTCCATGTATACAAGATAATTAGTCACCTTAATTTACTTACCTTCTGAACCAATTCCACTTACTTACCAAACATCTAATCAATATATAAGGTAATTCACGGCCAGACTTGGATGAACATTTATTTACACAATCGCGGTATTATTGACATGTAAATCACAAACTAACGTACTAGAATATTAATATTTGTTTGAAACGCATGGGCATTGTTTTAGTTTTAGTTATAAAAACGTTAGGATAGTGTTACTTTGTGCCTAAACTATGTATTCCCTCTTGGCGTAGGCCTCTTAATACTAAAGACACACTGCTTGTGTGCTCCGTTCTACTCGCACTCTCATCTCACCTTCTACATTCTACAACTCCAAAGCTTTGCAAGGAGGAAGAGCTCCCTTCAGGTAGGTATATTCATGGCTGCCATGGTGGTCGTGGCGTGCTTCCCTCGGACTCAGAGCGCCGATTTCCGGTTCGAGCGGCCGAGCGGGTGCTCTCCACCAAAAGTGGCCACGCTCCTCTTCCAGTCTACCAACAGCCAAGTCCCTCCCTATGGTACAAATTAGGCATTTCACCTTGTAAACAATTGAAAGGATCGAGATGGTCCTAGAGGGGGGCTGAATAGGTACAATTATAAATTTTAATCGTTACTTAGCAATTTTAGGCAATAATGCGGAATATGAAAGTGAGCCTAACAATTGCAAGTAATGCTAGGAGCTAAGCAAGATAAACAAGTAACACAAGTAGGTGTGTAAGCAAGCACAATATGATATATATGTAAGTGCAAAGAGACAAGTAACCACAAGTAGAGAGTTAGGGTTAGGGATAACCGCAACTCCGGGACACGAGGATGTATGCCAATATTCACTTCCTTGGAGGGAAGCTACGTCACCGTTAGAGAGGTGGATGTTACCACAAAGGCACACCAACGCCACGAAGGCTCACCCTATTCTCCCTTTGAGACAACACCATGAAGGCATTTCTCAACCACTAGTGGTAGACCTTGGCGTGGTCTCCAAACCCTCACAAACATTTCCGGGGGTAATCACAATGGTCGATTCCTCTCTGAAAGACTCCTACCGCCTAGGAGTCTCCAACCTCCAAGAGTAATAAGATCCGAGGGGGAAAAGCTCAAGACTTGCTCAAATCACGATTTGCATCGGTCACAAGAAGGAGAGGGGGAAGATCTTTCTTTTGATTGGAACAACTCTTTCAAACTCTCAAGAATCAAACCGGGATCTAGAATTTCGAGTATGAGCAAGAGAGAGGTAACACTAGTGTTCTTGGGGCGTGTTGGAGTGAAGTGTTCAACCTTATCTCGAAGAGGTAAGGAGCTATATATACCCAGAACAGAATAGAGCCGTTTTGAGCAGAGGTGGACTTGTCCGGATGATTTGGAGTACCATCCGGATGATCCGGACATAGGTCCGGATGCTCCGGCTAAATACCCAGATGAAAGTGATAGCAGCAGATCTGCGAGGAGAACGGACAGTCCGGAGGCCCTCCCGGATGATCTGGTCACAAGCCCGGACGATCCGGATGAACACCTGGACGATCCGGCTTCATCCACCAACCTTCTGTGATGGAAGGGCCAATATTATCCGGATGATCCGGGACAGGGTCCAAACGAGCCGGCCACAACCCGGATGATCCATGACAGGTCCGGATGATCTGGCTATAATCAGAGCCAAATGATGCTCTCTGGATGCATTATCTGGACGATCCGGATGAATCACCGGACGATCCGGGGACTAGCCCAGATGATCCGGGACCAAGTCCGGATGGTCCGACTATGGAGAGAGTGAAGAGAAAAAAGGTGGTAGGTTTTGGCTAAGGGGTTTTGCTAGGGATTTTGGTCTTTTGTGAAAAACTACTTGTGAGGTAGAATATGAGCAAGCCTTAAACCTACACCTCGAATCCCCTCTTAATACTGTGGGATCCCTATTACTCAAGAAATATATAAAAGAGCATGATGCTTCGTCTTTGTTTGATCCTTTCCTCATTGATTAATTTCTTGAGTAATATGTCATATGATGTGATCATGATGCACAATACAAAACCAGAGGACTGATGACCTGTGTATATACTTAGCAAACAAGGTTAGCCCCCTATATGTAAATTTGTCATCAACATCAAAAACATTCTTAAGAGCAAGATTGCACTTTCAATCTCCCCCTTTTTTGGTAGTTTATGGCAAACTACATATAGTTCTCAACCAGTGAAATGTGATGCGAATATTTTTAGGAGAGTTGTCCGGTATGTGTTTTAGGAAGAGCTCCCCCTTAATGTATGCATAGGAATGTCTTTTAGGGAGAGCTCCCCTTTAATGTGTGCATTGGAATAAAGTGATAAACTACAAAATGATGCACATACGGAGTGGATACCCACATTCGGAATATAATGATAGACATACACCATTAAAAGCAACATACGCAATGAATGAAGATAGCATACTTAAGCTCTTACAAGATAGCAAAGACTCATAACTTATAATCTCATACACGGTAGCATAACACATGACCAAAGGTTCCATTACAATAATAATAATGAGTCCAATAACTAGAGGTCAATAAACATAGCTGACTCACACTCATACTCCTAAGAATTACATCTCCCCCTTGGCAGCAAGTACCAAAAAGGGGAAAACATCAAAGAATGTAGGAGGATCACTCAGCATCCTCATCATCATCCCCATTATCATCACTCAGATCAACAGGGTTAAGGAAGAACTCGGGGAAGTTAGCGGCAGAAGGAAAATCGACCTCCGGAAGAGGAAGACGATCAGGAATAGGCTCATCTGGCTCGCCAGGACTCCCCGGGCGTGCACGGAGGCGAGCCCAAGGTGCATTCGTCTCAGAGATACATCGAACCTCCTCGGTAGCAATGTGATTAGCAGTGTAGCGACTAGTGTCAAAGACAGCCTTGTGGGACTTGCCAATGAAGCGAGCTAGGCGGTCAAAAGGCTTCATGAAAGGTTTAGTGTGGCGAGAGGAGCTCTCGACACAAGGAGGAGCAGGGGCCTTCCCTCGAGAAGACTCATCATGCGGAGTCCACATGGAGTGCGTGGATGTATTGACAATGGAACACGGATAGACCGAGTCGATGACTCTCTGAATGAAGGGGGAATGGGGAAGTGTACGAACCTTCAGACCACTAGCCATGAGAATCTCATGCCATAGGAAATCTGCCATGTCAATGGGACGGTCGGGAGCCTTCCTCGAGTAGTACATCAAGTCAATGCTATAGGCCCGAACCATCCCACGATCCCCTTTCTTGGGAGCAATGGAGTTGAGGATACACTGTAAAAGCCACCGGTATTTGAGACGAAAGATGGAGATATCATTAAGCTCCTTGCTTTGCTGCACGGTGGATAACTGAGTGGTAGGCATGACGAGGCAACCACATGCACTGATGGGCATGGCCTCAAACTTGGGTTTCACCTCATGGATCCGGAAAAGAGAGGCCTCAGATCCGGGCATGCCCAAGGCAGCAGCAAATTCCTCGAAGGAGACGGTGAACTAAGAATGGTGAGTCATCCAAGTGATAGAGTGATCCGGATGGAAGAAACATGAGGCATAGAATTGCTGAATGGCAGCCTCATTCCAATCACAGTGAAGAGACATAGCATGACGCAGCCCCATGCCATCAATCTTCTCCAACACGCCTTCGAACTTGGTCGGATTTTTCTCAATGTAATCCAAGCTCACATAATGCTGAGGAGAGAAACCTAGATGAGCAATGACGGATTGATATATATATCTTGTTGAACCAAGGTGTGAAAACGAGGATCGGTTGCATTGGCCAGGGCGGCAAATTGATTGACATCACTCCTTAAAGCAGCATACTCAGAGGGGTCCATGGGCAGATAGTTGACAGCACGACGGCCATGGTTGGTGGGGTTGGCCATGGACAAGACGAGGCTAGTAGGTGCCGCAGACTGGGAGCTTGAGGCACCGGCTGCTTTCTTCTTCCTGGACTTGGTCGTGGAACGAACAGGCACGAGCTCCTCGTCGTGGAGTTCGGCCTCATAGTCAGGGTCATCCTGCGTGGCATAGGACGGACGAGCACGACCCGGCGCCTTTTTGAGTGGACGAGCATCATCCTCGGAGTCCGTCGATGCTTGATGATGCGCGTCTGCGTACACGCATAGGAGAGAGAGCCAACTCGATGAATGACTAACCTAGATGGATAAACGGAGTTAATAGAAGAGAGAAGCATATGGAGTGCAATGAGAGGGACCCTTGGACATCGATTTGAAGCTCCGGCCACCACCTCCACGTCTGACCACCATGGCGGAGTTGGGGATAGAGGGCGCGAGATTGGAGAAGATCCAATCGGCCCCCGGGGAAACGGTGCGAGGAGGGGGTGGATCGAGGCGACGGCAGCGCGTGGCGGCGAGATCCAGGACTTGCCTCACTAGCGGTAGATCTTCACGAAGTAGGTGATCTCCTTGCCCTTACAAACTCCTTGGTTCAACTCCACAATCTTGTCGGAGGCTCCCAAGTGACACCTAGCCAATCTAGGAGACACCACTCTCCAAGAAGTAACAAATGGTGTGTTGATGATGAACTCCTTGCTCTTGTGCTTCAAATGATAGTCTCCCCAACACTCAACTCTCTCTCACAGGATTTGGATTTGGTGGAAAGAAGATTTGAGTGGAAAGCAACTTGGGGAAGGCTAGAGATCAAGATTCATATGGTTGGAATGGAATATCTTGACCTCAACACAAGTGTAGGTGGTTCTCTCTCATAAAATGTGTCTTAGAAGTGTAGATATGTTCTGATGGCTCTCTCCACGAATGAAGAGAGGGTGGAGGGGTATATATAGCCTCCACACAAAATCTAACCGTTACACACAATTTGCCAAACTCGGTGGGACCAAATGGTTAAACTCGGTCGGACCGATTCAGCAAACCTAGTGACCGTTAGGATTTTCGGTGGGACTGAGATGCAACTCGGTAGGACCGATATGGTTAGGGTTAGGGCATAACGTAATCTCGGTGTGACCGATTACACAAACTCGGTGGGACCGATTTTGGTAATAAGCTAACTAGAGAGTTGGTCAGGAAAACTCGGTGAGACGAAATACACAAACTTGGTGGGACCGGTTTTGGTAATAAGCTAACCAGAGGGTTTGCATTGTAATCTCGGTAGTACCGATTGCTCAAACTCGGTGAGACCGATTTTGGTAATGGAGATACACAGAGAGATTACAATCCCATCTCGGTGAGACCGAGATCCCTATCGGTGAAACCGATTTGCTAGGGTTTGTGGTAGTGGCTATGACATCTGAAACTCGGTGGCGCCGGATAGAAAGAATCGGTGGGGCCGAGTTTGACTTTTGGTTTAGGTCATATGCGGATGTGGGAAGGTAGTTGAGGGTTTTGGAGCATATCACTAAGCACTTTGAGCAAGCAAGCCATTAAGCAACACCTCATCCCCTCTTGATAGTATTGGCTTTTCCTATAGACTCAATGTGATCTTGGATCACTAAATTAGAAAATGTAGAGTCTTGATCTTGAAGCTTGAGCCAATCCTTTGTCCTTAGCATCTTGAAGGGGTTCCACATCATCTAGTCCATGCCACTCCATTGTTCAACTTATCTGAAACATACTAGGTAAAAGTGTTAGTCCAACAAGAGATATGTTGACATTAATTACCAAAACCACCCAGGGAGCACTTGTGCTTTCAACGCCTAAGTTGACAAAACCTTGCTTCATCCAATGGCTTGGTGAAAATGTCTGCTAGTTGCATATCTGTGCCAACATGAGCAATATCAATGTCACCTTTTTCCACGTGATCTCTCAAGAAATGATACCTAATATCAATGTGCTTGGTGCAGGTATGATCTTTGGGATTCTCAGCAATATTGATGGCATGTTCATTATCACATAGAAGAGGCACATTTCTGTAGGTGATACCGTAATCCTTCAAAGTTTGCCTCATCCATTGTAATTGAGTTGCATAACTGGCGGTTGCAATGTTCAGCTTCGGCCGTGGAGAGGCCAACACAATTTTGTTTCTTCGAGGACCAGCTTACCAAGGAGCGTCCAAGAAATTGACATGCACCGGAGGTGGACTTACGATCCACTTTGTCTCCAGCCCAATCTGCATCCGTGTACCCAATGAGATCAAACTTAGCATCCTTGGGGTACCATAGACCCAACTTTGGGATGTGAACAAGGTATCTAATAATATGCTTAACCGCCTTATGATGACTTTCCCTAGGGAAAGCTTGAAATCTAGCACACATGCACACACTGAACATGATGTCTGGTCTAGATGCACAGAGATAAAGCAATGAACCAATCATAGAGTGGTATTTAGATGGATCAAAAGGGGTACCGTTTATGTCTTCAGCGAGTACAATTTTGGTTGGCATGGGTCTCTTACATGGACTAGCATCAGTCATGCCAAACTTCTCTAGAATATCCTTGAGATACTTTGCTTGAGGTAAGAATATTCCTTCTTGAAATTGTTGAATTTGGAATCCGAGAAAGAATTTCAAATCCGCATTGAGTGACATCTCAAAGTTCTTGGTCATAGAAGCCGCAAACTTCTTGCACAAATGAATGTTAGGAGAACCAAAAATGATATCATCTACATAGATTTGGCATAAGATCAAATCACCTTTGTCCCTCTTAGTAAAAAGAGCGGGATCAATCACCCTTCTCACAAAACCACCATCGAGTAAAAACTTCTTAAGATGATCATACCAAGCACGAGGTGCTTGTTTGAGGCCATACAAAGCCATATGATGTTTATACACATAGTCTTTGTGATCGGTATCCACGAACCCAGGTGATTGTGATACATATACTTCTTCTTGTAGAGGACCGTTAAGGAAAGCAATCTTCACATCCATTTGATGTAATGTAAAACCATTGAAAGAAGCATAAGCAAGTAAGATGCGAATGGATTCAAGACGGGTAACGGGGGCAAAGGTCTCACCAAAGTCCAAACCTTCAACTTGTGAGTACCCTTGTGCCACTAACCTTGCCTTGTTACAGATGATTACACCATTCTCATCTTGCTTGTTCTTGAAAATCCATTTTGTTCCAATGACATTGTGCTCCATAGTTGGCCTCTTGACTAATGACCACACTTGGTCGCGTTCAAAACAGTTCAACTCTTCTTGCATAGCAACGAGCCAATTGATGTCCATAAATGCATCTTGTACCTTGAGAGGTTCAACACTAGATACAAACGAGAAGTGAGCACAAAAGTTTGTCAAATGTTTACGAGTGACTCTACCTTTCGATATGCCGGTGAGAATTTTGTCAATATCAACACGACCGAACACTCGAGGCATGATGGAGGTTAAGGTTTCGCAAGGTTCAACTTCATGTCCATCATCCACATCCTCAACATATGGATCATTAATGTGTGGTGGAAGATATTCTTCTTCATATTATATTTGTTGAGGTTCGTTATCAATGATTGCACTTTCTTGTTCTTGCCCTTGATATTGATCTTGTTCTTGAAGATTATCATGAGGAGGAACTTGATCATCTTCTTGCACTTGGACTAAGGGCATTGGTTGAGCATAGGGGCTTGTGGTGGTATGGGTGTTGAAGTGGTTTGATGATGGGTGAAGCTTCCATCTTCTTCTTCATCATCATGAGGTTCTTGTTCCATTGGAATAAGTGCACCAACACCCATGGTCAAAATATCTTGAGAAGAATCTTCTTCACCTACATCACTTAGATCAACTTGCTCCCCATGGGAGCCATTTAATTCATCAAACACCATGTCACAAGTTTCTACAACACATCCATTGGATTTGTTGTAGACTCTATAGGCGTGAGAGTTTGATCCATAGCCAACAAAAATGCCCTCAATGGTTTTGGATTGAAATTTTCCTAACCGTTCTCTTTTCTTGAGGACGAAACATTTGCACCCAAATACACGAAAGTACTTGACATTTGGCTTGTTCCCAGTTAGGAGCTCATATGGGGTCTTTTCCAATATAGTGCGGAGGAAGAGCCGGTTTGATGCATGGCATGCAGTGTTGACAGCCTCGGCCCAAAAACTATGTGGCGACTTGTACTAATCCAACATGGACCTTGCGATCTCCACAAGTGTACGGTTCTTCCTTTCGGCTACACCATTTTGTTGGGGAGTGTATGGAGCTGAATATTGATGCTCAATCCCTTCATCACTAAGAAATTCTTCCAAGGTGTAGTTCTTGAACTCAGAGCCATTATCACTTCTTATTGCCAAGATTTCTTTGTCAAACTTGCGTTGTGCTTGCTTGGAAAAATTAATGAAGGTGATCTTCGTCTCGTCCTTGGACTTGAGGAAGAAAACCCATGTATATCTTGAGTAATCATCAACAATAACAAGCCCATACTTTTTCCCACCAAGACTATCCCATGAAGGAGGCCCAAAAAGTTCCACATGGAGGAGCTCCAAAGGCCTTGAAGTAGACACAATATTCTTGGGTGGGTGCTTTGATTGATGTTGCTTCTCGGCTATGCATGCACTACACACACAATCTTTCTCAAAAGAGACATTGGTTAGTCCAAGGATGTGATTACCCTTTAAGAGATCTTGAAGATTTCTCATGCCGACATGGGCTAGCCGGCGATGCCATAGCCACCCCTTGTCAGCTTTGGCCATTAGACAAGTTGCATGGAATGTGCTCTCTTTCGAGAAATCAACCGTGTAAAGGTTGCCATCCAACTCTCCAACAAAGGCCACTTCGAGAATATCTCTCTTAAAGAATTTCACATCCGTTAGTCCAAAGAGTGTGTCATAACCAACAGAAGCCAATTGGCGAATAGAAAGCAAATGATATTTAAGGGATTGAACAAGCATGACATTCGCAAGGGACATGTTATTTGTGATAGCCACCTTGCCCAACCCGAGCACCTGTCCTTTTGATCCTCCACCAAACATAATGCTCATAAATGGTTGAATAGATTCCATGAAATCATAGAGCAATTTGCTATCTGTGGTCATATGATTGGTACATCCACTATCAATCACCCATTTTACTCCACTAGAGAAAGCAACCTACACACAATTATGACTTGGTTAGAGGCACCCATTTTGCAATGGGACCTCTCAATTTAGTCACAAGGGTCTTAGGGACCCAAATAGCATAGAACCGGAATGCATTTCGAGGACCAATAAATTTTGCATAAACTTCTCCATCCTTAGTCTTACGAAGTACATAGGATGGAGGCATGAACTCTTTTGGCTTGTTGGGAGTGGGCATGCCCCTTGTGGCCTTCCCACTAACAACCTTACCTTTCTCCTTGTGCCCTTCTCATACAAATGTTTCTTTTAGAGGGGTGGTGCACTTTTGAGAAGACCTCTTCTTCTTGCTTGTGCTTGGGTCAAACCCGAGCCCCTCTTTGGCAAACACCTCATTGTGTTGACTCAATACCTCATTAAGATTCTTTTGTAATTAAGCACATGTCATGAGACCTTTCTCGATTTGAGCCTTGAGAAAGCGGTTCTCCTCAAGAATAGATGCTAGATCACTACTATAGTTAGTAGTACAAGCATCAACATTGATAATAGGAGAAGAGTAGGCCTTGGCTAGAGTTTCAAGATAAGTAAGCTTGAGCGTCTCAAAACTCTTTGTAAGAAGGGTGAGCTCTTCTTCCTTAGTATTGAGGGACACAGATAGGGGCTCACAATCCTTAGACAGAGAAGCATGAGACTTCACAAGCTTACTTTTATCATTCATCAACTCTTCGCAAGAGTCCTTAGCCTTTTTCAAGGAGGCAAGATTCAGTGTTTGCACCAATTTTCAAGCATAGTTCATCATTTCGTGCTTCCTCATATTGGACTTTCTGCTCAAGGATTTCATATTTTCCTTTTCCTCGGTGACGAGGGTTTCGAGTTTCTTAATGGTGATGGTGTGCTTACTCACCATCTCCATAAGCATATGAAACATAGTGAGCTTCTTTCCTTTGAGAGAGCACATGAACTTATTTAGTTTAGCAAGCATAGGATCATCTATATCATCATCCTCATAACTATCCTCCGCATCAAGATACTCATCACTAGGAGTAGAAGGAGTGAAAAGAGGAGGATTTGATCGTGGGGTTGCCTTGACCTTGTCAGGTGAGTTTTGGTCCTCTCCATCTTCTACCACGGCCTTGGCCATTAGGCACTTGTGAGCGTTGCCCTCATAGTCTTTCATGTAGTTGTAGGTGGCAACATCACCACTCTTGTTGACTAGCCTTAAGGTGTTTTGAGAATCTTGAGAAACTCCGACAACACCACTAACATCATCCGGATCGGATTCTTCATGAGCAACCATTGCTTTCCCATCTCTCTTCTTGAGCTTTTAGTTCAAGGGGTTTGGCAACTTCTTCTTCGGAAAGGTCTTGGGAAACCTTGGTTTATCTTCTCTCTTCTCATAGGAGCAATCATTGGAGAAGTGGTTGGTTTCTTCACAGTTGTAACACTTTCTCACTTTCTTCTTCTGGAATCTTCCCTTGAATTTTCCTGTGGTAAACTTCATGACAAAGAGGGCAATATCTTTATATGAAGGACTCTCATCGGAGTCGATCTCATCACCGTCTTCATCCTCATCATCTTCTTCTTCTTCTTCACTTTGCTCTTCATCACATACATGCTTGGCCTTCAATGCAAGATTGATTTTTGATGTTGAGGTACCATGCATGGCAAGATGTTTTGTAGCATTATCCTTTGATTCTTCAAATAGTTGGAAGGTGGATATGATGTCATCCAGAGTCATTTCCTTGAATCCATGGTGTTGTCTTATATCCCACACCATTTGGTGATGATACGGAGCAAGAGCATGAAGCAACTTATCCACGAGAAATCGCTTAGTCAAGTTGAATCCATCTTGAGTCTTGTCAAATTCACATGACTCGATGTCGGCGGTGAGAGTCATGAGACGCTCAATTAGTTGCTTGGGAGATTCACCTTTATCCATACATAAGTTTTGCAATTGACCCTTGGCAATTTCATATTGAGCAAGCCGGAGAGTGGAGGTACCGGTCTTGGTCCTCACAATGCTATCCCATAATTCCTTGGCACTTGTGATATGTATGTATGGCCTCCTTTGCTTGTCTGTCATACCTCTCCTTAGGCACATGGTTGCTGTGTCGTTGAGATTCTTTTCATATACCTCTCTTGGAGTAAGGTTCTTCGGGTCAATAGCTTGGTAGCCATACTCCAAGATATCCAACATCTCATCATTTCTGTCGTGGAATTGTCACGACAGATGTCCTTAGTGTCGTGGAATTGTCACGGCAGATGTCCTCTTGCAAGGACTTAGTCGTGGAGCCATCGCAACTAGGAAGCTTAAAGGGGTTAATCGGGACAAAGGACATGAGAGGTTTATACTAGTTCAGCCCCTTACGGTGAAGGAAGGCCTACGTCTAGTTGGGTTGGTATTGCTTGAGGTTTCGATGACCAGGGAACGAGATACGCTATGCCTGGCTCTCGATGAGTTGTTTCTTGCCCTAAGCCGCCAGCGGGTCGCCCCCTTATATACACGGGTTGGCGCCCTGCGACTTGCAGAGTCCCGGCCGGCTCATAAACAGTGTCCGGCTCGGTGACTAGTTATTTCTACCTTACAATACAAGTCATGCCATCATGGCGGTTTATCTCTATGGGTTTTAAGCCGCCTGTGGGCCTTTAGGCCTTTTAGTGAACTGCCATCTTCATGCCCTGGTCTTGGGCTTCTGATAAGCCTCTATCTGCATAACCCAGCCCCTCCTGGACGGCTTACACAAATAGTCATATCCCCAACATTAGGCCCCAGATTGATTTGAACCGGTTCATGTCAATCTCTGAAAACCTTATGGACTGGCCTTTAGTCTTCTGTCTTGTGTGAAAATTGTAACCCGCCGTGATGTCATCATCTGGATCCGAGTTTAATCATCGTGACGTCATCTTCGATAAAACCTATATTTTAATCCATCATATCTTCAACGGATCTCTGCCTTTACTAACCTTCCCGAAAATTGAGGCGTCGGGGCTGCTGGATAATGATGTCTTGGTCTCCTCGTTTCTCGCGCCGTCTTAGTCGGCCCCTCCTTATCAATAAACATGCCATAGGTCTTTTTCATTTCCTCCACTCGTCTTCTTCCTTGCACTCCCTTCTCTGCCGGTCGAGCTCCGCCGCCGCCACCGTCGGAACCCTCGTCTTCATCGACCCAGGCCGCTGCATCACTCTGATTCGGACCAGAAAGCGACGGCGACCCTTTGCAGCTCTTCCGCATCCGTGAGTTCTTCTGTTCCCCTTTCTCAGATCTGCATTGGAGCCATCTTTGAGTTCGTCGGCGTTCATTTCCGCCCGACGCAAGCTCTCATTGGTTCTCACTTCCAATGCCTTGTTTAGATTATGAAAACAACATAGAACTGCTGCGGAACATGTTTCATGCTCATTCTGCGTGAAAACAGATCTTATTTCCTTGATTTAGAAACCCTTCTTGAGTATATGAGCTTCCCTGTACTGTTTTAGGTCTAGAAATTTTTCCTTTCCAGAACGTCGTTTGATCCAAAATAATATCAGCAATTTGTGAAACCTGTTTGCTCCACACTTAGCAAAAAAACTGCGTCTGTTGACTCTGTTTCAGCCATAATAACCGGTTTAAGATAACACCGGCCGTCAGCACTGCTTGCTTCTGGCGACTTAAGAAAACTTTAATCATCTTTAACACCTGCAGCTGTTTAAACATTAGCACATAGTTACCTGTATGCCATTAGGCCCCTTCTTAAGCCGCCATCTTAGATAACCCAACAATGCTTATTCTCCGGGTTATAATAAACCAGAAAATTTCCTTTATCTTGTTTGTAGGCTTCAATTTTCATAATGGCACCCAAAGCTGTCAAACCCCCGGTGACCTGCAACTGGGTCCCAACCATTGTCACAAAGAGCAAATTGTCTGAATTCGTGAAGTTCGGCTATCTGCCCAAGAAGGAGGTCACGTCCTATCGTGCTCCTGACCCATCCGAAGAGAAACCTCATCCCAAAGAAGGGGAGGTAGTAGTCTTTACAGATCATATGAGCCGGGGCTTCGCTCCACCCGGTTCAAAATTCTTCAGAGACGTTTTGCACTTCTTTGACTTAAGACCTCAAGACATCGGGCCTAATTCCGTGTCAAACATCTGCAACTTCCAAGTTTTCTGTGAGGTTTACCTTGGAGAAGAACCCAGCCTACTTTTGTTCAGGGAATTGTTCTATCTGAACCGGCAGAATGAGCGTGCCAACGGGCCCAGTTTGGAACTTGGTGGTATATCGATTCAAAGGCGGAGAGACTGCCTGTTCCCTTACGCTGAATTACCGAGTCATCCGAAGGACTGGAACCAAACATGGTTCTACTGCCATGATTCTTCTCCGGCTGGTGAAAACCCGCTGCCCGGCTTCCGTGCATTACGCCTTGAATCTAGTCACCCGCTGCCAGATAAGTTGTCTGCCATTGAATGTCTGCCACTTACCCCCAAGATCAAGAAGATTAAAGCTCTCTTGGGGAACGGCCTGGATGGCATTGACCTGGTCCGAGTCTGGGTTGCTTGGAGGATAATTCCATTAAGCCGCCACCCCGGCTTAATGTGTAATTACTCAGGCGAGAAAGATGACCCTCGGCGTCATAGTCCTGACGACTTACCGGATGACGTAGTGGAAGCTACAACTCAGTCTTTGTTGAAGGAAGGTACAGTGACTAGTAATGCCTTCGACTTACTTCCCTTCTGCAAGAAGAACCCGGCCCCTGTAGTAAGTTTTCATTTTCAATGACCGCTTTCATTTTGTTACACTGTATTCTTACTCATAACCCTTTATAACCTTTTTACAGGCTAATGACAACTTTTGGAAAATCCAGTATGATCATGAGGCGGCCAAGCAAGCCAGGGCGGCCAAGAGAGCCGAAAGAAAAACTGCCAAGCCCACCACTTCAAGGAAGAGGAAACCAAGCGCTTCTGAGATGTTTCAGCTTGATGATTCTGATGATAATGAGGAAGAGGTAATTTGTCAATTTCCCTGACTAATATATCATCATTTTACTGACATGATTTCTCTTTCAGGAAGACACGGGAAACAGCCAACCCGTTGAAGAAGAGGTAACTATAATCTCCTCCGACTTCGAGCCTCTACCGCGTCAGAAAATTCGAAGAGTAACCCGGAAAGTTAGATTTTCACATCCTTTGGCTTACCAAGACCCTGACTTTCTTTTGAAGCAATAGCAACTTGAAAGCCAGAGGCAGACCCGGACCAGCAAGGACGCAGAGCTCTCCTCCGGCTTGCCTGACACAACCCGGAAGCGTCAGACTGAGGTTATCTCCGTCTTATCTCCTTTCTTACCTTTGGCGGGTCTAATCCGTGAACCTCTCAATTCATCTGACTCCAATTATCAGGATACATCTCCCTCATCGGTGAGTCTATGCAGTCAAACATGCCGGCTTTTAAGACGGCCCCTGGGTAATATCAATTTGTTTACCTTATGCTCTTCCTTATGTCTCTGTACTAATTTTTCCGTTCTGTCCATAGCGTGCAAGTGAAGGCTAGGAAGAAAGCAAAGAAAGATAAGCCGGCCCAGGACCCTGATGTGACTGCGCCGGCGCTGGGAATGGCCACACTTGATACTTCTGTTCACGAGCCGCCACCTCCATTATCTCATGATGCTCCGGTAACCTCTTCTGACCCGCCTGCTGAACAAGTTATCAACGATTCTGTTAATCTGGAGGCACCTAGCCCCGCTATCGGATCACGGGTTCCGGCAGACCCTTAAGGTTCGAACTCTGGGGTGCGCGCGGAGATCGTGCCCTCTACCTCACCGTCTCGCAAAGAACTAACTACTGAAAGAACAACACAAGAGACACAGGGTTTATACTAGTTCGGGCCACTATTATGGTGTAATACCCTACTCTAGTTTGTGGTGGGTGGATTGCCTCTTGGGCTGATGAGGAAGAACAGTACAAGGAAGAACAGCCTCGCGAGGGTCTGTTCTTGTCTAGGGGATGAACTGTTGGGGGAGTTCAATCGCCCTTCTCTTTCTTTCTCTCTCTCTCTCTCTACTTGCTCTACTGATTTCTTGATACTAGCTGCCTCTATTCCAGCTGCCAATCAGATGCTAGATGCCTCTACCCTAGGGGTGGCTAATCCTATTTATAGGCAAAGGCCCTGGGCCTCTTCCCAAATATTTGAGCGGGAAGGGCGCCAACAATTGGCCAATTTGAAGGGGAACATCTGGTACACTTATCCTGACTAAAGTTGGTCTTCGCCTGCCAAAGGCCCTGTGGTGACGCTGTCCTGGGCTCCATGGTGACCTCCTTCCCACCGTTGGACTGGTCTTGGTCTCATTGCACCAAAATGGGTGCCTTTGCTTGATCCTCTCGCCTGCGCTTGCCCCCTTTGCACCAAAGAGGAAAGGGAGACGCTGCGTGGGCTGGCGCCCGCCTGGCACCCTTGGTCGTCATGGCTTGCGTCATGGGCACCTCGTGAGGTACCCCGCCTTGATCTCTCCGCCTCCTCGCGAGCCAGCCTGAGGAGGCCGTGCTTGAAGAAGCGCCGTGTCGTCCGCCTCGCGAGGCTTGGCCCCTCGCGAGGGTCTTGAGCCTTGTGTTGATGAAGATGGGCCACGCTGGTCCCCCATTTGAGCCACGCCGCAGGCCGCAGGCAGGCAAGTCTGGGGACCCCCGTTCCCAGAACGCCGACAGTAGCCCCCGGGCCCAAGGCGCGCATGGACTTGGCCGTGCCGAGAGGCGAAAGGGCAAGGGCGAAGCGCCGCGGGCCCTAACAGCCTGTGGCCTTGGGCGCCGCGTGGCGGTTGATTGGACGTGGGCGTCTCCGTTTCCCCACGACGCCTTGGTGACTGCGCGGATTTGACAAGTCCCTGCAAGCAGATCGTGTCATGATTACCTGCGATCGTGGAGGCCGACGGTTGGCCTTCGCCGGCTATATGTACAGCACTGGGCGTGCCCTTCTAGTCCATCTCTCCTAGCTTCCTCCTCTGCATCAGTGCTTGCTCCGTCTTGGCGTGATGGCTCCAGTTCGCCGGTTTTCTGCGGCGGAGAAGGGAAAGGCTCCCCGAGAAGGGCCAGACCCTCTCCCGCCGAAGAAGTGACCTGCTCCCCGCGGCCGCGATGAGGAGGGCCGTCAGGTGGCGCTGAGGCATTGGTATGAGCGGCCTCCGCCGGGGTTCCCGCTTCCTTTGCATGCCGCGGACCTTGAGGGGGACGGTGCCGGTCCCCGCGGCCAGCGCCGTCGTCGGCGCCGACGGGTCACGAAGGTGTTGGTCGTCCCTCCTGGGGTCCATGCCGAGGGCTCCTCCCGCGAGCTTGTGCTCCACGCCGCCATGCCTCCTCGAACCTGGATTCGCCTTCTTCCCTTCTTCACCTCCGTCTTCCAGCAGGGGAGACTCTTGGAGCTGTGGCTGCAGCACGCCGACTGCAGCACTCCTGCGACCGAGGCAGAGGTCGCGATCACTGCCTCGGGCGAGGTCTTCATGACTCGCGGCTGGGGCGAAATCGCTCGGGGTTGCAGAACGAGGGGCGCCCTCACGATCCACCTGGAGTATGACGACGCTTCGGTGATGTTCTTCAAGATCTTTGACGCGATCGGGCGCCGGCTGGAGTGCTGCCCCAGGGGAGGCAGCCAAGACCCTGCCACGGCGAGGGCTGGGCCCGCCGGCCGCTCCCCGGACAGCTCTACAAGCGACGGGAGCACCGGAGGATCCAGCGACTCCAGCGAAGTCTTAGCAACTCCGGAGACGAGCGACGACAGCTACGAGCCTACGAGCCAACGCCGCTCCCGGAGCAGGGCAGGCTCGCTTGGCCGCCGCCGACCCTGATCTGGATGGGGTTGGCGCCAGTGCTTGACGACCCACTGTTGACGATGGCATCTTTTGCAAGGGCGCGTGTAGTTAGCACCCTTTAGGATCCGTTCCCTGCGAGGAATCACATTGCGCCCCATAGGGGCTTGTAAGGCGGCTGGAATCCTTGCTGTCAATATGTAACCCTTGCTATAGATCTATGTGAATCGCAAATTCCGTCATAGTTTGGTTCTCCCTTTCACACCTCGCGAGGGCTTGGTGCTCTGCGTCGACAGGTCCCAGTCCCAAGGCGGCGTCAGCCGTCCCTGGTATGCCAGGTCGCGATGTCGTGGTCAAGGCCAGGAGGTGAGTGACCCGGGGTCTGGTAAGATCCCCTGAGTTGCGATGCTAAGGAGGTTCCCTTTGGTGCCCAAGCAGCAATCGCTTGGTGAGAAAGGGAAGCAACTTCGCTAGTACGGAGTCGCTTTAGGTGCGGGGGTAGTGCTACGATAGCCAATGTTATGGATGATGACTTATCTTCGAGGATCGGGGATCGTCCCCAGCGCGTCGTCGGGTCTGGGGGATAGCTTGAGCGGAGCCACTGGACGAGGTCCTCGCGTGCCCCTTATCCCTCACCTTTGCTCCCCTTTCTGCTCTACGTCCTCGGGTCCCGGCCCTCGAGCTGGTCTCAGCCGTCGCTGGTATGCCAGGTCGCGATGCCGTGGACAAGGCCAGAGGGTGAGGGCTGGAGAGCCAGTGGGAGCCCTGAGTCGCGATGCTCAGGCACCCCCCCTTTAACATGCAAGCGGTTCGCGCGTGCATGGGTGAAGGGAACGCCGTGAGGGCCTTGGCTAGCGCAGTTCCCTCTATGGACCCTGCAGATTCATCACAGAAAGAAGACGGGGCTGCCATGGCAGCCATCAGTTGATTGTTAGTCGCTCAAGAGCTCGCTGGTTGGAGCGGGTGAGGTGTGTCTGGGCACCCGTGAGCCAGCGCGGGACTCACGAGGCCCTACCTCTAGGCGGGTTGCGCCTGGCACTGGGCCGTAGCTTGAAATGTGTCCCTGCAAAATTTGATTAGATGCCGGCACTCTACGTCCTCGGGTCCCGGCCCTCGAGCTTATCTCAGCCGTCGCTGGTATGCCAGGTCGCGATGCCGTGGACAAGACTAGAGAGTGAGGGCTGGAGAGCCAGTAAGAGCCCTGAGTCGTGATGCTCAGGCGCCCCCCTTTAACGTGCAAGTGGTCGACATAGAAGAAGAGGCGCCGTGGATGGCATCGAATAATCAAGCGTGATAGGCAAATGCATAATTGGAAATAAACGCGGAGGGGATACACGCCGCTGGGCCTAGCCCGAGTGGCCTGGGGATGATGCAGCCCGAGGGGCGCCCCCAGTGAAGCAAGCTAACGACTGAAGAAATAAAAAGGGGTACATGCCATAGGGACGGACCCACGCGGCCTGGGAGTGACGCAACCCTGGGAGGGCGCTCCCAGCTGGGAATGAAACTTGAAAGATGTCACCTCAAGACGTTGTCGACGAAGTGGCGTTGGTGCAGCAGACACGGTGGGCTGCGGAAGCCGATCCTCATGAGCCCCCAGGCCCTGGGGCCTCGGGAGGCTCCGGAGGCACTTGTGGCTCTTCGTGAGCTGTCTCCATCTCCGCCAGAGCCGCAGAACGCCTGTCTTCTTGCGCCTCCAAGATGCTCCTCATGAGGCGCTGGTACGCCACAGCCACGCTCGGCAGGCCATAAGGCATGCGAACATAGCTGTGGGGTGGTCCTCCGCAGCACCCCACTTGGGAGGGCCAGAGGCGCTCCGTCGTGGCGATCTGATTGAGCCCTGGTACGTCGACATAGATGCGCAGCCCACCATCCTCGCCTGGATGGGGAGCCACAGCTGGTGGGCGACGGCAACCTCTCATGATCCTTGACTCCTGTAGTTCTTGAATGGCCTTGTTAACGAACTCCTGCTGGTCTGACCTTCTTTCCCTGGCTTCCTTTTGAGGGAAATGTGCTTCGAAGCACGCCTCCACATGGTGCCCAAGCGCCTCCCTTGTGACCCTGGCAAGGTCGGTGGCCCTCCAGGTGAGAGCCCCCGAGCCCTGCCTGCGGAGGGCATCGGGCGCGCTTTCCTATGCGATGGAAGGATGGTCCCCCTGGGCAGACACGGGCCCTGAAGGGCCTGCCTCCTGAGGGGCTGAGCCTGACGACGTCTTCTTCTTCTTGGGGGTGGTCTCAGGAAGCCTCATGCTTCCGCGATCTGGGTCTTCTAGCGACGCGGCCTGAAAGGCTCGCTCCAGGGAACACACTTCGTCCTTCTCTTCACAAGGCACCGTGATGACGCCGCCACTTCCTGGCATCTTGAGGACATTGTAGCTGTGGTGAGTCACAGCCATGAACTTGGCCAGCGCTGGGTACCCGAGGATGGTGTTGTACGGCAGGCGGATGTGAGCGACGTCGAAGTCGATGAGCTCGGTGCGGTAGTTTCTGCGGGCTCCGAAGGTGACTGGGAGGCGGACTTGCCCGATCGGGACCGTGGAACCGTTGGTGACTCCGGAGAAAGGCTTGGTTGGCTGAAGCTGGTCATAGGGCACTTGGAGGTTGTTGAATGTTTCCACGGACAAGACATTGAGCCCTGCCCCTCCATCGATGAGGGTCCTGGTGACCAGAACGTTGCTGATGACTGGGGAACAGAGCATCGGGAGGACCCCGGCTGTGGCCGCGCACTTGAGCTGGTCTGCTGAGCTGAACGTGATGGCGCAGGCCGACCACCTGAGGGGACGCGTTGCTTCGAGCTTGGGGAGAACTGCATTCACTTCGCGGGCAAACTATTTGAAGATACGCTGAGAAGCTGGGGCTTGGGCTCCACCCAGGATGCAGGCGATTGCGCGCGGCTCTTGGAAGCCCCCAGCCCCCTCGTCTTGGTGACGGTCTTCATTCCTTCTTGGCTGAGGCGGCAGCGGCGGCAGGCCTGGGTTGCCATGAGGGCGATCCTCACGAGGCTGATCCCTCCAGTCCCCCTCGCGAGGCGGGTCACGCCAGCGGTCCTCGCGAGGTTGGTCGCGCCAGCCTTGGCGTGGGCCACGATCTTCCCAGCGTCCCGGGTTCCTTCCTCCTCCTCAGTCGTAGCCCCGGTCAGCGTGGTCAGGGCGTCGGCCGACTCTTCCTTCTCGCACGGCGCGGAGCTCTTGGCATTCGTTGGTGTTGTGGGTGTGGAGGTCGTGGTACACACAGTACCGACTGCCCCTGGAGGATTCGGGCAGATCCTTGCCCCGCTTGGTGTCCAGCTCCGCCGCGAGCACGGCAGCCCCCTTGCGCTTCACGTCCTTGGCCTTGGGCTTCTTCTCTTCTGGGTTTGCGGCAAGCAGCTCGAGGAGGGAGAGGCGTCCCTCCTCAGCCCTGGCGCACTTGGTCGCCAAGTTGAACAGCTCCACGGAGGTGCAGAGGTCTTCATGCATCGCCAACTCCTCCTTCATCTTGACGTCGCGCACGCCATTGGAGAAGGCTGAAATGATGGCTTCCTCGGACACCCTGGGGATCTTGAGGCGCGCATCGTTGAAGCGCTGGATGTACTTTTGCAGGGTCTCCCCAGGTTGCTGCTTGATGCGGCGCATGTCGCTCACGGCGGGAGGCCGGTCGCGGGTACCTTGGAAGCTGGCGATGAAGCGAGCACGCATCTGGTCCCAGGAGGAGATCGTGCCTGGGGCCAGGTTCAGGAGCCAAGTGCGAGCACCTTCCTTCAGCGCCATGGGGAACCAGTTTGCCATGACTTTTTCCTCCCCGCTGGCAGCTTCGATTCCCAGCTCGTAGAGCTGGAGGAACTCTGTGGGATCAGTCGTGCCATCGTAGCGAGGGGGCAGGTCTGGCTTGAACTTGCCGGGCCATGCGATGCTGCGCAGCTCGGCGGTGTAGGCGCGGCAGCCTGCGGTGACCGCGGGAGGTTTTGGTTGAGGGAGAGCTTGGCCTTGCGGGTCCCCTTGCGCTGCTGCTGGGAGCAGCGCGGGGTCTTGACGTGCCGGAGCTGGGAGCGCCCGGGCGGCCTCTTGCGGTCGCGGGACCTCTTGGCAGCTCCATTCCTGCTGGGCTGGTGCTTGACGGAGCGGGTTCCGCCCAGGAGCTGCGCGCCTTGGGGCCATGGCGTCTTCTTGGAGAGGGGGCGGCTGGAATGCCCCCGGAGCTTCATTGCCCACGCGGGGCGGAGTGCGGCACGGTGGTGCGGACGGCGCGGGAGAGCCCCTTGCGGCGCGGACGAGCTCGGCGACGCGGTCGAGCCACTCCTCGTAGACGTCGTCGACGGGGCGATAGCGCAGGAGCTCG
Organism: Aegilops umbellulata; assembly: GCA_032464435.1. NCBI lineage: Eukaryota > Viridiplantae > Streptophyta > Magnoliopsida > Poales > Poaceae > Aegilops > Aegilops umbellulata. The sequence continues at coordinate 79,392,938 of CP136056.1, forward strand.
TTCGCCGCGATGAGCACAGCTCGGTCCAAGGGCGCGCGAAGCGCGTGGGACGAAGAACCAGCCGGGGTGAGCGACGGAGTAGCGGTGCGGCCATCTCGCCGCACAGACGGGTGCTGAGAGGATGCTTGCTGCTCGTTCCCCGCCGGGCCGGTGGTGGCGTTGACAGCGGGCGACGGGGAACGACGAGGATGCCCACCGATGGGGGCCGTCTGGACGACGCGGGAAGCGATGGCGGCCCGGCGCTCGGCGCGGGCCCGACGAGCGTCGGACATGGATGCGACGGTCGGAGGAGAACGGAGCGGTGGAAGACAGATTCCGGCACACCCCTACCTGGCGCGCCAAAATGTCGAATCACGGGTTCCGGTAGACCCTTAAGGTTTGAACTCTGGGGTGCGCGCGGAGATCGTGCCCTCTACCTCACCGTCTCGCAAAGAACTAACTACCGAAAGAACAACACAAGAGACACAGGGTTTATACTAGTTCGGGCCACCATTGTGGTGTAATACCCTACTCTAGTTTGTGGTGGGTGGATTGCCTCTTGGGCTGATGAGGAAGAATAGTACAAGGAAGAACAGCCTCGCGAGGGTCTGTTCTTGGCTAGGGGATGAACTGTTGGGGGAGTTCAATCGCCCTTCTCTTTCTCTCTCTCTCTCTACTTGCTCTACTGATTTCTTGATACTAGCTGCCTCTATTCCAGCTGCCGATCAGATGCTAGATGCCTCTACCCTGGGGGTGGCTAGTCCTATTTATAGGCAAAGGCCCTGGGCCTCTTCCCAAATATTTGAGCGGGAAGGGCGCCAGCAATTGGCCAATTCGAAGGGGAACATATGGTACACTTATCCTGACTAAAGTTGGTCTTCGCCTGCCAAAGGCCCTATGGTGACGCTGTCCTGGGCTCCATGGTGACCTCCTTCCCACCGTTGTACTAGTCTTGGTCTCCTTGCACCGAAATGGGTGCCTTTGCTTGATCCTCTCGCCTGCGCTTGCCCCCTTTGCACCAAAGAGGAAAGGGAGACGCTGCGCGGGCTGGCGCCCGCCTGGCACCCTTGGTCATCATGGCTTGCGTCATGGGCACCTCGTGAGGTACCCCGCCTTGATCTCTCCGCCTCCTCGCGAGCCAACCTGAGGAGGCCGTGCTTGAAGAAGCGCCGTGTCGTCTGCCTCGCGAGGCTTGGCCCCTCGCGAGGGTCTTGAGCCTTGTGTTGATGAAGATGGGCCACGCTGGGCCCCCATTTGAGCCACGCCGCAGGCCGCAGGCAGGCAAGTCTGGGGACCCCCGTTCCCAGAACGCCGACACCCGCCAAGGCAGATGACCCGGAAGTTGAGTTTCTGAAGACTCAATTTGTTGAGCCGGCACAGCCCACTGTCCTTGCGAAGTGTTCGGCTAAAGCGGAGTTGCTAGAACGCCGTAAGGCCAAGATGGATATCACCGACTATACTCATTTGAGTATTGGAGAGATCATCTCGGGCTACATCAACCAGGTGCAAAGCAGCCGTGACCTGGAAATTGACATGGTGAAGCAAATACAGCAAAAATCTGAGGTATGACCTATGCTTCCTTACTTTCAATCATACTTACTGTACCAGCCCCCAAGTCTATTGCTTATGAATAAATATGCTTTAACTTGCAATATACATTAGCCCCCAAGTGTCGAGCATCTTTGCTTGCAAAGTGTTTGGGACTTTAATATCCAAGACCGGACTAATAAGTTAGAAAGCTTTGGTATACATTAGCCCCCAAGTGTCAAGTATGTTTTCTTGGAAAATGCTTGGGACTTAAGATTACTTATCATGACTCTGACTGTAACCCGGGATACTGCAGGCCACCATAAGTCAATTTGAATAGGAGATTGCTAACCTTAAGAGCCGCCTGTCAGCCCAGGAACTGGAAATTCAAAATGCCAATTCCAAGTTTGAATTCAGCGTCTCTGAGCAAGAAAAGCTGAAGAAGAATTTCGAAGCGGATAAGAAAATATGGGCTGACGAAAAAGCCTTATTGGTGACCCGGGCCGAGACAGCAGAAGCATCACTTGCAGCAGTAAACACCGAACTGTCCGGCTTAAAAGATCAGATATCTCAAATGGTCTTAGCAATCTTTGGTAAGTATTAATATATGAAAATTTAAATACTCCAAACCTTTCGTTGGTAAATACCTTAATTCTTACCTCCAGTTTACCTTATGCTTTTCAACAATAGAGGCCCCAGGAGTACCAACCTTAAGCAAAATATGCTAATCAAGCTGAAGGCAGTATATACACTGGTGGAACAACTGTACACCGGGTCACAACGTGCTCTGGCCGTTGTGGCTTTATCCAATGAAGTTCCTTATCTCCTTCAAGATGTGCTGAAACGGCTCGCTGTACTCCCTCAGCGGGTTCAAGAACTAAGGCGGGCGTCCGCAAGAGCCGGGGCTATAGCAGCGTTGAGCCGGGCCAAAGCATTTTATCCTGAACTAGACCCGGCCGACATCGCTCTTGGATACCCGAGTCTATAGGAAGACGGCACCTTATTTAACGAGGCAGACTTTACCGTCTGTGTGAAAGACATACGCCCGGTGGCTACTCTTATTGGGAATGACACCGATCTGACCAAATATCAACCGGGTTACGATAAGGAGAACCGGAGGATTCCAACACCTCATTACCATGAAGTTAGCCTGGTTCCTCCAACTCATAAGCACACTTTTGCCCTGAAGTCGACCCAACCGGCTTAATAGATGATGAAGCTGAGTTTGAAGCCTTGAGTGGCATTGACTGGGCCTCGTCATCCTTCCAGGACAGGGCAACCGGCGGAGAGGTGGAGAGGGATAACCCAGAAGCTTCAGGTCAACCCCAAGAGTAAATCGCCAGGCGTCATATGCTTGTGTCTTTGTATTAAAAACAATGCCTCATCATTCAGACTCGGGGAGTCTTGTAATAAAATAGAAAATACTTTGAATTTTGTTATGCCTTCGCGCATGCTGATGGCGCTTTGATACTCGCATAAGCCGCCGTCACTATGCACTTGCAATTGATATGAATCTGTTATATCCTTGCAGAAATGTCTTGTATTGTCTTGCACATAAGATAAACAGAAATCCCTTGGCGACTTATCGCATTGAGGGTCACATAAGCCTTGACAACCCGGAATACAGACTGAATATTTACAGGAAAACCAACTTATGATTAAACCTAGTAGACATAATCATAATGATATCCCTGTGATGCTTACGGTTATTTTCCGGCTCATATAACCCAACCCCTGAGGTTGAGTTTAACTCCTGAAAATTGACACATAAATTTCACCTGGCACTTATCAACCTGATGTAACCAATGTTAAGCCGGAGGATTGCAGTACACTCCATTGTATTTTCAAGAGATTCTCAAGATAATCAAGTATAATAAATAAAACTTAAAAGGCCTCTGATTCGAATACGATCAGTGAACCGTTCCAAAGGGGTTAATCTAAGATTTGGATATGATCATATAGCCCCCAGTGGCTATGGCGATGCCGATCAGGTGGGTATCGACAGCTATGGTCTCTTTGGTTCGAATACGACCTATGTTTGAACAGGAAGCCCCCAAGTGACCATAAGAGTTGTTTAATGACGCTGATTCGAATATGATCCACGTCAGACCCAAAGGGGTTAAGCTATGATTCAAATATGATCAAGAAGCCCCCAAGTGGGTTTGGCAGTATGCCGATCAAGTGGGTATCGACAGCTATGTTCTCTTTGGTTCGAATATGACCTATGTTTGAACAGGAAGCCCCCAAGTGACCATGGCTAGATTCAGATATGATCATAAGCCAGACCAAAGGAAAAGCCGAATTTAGATATGACCCGCTTCCTCTTGGTTATCTCCACCACCTGACAAAGAAGACACATGAACCTTTTTTGGGAGTGGAAAAAAGGACAGAGGTCCTGCTTTATTGCTTTATGTAATATATACATAGTAGAAATATATACACATTAGAACCGGTGGCTCAAGTATAGTAAGGCCGAAGATGAGCTATATTCCACGGCCGGCGGGTCTCCTCCTCCGATTTACGTGAGTCTTTGTGCTCTTGAACATCGATAAGGTACTATGACCCGTTGTTCAGATTCTTGCTGACTGAGGGAGTCCTGGATTAGGGGGTGTCCGGATGGCCGGACTATACCATCAGCCGGACTCCAGGACTATGAAGATACAAGATTGAAGACTTCGTCCTGTGTCCGGATGGGACTTTCCTTGGCGTGGAAGGCAAGCTTGGCGATGCGGATATTGAATATCTCCTACCATTGTAACCGACTTTGTGTAACCCTAACCCTCTCCGGTGTCTATATAAAGCGGAGGGTTTTAGTCCATAGGACAACTTCATCATACAACAATCATACCATAGGCTAGCTTCTAGGGTTTAGCCTCCTTGATCTCATGGTAGATCTACTCTTGTACTACCCATATCATCAATATTATTCAAGCAGGACATAGGGTTTGACCTCCATCAAGAGGGCCCGAACCTGGGTAAAACTTCGTGTCCCTTGTCTCCTGTTACCATCCGGCCCAGACGCACAGTTCGGGACCCCCTGCCCGAGATCCGCCGGTTTTGACACCGACATTGGTGCTTTCATTGAGAGTTCCTCTGTGTCGTCACTTCTGGGCTTCATGGCTCCTTCGATCATCTATAACGATGAAGTCCAGGGCGAGACTTTTCGCCCCGGACAGATCTTCGTCTGCGGCGGCTTCGCACTGCGGGCCAATTCGCTTGGCCACCTGGAGCAGATCGAAAGCTACGCCCCTGGCCATCAGGTCAGCTTTGGAAGCTTAAACTACACGGCTGACATCCGCGAGGATTTGATCTTCGATGGATTCGAGCCACAGACGAGCGCGCCGCACTGTCTCGAGGGGCATGATCTAGCTCTGCCGCCGAACAGTGCCCTGGAGGCCGCACACGCACCGGTTCCGACCCTTAATTCGGAGCCTATTGCGCCAATCGAGGATGAGCGGTTGGACGTCACCTCGGGGGCTGCGATCTCAAAGGCGATCGAGCCGAACACCAGCCCTGCGCTCCGCATGGCCCGTGACTCCAAGGAGCCGGATTCCTCTCCGAACTCCGAGGCCCCCACGCCCCTGCCGATCGAATCCGATTGGGCGCCGATAATGGAGTTCACCGCCGCGGACATCTTTCAGCACTCGCCCTTCGGTGACATCCTGAATTCTCTAAAGTATCTCTCTTTATCAGGAGAGCCCTGGCCGGACTACGGTCAGCAAGGATGGGTTACGGACAATGAAGAAATTCAAAGCCCACCCACCACCCACTTGGTAGCCACTGTCGATGATCTAACCGACGTGCTCGATTTCGACTCCGAAGACATCGACGGTATGGACGCCGATGCAGGAGACGATCAAGAACAAGCGCCTATAGGGCACTGGAAAGCCACCTTGTCATATGACATATACATGGTGGATACTCCAAAAGATGGAGATGGCGATGGAACAACGGGGGATGACACCTCCAAGAAACAGCCAAAGCGCCAGCGTCAGCGGCGCCGCTCTAAATCCCGCCAAAGCAAAAATGGTGATTCCGGCACGGGAGATAATACTACCCCGGATAGCGTCGAAGAACACACCCCCCCAGCAAGATTCGGCACAGGAAGATGGCGAAACCAGCCCTCACGATACAGCGGCAGACAAAGAGGTTGAGGATGATCATTATATGCCTCCCTCCGAAGACGAGGTAAGCCTCGACGACGAGGAATTCGTCATGCCATCAAATCCCATCGAACAAGTGCGTTTTAAACGCAGGCTTATAGCCACGGCAAGCAGCCTCCAGAAAAAGCAGCAACAGCTTAGAGCTGATCAAGATTTGCTAGCCGACAGATGGACTGAAGTCCTTGCGGCCAAAGAGTATGAACTCGAACGCCCCTCCAAGAGTTACCCAAAGCGTAGGCCGCTACCCCGATCAGAGGAGGAAGCACCTACATCACTAGCACACAACATGGCCGACCGACCACCTCGCGGCCGCGACAGAGAGGCCTCTCGGCCCTCCACCCAAGCCATGCCCCGGTGCCGTTCAACTAAGGCACGGGAAAATGCGCCAGACCTGCGAGACGTACTGGAGGACAAGGCAAGGCAAACAAGATCGATCTACGGACCGCGCAGGCGCCCCACGGAACGTGACGGTGACCTTCATTCCGGATACAATAAATCCGGTCGGGCCGAACACAACAGACATAGCTCCTTCGAGCTGCGTCGTGATATAGCCCAGTATAGAGGCGTCGCACACCCACTATGCTTCACAGATGAAGTAATGGATCATAAAATCCCTGAGGGGTTCAAACCCGTAAACATCGAATCATATGATGGCACAACAGATCCTGCGGTATGGATCGAGAATTATCTCCTTCATATCCACATGGCCTGCGGCGATGATCTACATGCCATCAAATACCTCCCGCTCAAACTTAAGGGACCGGCCCGGCATTGGATTAACAGCTTGCCAGCAGACTCAATCGGTTCTTGGGAGCACCTGGAAGCCGCATTCCTCGACAACTTCCAGGGCACTTATGTGCGACCACCGGATGCCGATGACTTAAGCCACATAATTCAGTAGCCAGAGGAATCGGCCAGGCAATTCTGGACACGGTTCCTAACAAAGAAAAACCAGATAGTCGACTGTCTGGACGCAGAGGCCCTAGCAGCCTTCAAGCATAATATCCGCGACGAGTGGCTTGCCCGGCACCTGGGACAGGAAAAGCCGAAGTCCATGGCAGCCCTCACGACACTCATGACCCGCTTTTGCGCGGGAGAAGACAGCTGGCTAGCTCGCGGTAACAACTTAGCGAAGAACCCTGGTAATTCGGATGCCAAGGACAAAAGTGGCAGGACACGTCGGAACAAGCAAAAGCGCTGTGTTAGCAGCGACAGCAACGAGGACACGGCAGTTAATGCCGGATTCAGAGGCTACAAATCCGGTCAGCGGAAAAAGCCATTCAAAAAGAACACTCAGGGCCCGTCTAGTTTGGACCGAATACTCGACCGCTTGTGCCAGATTCATGGCACCCCCGAAAAGCCAGCCAATCACACCAACAGGGATTGTTGGGTGTTCAAGCAGGCAGGCAAGCTAAGAGCCGAAAATAAAGACAAGGGGCTGCATAGCGATGACGAGGAGGAGCCCAGGCCGCTGAACAATAGTGGACAGAAGGGTTTTCCCCCACAAGTGCGGACGGTGAACATGATATATGCAACCCACATTCCCAAGAGGGAGCAGAAGCGTGCGCTACGGGATGTATATGCGATGGAGCCAGTCGCCCCAAAGTTCAACCCATGGTCCTCCTGCCCGATCACTTTCGATCGAAGGGACCACCCCACTAGCATCCGTCACGGTGGCTTCGCCGCATTGGTTCTCGACCCAATTATCGACGGATTTCATCTCACAAGAGTCCTCATGGACGGCAGAAGCAGCCTGAACCTGCTTTACCAGGATACAGTGCGGAAAATGGGCATAGATCCCTCGAGGATTAAGCCCACAAAAATGACCTTTAAAGGCGTTATACCAGGTGTAGAGGCCAACTGTACAGGCTCGGTAACACTTGAAGTGGTCTTCGGATCTCCGGACAATTTCAGAAGCGAAGAGTTAATCTTCGATATAGTCTCGTTTCGCAGTGGCTATCACGCCCTGCTCGGGCGAACTGCATTTGCAAAGTTCAATGCGGTGCCGCACTACGCATATCTCAAGCTCAAGATGCCAGACCCTCGAGGAGTAATTACGGTCAATGGAAACACCGAGCGCTCCCTCCGAACGGAGGAGCACACGGCGGCCCTCGCAGTGGAAGTATAAAGCAGCCTTTTGAGGCAATTCTCCAGTCCGACCGTTAAAAAGCTGGACACTGCCAAGCGCGCCCGGAGTAACCTACAACAAGACCGCCTCGCACGTTCTGAGCAGGCGTAGCAACGCGGCCCCAACCCCAGCCCTCACGACATAGCAAAACCAGTGCTTCGCATACATAACTACGCTCTTGAAATACCATGGGCGCAGGGGAAGGGGCACAATCACGGCGAGCCCAAAACACGGCTTAAACCGTACTAGGGGCTGTCGAATTCTTTTTTAATTTTTTCTTACTTTCAGGACTCCATACTTCGGACGATCTGTTCGGCAATTCAACTGCCGCACAAATGATGCAAGACCCAGGAAAGCAGACAAGCCATGCCGCATTATAGAACTCCCAGGTGGTCTCTATTACGAGCAGTATACCTGACTTGCATACAATTCTTCGGCCTGCCCCTGGACAGGATATGTTAAATAGTCCAACCCTTTGCTTATCGCACTATTTGTATCGTTCTGCTTTGATCATAGCCTTTATATAAACAATGCATAGCTTTTGTCTATTCTCTGCATTACTCTCTTTTATATATGTTTATTAATGACATGTTGCACCCGTACACTGTGGTACGGCAAAATACGCCAGGGGCTTCAGTACCCATCAATATGGCGTGAGAAGTCCGTACACTTTCACAAGTGCGGCACCCCGAACTTATAGCACTATATGCATCGGCTCCGAATCATGATTTGGGTCAATAGTTGGGTTTGCCCGGCTCCTATGTTTTGGTGCCTTACGTTCCACTATATCGGCTTAGGTAGCACTAGGAGAACCACTGCGATTGTGCCCCAGTTGAGCTCGGCCGAGCACCTCAGTGGAGAAAGCTAAAACTGACTGTCATGATGAGGTGAGAGACCGGTCGCTGTTCGAGAGGTTTTTCGAGTCCCTAAAGACTTATGCCGCTTCGAGCGAGGAGCCGGCTTTGTCCGGCCAAGGCGTGGATAGCGCCTCGAACTCGGTCTTCCGAACTAGGGGCTTCGCCGAAATTTAAAATTATAGAGTTCTATGGCTAAGTGAGAGTGTTCAAGCATTATAGTCCGATTGCCTGGTTCGTTGTGCTGAACGCCTCCCTCGAAGGACCCAAATATGGTAAAAAGAGCGCTCAGGTTTATCCCGAACACTCCAGCACTAGTGGCATGGGGGCAGAAGTCGACGACTAGCCATCTCTCAATTTTTGATAAATGGCCGCACAGAAAGTAATATTTTAAATTCAACAAGCATTGCTTAGCGCATATGAACATGTTTTCAGCGCACAGGATAAAACGAGCGAGTTCATTCAAAAATTACATCCTTGGTACATTCATCCGCCATAAGGCGGGCTCCTGGCAGAACATCCTTATAATAGTTCTCGGGCTTGCGATGCTCCTTCCCCGGCGGCAGCCCATCCCTCACAAGCTTCTCACCGTCCAGCTTACCCCAGTGCACCTTTGCACGGGCAAGGGCCCTACGGGCGCCTTCGATGCAGACGGAGCGCTTGACGACCTCGAGCCTTGGACAAGCCTCCACCAGCCGCCGCACCAGCCCGAAGTAGCTCCCTGGCAGGACCTCTCCAGGCCACAGCCGAACTATGAAGCCCTTCATGGCTTGTTCGGCCGCCTTGTGAAGCTCGACCAGCTGCTTTAGCTGGTCGCTCAAAGGCACAGGGTGTCCGGCCTCAGCATACTGGGACCAGAACACCTTCTCCGTCAAGCTGCCCTCTTCGGCTCGGTAGAATGCGGCGGCATCGGATACGCTACGGGGAAGATCTGCGAATGCCCCTAGAGAGCTCCGGATTCGGGTAAGTAACAAGCAGTTTACTTTTATATTTCTACTTTGCATAAAGAATGCCTTACCTGCCACTATCTTTTGCACCGCATCCAACTCCTGGAGGGCCTTTTGGGCTTCGGCCTTGGCAGACTTGGCAGTTTCAAGGGCCGCCGCGAGCTCGGACGCTTGCGTCTTTGACTCAAGCTCCAAACTCTCATGTTTTTTCATGAGAGCCTGAAGCTCTTGCAGCACCTCGCCGACCTGGGCCTCAAGTTTTTCTCGCTCGGTGTGCTCCGTGGCCGCTTTCTTTTCGGCCTCGGACAACGCCTGCTTGAGGGTTGCCACCTCAGTCGTGGCCCCTACAATAAGCATTACAAATCCTATCATTTTTTTGCAATTGCATCTTTTTTATACATTTTTTTGTAAGGTATCTCTTACCTTCTTTCTCCTCGAGCTACCGCTGGGCAAGGCCGAGCTTTTGCTCGGTCCGCTCGAGGTCCTGTTTCAGGGCACCCACCTCCGCAGTCAGTGCGGCGGTGGCTAGCAGCAAAGCCTGCATACGCATATTGACTTTTTTTATTAGACTCCTGTGAAATTTGATAGATCCTCTATTCGGCTTTTCTTTATGAACGCCAAACGAAGCATCAGGGGCTACTGTCTATGTGGTAATATTTTTACATATTTTTACTTACCTCGAAGCCTGTTAGAAGGCTAGCACAAGCTTCAGTCAGTCCGCTTTTGGCGGACTGGACCTTCTGGACCACCGTACTCATGATGGTATGGTGCTTCTCGTCGATGGAGGCGCCCTTAAGCACCTCCAGTAGATTATCCGGCGCCTCCGGTTGGACAGAGGCCGCCGGCTCAATAGGCTTGCTCCTCTTGGCAGGAGTTCGCCTGCCGCGGTCCGGAACCGTTGAAGATTCCGGCGCGGTGTCCGGCTCAAAGCCGGACTTGGAACCCTGGGGGGTCTTGTCCCCTTTACTCCTGGAGTTCGGGAGGTCGCCTCACGGCTCCTCCAGGACCACCTCCTCTTTCCCCGGAGCTTGTCGCGACGCCACTTCGGCGTCGTCCGCCGTGCGGGGGGAGACAGCGGGCGAAACTGAATTCACGTCCGATGAATCCAGGGAGCCACTCGACGACTCGTTGAGCCCGTCCTTGGGCGGGCAGCATGATTATATTCGACGTTAGGGAAAGCTGTGCAACAAAGGAATATCATGAGTTACTCTGGTATCCGAATACTTACGATGCCGCCGGACGCTTGGCCCTGTCCGGCCACTCCTTGTCGTCCTCGTCGGCGTCGGGGGAGTAGTCCGGTGGAGGGGTCTTCCTCTTCTTGGACCCTTCGGCCTCCCCCGTTGGGGCGGCCTTCCTCTTCTTTCCTCCCCCCGTTGGAGGGGGAGAGGTTTCTTCTTCCTCCTACTCGTCTTCACGGGAGGAGTGCGTCTCGGATTCGTCGGATGACGAGTCCGACACCACCATATGCCGGGCACTCTTTCGAGTCCCCGTGGCCTTCTTCTTCTTGGCCTTCTTCTCCGGCACCACATAAGGTGCCGGAGCCAGCAGCTTCGCTAAGCGAGCAGGGGCTGGGTCTTCGGGCAAGGGAGCCGGACAGTTAATCGGTCCGGACTTCGCCTGCCAAGCCTGTCAAAGGTGAGGGAGTTTAGATCCCGCAAAGAGTCAAACTATGGAAAAGCTTAAACATCCTGTAAAGGGTGAAAGTAGCTTACCTCGCTAACGTGACGCTGCAAGCTGTATCCGCGGTCCTCGGAAGCGGATGCGGGAGCCTCGGTGCCTTTGGTCAGCACCCTCCAGACGTCTTCATACGTCGTGTCGAAGAGACTGTTAAGGGTTTGGTGCTGCGCCGGGTCGAACTCCCACAGATTAAAGTCCCGTTGTTGACACGGGAGGATCCGGCGGACGAGCATAACCTGGACTACATTAACAAGCTTGATTGGCTTGTTCACCAGGGACTGGATGCATGTCTGCAATCCAGACACCTCTTTTTCGTCACCCCACGACAGGCCCGTCTCTTTCCAGGACATAAGCCGCGTGGGGGGTCCGGATCGGAACTCGGGGGCTGCGATCCATTTCGGATCGCGTGGCTCGGTGATGTAAAACCACCCGGATTGCCACCCCTTCAGGGTCTCCACGAAGGAGCCCTCAAGCCATAGGACGTTGGCCATCTTGCCCACCATGGCGCCTCCGCACTCCGCCTGGCTGCCGCGCACCACCTTGGGCTTGACGTTGAAGGTCTTGAGCCAGAGGCCGAAATGGGGGCGAATGCGGAGGAAAGCCTCGCACATGACGATAAACGCCGAGATGTTGAGGACGAAGTTCGGGGCCAGATCATGGAAATCCAGGCCATAGTAGAACATGAGCCCCCGGACAAATGGGTGGAGTGGAAAACCCAGTCCGCGGAGGAAGTGGGGAAGGAATACTACCCTCTCATGGGGCCTTGGGGTGGGGAGAAGCTGCCCCTCCTCAGGAAGCTGGTGCGCGATGTCATTGGACAAGTATCCGGCCTTCCTTAGCTTTTTGACATGGCCCTCCGTGACGGAGGAGACCATCCACTTGCCTCCCGCTCCGGACATTGCTGGAGAAGGTTGAGGTGGGAAGTGCGGGCTTGGGCGCTGGAGCTCGAGTGCGTGGAAGATGGATAGGCAAAGGAGGAAGAAGGCGTAGGTAAAAAGGTGGATCCTTATCCCCTTATATGGGCGGATGCGGCTATGCATCCCCACTAGCCTAGTAAAACTTGCTTGCCTCCCAAGCGCCGTGATAAATGGCGCGGTTGGGTTACCCACGTCCGTATTGATGAGAATCCCGTAAATGGGGGACACGATCTCTGCTTTGACAAGACGTGCCAAGGAAACCGCCTCGCAAAACGTGCTGAGGTGGAAAATTAAAAATGATTCGAGTAAAAGACTTGGCCGTAGTGTGATGTCACACTGCGGAATACGTCAGCAGATTAGATTTGTGTTAATATTATTCTCTCTATGGCAATATGTGGAAGCTTTTTTGCAGAGCCGGACACTATCCTTGGTGTTTAAAATCTTCTTGAGGAATTTGGAGGAGGAACCCGCCTCGCAATGCCGAAGACAATCTGCGCGCCGGACTCGTCGTCATTGAAGCCTGGTTCAGGGGCTACTGAGGGAGTCCTGGATTAGGGGGTGTCCGGATGGCCGGACTATACCATCAGCCGGACTCCAAGACTATGAAGATACAAGATTGAAGACTTCGTCCCGTGTCCGGATGGGACTTTCCTTGGTGTGGAAGGCAAGCTTGGCGATGCGGATATTCAAGATCTCCTACCATTGTAACCAACTTTGTGTAACCCTAACCCTCTCCGGTGTCTATATAAACCGGAGGGTTTTAGTCCATAGGACAACTTCATCATACAACAATCATACCATAGGCTAGCTTCTAGGGTTTAGCCTCCTTGATCTCGTGGTAGATCTACTCTTGTACTACCCACATCATCAATATTAATCAAGCAGGACGTAGGGTTTTACCTCCATCAAGAGGGCCCGAACCTGGGTAAAACTTCGTGTCCCTTGTCTCCTGTTACCATCTGGCCTAGACGCACAGTTCGGGACCCCCTACCCGAGATCCGCCGGTTTTGACACCGACACTGACGACAAAGGGTCCTTCCCAAGGAGGGGATAGCTTGTGCATGTCGGATTGATCCTGGATGAGCCGGAGTACTAAATCGCCTTCCTGAAAGGTTCTGGACCTAACCCGGCGGCTGTGGTAGCGGCGTAGGTCTTGTTGGTAAATTGCCGAGCGGGCTATTGCCAAGTCTCGCTCTTCATCCAACAGGTCAAGCGCATCTTGACGAGCCTTTTTGTTGTCAGCCTCAACGTAATCCGCCACACGAGGTGAGTCATGCCGGATGTCACTTGGCAGAACCGCCTATGCTCCGTACACCATGAAGAAAGGTGTGTAACCCATGGATCTGTTAGGTGTAGTGTTGATGCTCCAAAGTACAGAGGGTAGCTCCTCCACCCAACAACCCGGCGTCCGCTGTAAGGGGACCAAGAGCCGGTGCTTGATACCTTTCAAGATCTCCTGATTGGCTCTTTCCGCTTGGCCATTGGATTGAGGATGAGCCACAGTCGAAACGTCAAGCCGGATATGCTCTCGTTGACAGAACTGTTCCATGGCTCCCTTGGAGAGGTTAGTGCCGTTATCAGTTATGATACTATGTGGAAAGCCAAAACGTAAAATCACCTTTTTCATGAACTGGACCGTCGTGGCTGCATCACACTTACTGACTGGCTCCGCCTCAACCCACTTTGTAAATTTGTCAACCGCCACCAAGAAACGTGTCTTTTTATCTTTAGACCTTTTGAGAGGTCCGACCATGTCAAGGCCCCAGACTGCAAACGGCCAAGTAATTGGAATCGTCCTCAATTCTTGAGCCAGCACATGAGCTCGTCATGAGAACTTCTGACATCCGTCGCATTTACTGACCAGATCTTCCGCATCAGCATGAGCCGTCAGCCAATAAAACCCGTGACGGAAAGCTTTGGCTACAAGAGATTTTGAGCCGGCGTGATGACCACAATCACCTTCATGAATCTCACGAAGGATCTCCTGACCCTCTGTAGGCGACACACAATGTTGAAACGCTCCAGTGACGCTGCAGTGATGTAACTTGCCATTGATAATTGTCATAGACTTGGACCGCCGGACGATTTGTCTTGCCAAGGTCTCATCTTCAGGCAACTCTCCCCGGGTCATGTAAGCCAAATAAGGCACTGTCCAATCTGGGATAATGTGGAGAGCCGCCACCAGCTGTGCCTCCAGGTCTGGTATTGCCAGATCTTCCTCTGTAGGTAACTTAACAGAAGGATTATGCAAAACATCAAGAAAGGTGTTAGGCGGCATCGGCTTATGCTGAGATCCCAGCCAGCTTAAGGCATCAGCCGCCTCATTCTTCCTTCGATCAATGTGCTCCACCACATAACCCTTGAAGTGCCCCGCCACCGCGTCAACTTCACGACGATAAGCCACCATAAGGGGATCTTTGGAGTCCCACTTGCCTGACACCTGTTGGGCCACAAGGTCTGAGTCTCCTAAGCACCTTACCCTGCTCAAGTTCATCTCTTTGGCCATCCGGAGACCATGGAGTAAGGCCTCATACTCAGTTGCATTGTTAGTACAAGGAAACATAAGCCGGAGCACATAATAGAATTTGTCACTGTCGGTGTCAAAACCGGCAGATCTCGGGTAGGGGGTCCCGAACTGTGCATCTAGGATCGATGGGTAACAGGAGACAGAGGACACGATGTTTTTACCCAGGTTCGGGCCCTCTCGATGGAGGTAAAACCCTACTCCTGCTTGATTAATATTGATGATATGGGTAGTACAAGAGTAGGTCTACCACGAGATCAAGCAGGCTAAACCCTAGAAGCTAACCTATGGTATGATTGTTGTATGATGGAGTTGTATATCTCTATAGACTAGCCTGGCCTCGGTTTATATAATGCACCAGAGGCCTAGGATAACAAGAGTCCTAGTCGAATACGCCGGTGGGGAGAAGTCCTTGTCTTGATCGCCAAGTCATGTGGAATCTTCCTTGTATGCGATAGCTGTCCGAACTGGCCCATGAGTATACGGCCATGGGGGTCCTCAGACCAATCTATTAGATCGGGAGACGACGTGGTGAGTACCCCCTAGTCCAGGACACCGTCAGTAGCCCCCTGAACCGGTCTTCAAGTTAGGGATGCTCCTCGATTCTTCCGAACTGTTCTTCATCTTCGGTCGTCGGTCTTGAAAACTGGTTCAACAAATCTTCTCATCTACGATCTTGAGGATCGCCGAAATGCATTCGACGAGTTTACACGTCGGGTATCCGAGGAGCCCCTTTAAGTTTCCGGCCTTTATCAATGCCTTGTTATTTTTATGCCAAACCTCGGGTTTGAAGTTGTTCCCGGGAGGCAGTGTCCTCTTGCGTCCGAGCTCCAACACCGAACTGCATTCGAGGTATCTTTTGCAGCCGAGCACCAACGCCGGACCGCTTCCCAGCTCTAACGCCGGAATGTATCCGAGCTCCAACGCCGGACTATGTATCCGAGCTCCAACGCCGGACTATGTATCCGTGCTCCAACGCCGGACTGTATCCGAGCTCCAACGCCGGACTGTATCCGAGCTCCAACGCCGGACTGTATCCGAGGTGTCGTAAATCACCTTGGTTCAAAGAAGTTTGAAGGAGTTTAGCCGAGCTTAATGCCGGAAATGCCCTCTATGGAGCCAGCCACTAGCGCCCGAGCTTTATGCCGGACTGCTTCCGAGGTGGTGCACCACCCCGACTGTGGGCCGATTTTTTGTCAATATTTATTATTGCAATTTATTCTCTGCCGAGATATATGGCCAGTAGCCCTCAAGGTGTGTATCAGTTTAAAACCCGAGATGCACCTGAAGGATGAAGTAAGACAGCTGATCCCAGTAGCTGCTGAGACTCAGGTTGATTTGTAAAATCGGCCTGAGGATCAAGTCCTAGCTCGGCAGGATACTTCGGGACACAAAAAGCGGCGTGCTCAGTCCTCGAGACTCAGGTTGGGTGCGTCCGACCAACCTGAGGATCAAAATCTCCTCGGAAACTGTATTGCACTTAAAATTTTCTGCAGTGGATAGGAAATGCAGTAGCCCCCTATACACTGGTCGGGTGGCAACACCAGATCAGGGGATCGATGTGCCCCTTTAATATTTGTAAATAATAAGCCCGAAGCCCAATAGCCCCCGAGCCTTAATGCGGGCACGGGTGGCCGAATTAAGGATCGATATCCATAGTAAAATCACAAATTATGTGTAATGACTCTATGTATCCAAGTACTTTACGTCATTAATGCTCGGATCCGCATTGTACAAAACTTTGTTGACCGGCCATCGGCTTCCACCTCCTCGGCCAGTAGCCGAGGAGTGTTTGTCCTACTTTATAAATCCTTTATGAGGGCAGAGATTTAAGACAAACAAGGCAATCTGGCCACACGGTTTTATAAACAAAGGTACGCAGAGAGATATGTTATATTACTGTTTAACATAAGAAATGTCTTCCAGAGAAAATAGTCCCGCTATCGGTTCCTTTCTTTGGGTTGTCATGCTAAGCATGATCATGAAACCTCAGCTCTAATGTATGAGCAAAATATCGAGGATTTAGTTTGGGAGGCCAGTTAATAGCCCCCGGTAATGTTCAGCGACAGTCGAGGTCAAACCGTAAACACTTCGCCCATTGTTATGAGTGGCCCGTTATTTAACATAGTCATCGGATCGCTCACCAGTTTACGCTTATTGTGACAGTCAGTTTTTGGCTTTCTCCACGGAGGTGCTTAACCATGTGAGCTGGAAGCACGATCGAAGTGGTTCTCCCTTTGCACGCCTAGCCGAACAAAGCGGGACGTAGGAAGCAAGTGCAGGAGCCGGGCAACCCAACTATTGACCGAAGACACAATTCGAAACCGATGCATGTATAGCAATATCCGAGAATATTTTTGCCGAACCTATAAAGGTGTCCGGCATTGCACTGTGAGAATTGTGTTGAAAACACACAAATAGTTTAAAAGTGCCATAAGCTTGGAAAACCATAAAACGTCAGTAAAAACATGACGTCCGAACAATATCAAGTGTTCGGTGCCAATACGAAAATTGGTCTTAGAAAAAAAAGAGTGCTTCTGTCGTGCTTTAACATTACACATCTGATCTCAAGACTTCAAGCGGGTCAGCCTACGGCTGGCTATTGACCACACACTCACGTCAAAAAAGGAGCGATAGAAAAAGACTTTGCAACGACCAAGAAGAAAACACATTTACTATAAAATAGCTCATAGAAATTTTAAGAGCCCCCAAGCGACTTGGGTAGAAGAATGATTGCATGTACCGAAGTACTTATATCATATCTATGTTCAACCGAACTTTAAACGCGTCTTAACCGACCGTCAGCTTCTCCCTCTTCGGTCAAGGACCGAAAAGTGTTATGTACTCCATCGATCGAGAATATCGACGGTGTTTCCAATAACCAGGCAATCATGCCATAAGGCTGTAACAGACAAAGCGCGCTCAGGGAACTTATGCTATATTACCGTGAAGTGTAAGAAGCATCTTCGAAGAAAATAGTACCCCCACCGATACCTTTCTTTGGTGCTCATTGTTATTATGAGACTTGTGCAATAGATTTTTTATACTCATGAGTTCCGTTGTGTGCCGACCATCATTGAAAACTATAAGAGCGCTAGCTTTCGGCTTCACCCAGTCTGAGGTCCGGCTCGGGTGACCCGATCGTGACAATCGCAGAGGTTCTCCCTTTACTCCCTAGCCGAACAATCGGGAACGTAGGGGTAAACACAGGAGCGAGGCAACCTAGCTTGCAAATCGCTTAAGTCAATATGGTGCATATTGTGGCGTAATACACGAACAAGGAACGAAGCCGTACAAGTATAATCATATGCAAGTGGAAAAGCTTCATGAAGGAAGCCCCCAAATGAATTGGGTATTTGAATTTATGCGTCACAAACAAAGTTTGGACAAGGAAAATTTTTTACAAGCAACTTTTTTCCAAAAAGGTATAATGCTTGGTCGAACCAACACAAGTTAGAAATTAAAGCTTTTACCATGAAAGCGACTTAGCTAGTTAATGTGTTCGGTATTGATGACGCGGTCCGAGCTTGATGCGGGGCAAGGTTCAATCCCCCAAGCTGGTCCCGAGGTGGCGAAGCGGAGAGCTCGACACGCCGAAGTGGTGACATAGCACGGTCAATGCAGAAGTCCCCGGATCATTTTCCTGTGCATAAAAAATAGTGCAAACCAGAGATAATAGTAATAATGATAATTAAAAAAATGTTGCATAATAAATAATTTATGCAAAGTGAGGAATAGAAGAAATATGGCCTGGCGCCGAAGTCAATGTCGATGCAGGGCGTCGGCGTGATGCAGTAAAGGCGTGGCAAAGCCTGAATTCACAGGTCGGTCCGAGTTTCGGATGCGGCGTTCGCCGGACTATGTACGAAAACTGACCGAACCACCACGCGACCGTCGTTAATGCGGCCATCATTTGACAGACCTGTGTACAGATGATGGACAAACCAGAGTAATAATTCCTTAAGAAAAA
Source organism: Aegilops umbellulata (assembly GCA_032464435.1). Lineage (NCBI taxonomy): Eukaryota > Viridiplantae > Streptophyta > Magnoliopsida > Poales > Poaceae > Aegilops > Aegilops umbellulata. The sequence goes on from CP136056.1 coordinate 79,411,624, forward strand.
TAAACCCAACAAGCAAAAATTGTTAGGATTAATAGCACCTGGTTTATTTGTTGTAGCAATCCGAAGAAAGGTGATTCCCAAAATTGGGACTTGATCCGCACACCCATTGCCTGATGGGTGATAAACTGATGGTATGGCGATGCTGGCAAAGGTTGGCTCGCCGGGGCAAAGCTCTTGGTCCAGCTAACATGACGGAGCTGGTCGGCTAGTGACGCCGAAGTCTCCGGAGTAGGTTGATGAAGAGATGGCGAAGCCCCCGGTCCAGCCGAGATGTCGAAGCCTCGATGTCAGCCGATGAGTCGAAGTAGGTCGGCGTGATGGACACCAGCTTGAAGAAGCCGTAGTGCGGCGCTGCCGATGCAAGTCGTGACGTGGTCGATGCCGGCTTGATGAAGTGACCGTGCGGCGATGCCGGTATGCCCGCTCCGTGTAATCCGTGGGGCGGCGATGTTGGTGATGATTTATCCCTCGCGATGCCGAACTCTTGTTCGGCTTGCCGAGATGATGATCGAAGGAATTGAGCTCGCCTCAATAAAGCGGCGACATGTGTAGCGCAGGTCGGCAGCCGTGGAGCAATACCGCCGGACAGGTTTGACACCAGCGTGATGGTGAAGATTACCTTGAAGGAGGCTTAAAATTTTATGGGTACGTGTTTAAAAACAACACACAATACCATAAAAGAAAATTCCTTAAAAAAGGTTGTCCAATATCACGTTCATAAAGAAACATGAATTCGGGTCGGATCCGTATTCGCGCAGAAAAAATATCCGAAAATTGGTCCACTCATCGGAAGTTTCCCGGAGTTTGAACCGTTGGATCGAGCTGAAATTTGGAGGGGTGGTAGATATGGGATTTCCGCAGTAGGTGAACGGTTGGATCTTCCAAAGTACCTCCGAGCTGGGCTCTGGAGACCACGCCCTACACTCGTCCAGATTCCCGTCCAGATTTGACAGGGCTCCGGTATATCGTAGATTGTCGGAGATTCCTCCATCGGAACTCGACGAAATTTTCTAGGGTTGTTGTAGACTCAATTCCGCATAATTCCACCAAAGGGATCGTCAAAGCGATGCTATAAGAGGTGGTGGCAGTGGATACAAACTTGTTGTTCGGAAAAACAGCACAGTCGCCCGAGGGCAATGTTGACGTTGAGCCCCCGAGCTCCATGGATGATTCCTCCATGATCTTGATAGAGATCGGAGTTGATGTTGATGAAGGCCCTTGTCCGAACATGACGATCGGAGATGGAGCGTGGTCCTTGGCCGAGCCAAGGTGACCAGTCGAGCCGGCGACGAAGATGCCGGCATCGCAGTTGACCTGCAGACGAGCCATGGATCCTTTTGCCGATCACACAGCAGAACTCTCAATGAAAACACCAATGTCGGTGTTAAAACCGGCGGATCTCGGGTAGGGGGTCCCGAACTGTGCGTCTAGGATCGATGGGTAACAGGAGACAGGGGACATGATGTTTTTACCCAAGTTCGGGCCCTCTCGATGGAGGTAAAACCCTACTCCTGCTTGATTAATATTGATGATATGGGTAGTACAAGAGCAGATCTACCACGAGATCAAGGAGGCTAAACCCTAGAAGCTAGCCTATGGTATGATTGTTGTATGATGGAGTTGTATATCTCTATCGACTAGCCTGGCCTCGGTTTATATAATGCACCAGAGGCCTAGGATAACAAGAGTCCTAGTCGAATACGCCGGTGGGGAGAAGTCCTTGTCTTGATCGCCAAGTCATGTGGAATCTTCCTTGTATGCGGTAGCTGTCCGAACTGGCCCATGAGTATACGGCCATGGGGGTCCTCGGCCCAATCTAATAGATCGGGAGACGACGTGGTGAGTACCCCCTAGTCCAGGACATCGTCAGTCACCTCGAGGGGAAGTTAACATGACTCCAGCCCCCGAGCCTTCCAGCTTCCTGGACCCATCAAAGTGAATCGTCCAATATGTGTTATCGGGCTTCTGCTCAGGTGCCTGTAGCTCTGTCCAGTCATTGATAAAATCCACCAAGGCTTGAGACTTAATGGCTGTACATGGCACATACTTTAAACCATGAGGTCCGAGCTCAATGGCCCACTTGGTGACTCGTCCTGTGGCCTCTCTGTTCTGGATGATGTCTCCCAAGGGGGCATAACTCACCACGGTAATAGGGTGACCTTGGAAATACTGTTTCAGCTTCCGGCTTGCCATGAACACTCCGTAAACTAGCTTCTGCCAATGAGGGTACCTTTGCTTTCACTCGATGAGCACCTCACTAACATAATAAACCGGCCTTTGAACCAGATGCTCCTTACCGGCCTCCTTGCGTTCCACCACAATTGCAACACTGACGGCTCGTGAATTAGTAGCCACATACAACAGCAAAGGCTCTTTGTCAATAGGAGCTGCAAGAACCGGCGGCTCAGATAACTACTTCTTCAAATCCTCAAAGGCAGCATTAGCCGCATCACTCTAGACAAAGGTGTCTGCCTTCTTCATCATCTGATACAACGGCAGGGCCTTCTCACCTAACCGGCTTATGAAACGGCTTAAAGCGGCAACACGACCCGCCAGTCGCTGAACATCATTGATGCACGCCGGCTTAGCCAAAGAGGTGATTGCTTTGATCTTCTCCGGATTAGCTTCAATGCCCCTGTTTGAGAGCAAGAATCCCAAAAGCTTGCCTGCAGGTACACCAAATACACACTTCTCCGGGTTAAGCATCATCTTGTAAACCCGGAGGTTATCAAAGGTTTGTCTGTGATCAGAGATCAAGGTTCCCGTCTCTCTGGACTTCACCACTATGTCATCCACATAAGCATGAACATTGCGCCCAATCTGATTGTGGAGACAATTCTGTACACACCGCTGATAAGTCGCCTGGGCACTCTTGAGCCCAAAAGGCATAGACACATAGCAGAAGGCTCCAAACGGAGTGATGAAAGCCGTTTTCTCCTGGTCCTTAACCGCCATTTTGATCTGATGATAACCAGAGTAAGCATCCAAAAAGCTCAAACATGCACAACCCGTCGTAGCATCAATAATTTGATCAATACGGGGGACAGCGAAAGGATCAGCCGGACAAGCCTTGTTTAAATCCGTGTAATCCACACACATCCGCCAGGTGTCGTTTTTCTTGAGCATGAGCACCGGGTTAGCCAACCACCCCGGGTGAAAGACTTCAATAATGAACCCTGCCGCCAAGAGCCGGGCGACCTCCTCTCCAATAGCTTTTCATCGTTCCTCATTGAATCGCCACAGAAATTGCCTGACTGGCTTATACTTCGGATCAATATTAAGAGTGTGCTCAGCGAGTCCTCTCGGTACACCCGGCATGTCAGAAGGTTTCCATGCGAAGATGTCCCGATTCTCACGGATGAACTCGATGAGCATGCTTTCCTATTTAGGATCCAAATTGGCACTGATGCTGAACTGCTTAGACGAATCGCCTGGAGTAAAATCAACAAGCTTAGTCTCTGCAGCCGACTTAAACTTCATGGTCGGGTCATGTTCCGTGGTCGGCTTCTTGAGGGAGGTCATATCTGCCGGGTCAACGTTGCTTTGATAAAACTTGAGCTCCTCCGCCGCACAGATAGACTCGACATAAGCCGCGTCGCCTTCTTCGCACTCCAGGGCGACCTTACGACTTCCATGCACAGTAATGGTGCCCTTATAACCCGGCATCTTGAGCTACAAGTAAACATAACACGGCCGCGCCATGAACTTGGCATAAGCCGGCCGCCTGAACAAAGCGTGATATTGACTTTTGATTTTGACCACCTCAAAGGTTAACTTCTCAGCCCTAGAATCATGCCCGTCTCCAAAAGCTACCTCCAGCTCAATCTTACCCACAGGATACGCCGACTTACCAGGCACCACTCCATGGAAGACGGTGTTGGAAGTCTTTAAGTTCTTGTCAGTTAAGCCCATGCGCCGAAAGGTCTCGTAATAGAGGATGTTGATGCTGCTACCTCCATCCATGAGCACCTTAGTAAATTTGTAACCACCAACCTGCGGTGCCACTATCAGGGCCAGTTGACCCGTATTATCAACCCGGGGAGGGTGATCCTCCCTGCTCCAGACAATGGGTTGTTCCGACCACCATAAGTAACGAGGGACTGCCGGCTCAACGGAGTTCACAGCCCTCTTATGAACTTTCTGATCACGTTTACACAAACTTGTGGTGAACACGTGATATTGCCCGCTGTTTAGCTGTTTTGGATGGCTCTGATAACCCGACTGCTGTTGCTGCTGACCTCCTTGACCAGGCTGCTGTTGGTTATAACCACCCTGATTTCCCTGAAAGCCGGGACCTGAACAGCCACCCGGGCCATGAAAGCCGCCAGCTCCTGAGCCGCCGCCCGGGCCTTGATTGCCATCAAACATGTTGGAATTCTTGAAAGCCTTCATGATTGCACAATCCTTCCATAAGTGAGTCGCTGGATGTTCCCGGGTGCCATGCCTCGGACAAGGCTCATTGAGTAGCTATTCAAGTGATGGACCTGACCCGCCGGACCGAGGGGCGGTTTCCCTTTGCGTTTCTGATTGTTACCTTGTGCATTAGCCACAAATTCCGGGTTACCGTCCGCCTTACGCTTATTGCCTCCTTGATTTGCCGGGTTATGCTGCTGACCCTTTCCATTACCGTTCTTCTTTCCCTTCCCTGTCTTTTCCTCGTCAGACGCGGGATCCTTGGTACTATCAGAATCGGCATACTTGACTAAAGCCGCCATCAGCGTCCCCATATCATTGCAATGACGCTTAAGACGCCCCAGCTTCTGTCTCAGAGGTTCAAAGCGGCAATTCTTCTCTAGCATAAGAACTGCTGAGCCGGCATCCATCTTGTCAGACGAATGTATTATCTCTTTGACCCAGCGCACCCAATGAGTCATGGATTCACCTTCCTCCTGCTTACAATTTGTCAGGTCCACAATCGACATAGACTGCTTGCAAGTGTCCTTAAAGTTCTGGATGAATCGAGCTTTTAGCTCTGCCAATGAACCAATAGAATTGGGTGGTAAGCCCTTTAACCAAGAACGGGCCGTCCCGTCCAACATCATGGTGAAGTATTTAGCCATCGCTGCGTCACTGACCTCCAGCAGTTCCATGGCCATCTCATAACTTTCGATCCACGCCCCCGGCTGTAAGTCGGCCGTGTGATTCGGCACCTTCCGAAGTCCCTTGAAATCTTTGGGCAGACGTACATTACGTAGAGTCGGTACCAGACAAGGAACACCTCCGGTTCTAGTAGCAACTCCCACCTCAACAGAAGTCGTTGGATAAGCCGGTAAGTCATGTTGGTCTGCGAGCTGAGTCGCTAGCTGAGCCGCCCGCTCGTCCTCTTGACGTATTCGATCCTGCACCGGGTTATACCCGCCCAGCTGGTTCCGGCGCCGTGCGCTGCTTGACACGGCCTCTGATTCCATGTGTCTGCTGTAACTCGGGCTCCGATTTTGACGAGGCGGAGCCAGCCAAGGCGGAGGAGTTGAGTGAATCCTGTCCCGGCTGTAGGAGTAGGTCTCTTGCTGAGCCAGAGCTGTTTGGACAAGTTCCCTGATCCTCCGGGTTTCCACCGCTGTCGGATCATCAACATCCACTTGGAGAGCCGCCAAACGTGCTGACGCTGCGATTAAGTTTTCCATGGGGTTGGAGAAGTGACCCGGAGGTATTGGTACGTAACGGGGTGGTGCCATATTGCCATGAAGAGGCGCCGTCACCTGAGGCTGAAACGGACCCCCTGCTCCGGATGTCATAAACTGATTTGCACCTGGCGGGTTACTTGGGCCAGCTCCGGGTGTAGCAAAGAGATTCCGAGGATCATAAACCTGAGGTAAACGGGACTGAGTTTTCTGATGTCTCCTCCTCATTACCTCATTAGATGCGTTCAGGCTCATATTGAGATGAAAAGCCTCTGTCTGAAGCTGCTGCGCCCGTGCGTCCAAAGCCGCCCGCTCTGTGGCCAATCTAGTATCTTCAGCTGCTAAGGTTTCCTTGGCCCGGGCAATTTCCTCACGAACCTGTGCCACCTCTGCCTCATGCTCAGACTGGTTCGCAGGGATGACGGTGGCAGTTAACAGGGCCGTAAGTCTATCCATGAGATCCATCAGCACCTGAGCCGGTGAGCGCACAGGGCCTCCTGCCCCGGCTGCTCCTAACCCGGACGTTATTGCCGCTGAAGCCGTAGAATTTTGGCCGGGTTGAGTGCCAGCCATGTAGACTCCTGCCCAGTTGGGTGACTCTGAGGGGTCCGGAATAGTGCTGCCATCGGAACAGCCCCCAAGCACGCCATCTTGAACTTGATATAGCGAATCTTTTGAGCCGGCGGACGACTCGCCGTCAGAGAGGACGGCCGGCTCACCATCACCTTTAGATCCTTCAGAAAGTTCACCTCTGTGGATGCAACCCACAAAGGCACGCTTCACGACGGGTCGAGCTCGGGCGAGTCTCGCACGCTGAGCCGTCTCGATGAGGTCAGTGCAGTTGTCCAGCTCAGGGCCCGGCTCACCGATCCGGCTGATGAAGACGTGAATTCCGCCAAAGGGGACCCGGTACCCATACTCGATTGAGCCGGCGTCGGGGCCCCAGCCTTCGTCGTCGATGTAGATCTTGGCGCGACGACTCTTGGTCATCTGCCAACCGCGTATCCCTTGAGCCCTTCGAAGCTGCCCTTCAAGAACTCAAATCCACCGTGCGCTGGCCCCACGGTGGGCGCCAACTGTCATGGAATTGTCACGGCAGATGTCCTCTTGCAAGGACTTAGTCATGGAGCCATCGCAACTAGGAAGCTTAAAGGGGTTAATCGGGACAAAGGACACGAGAGGTTTATACTAGTTCAGCCCCTTACAGTGAAGGAAGGCCTACGTCTAGTTGGGTTGGTATTTCTTGAGGTTTCGATGACCAGGTAGCAAGATACGCTATGCCTGGCTCTTGATGAGTTGTTTCTTGCCCTAAGCCGCCAGCGGGTCGCCCCCTTATATACACGGGTTGGCGCCCTACGACTTGCAGAGTCCCGGCCGGCTCATAAACAGTGTCCGGCTCGGTGACTAGTTATTTCCACCTTACAATACAAGTCATGTCATCATGGCGGTTTATCTCTATGGGTTTTAAGCCGCCTGTGGGCCTTTAGGCCTTTTAGTGAACCGCCATCTTCATGCCCTGGTCTTGGGCTTCTGATAAGCCTCTATCCGCGTAACCCGGCCCCTCCTGGACGGCTTACACAAATAGTCATATCCCCAACACTTAGTGTCAGGACTTAGTCGCGAGGCCAACGCATCTATGTGGTAGCTTGAGAGGGGTTGATCGGGACGAGAGACACAACACACAAGTCAAGGATTTAGACAGCTTCGGGCCCTGGGAAACATTATCCGGTAATAGCCTACATGCTGTTTGTGGCTAGATCTCATTATGCTCATCAGGGAGACGCCGCATAAGCCGGCTCCCCTTTAGTTGTGTCTAGCCCTAGAGATTATTGTTTCTTGCTTCTCCCCCTCTTGGGGAGCCTTGCCCCTCCTTATATAAGTTGAAGGGGCAGGTTATATGTGGAGTCCTTGTAGGACTAGGACTTGTCTATCTTCTCTTACAAGTCGAATACAAGTCTGGATCTTGCTTCCTCGTAAAGGAAATATTCGTCATCCCTTTCCTCTTAAGCCGGCCCATCATAACATGAGCCGGCCTTCTGGGCTTTGGGCCTTGTTGTCCATCTGACCCGCCCGCCGGGTTACTAATGAGTCGCCAGGCTCATGAGTCGTCACGTCGGTTGACCACCAGACACGTGAGTCGCCAATCCTCCGGCGGGTTTCGATGAAGCGCCAAGTCCGGCCGGGTCATACTTCCGGCTGGGTCATACCGCGGGGTATATCCCCGACAATTTCCATATCGAAGATGATCCTGAATAACAACTCTCCACAAAGCAAAATCGGTAGTGTCATCAAGTAAAGGAGGTTTGCCTTGAGGGTTATACTTAGATTTCTCTACTTGAGGTCTTGCATAAAGCCAAGGAAGACCGAAGTGTTCATTGCTAGGAGGTTGTTGGCCAAGTGAACGAGTAGGCACAGCTGGCCTCGAGGCCGCACCACCAGAAAGTGGTGCAAGCATCGTGGTTAGTGTGGCTATCCTCATTTGGACCAAGGCCTCAAGAGAGGCATCATGCTCCTCCTTTTGCTTAGCAAGAGCTCGTTCCAGATCCTCTGAAGTGAAGGACTTGGCTTCCGTGGAAGCCGTGCCCGTATTCTTTGGATCTGCAACAAGGGGAGTCCCATCGGGGTTCATCTCGCTCTAGGGCGGTTAAGCGACAAGAATAGAGCACGAGCCTCTGATACCAATTGAAAGGATCGAGATGAACCAAGAGGGGGGTGAATAGGTACAATTATAAATTTTAATTGTTACTTAGCAATTTTAGGCAATAATGTGGAATATGAAAGTGAGCCTAACAATTGCAACTAATGCTAGGAGCTAAGCAAGATAAACAAGTAACACAAGTAGGTGTGTAAGCAAGCACAATATGATATATATGTAAGTGCAAAGAGACAAGTAACCACAAGTAGAGAGTTAGGGTTAGGGATAACCGCAACTCCGGGAGACGAGGATGTATGCCGATATTCACTTCCTTGGAGGGAAGCTACGTCACCGTTAGAGAGGTGGATGTTACCACGAAGGCGCACCAACGCCACGAAGGCTCACCCTATTCTCCCTTTGAGACAACACCACGAAGGTGTTTCTCAACCACTAGTGGTAGACCTTGGGGTGGTCTCCAAACCCTCACAAACTTTTCCGGGGGTAATCACAATGGTCGATTCCTCTCCGAAAGACTCCTACCGACTAGGAGTCTCCAACCTCCAAGAGTAATAAGATCCGAGGGAAAAATCTCAAGACTTGCTCAAATCACGATTTGCTTCGGTAACAAGAAGGAGAGAGGGAAGATCTTTCTTTTGATTGGAACAACTCTTTCAAACTCTCAAGAATCAAACCGGGATCTAGGATTTCATGGATGAGCAAGAGAGAGGGAGCACTGGCATTCTTGGGGCGTGTTGGAGTGAAGTGTTCAACCTTATCTCAAAGAGGTAAGGAGCTATATATACCCACAACAGAATAGAGCCGTTTTGAGCAGAGGTGGACTTGCCCGGATGATCTGGAGTACCATCCGGATGATCCGGACACAGGTCCGGATGCTCCGGCGAAGACCCGGATGAAAGTGATAGCAGCAGAGATGCGAGGAGGCCGGACAGTCCGGAGGCCCTCCCGGATGATCTGGTCACAAGCCCGGACGATCCGGATGAACACCCGGACGATCCGGCTTCATCCACCAACCTTCTGTGATGGAAGGGCCGATATTATCCGGATGATCCGGGACAGGGTCCGGATGAGCCGGCACAGTCCGGATGATCCCGCTATAATCAGAGCCAAATGATGCTCTCTGGATGCATTATCCGGACGATCCGGATCAATCACCGGACGATCTGGGGACTAGCCCAGATGATCCGGGACCAAGTCCGGATGATCCGGCTATCGAGAGAGTGAAGAGAAAAAAAGTAGTAGGTTTTGGCTAAGGGGTTTTGCTAGGGATTTTGGTCTTTTGTGAAAAACTACTTGTGAGGTAGAATATGAGCAAGCCTTAAACCTACACCTCGGATCCCCTCTTAATAGTGCGGGATCCCTATTACTCAAGAAATGTATAAAAGAGCACGATGCTTCGTCTTTGTTTGCTCCTTTCCTCATTGATTAATTGCTTGAGTAATATCTCATATGATGTGATCATGTTGCAGAATACAAAACCAGATGACTGATGACCTATGTATATACTTAGCAAACAAGGCTAGTCCCCTATATGTAAATTTGTCATCAACATCAAAAACATTTTTAAGAGCAAGATTGCACTTTCAACTGTGACTGTCAACCTCATTCGGTTCGGAGGATTTCTATAGAAAAAACGTAGGAACAAGGATTCCATAGGAAAAATTCCTATAGATGCATTCGGTTTGTAGGAAACATGTATAGAAATTTCATAGGAATACTATTTATTTCCTGTGTTTTTGGAGGAATCTACACATCCACTCAAATCTCATTTTGTGTGTAGGAACAAGGCAAGACATTTTCTTAGGATGGCAAGTGTCATCCTATCAAATACCTATATTACTCTTGATTCCTACGTTTTGATTTCCTCCAAACCTAATGAGGCCTAACCTGTTCCGTTCCCAGATATAATGAAAAAGCAGGGCGAAGTTCGCCTGTTCATCCGAAAAACGATACGTACCAATTTATTTATCACATTGTATAGACTGATACTAGATCACAAGTCTTTCAATTTCATGCTACCCCACAAATCTCAACCTATCTTAATCTCGTCAGAGCTCGCAGAGAGCTCGTGACAGAATAGAGAGTTGGCTTCCATCACAACTCGAAGTACCTATCAGCTAGTACTACACATACATTATACACGTGAATTTGATTTGTTTAGTGTTAGATCAAAAGTATGCCGCTATGCTCGATTTGAGCAGGCATCTGTCCGGCTCCCGGACGATATAAATCTCATCTCCGACAGCACCTTGATACAGATCCTGGTTCCTGTGCCATTTCCACAGAGCGTGCGTCTCATTCTTCACCTGCGTCAACAAATTTCTTCTCGTCAGTCATTGTTCAGAATTAGCTAGCTTCGATCTTTTTCTTTTTCTCATGGAGCAGCACGGTACCTCAAGAATGCCGTGGCCGAAGCTGCTCTCCCGGTAGGCGCTGTAGTCCGGCTGCCGGTCCCAGCAGAAGCTGCCGGCGGCCGGGCCGGACGTGAAGTTGAAGGCGCAGAAGCCGCCCATGAAGTCGTCAGGCGTGGACAGTGGCTCCGGGCAGCGCCCTGGGTCGTCGGCGTGGGTGGTGGCCATCTTCTCGCGGTTCCCGCCGTCGCCCACCGAGATGTGCACGGCGCCGCACGGGTCCAGCGTGTAGTTGAACACCCGGTTGGAGCGCTCGTACGCGTGCACCTGCCAGACCTCACACAAAGCCACTCTCAGCTGCTTGCTCGGGTTCAGACTTCAGAGATAAGTAAGACGGTGTTTACATACATGGCCGGTGAAGACGATGTCGAGGCCGTAGGAGTAAAGCAGCTCCTCCATGGCCACTCTCATGCACTCCGCCTCCCTGTAGTGAGCCTTGTAGGTGCTGTACCACGGCGCATGCCACCCGGCGACAAGCCATGGGGTCACTGATCTGTCCACCTTCGCCAGGTCCTTCTCCAGCCATCTGTACTGCTCCCCTGAATTTGTTTGGTGTGCACAAGAATCAGTCCACCAAGTTTCAGCTTCCTTTCACTAATCAAATACAGTTCAGTTCAGAATTAAACTGAATTGAATTGTGTGAGTACCTGATTTACTGTAGTCAGCGTAGGCCGCGAGCATGATGAAATGGATGCCGCCAGCGTCGAAGGAGTAGTAGAAGGGGGAGAACGATTCGCTCTCTTTCGACGGGAACGCGAACCGCGCGCTGTAAGCCGCGAACGTCTTGTTGCCGATCTGCTGCTCGATCTCATGGTTCCCTTCGACCACCATCATCGGCGTGCTGGACGTCACGGGCTCCATGTACCTTCCCCAGTAGTCCCAGCGCGGCTGGTACGTCTCGTGGATGGGCGTGGACTTGGCGAAGGAGCAGGAGTAGCAGTCCGTTCCGGTGCCGTTGGTCAGGTACAGGTTGGCGTAGCTCACGTCGCCGAGGAGGAGGACCAGGTCGGGCTGGTTGCTCGCCATGTGCTCCACCGTCGAGGTGGTGTTGTACGTGAGCCCGAGATCCCCGACCACGGCGATCCTCCCAGGGTAGCTCCGCGGCCCGACGGCGGGCATCGTCCGGAACGCGTGGACGGCGCTCATCGCCCCCGGGATGGCCGGGTCGCCGCACTGGTAGTAGTACTTCGTCCCAGGCTCCAGCCCTGCATTGCGGCGAGAATTTCAGTCACATATTTGCTTCTGATTGCTGTAAAAACTGCATTCTTTTTGTTTTTGGATTGTGGAGCAGGGGATCGACCTTGGAGGCGGACGTGGTGGATGATGCCGGAGGTGTAGTTCTGGAGGCCCTCGAAGGGGTAGAGCTGGCTGTACACGAGCGCGTCGCCGGTGGCATCGCGGACCAAAGAATCGGCGGCGAGGCCGTAGCGCACGACGCTGCCGACCGTGCCGGGGTCCAGCGGCTTGACGGCGCCGCCCATCTGGAAATCCCCTGCGGAACCAACAACCAATGCCATTTCAGAACTGACTAAAAGCATTCCAGTCAAGTGAATCAGCTCAATTACCTGTGATCCAGGAGACCCAGGCGGAGGTGGGAGCGGCGGAGAGCCCGACGGCGATCTGCTCGGGAGCCCAGCCTGTGACCCGGCGCTGCACCCGGGGGTCCGTGTCCGGCAGGTCCACCGCGTGGCCCCTGTCTTCCCGCAGTGGCACCGTCACCGGCCGCGACGGCCCCTCCAGCGTCGACGCCGGCTCAGCCGCCGCCACCGCCGCGAGCAGAAGCAGAAGCAGCGGCAGCGACCCCCTCCAAATCCACATGTCCTTTGGTGCGGGCGTTCCCTCTTTCGTCGGGATCAAAAGGAGAACAGTGCGAGGTGAGTGCGGGGTGAGATTGGCATGGAGAGAATTGGGACGATTTTAGAGCAAAATTTATAGGAATCGAGCAGAGGTGAAGTTGAATCTGGTGATCTTCTTGCATTGTTTGGAATTGGCAGCTGGGTGACGTCCCGTCCGGCCGCCCACTTTGGAACAGCAAGGTTGCCTCGACATTGCTGCAAAAGTGGGCATCTTCCATGGTCACTGTCGAATATGCCTCCCCACCGCCGTCAGAACGGGTCCGTCCACGTGTGCTTCAAAACTTCCCTAACTTCCTTTTGGAAAAAGAAAGAAAACTTCCCTAACTGCAGGCCGACAGCATCTTCGTCTGTTTTCCGACCCGATGTCCAGAAGGGGAAAATTTGTCAAATGCTTTTACTATATATCTGTTAGAGTTATATTTATGGTGGCCTTTGGCCTTTTGCATTCCGGCCTTTAGCCTTCCTTGTACATGTATATATGATGGCTTTTGCCTCTTGATAATACTAAGTTGCTTTCATGACATGGTATTAGAGCCTAGTTAGGTTTAGTACTCCTCTGCGTGCCGCAACTCCACGCTCGATCCTGATCTGCCTTGCGTGATCGATTTTTTTTTCCCTGTTCTTCATCTGCTTCCGCTGGAAGACCAGGAACTGCAACTCACCGGTGTCTTTCTCTGCTGCCGCTGCTCTCTTCTGGTTGGTCTGGCTAGTGCGTTTTGGCATCAGGTCAAACGCCTGGATCCCTACAGGCTGCTTCGATCCACTGCTCGAGGTGATCATCTCAGCTCGCCTCACCTCCAACTCTTCTTCGCCTCGTCAGCGCGGCAATCCAGCCGGCCGTCTCTGCCACAACGCGTCCCGGCCCAGCAGGTCGTCGCCCTGTTTCGCACGGGCCTCCCGCTGTCGTCTGCTCTCCTGCTCTGCCCGGTCTCCGTCGCCGGCGGCTGCCTGCTCCGCCCGGTCTCCGTCGGCGCCGGCTGCCTGCTCCGCCCGGTCTCCGTCGGCGCCGGCTGCCTGCTTCGCCCGGTCTCAGTCGCCGCCGGCTGCCTTCCGCGGGTCCTCTACGCATCCGCCGCCGGCCCCCATCGTCGCGGGCTGCTGTTCTCTTCGGATCGACTGCCTGTGTGCAGTTGCAGAATCCTGTGGATCGACTCGGCTTCTGATCGGCTCTGATCCTGTGGATCGACTCGGCTCGGCTACTACGGGCTCGGCTCAGCTCGTTCGGCTGTTGGCTGCTTCTGTTGGTTTGAGGATTGTTCGGTTTCATGTCGCGGCGGGTCTCTCATCCTTGCTGTCCGGTGATTTTCGACGAGGTTCCCTACACTGATCCAGTCTCACATATACGTCGTCGCTCTGTGCTTGGTGCACGTCCATGTGCGACGTTGCTCTCTACGGCATCTTCAGCAGGCTTTGCGGGTCGCTATTTGTCGACTCCTATCGCAGCTTCCGCGTGTGGCGGTGGCACGCCGACTCCGTCCGCGGCTTTCGTGCGCGCCGATGGCCGCTCTACTTCGACTCCGCCCGCGCCTTTTGCATGCGTCGGTGGCCGCTCTACATCGATTTCGTTCACGGCTTCCGCGCGCGCCGGTGACCGCTCTACGTCGACTTCATCCGCGGCTTCGGTGCGCGCCGGTGACCGTCGACTCCATCCGCGGCTTCTGCGCGCGCCGGTGGCCGCTCTACGTCGACTCTGTACGCGGCTTCTGCGCGCGATGGTGGCCGCTCTACGTCGACTCTCCATGCGGCTTCCACGGGTGGTGGTGACTTCTCATCGTCAACATGTGTTTCTACCTCGACCTCTTCCATTGTGTCCCTGTTCACGCACCAAACTGACCGCTCAGTCTGTTGAGTGTGTCTTTCTCGGATACAGTGATGAGCATAAGGGTTATCGGTGTTGGGATCCTGTGGGTCGCCGGATGCGTATTTCCCGGGATGTCACCTTTGATGAGTCTCGTCCCTTCTACCCGCGTCCATCCTCCTCGGCCTTTTCCACGGAGGACATCTCTTTTCTTACGTTTTCGGATACACCTCCCTCTGTGCCCAGTATTCCTACTCCTTGTCCCGCTGTTGCAGATCCGACGCCGTCCTCTCCTATGATTTCTTCTCCTCCCTCATCGCATGCCTCTCCACCTTCATCACCGACACCTTCCTCTTCTCCACCTTCATCACCGATACATTCCCCGTCTCCACCTCTAGTGATTCCACCTCTCCCCTCCTTTCCTTTCCATTATACTCGTCGTCGACGTGTTGTGGATGAGTCTACTGATGTACCCTCTACTTCTGATGTGTCATCTTCCTCCTCTTAGCCGACTTATGGTCTTCGTTCTCGGCCTTGTCCGCCCCCTGATCGGTATTCTCCTTCTCGCTATGGTCTTTCGACTGTTGTTGAGCCGACTTCTTATCGAGATGCTATTGTTCATCCTGAATGGCAGTTTGCCATGGCAGAAGAGATCGTTGCCCTTGAGCGCACCGGCACGTGGGATCTGGTTTCTCTTCCTCCCCGTGTTCGTCCCATCACTTGTAAGTGGGTCTATAAGATTAAGACTCGCTCTGATGGTTCTCTTGAGCGTTATAAAGCTCATCTTGTGGCTCGTGGCTTTCAGCAGGAGCATGGTCGTGATTACGATGAGACTTTTGCTCCTGTGGCCCATATGACCACTGTTCGCACACTTCTCGCCGTGGCCTCTGTTCGCCATTGGTCTGTGTCTCAGCTTGATGTTAAGAATGCCTTTCTTAATGGTGAGTTGCGTGAGGAAGTTTATATGCAGCCATCACCTGGGTATTCAGTTCCTGATGGCATGGTTTGTCGTCTTCGTCGCTCTCCCCATGGCCTTAAGCAAGCCCCCCGCGCTTGGTTTGAGCGTTTTGCCTCAGTGGTCACTGCAGCTGGTTTTTCGCCCAGTGCTCATGATCCAGCGTTGTTTGTCCACCTTTCTACTCGTGGTCGCACTCTTCTTCTTCTATATGTTGATGACATGATCATCACCGGCGATGATCTTGAGTACATTGCCTTTGTCAAGGCCCGTCTTAGCGAGCAGTTTTCTATGTCTGATCTTGGTCCTCTTCGTTACTTTCTTGGGATTGAGATTTCCTCCACCTCTGATGGCTTTTTTATTTCCCAAGAAAAGTATATTCAGGATCTTCTTGCTCGTGCGGCTCTTACCGATGAGCGCACTGTTGAGACTCCTATGGAGCTTAATGTTCCCCTTCGTGCTTCTGATGGTGAGCCCTTGTCTGATCCGACTCGTTATCGACATCTTGTTGGGAGTCTTGTCTATCTCGCTGTCACTCGTCCGGATATCTCCTATCCTATTCATATCCTGAGTCAGTTTGTTTCTTCTCCCACCTCGGTTCACTATAGTCACCTTCTTCGTGTTCTACGATATCTTCATGGCACGATCTCTCACCGTCTCTTCTTTCCTCGTTCCGGCTCGTTAAAGCTCCAGGCCTATTCGGATGCTACCTGGGCTAGTGATCCTTCAGACCGCCGTTCACTTTCTGCTTACTGTGTCTTTCTTGGTGGTTCTCTCATTGCCTGGAAGACGAAGAAACAGACTGCAGTTTCCCGTTCGAGTGCAGAGGCTGAGTTACGAGCTATGGCTCTTCTCACGGCAGAGGTGACTTGGTTACGCTGGTTACTTGAGGATTTTGGTGTGACAGTTACTACACCTACTACACTATTGTCAAACAGTACAGGTGCTATCAGTATTGCGCGGGACCCAGTGAAGCATGAGCTTACCAAGCATATTGGTGTTGATGCTTTCTTTGTGCGCGCTGGTGTACAGGACCATGTTATTGCTCTTCAGTATGTGCCTTCCGAGTTACAGCTGGCGGACTTCTTCACGAAGGCCCAGACTAGAGCGCAACATGGATTTTACCTCTCCAAACTCAGTGTTGTGGATCCACCATGAGTTTGAGGGGGGTGTTAGAGTTATATTTATGGTGGCCTTTGGCCTTTTACATTCCGGCCTTTGGCCTTCCTTGTACATGTATATATGATGGCTTTTGCCTCTTGATAATACTAGGTTGCTTTCATGACAATATCTACGGATGTAAAATCATTTGGGGTTCCTAAGAGTAACTCCAACGGGCCGACCCAAACGGATGGCGTTTTTGTCCGCCTTTTGTCCGTTTGGGTCGGCCGCCCGCCCGCCGTTCGCCCTCTTTTAGTTTTGGGTCGGCGGTGCGCCCAATAGGCCGACACATTTCATGACCGCGCGCGTTGCCGTCGCCCTGGTTTTGGTGCTCCAGCGCGCGGGAAAGGTTCGCGCATAGGAGGGAACGGCCTAGCGCGCTGGTTTTGGCGCTCCAGCGCGTGCGGGAAAGGTTCGCGCGCGAGCCGTGGCCGGCGCTCGCTATAAAGAAGGCGCTCCCTCCACACTCTGTCGGCCGCCCACTCTCGCCGCCTGGGCGCTTCGGATTTTCGCGGAGTCCGCGAGCGCCGCTGCGGCGCCTTCTCCGCCGAGATCTGGTTTCGCGAGAAACGTCTTGTCCTCGGCACCTTCGACACCGCAGAGTAGGCGGCCCGCGCGCACGACGCGGCGGCGTGTGGCCTCCTGAGGCCTCGTCGGGACATGAATTTTCCCAACATGTCGAGCCAGCGGGCGCAGGATCTGGCGCCTCTCCCGCGGCTTTTCACCGACGAGGATCGTCGTGTCCACCGGAGGCGGCAGCGTCGCCTCGCCATCACAGAGAAGGACATGGAAGCCTTGGTGGTGTGGCGCGGAGGCTACCCGCAGGACATCGTCGACGAGCGCCAGTTCTACAAGCAATTAAGATCGGAGAGGGATGCGAGAAGGAGGGAGCGAGCCGCCTATCGGGAGGAGAAGCGTTCGCGGAAGCTGGCAGCTCAATTGAAACAGAAGCTACGAGAAACGTCGGGTTGGGACTTTAAAGATGAGCAGCTTGCTGACGCCTACCTTCAAACGTCGGAGGAGGACATTACCGAGTCGGAGTCAGAAAGTTACGACTAGTTGTCTTTTTCTTTTATCTGTGTATGCTAGAACTATCTATGTACTGAAAAAATGGCCGGCGGCGTCGGTGACATAGCAGGCGGGCTAGGGTTGAATCCACTGTGCCACCGACCAACGGGCCCGGTGAGGAAAGAGGGCGAGCGCGCGCGCGTCCGTCTTGTGTCCGCGCCAACGCAAATCAGGCTAAAAAATGGACCGGAAATGGGTCGGCAAGCGGACGAAAGCAGACGCGCGTCTGTTTGGGTCGGCGCGTTGGGCCGGCATTTTTGTCCGCGCCGACCCAAACGGACGGCTGCGGACGAAATGGGTCGCCCCATTGAAGTTGCTCTAATCGATCCCTTAAACTTAACTTCTAATTAGTTTATTTTTTAGGCATGAAGTTAAACTTCACTACTCATTTTATTTTTTAAATGATATCTTGGTCAGAAATTCATGATAGGTCGTACTACCCTATAGTCACATTATTAAACCCATTAAGCGTCGGAAAAATGGCAACCAACCAGCTATGTCACATGGCGCAAGCTGGTTGACCGTGGTGAGAAAAATTTTGGCATATATTTTCTAGATGGAGATGAGTATTTTTTTTTAATATTTTTTTCTTAGATGGAGGTGAGCACCCACGTATTTTTTTAAATGGAGGGCTATGCAAAGTGGCACTCACATGTAGACTGCGGTGGTGATTTTTTCTTTTTTACTTTTTAGATGGAGATGAGGATTTTTTTTTGAGATTTTTTGGATGAAGGCGAGGACCACTTGTATTTTTTTAAATAAAAACATGGGCACAACTTTATCTCAAACGGGGCCACAAGATGGCTACCCAACTATTAATCTGAACTGTTGGTCTATATATTTAAGATGTGTGGAGTGACAAAGGAAGAATAAAGTGAGGTGAGGGTAGCCCCCCCCCCCCGGATTGAAATGCTTGCAGCATGTACCGACTATGCATGTATGCCGTCTATTGCACACATATCTTGATCTGGCCGATCATTTCTGTTGTGTTGCCTAATCGAAAATAGTTCATCTGAGCGAACGGTATGTCGTCTATCGCACACACCTTGATATGGCTGGCCGTTTTTGTTTTTGGATGCCGATAACGCTCACACGTGTGGGCGTTAAGGGGTGTGGCCACACGTTTTGTGTGGTGTCTAAGAGAACCAGCCCACACAACTACGTGTGGGCAAAACAAGTAATGCCCACACGCCTCTTTTTTTGCCTTGCGGTCCCTCCCACACGCCTGTGTGTGGGCAAAATAGATAACGCCCACACGCTCGTACGTCAGGCCTCCTACCTCATGGTCCCGCACGCCCCGCGTCCCCGCAGTTGCCATAGTCCGGACCCTCTTCCATGTTCGTTTAACTGCAGTTTCCATGTTGCTGAACTATAGTTGCCATGTCGGACAACTACAGTTGCCATTGTTGCTCAACTGCAGTTGCCATCTCAACTCAAGTGCCAGATGCCATTTTTGGACAACTGCAGCTGTTGCCATGTGTGGTCTGATCTACTACAGTTGCCATGATTTGAAAAACTTTAGGAGTTGCCACCTATTAACACTAGGCAGTTTCCATGTAGCACTACAAAAACACATGGCAAAATAACATGTTCGGGTAAAGAGAGAGTTGCCATCTGCTTACAAGCACACTAGGGGCAGTTGCCATGTACCCTGCAAAACACATGGCAACTGACAGCATTGGGTGTGGGAGAGGAGACGGACGTGTTGGCGCGATGGTATCTTTAGAAGTTGCCATCTACTAAACACTAGGCAGTTGCCATGTAGCACTATAAAACACATGGCAAAAAAACATGTTTGGGTAAAGAGAGAGTTGTCATCTGCTTACAAGTATACTAGGGCAGTTGCCATGTACCCTGCAATACACATTGCAACTGATAGCTTTAGGTGTGGGAGAGGAGACGGCGTGTGGGAGAACTGATAAACGCCCACACACCAGCCCCTCTGCGTGCGTTGAAAACTAGCGTGTGGGCGAACTGCTAAACGCCCACACACCAGCACTTCCGCGTGTGGAAACGGACGTGTGGGAGACCGGATGAATGCCCACACACCAGTCAATCCTACGTGGCATAAAAAATCTGGCAAAACATGTCAAGAATCGTGCAAACTCAAACCGACGTTGATCCATGCGTGTGGGCAAGATGCAAACGCCCACACATATGGGCGTTATTGTTTCCATTGTTTTTTGGCTCATCGCAAACAGTTCGTATGAATCACATGTATGCCACATATCGCACACGCCACTCTAATCTGAATCGTGCTTGGTGCCTCCGCCATTGCACACAGTCGTCTTATTGGTGATGGTTTTATTATGGACACGCTAACGCCGACACGTGTGGTGGGACCGAAACCCACCCACACGCCCTATAACACACAGACTGCGCCATGTCACCGCATGCATGCATGTGGGAATATTTTTGGATTTTCAGTTTTTAAAATGTTTTATCTCTTAAATGAAAAATTGAATTAAAAATCCGTTTTCACCATTAAATCCCTCGCGACGAGATCTACAAAACTAGATCTCATATCAATATATTTTGACGAATCTTTTTTGGGGGTTAAAAGTTGCCATGTCTATTGCACATGAATTGCCATGGTGTTTACACTGAAATTGATATGATATATTTCAGCTATTTTCTTCTACATTTAAAAATAAATTTTGACATTTATAAAACAGGGAATTAAGAAACTAGACTTGCCATGAACCGTAAACTAAAATTGCCATGATACATGCACTTAAAATTGTCATGGTTCATACAAAAAATAATTTTCATGGTCAAAATACTGGAGTTGCCATCATCAAAATACTAAAAATGCCATGCTCTACAAAATGAAATTGCCACATGGAAACTTTAGTTTAAGAACTATGGAAACTATAGTTTAAATATCATCGCAACTTTTGGGCAAAAAAAATTCGTCGAAACATATCAACATGGGGTCTAGTTTTGAAGATCTCGTCGAGACTGATTTAATGGTGAAAACAGATTCTTAATTCAATTTTTTAATTAGGAGATTAAACATTTTTAAGCCGAAAACCAAAAAGATTTATGTTGATGTCATCTATTCACATGTGGCAAAATAAGTGATAAAGGAGGCGTGTGGGTGATGTGCAAGATGCCACACGTGTGGGCGTTAGTTTTTTCCTTTATTATAACACCGTTTACGATTAATGTATCGCACACTGTTTGGTCGAAGGGTCTCTGATTCATATGGCGTGTTTGGACCATCCTGCAGTAGTGTCTCTCTCTATAAACCTATGGTCATGATTATCGAGTTCGACATTCGCTTGAGGGTAAGCAAATTCTAAGCTTGGGGAGTTGATACGTCCACTTTGCATCATGTTTTCCTACTGTTATTTATATTGTTTTAAAGTTATATTACACTTTTAGGTGCAATTCTAATGTATTTTCTCTCTTAATTTACAAGTTTCAACACAAGAGGGAGATTGCCGGCAGGAGGAATTCCCTCCGTCCCATAATATAAGAACGTTTTTGACACTAGTGTAGTAACAAAAACGCTCTTATATTAGTCGACGGAGGGAGTACAACGTATATAGCTATTCTCCGGAGCTCCAAATGACCTAAAAATTTATGGAGATTTATCTTGGAATATATAAAAAAAATATTGGAAGAAGAATCACCAGGAGAGGCCCCACCAGTGAGCCACAAGCTTAGGTGCCTCCCTCGGGGCTCGCCATGTGAGCTTGTGGGCCCACCAACGGGCCTCTATGGCCCTCCTTCGCCTATATGAAGCCGTTTGCCCAAGAAAAAAATAAAGAGAATACTTTCGGGACGAAGCACAGTGATACGTCTCCAACGTATCTATAATTTTTGTTTGTTCCATGCTGTTATATTATCATTCTTGGATGTTTTAAAATCATTTTATAGCAACTTTATATCATTTTTTGGGACTAACCTATTGACATAGTGCTTAGTGCCAGTTGCTGTTTTTTGCTTGTTTTTTTACTTCGCAGAAAATCAATACCAAACGGAGTCCAAACACTGCGAAACTTTTTGGAGAATTTTCCTAGGTGAGAAGACAGAAGATAGGCGAAAGAAGTACCAGAGGGGTGCCCCAAGGGGAGCACAACCCACCTGGGCGCGCCTGGGGGCCCAGGCGCACCCTGGTGGGTTGTGCCCACCTCGGTGGCCTCCCGCAGTGCCTCTTTGCTCTATAAATACCCCAATATTCCAAAAACCCTAGGGGAGACAAAGAAACACAATTCCACCCGCCGCAAGTTCCAGAAACAACAAATCCAATCTAGACACCATCACGGAGGGGTTCATCATCCTCATTGGTGCCTCTTCGATGATGCGTGAGTAGTTCATTGTAAACCTATGGGTCTGTAGTTAGTAGATAGATGGCTTCCTCTCTCTATTTTGATTCTCAATACAATGGTCTCTTGGAGATCTATTTGATGTAATTCTTTTTGCGGTGCGTTTGTTGGGATCCGATGAACTTTGAGTTTATGATCAGATCTTTGTTTTTATCCAAGAAAGTTATTTGAGTTTCTTTGATCTCTTATATGCATGATTAGTTATAGCCTCGTATTTCTTCTTGGAATCTTTGGTTTAGTTGGGCCGACTAGATCGATTTTTCTTGCCATGGGAAGAGGTGCTTTGTGATGGGTTCGATCTTACGGTGCTCAATCCCAGTGACAGAAAGGGGAAATGACACGTATGCATCGTTGCTATTAAGGATAGCAAGATGGGATCTATTCCTACATGAATAGATCTTGTCTACATCATGTCATCGTTCTTATTGCAATACTACATTTCTCCATGAACTTAATACACTAGATGCATGCTGGATAGCGGTCGATGTGTGGAGTAATTGTAGTAGATGCAGGCAGGAGTCGGTCTACTAAACTTAAACGTGATGCCTATGTAATGATCATTGTCTGGATATTGTCATGATTATTTGAAGTTCTATCAATTGCCCAACAGTAATTTGTTTACCGGCCGTATGCTATTTTTCTCGAAAGAAGCCAGTGAAATCTACGCCCCCCCCGGGTCTCTACTTTATCATATTTGCCTTCGAGATCTATTTTTATTTGCTTTTATTTCCAGATCTTTTAATCCAAAAATACCTTGTTGTAATTTATTGTTATTTATTTTATCTCGCATTCCCGTGAGATCTATTTATCCAATCTAGTACAATTTTATCTATCATTTTACCTGAGAGGGATTGACAACCTCTCCTTATGTCAGGTTGCAAGTATTTGTTCTTTGTGTGTAGGTACCGTTCACGTAGTGTTGCGTGGTTCTCCTACTGGTTCGATAACCTTGATCTCATCACTGAGGGAAATACCTACCGTAGCAGTGCTGCATCATCCCTTCCTCTTTTGGGAAATATCGACGTAGTTCAAGCCGCATCACACCGCCATCTCGAGGTGAAACCTGGGCATGAGCGCTTTTGCTCTCCAGTGGAGCGATTCCGCCGGGGATACTTCCCTTCGGGAGGGGAAAATCAAAGCCATTGTCATCACCAACATTCCTCCCAGCGTGGGAGGACTCATTACTATCAACATCTTCATCGGCACCATCTCATCTTCAAACCCTAATTCATATCTTGTATTCAATCTTTGTCCAAAACCTTAGATTGGTACATGTGGGTTGCTAGTAGTGTTGATTACATCTTGTAGTTAATGCTAGTTGGTTTATTTGGTGAAAGATTATATGTTTAGATTGTTAATCATATATTTATCTCCTCTGATAATGAACATGAACATGATTTTTGAGTAGTTCGGTTTGTTCTTGAGGACATGGGAGAAGTCTTGTTATAAGTAATCATGTGAGGTTGGTATTCGTTCAGTATTTTGATTATGTGTTATGTTGTTCTTTCTCTAGTGGTGTCATGTGAACATCGACTACATGACACATTACCATGTTTGGGCCTAGGGGAAGGCATTATGGAATTAGTAAGTAGATGATGGGTTACGAGAGTGACAGAAGTTTAAACCATAGTTTATGCACTATTTCATAAGGGGCTGACTGGGACCCATATGTTTCATGCTATGGTTAGATTTATATTAATTCTTCTTTCATAGTTGTGGATGCTTACAAGATGGGGTAATCATAAGAGCGATGCTTGTTCAAGTAAGAACATCACCCTAGCATCGGTTCACCCACATAACAATTTATCAAAGTAGTGAACGCGAATCAACTACACAGGACGAACGTGACTAGACGAAATTTCCATGTGTCCTCGAGAACGCTTTGCTTAATATAAGAAGTACTTCCAGCTTGTCCTTTGCAATATAAGGATTGGGACACCTTGATGCACCTTGTTACTTACTATCAATTTGTCTTGCTATCAAACTACTTGCTACAATTATTTACAAAACTTACAAAGAATACCTTGCTGAAACCGCTTATCATTTCCTTCTGCTCCTCATTGGGTTTGACACTCTTACTTATCAAAAGGACTACGATTGATCCCATACTTTTGCAAAACCGCTTATCATTTCCTTTTGCCAATGCAGGACAACAAACGTGATGCCAAAATGATCCCTTAATGCAGGAAGCCAAGATGCGAGCAACCAAACAATGTGAAGGTGATGGTTTTTTTCCTGGTTTTTCTCAACCTGGCCTAACTGAGACACACATGCAATGCAGGCAAAAGTAGCTACAACAACCAAACACACCAGAGGTGACTGATGTGGCGCCTGAAGGAAATATGCCCGAGAGGCAATAATAAAGTTGTTAATTATATTTCCTTATATCATGCTAAATGTTTATTATTCATGCTAGAATTGTATTAACTGGGAACTTAGTACATGTGTGAATACATAGGCAAACAGAGTGTCCCTAGTATGCCTATACTTGACTAGCTCGTTAATCAAAGATGGTTAAGTTTCCTAACCATAGACATGAGTTGTCATTTGATTAACGGGAACACATCATTAGAGAATGATGTGACTGACATGACCCATCCATTAGCTTAGCATGATGATCGTTTAGTTTGTTGCTATTACTTTCTTCATGACTTATACATGTTCCTATGACTATGAGATTATGCAACTCCCGAATACCGGAGGAACACTTAGTGTGCTATCAAACGTCACAACGTAACTGGGTGATTATAAAGATGCTCTACAGGTGTCTCCAATGGTGTTTGTTGAGTTGGCATAGATCGAGATTAGGATTTGTCACTCCGATTGTCAGAGAGGTATCTCTGGGCCCTCTCGGTAATGCACATCACTATAAGCCTTGCAAGCAATGTGACTAATGAGTTAGTTGCGGGATGATGCATTACGGAACGAGTAAAGAGGCTTGCCGGTAACGAGATTGAACTAGGTATTGAGATACCAACGATCGAATCTCGGGCAAGTAACATACCGATGACAAAGGGAACGACGTATGTTATGCGGTTTAACCGATAAAGATCTTCGTAGAATATGTAGGAGCGAATATGAGCATCCAGGTTCCGCTATTATTTATTGACCGGAGATGAGTCTCGGTCATGTCTACATAGTTCTCGAACCCGTAGGGTTCGCACGCTTAACGTTCGATAACGATCGGTATTATGAGTTTATGGGTTTTGATGTACTGAAGGTTTTTCGGAGTCCCAGATGTGATCACGGACATGACAAGGAGTCTCAAAATGGTCGAGACATAAAGATCGATATATTGGAAGGCTATATTTGGACACCGGTATGGTTCCGGATGAGTTCGGGCATTTTTAGGAGTACTGAGAGGTTACCGGAACCCCCCGGGGAGTCAATGGGCCTTATTGGGCCTTAGTGGAAGAGAGGAGGAGGCGACCAGGTGGAAGGCGCCCCCCCAAGCCCAATACGAATTGGGGTGGGGGCCGGCCCCCCTTTCCTTCTCTCCCTCTCCCTCTTCCTTCTTCTCCTACTCCAACTAGGGAAGGGGGGAAACCTACTCCTACTAGGAGTAGGATTCCCCCTTGGGGCGCGCCATAGAGAGGGCCGGCCCTCCCCTCCTCCACTCCTTTATATACGGAGGAGGGGGCACCCTATAGACACACAAGTTGACAGTTGTCTTAGCCGTGTGCGGTGCCCCCTCCACAGATTTTGACCTCGGTCATATCGTTGTAGTGCTTAGGCGAAGCCCTACGTCGGTAACTTCATCATCACCGCCATCACTCCGGCGTGCTGACGAAAATCTCCCTCGGTCTCAACTGGATCAAGAGTACAAGGGACGTCACCGAGCTGAACGTGTGCAGATCGCGGAGGTGTCGTGCGTTCGGTACTTGATCGGTTGGATCCTGAAGACATTCTACTACATCAACAGCGTTACTTAACGCTTCCGCTTTCGGTCTACAAGGGTACGTGGACACACTCTCCCGCTCATTGCTATGCATCACCTAGATGGATCTTGCGTGTGCATAGGAAATTTTTTGAAATTACTTGAAAGTGCAACTATCCCTGGGTGCTTTTGGTAATTCCTAACAACATATAGCTCATTTAGCTAATGCTATTCCAAGATGAATTTTTCAGGAAAGCTCAATGATTGGCATGGCATGGATTAGAAAGTGGACGCTTCAAAATGCTAAGGACAAAAGATTCGCTCAAGCTCAAAGCACAAGACTCTACATTTTCTATTTTAGTGATCCAAGATCACATTGAGTCTATAGGAAAAGCCAATACTATTAAGAAGGGATGAGGTGTTGCTTAATTAGGTGCTTGCTAAAAATGCTTATTGATATGCTCCAAAACCCTCCACTACTTTCTCATATCCACATATGTCCCAAACCCAAATATCCAACTCGGCCCCACAGATTCTTTCTATCCGGAGCCACCGAGTTCAGTTGACATAGCCACTGCCAGAAACCCTAGTCTTTTCGGTCTCACCGATAGGGATCTCGGTCTCACCGAGATGGGATTGCGATCTCTCTGTTTCCCTTCGTAACGTTTTGGTCCAACCGAGATGAGCGATTAGTCCCACCGAGATTGCAATGCAAACACTCTGTTTCCTTTTCGTAACGTTTTGGTCCAACCGAGATGAGCGAATCGGTACCACTGAGTTTGCCTGACCAACTCTCTGTTTGCCTATTATCAAAATCGGTCTCACCGAGTTTGTGTAATCGGTCACACGAGATTACGTTATGCCCTAACCCTAATGATATCGGTCTCACCGAGTTGACATGTCGGTCCCACCGAAACACCTAACGGTCACATTATGAACCAAATTGGTCTGACCGAGTTCTCTGAATCGGTCCCACCGAGTTTGGTGATTTGTGTGTAACGGTTAGATTTTGTGTGGAGGCTATATATACCCCTCCACCCACTCTTCATTCATGGAGAGAGCCATCAAAACATGCCTACACTTCCAATACATATTTTCTGAGAGAGAACCACCTACACTTGTGTTGAGGTCAAGATATTCCATTCCAACCACATAAATCCTGATCTCTAGCCTTCCCCAAGTTGCTTTCCACTCAAATCTTCTTTCTACCAAATCCAATCCTATGAGAGAGAGTAGAGTGTTGGGGAGACTATCATTTGAAGCACAAGAGCAAGGAGTTCATCATCAACACACCATTTGTTACTTCTTGGAGACTGGTGTCTCCTAGATTGGCTAGGTGTTACTTGGGAGCCTCCGTCAAGATTGTGGAGTTGAACCAAGGAGTTTGTAAGGGCAAGGAGATCGCCTACTCCATGAAGATCTACCCTCGTAAGGCAAGTCCTTCGTGGGCGACAGCCATGGTGGGATAGACAAGGTTGCTTCTTCGTGGACCCTTCGTGGGTGGAGCCCTCCGTGGACTCGCTCAACCGTTACCCTTCGTGGGTTGAAGTCTCCATCAATGTGGATGTACGATAGCACCACCTATCGGAACCACGGATAAAAAATCTCCGTGTCAACATTGCATTTGCTCCCTCAATCTCATCCCTTTACCTTCATATGCAATTGTTTTACATTCCGCTGCTATACTCTTAGAATTGCATGTGTAGGTTGATTGCTTGACTTGTGCTAAGTTGCTAAAATCTGCCAAGAACTAAAATTGGGAAAAGGCTAGATTTTTATTTGGTCAAGTAGTCTAATCACCCCCCCCCTCTAGACATACTTTTGATCCTACATTACTGCGTTCCCCAATAGTGGCATCCGAGCCAGGTTTATGCGTAGATGTTATATGCATGAGTAGAACACAAAGTGTTGTGGGCGATAATAGTCATACTGCTTACCAGCATATCATACTTTGATTCGGCGGTATTGTTGGATGAAGCGTCTCAGACCGACATTACGCGAACGCTTATGCGAGACTGGTTCTACCGACGTGCTTTGCACATAGGTGGCCAGTGGGTGTCTGTTTCTCCAACTTTAGTTGAATCGAGTGTGACTACGCCCGGTCCTTGATGAAGGTTAAAACAGCACACTTGACGAAAAATCATTGTGGTTTTTGATGCGTATGTAAGAACGGTTCTTGCTAAACATGTAGCAGCCACGTAAAATTTGCAACAACAAGTATAGGACGTCTAACTTGTTTTTGGAGGGTATGTTGTGATGTGATATGGTCAAGACGTGATGATATATAATTTGTTGTATGAGATGATCATGTTTTGTAAAACTTATCAGCAACTGGCAGGAGCCTTATGGTTGTCGCTTTATTGTATGAAATGCAATCGCCATGTAATTGCTTTACTTTATCACCAAGCGGTAGTGATAGTCGTGATAGCAATAGTTGGCGAGGCGACAACAATGCTTCAATGGAGATCAAGGTGTCAAGCCGGTGACGATGGTGATCATGGCGGTGCTTTGGAGATGGAGATCAAAGGCACAAGATGATGATGGCCATATCATATCATTTATATTGATTGCATGTGATGTTTATCCTTTATGCATCTTATTTTGCTTAGTTCGACGGTAGCATTATAAGATGATCTCTCACTAAATTTCAAGGTATAAGTGTTCTCCCTGAGTATGCACCGTTGCGACAGTTCGTCGTGCCGAGACACCACGTGATGATCGGGTGTGATAAGCTCTACGTTCACATACAACGGGTGCAAGCCAGTTTTGCACACGCAGAATACTCAGGTTAAACTTGATGAGCCTAGCATATGCAGATATGGCCTCGGAACACTGAGACCGAAAGGTCGAGCATGAATCATATAGTAGATATGATCAACATAGTGATGTTCACCATTGAAAACTACTCCATCTCACGTGATGATCGGACATGGTTTAGTTGATTTGGATCACGTGATCACTTAGATGATTAGAGGGATGTTTATCTAAGTGGGAGTTCTTAAGTAATATGATTAATTGAACTTTAATTTATCATGAACTTAGTACCTGATAGTATTTTTCATGTCTATGTTGTTGTAGATCAATGGCCCGTGCTACGGTTCCTTTGAATTTTAATGCGTTCCTAGAGAAAGCTAAGTTGAAAGATGATGGTAGCAACTACACGGACTGGGTCCGTAACTTGAGGATTATCCTCATTGCTGCAAGAAGAACGTTCTGGAAGCACCGCTAGGTGCAAGACCCGCTGCAGGAGGAACGCCGTAAGTTGTGAACGCCTGGCAGAGCAAGGCTGATAACTACTCGATACTTCAGTGTGCCATGCTTTACGGCTTAG
Source organism: Aegilops umbellulata (assembly GCA_032464435.1). Taxonomy (NCBI): domain Eukaryota; kingdom Viridiplantae; phylum Streptophyta; class Magnoliopsida; order Poales; family Poaceae; genus Aegilops; species Aegilops umbellulata. The sequence goes on from CP136056.1 coordinate 79,440,689, forward strand.
AACCGAGACTTCAACGACGTCTTGAACGTCATGGAGCATATGAGATGTTGCAGGAGTTGAAGTTAATATTTCAAGCAAATGCCCGGATTGAGAGATATGAAGTCTCCAATAAGTTCTATAGCTGTAAAATGGAGGAGAATAGTTCTGTCAGTGAACATATACTCAAAATGTCTGGGTATCTGCTACCTCTTGAGCACTGCGTTGGATTTCCCCAAAGAGGAGAGGATGATGCAGCAAATTAGCGTAAGTATTTCCCTCAGTTTTTGAGAACCAAGGTATCAATCCAGTAGGAGGCCACGCGCGAGTCCCTCGTACCTACACAAAACAAATAGCTCAACGCAACCAACGCGATTTGGGGTTGGTAATCCCTTCACGGTCACTTACGAGAGTGAGATCTGATAGATATGATAGATAATATTTTTGGTATTTTTGATATAAAGATGCAAGATAAAATAAAACTCAAAGGAAAAAAAGCAAAGAAAATAATAAAGTGATTGAAGATTGATATGATGAGAGTAAACCCGGGGGCCATAGATTTCACTAGTGGCTTCTCTCAAGAGCATAAGTATTTCTACGGTGGGTGAACGAATTACTGTTGAGCAATTGACAGAATTGAGCATAGTTATGAGAGTATCTAGGTATGATCATGTATATAGGCATCACGTCCGAGACAAGTAGATCGACTCCTGCCTGCATCTACTACTATTACTCCACTCATCGACCGCTATCCAGCATGCATCTAGAGTATTAAGTTAATGAAAACAGAGTAACACCTTAAGCAAGATGACATGATGTAGAGGGATAAATTCATGCAATATGATAAAAAAAACATCTTGTTGTCCTCGATGGCAACAATACAATACGTGCCTTGCTGCCCCTACTGTCACTGGGAAAGGACACCGCAAGATTGAACCCAAAGCTAAGCACTTCTCCCATTGCAAGAAAGACCAATCTAGTAGGCCAAACCAAACTGATAATTCGAAGAGACTTGCAAAGATAACCAATCATACATAAAAGAATTCAGAGAAGATTCAAATATTGCTCATAGATAATCTTGATCATAAACCCACAATTCATCGGTCTCAACAAACACACCGCAAAAAGAAGATTACATCGAATAGATCTCCACGAGATAGGGGGAGAACATTGTATTGAGATCCAAAAAGATTGAAGAAGCCATCTAGCTACTAACTATGGACCCGAAGGTCTGAGGTAAACTACTCACACTTCGTCGGAAGGGCTATGGTGATGATGTAGAAGCCCTCCATGGTGGATTCCCCTTCCGGCGGAGCTCCGGAACAGGCCCCAAGATGGGGTCTCGTGGGTACAGAAGGTTGCGGCGGTGGAATTAGGTATTTGGCTCCGTATCTGATCGTTTGGGGGTATGTAGGTATATATAGGAGGAAGGAGTACGTCGGTGGAGCAAATGGGGGCCCACGAGGCAGGGGGCGCGCCCTCCACCCTCGTGACCGCCTCCCTCCTTTCTTGACGGAGGGTCCAAGTCTCCTGGATCTTATTTGTTGAGAAAATCACGTTCCTGAAGGTTTCATTCTGTTTGGACTCCGTTTGATATTCCGTTTCTTCGAAACACTGAAATAGGCAAAAAAACAGCAATTCTGGGCTGGGCCTCTGGTTAATAGGTTAGTCCCAAAAGTAATATAAAAGTGGAAAATAACAAGGTTGTCAGAATCGTGATTTTGAATCGGATCGGAGCTCCGATGGTAGAATCGCAAATCGTAGAATCTTCACTATCAGGATCGTAGAAACGTAGATTCTAGGGACCAAAATCGTAGAATCAGAGGGGTTAGTTTGGATCGTAAAGTCGTAGAATCGTATAATAGAATCACGATTTTGACAAAAAGCCCAATATGGTCCAAAACAGTAGATAATATAGCATGGGGCAATCAAAAATTATAGATACGTTGGAGACGTATCAGGCATCCCCAAGCTTAATTCCTGCTCGTCGTTGAGTAGGTAAATGATAAAAAAGAATTTTTGATGCGGAGTGCTACTTGGCATAATTTCAATGTAACTCCTCTTAATTGTGGTATGAATATTCAGATCCGAAAGATTCAAGATAAAAGTTCATATTGACATAAAAATAATAATACTTCAAGCATACTAACAAAGAAATTATGTCTTCTCAAAATAACATGGCCAAAGAAAGTTATCCCTACAAAATCATATAGTCTGGCTATGCTCTATCTTCACCACACAAAGTATTTAAATCATGCACAACCCCGATGACAAGCCAAGCAATTGTTTCATACTTTTGACATTTTCAAAACTTTTTCAATCTTCACGCAATACATGAGCGTGAGCCATGGACATAGCACTATATGTGGAATAGAATGGTGGTTGTGGAGAAGACAAAAAGGGAGAAGATAGTCTCACATCAACTAGGCGTATCAACGAGCTATGGAGATGCCCATCAATAGATATCAACGTGAGTGAGTAGGGATTGCCATGCAACAGATGCACTAGAGCTATAAGTATATGAAAGCTCAACAAAATAAACTAAGTGGGTGTGCATCCAACTCGCTTGCTCACGAAGACCTAGGGCAATTTGAGGAAGCCCATCATTGGAATATACAAGCCAAGTTCTATAATGTAAAATTCCCACTAGTATATGAAAGTAACAAAATGAGAGACTCTCTATCATGAAGATCATGGTGCTACTTTCAAGCACAAGTGTGGTAAAAGGATAGTAACATTGTCCCTTCTCTCTTTTCTCTCATTTTTTTATTTGGGCCTTTTCTCTTCTTTTTTTGTGGCCTCTTTTTTTTCGTCCGGAGTCTCATCCCGACTTGTGGGGGAATCATAGTCTCCATCATCCTTTCCTCACTTGGGACAATGCTCTAAAAATGATGATCACCACACTTTTATTTTTCTTACAACTCAACAATTACAACTTGATACTTAGAACAAAATATGACTCTATGTGAATGCCTCCGGCGGTGTACTGGGATATGCAATGAATCAAGAGTGACATGTATGAAAGAATTATGAATGGTGGATTTGCCACAAATACGATGTCAACTACATGATCATGCTAGCAATATGACAATGATGGAGCACGTCATAGTAAATGGAACGGTGGAAAGTTGCATGGCAATATATCTCGGAATGGCTATGGAAATGCCATGATAGGTAGGTATGGTGGTTGTTTTGAGGAAGGTATATGGTGGGTGTATGATACCGGCGAAAGGTGCACGGTATTAGAGAGGCTAGCGATGGTGGAAGGAAGGAAAAGTGTGTATAATCCATGGACTCCACATTAGTCATAAAGAACTCATATACTTATTGCAAAAATCTAGAAGTTATCAAAGCAAAGTATTACGCGCATGCTCCTAGGGGGATAGATTGGTAGGAAAAGACCATCGCTCGTCCCCGACCGCCACTCATAAGGAAGACAATCAATAAATAAATCATGCTCCGACTTCATCACATAACGGTTCACCATACGTGCATGCTACGGGAATCACAAACTTTAACACAAGTATTTCTCAAATTCACAACTACTCAACTAGCATGACTCTAATATCACTATCTTCATATCTCAAAACAATTATCAAGCATCAAACTTTTCTTAGTATTCAACGCACTCAAAAGAACGTTTTACAGATCTTGAATACCAAGCATATTAAGATTATTAAGCAATTACCATGCTATTTAAGACTCTCAAAATAATCTAAGTGAAGCATGATAGATCAATAGTTTCTATAAAACAAATCCACCACCGTGCTCTAAAAGATATAAGTGAAGTAGTAGAGCAAAAACTATGAGGCTCAAAAGATATAAGTGAAGCACATAGAGCAAAACTATGAAGCTCAAAAGATATAAGTGAAGCACATAGAGTATTCTATCAAATTCCAATTCATGTGTGGCTCTCTCAAAAGGTGTGTACATCAAGGATGATTGTGGTAAACTAAAAAACAAAGACTCAAATAATACAAGATGCTCCAAGCAAAACACATATCATGTGGTGAATAAAAATATAGCTCCAAGTAAAGTTACCGATGGAAGTAGACGAAAAGAGGGGATGCCTTCCGGGGCATCCCCAAGCTTTGACTTTTTGGTGTCCTTGGGTTATCTTGGGGGTGCCATGGGCATACCCAAGCTTAGGCTCTTGCCACTCCTTGTTCCATAATCCATCAAAAGATTTCACCCAAAACTTGTAAACTTCACAACACAAAACTCAACAAAAATCTCGTGAGCTCCGTTAGCGAAAGAAAACAAAAGACCACTTCAAGGTACTGTAATGAACTCATTCTTTATTTATATTGGTGTTAAACCTACTGTATTCCAACTTCTCTATGGATTATAAACTATTTTACTAGCCAAAGATTCATTAAAATAAGCAACCAACACACGAAAAACAGAATCTGCCAAAAACAGAACAGTCTGTAGTAATCTGTAACTAACGCAAACTTGTGGAACTCCAAAATATCAGCCAAAATAGGAAGTCCTAGGAAATTTGTTTATTGATCATCAGCAATTGGAATCACTATTTGTCGGTGTACTAAAGTAGGGGTACCTTAGTACCCCAGACTTGTGCACGGGCAGTCGTAGCACCCTGCGGCAAGGCCCGCCCCGGAAGCGCCAAGAGAAGACCAAGCACTCAAGACAAGGCCCCCGGCAAGAGGAGCTTGCCGGGCCAAGAAGACAAGGCCCCCGGCAAGAGGAGCTTGCCGGGCCAAGAAGGCAAGACCCCGGCAAGAGGAGCTTGCCGGGACGACTGAGCCCATGTAAGGCCATCCAAGAACAAAGTATACGAGACAGAAGATCGAGCCCCCGACAAGAGGAGCTTGTCGGGAAGGCCGAACCCAGGCACCACAAGAGAAGCCCGCCGTGGCGCGCCAAGCACCCCGGCAAGGCCTGATAGCTGGCACGCTATCAGGCACAGGAAGACGACCCCCGCGGCAAGCCACTTGCCGCGGCAAAGATCGCCACCTCAAGACTGCGCTCCAGCTCGCCCGCCCACGCGTCGCTCTGGGGCTTCCCCCGAGGGCACGTGGCGAGGCACCGCGCAGCCTGGGGCATGCGGTGGCATGCAGCCGCCATCGTGGCGAACGGTGGCGCACCTAACGGTCCGCCTCGGTGCTGTCCGGGCGACCGTGACGGGCATTTAATGCCCTTGTCCCCTACCGTCAGAAGTAGGTATGATAACACTGTGCCGCACTGTAGCGCCACCGTTCCCACACTATTACAGCTACCACCCCTTTTACACTTTTACCCCTTTCTCTTACGTTGACACCTGTCGGTGACCCCTTTGCGCTATAAAAGGAGGCCCGTGTGCAACGTAGAGGGGGTTGGGTTCCGGAAAGGTTCCGGTTCGGTTCGGAGATTCGGCATCCAGACAGCCATACGCTCGGTGCAGCTAGCTCCCCAAGCTCCCGAGCTCCCCAGTTCAATACAACCAAGCAGGAGTAGGGTTTTACGCGTCCATCGCGGCCCGAACCTGGGTAAATCGCTCGTGTGCCCGCCTCGATCTGCTCTCTGTGCTCCCTCCGCCCCCCTCACCGGACAACGAAAGGGGCTCCGGCCCCATAGGTGCTCGCGGGGGGACGCCCGTCCGCCCCGACACTATTTTATCACGTTCTGGTGATTTTTAACAATTGTTTTCGTGAACCGAAAGTTTCTGGAAATTACAGCAAGATCAAATAACTATCATCCAAGAAGATCCTATAGGTTTAACTTGGCACAAACACTAATTAAAACATAAAAACACATCTAAACAGAAGGTAGACAGATTATTTATTCCTAAACAGAAACAAAAAAGCAAAAACTAAAATAAAATTGGGCTGCCTCCCAACAAGCGCTATCGTTTAACGCCCCTAGCTAGGCATAAAAGCGAGGATAGATCTAGGTAGTGCCGTAGTAATAAGATAGATCGGTGAAACTCATTTCATATTCTCTATGTTCGGCAGCAAGTTTTCTTTGAGGCAAGCAAAAGTAATCAAAATGGCTAAATTTAATAGGACAAAAGTCCCCAAGATCAATTTTAGGAGGTATAGGTTCCTCTTTCGGCCCTTCGTAATGCACAACCAATTCATCATTATAAGCGTTCTTTTGACAGAACCTTGTGAGCCTACACTCAAGAGAGTATCCTAGCTTGTTATTTCGAATAGCCAAATCATCATTAAGTTCAAAGATTCTATCAACTAAAACATTGGTAGGCACCTTTTTTCTAAGGTTTTCATTGAAAGCAACATAGTCAAGCGATTGAAAACGCATTATTTCTTCTTGATCAAAGAGGATAGATTCTATGGGCGGACGACCAGCGTCCACCCTATAATGTGCAAAGATTTCTTCGGCCTCTTTTATTATAAATTTGAACTCATGAGCCAAAAAGATAATAGCGGCACGCTTAACAGAAGAATGCTCAATATTAGATAATTCCAGGAAAATTGTTTGTATGCAAGGATGCATATGCATAAATTTCCTTTCAAGTTCAACGATAAGCATGGTAATAGCGTCCGCAAGACTACTAGTTCTATGGAGAATAGAACCGCCCATAGAAGGCAAAGCACCGGCACAAGTAAAGAAATATTGAATAACTCCTTTTCCAATAATATTACCACTACCAATTCGAAATCTTTTTGTATGCATGGTAGGGGGTTCTTTAGCAGGAGCATCAGAATTTTCTATGCTATTATTATTGTCCATATCGGCAATAATTTCCCCAAATTCAGACATAACACAGGCAAGCGAGAAAAAAGGCAAACGGAAAAGAGAGGGCGAATAAAATGGCAAGGGTGAAGTGGGGGAGAGGAAAACGAGAGGAAAATGGCAAATAATGTAATGCGGGAGATAAGGGATTGTGATGGGTACTTGGTATGTTGACTTTTGTGTAGACTCCCCGGCAAGGGCGCCAGAAATTCTTCTTGCTACCTCTTGAGCACTGCGTTGGATTTCCCCGAAAAGGTGAGGATGATGCAGCAAAGTAGCGTAAGTATTTCCCTCAGTTTTTGAGAACCAAGGTATCAATCCAGTAGGAGGCCACGCGCGAGTCCCTCGTACCTACACAAAACAAATAGCTCAACGCAACCAACGCGATTTGGGGTTGTCAATCCCTTCACGGTCACTTACGAGAGTGAGATCTGATAGATATGATAGATAATATTTTTGGTATTTTTGATATAAAGATGCAAGATAAAATAAAAGGCAAAGTAAAAAGCAAAGAAAATAATAAAGTGATTGAAGATGGATACGATGAGAATAGACCCGAGGGCCATAGATTTCACTAGTGGCTTCTCTCAAGAGCATAAGTATTTCTACGGTGGGTGAATGAATTACTGTTGAGCAATTGACAGAATTGAGCATAGTTATGAGAGTATCTAGGTATGATCATGTATATAGGCATCACGTCCGAGACAAGTAGACCGACTCCTGCCTGCATCTACTACTATTACTCCACTCATCGACCGCTATCCAGCATGCATCTAAAGTATTAAGTTAATGAAAACAGAGTAATGCCTTAAGCAAGATGACATGATGTAGAGGGATAAATTCATGCAATATGAGAAAAAAACCATCTTGTTATCCTCGATGGCAACAATACAATACGTGCCTTGCTGCCCCTACTATCACTAGGAAAGGACACCGCAAGATTGAACCCAAAGCTAAGCACTTCTCCCATTGCAAGAAAAACCAATCTTGTAGGCCAAACCAAACTGATAATTCAAAGAGACTTGCAAAGATAACCAATCATACATAAAAGAATTCAGAGAAGAATCAAATATTGCTCATAGATAATCTTGATTATAAACCCACAATTCATCGGTCTCAACAAACACACCGCAAATAGAAGATTACATCGAATAGATCTCCATGAGAGAGGGGGAGAACATTGTATTGAGATCCAAAAAGAGAGAAGAAGCCATCTAGCTACTAAATATGGACCCGAAGGTCTGAGGTAAACTACTCACACTTCATCGAAAGTGTTGGGGATGTTGTTATTTGGGGTAAACCGGCCTACAGGGCCCGGGTTATCCTCGTCAATGGACCCGAGATGTTGAAGCCCAAGGAGAAATAGAAGGTCCCAAGGCCTATAATCGGTTTAGAAGTTCACAGGCGTAAACCGGCCTGAGATAAAACTTGCATTGTAAGTTAGGAATAGGGAGACCGACCCGGGCACGTTTATGAGCCGGAGGTCGGGACTTTGCAGACCGACGGGCGTCACCCGTGTATATAAGGGGACGACCCGACGGCGGTTTGAGGACAGAAAACAACAACTCGAGGTTTAGGCAAAGCTTATCGCTCCCTAGCCCTCGAAACCCATCAATCCCATCACAACTAGACGTAGGCTTTTACCTTCATTGAAGGGGCCGAACTAGTATAAACTCTGTGTCCTTGCGTCCGCTTTAACCCCTTCAAACTAACCCGTTGCGATGGCTCCACGACTAAGTCCTTTTGCCAGGACATCTGCCGTGACAAATCCACGACAGTTGGCGCCCACCGTGGGGCTATCGCGAGATGGTTTCAAGTTTTTGGAGGGACGCTTTGAAGGACTCGAGGGTTACGCTGTGGGACGGATGACCAAGAGCCGCCGCGGAAAACTCTACATCGACAGCACAGGCTGGGGCCCCGACGTCGGCTCGATCGAGTACGGGTACCGGGTTCCCTTTGGCGGCATCCATGTTTTCATCGGCAAGATCGGAGAACCAGGCCCCGAGTTAGGCGTCTGTGCCGACCTCGTCGAGACAGCTCAGTGCACGAGATCGACCCCGGCTAAACCGACGAGGAAGCACGCCTTCGTGGGAGTCATCCACGGAGGGAGCTACGAAGAAGGATCCGAATCCGGTGACGAAACCGCCATCTACTCCGGCGATGAAACGTCGACCGGGGAAACCGAATCTCTTTACCAGCTGCAAGATGATCGGATTGGGGGCGGCTCCGATGGCAACAGTATTCCGGACCCCTCTGATCTGCCTTATCGGGTTGGGATCTTCATGGCTGGAACACAGGCGGTGCCACGATCATCAACTGCAGCAGCAGCGGTCTCCGGATCGGCAGCGGCAACGGCTGCGCGGGCAGGAGGCCCTACGGGTTCACCAGCCCAAGTTTTGTCAGACCTGTTTGACGCACTAGCAGCGCTCATGGCGGAAGCCAACCCGGTGGATCAGGAGGTTCACAATGCTGAGATTGCCAAAGTGAGAGAGCAGATCACTCAGGCTAAAGCGGAGCTGGCAGCAGAAGAGATCAGGATGACGGCGGAGCGCGCCGCTTTAGATGCACAGGCTTACAGGCTCATGATGGACCAGAAGGCGTCTCAGGAAGTCCTGAAGAGAAAATCCCGATCTCGGTTGCCCGCAGCCCTCGACGCTCGAAATCTCTTCAACACCCCGGGGGTAAACCGTGTGGAGGCGACAGCCGGCGCCCCGGTTCAGCACCGGATAATAAACCTGCCTCGTCACAACACTGGTACACCACCGGCCATGCCAACGCCGTCAGGTCATTATTCCAACCCGATGGATAACCTCGTCGCGGCGGCGGCTCGGTTGGAAGCCATTCCGATCGAAGGAGATTCACCGCAGGATGAAGAGACACGCCGGGTCAAGGAGCTCCTTAGGACCGCGTTGGCCCAGCAAGAAGCATATTCGCAAAGCCGTGATCGGATTCACTCCACCCCTCGCCCCAGCGGGAGCTATAGTAGGCGCGTGGAGGAGCCGGCTGTTTCAAGTAACGCCAGGCGTGAAGCGCTCCGCGGCAACAATCCGGCGGGCGTCGACAATGCTCATGAGAATGTGGATCGCACCCGTGCACGGGAGGCCGGATTAGCAGCGCAGCATCAGGCTCGTCAGCTTACACCTATCTTCCCAGCAGCTACGGTTGAACCGGGGGTGGTTTCCAGTTCTTTGGGAGTACCGTGCCTTGTTCCCGCTTTGCGCAACGTACGCCTGCCCAAAGACTTCAAAGGCCCCCGCAAGGTACCAAACTACACGGCAGATCAGCCCCCGGAGACATGGGTGGAGAGCTATGAGATGGCTATGGAGATGCTGGATGTGGATGACACGGCGTGTGCCAAGTATTTTACTATGATGTTAGAAGGAACGGCCCGGACTTGGCTAAAGAGCTTACCGCCTAATTCAATTAGTTCGTGGGCCCAATTGCGCGCCCGGTTTATCAAGAATTTCAAGGACACGTGCAAACAGCCAATGTCGATAGTTGACCTAGCAGCCTGCGTTCAGCAAGAAGGGGAATCAACTACCCATTGGGTACGGCGGGTATCAGAAGTTTTGCACTCGTCGGATCGCATCAACGCAGACACCGCCGTAGTACTGTTGGAAAGCAACTGTCGGTTTGGCCCTTTGAAGCTAAAGCTGGGCCGGATGAAGCGTGATTGTACAGATATAGGAACGCTCATGACCGCTTTAGTGAAGTATGCGGATTCTGACAGTACCAAGGATCCTGACTCTGGTGATGACAAAGCAGGGAAGGGAAAGAAGAATAGCAACACCAAAGGCCAGCAACATCGGCCGGCAGGTAATGGAGGCGGAGGTAAGCGTAAACCGGACGGGGGCATGGACTTGGTGGCCAGCACAAGTGCACAGAATAAAGGCCAGCGGCGTAAGGGGAAACAGCCAAGTTTCCGCGCAAATCCCGGTCCTAATCCGGAGCGTTTGAACTTTTTCTTAAACCAGCCCTGTCCGAAGCACGGAACAAAAGAGGAACCAGCAACCCATCTTTGGAAGGATTGTTATATCATGAAGGAATTCAAAAGCTCAAACACTTTCCAATATGATCACAGCTCCGGCGGTGGTTCAGGTTCCGGATCAGGATACGGTGGCGGAAATTCCGGTCCAGGGTTCCAGGGTAATCCGGGCGGACAGGACAGCCGAAATAATCAAAGTAATCAAAGTAGTTACGAACAGCAGCAATCAGGTTATCAGAACAATCCGAAACAGTTGAGTGGTGGACAGTATCATGTCTTTACGACAAGCTTGGATAAACGGGATAGAAAGCTTCAGAGGCGGGCAGTCAGTGCTGTCGAACCGGCCACGCCTCACTATCTGCGTTGGTTGGAACAGCCTATCATATGGAGCCGAGAAGATCATCCTCCCAGGGTTTATAATCCGGGTCAGTTAGCACTGGTGGTAGCGCCTCAGGTGGGGGGTTATAAGCTCACCAAGGTGCTCATGGACGGAGGGAGCAGCATTAACATCTTGTATTATGAGACCTTCCGTCGCATGGGACTGATGGATAAGGATCTCAAACCGACCCATACCGTGTTCCACGGGGTGGTGCCTGGCAAGTCTGCATATCCGGTTGGTAAGATAGCCCTTGAAGTGGTCTTTGGCGATAGTCACGATTCCAGATCAGAGACGCTGACGTTCGAAGTGGTTAAAATCCAAAGTCTGTTCCACGCTTTGTTCGGACGGCCAGCCTATGCAAAGTTTATGGCACGGCCCTGCTACGTGTATCTGCAACTTAAGATGCCGGGTTACAAGGGCACTATAACGGTTCATGGCAGCCGTCGAATCGCTTTGGAATGCGAGGAAGGAGATGCGACTTATGCAGAATCGGTTTGTGCTACGGAGGAGCTAAGGCAGTACAAGGACAGTGTTGATCCGGAGGATATGACTTCATTAAAAAAGCCAACTACGGACCACGATCCGGCCTTGAAGTTCAAATCAGCGGCCGAAACTAAGCTTGTTGACTTCGTGCCTGGCGATTCATCCAAGTAGTTCAGCATCAGTGCAAACTTGGATCCAAAATAGGAAAGCGCGCTCATCGAGTTCATCCGTGAGAATCGGGACATCTTTGCATGGAAGCCGTCTGACATGCCTGGTGTACCGAGGCAACTCGCTGAGCACACCCTTAATGTGGATCCTAAGTATAAACCGGTAAAGCAGTTCTTACGGCGGTTTAACGAAGAAAGACGTAAGGCGATTGGTGAGGAAGTGGCCAGGCTCCTGGCAGCTGGTTTTATTATTGAGGTTTTTCATCCCGAATGGCTTGCTAATCCGGTGCTGGTTCTTAAGAAAAACGGCACCTGGCGCATGTGTGTGGATTACACAGACTTGAATAAAGCTTGTCCAGCGGATCCTTTTGCTCTCCCCCGTATTGATCAAATCATTGATGCAACAGCAGGTTGCGAGCGTTTGAGTTTTTTGGATGCCTATTCGGGTTATCATCAGATCAAGATGGCAGTTAAGGACCAGGAGAAGACAGCGTTCATTACTCCCTTTGGAGCCTTCTGCTATGTGTCTATGCCCTTCGGGCTTAAGAGTGCGCAGGCTACTTATCAACGATGTGTGCAAAATTGCCTCCACGAGCAGATTGGTCGTAATGTGCATGCTTATGTGGATGATATTGTGGTCAAGTCACGAAAGAAGGAGACCCTGGTTGACGATTTGAAGGAGACTTTCGATAACTTGAGAGTGTACCAAATGATGCTCAACCCAGCTAAATGTGTTTTTGGTGTACCTGCAGGCAAGTTGTTGGGATTTTTAGTGTCCCATAGAGGAATTGAGGCCAATCCAGAAAAGATCACAGCCATCACCTCCCTGGCCAAACCGAAATGCATCAATGATGTTCAGCGCATGGCCGGGCGGATTGCAGCGTTAAGACGGTTTATCAGTCGCCTCGGTGAAAAGGCGATCCCCTTGTATCAAATGCTCAAGAAGGCGGATCAATTTGTCTGGAGTCCGGAGGCTGATAAAGCGTTTGAGGACTTGAAGCGACAGCTAATCAATCCGCCAGTGTTGGCAGCCCCTGTAGATAAAGAGCCACTCCTGTTATATGTTGCAGCGAATGCCAGAGCGGTCAGTGTGGCGATGGTGGTAGAACGAAAGGAGGCTGGAAAGGAACATCTGGTTCAGCGACCGGTTTACTATATCAGTGAAGTACTTATCGAGTCCAAACAAAGGTATCCGCATTGGCAGAAGCTGGTATACGGTGTTTTTATGGCAAGCCGGAAGCTGAGGCAATATTTTCAAGGACACCCCATCACGGTGGTCAGTTCTGCTCCTTTGGGTGACATTATACAGAACCGGGAGGCGACCGGTCGGATTGCCAAGTGGGCTATCGAGCTCGGGCCGCACGATTTAAGATACGTACCCCGGACGGCCATAAAGTCACAAGCACTGGTCGATTTCGTAAACGATTGGACAGAGTTACAAGCGCCTGAGGAGAAGCCAGATAACACCTATTGGACCGTTCATTTTGACGGGTCAAGACAATTGGAAGGCTCGGGGGCTGGAGTCGTTTTAACTTCCCCACGAGGTGATAAGTTTTGTTATGTCCTCCGTTTAATGTTCCCCTGTACAAATAATGCAGCTGAGTATGAAGCTTTGCTGCATGGTCTTCGGATGGCTAAAGAGATGAGTCTGAGCAGAGTTAGGTGCTTTCGTGATTCGGATCTGGTGGCTCAGCAGGTATCTGGCACCTGGGATTCTAAGGATCCGCTCATGGCTGCATACCGACGTGAAGTAGATATGGTAGCCGGGCATTTCAAAGGCTATCAAGTGGACCATGTGGACCGCAGAAAGAATGAGGCAGCGGACGCTTTAAGCCGCTTGGGCTCTCAGCGTAAACCGGTCCCACCCAATGTTTTCTTGGATGTATTGTATCACCCATCGGTACAGCTACCCGGCGAGCTGGAGTTGGCGGTTCCTGATCCGGAGGCTCAATTAGTGGCGGCTCTTCACGTCACCCCGGATTGGACGCTCCCTTATCTGGCATATATGAACCGGGGTGAGTTGCCAGAAGACGAAAGCTTGGCTCGACAGATAGTACGACGGTCCAAGTCTATGACCATTTTCAAAGGAGAGTTACATCATCGCAGCGTGTCAGGAGCGCTGCAACGGTGCGTATCCCCTGAGGAGGGGTGCGAGATATTACAAGAAATACATGAAGGGGACTGCGGCCACCACGCCGGTTCAAAATCATTGGTGGCTAAAGCGTTCCGCCACGGTTTCTACTGGTTAACTGCTCATGCTGATGCAGAAGACCTGGTCAGGTTATGTGATGGTTGCCAGAAATTTTCCAGACGAGCACACATACCGGCTCAAGAATTGAGGATGATTCCAATCACTTGGCCGTTTGCGACTTGGGGGCTCGATATGGTTGGGCCTTTTAAGCGTTCCAAAGATAAGAAGACCCACCTACTGGTGGCGGTTGACAAATTTACAAAGTGGGTGGAGGCAGAACCTGTCAGTAAGTGTGATGCTGCCACGGCGGTTCAGTTTATAAAGAAGGTGATCTTCCGGTTTGGCTTTCCACACAGCATCATCACAGATAATGGTACCAATCTATCCAAGGGGGCCATGAAAGAGTTCTGTGCACGGGAGCATATACGGCTTGATGTTTCTTCGGTAGCGCACCCACAATCTAATGGTCAGGCAGAACGAGCGAACCAAGAGATCTTGAGAGGTATCAAACCCCGGCTTCTGGTCCCTTTGCAAAGGACGCCGGGTTGTTGGGTGGAGGAGCTACCGTCTGTATTATGGAGCATCAACACCACGCCTAACAGATCCACGGGGTTTACGCCGTTTTTTATGGTTTATGGAGCAGAGGCAGTTCTCCCAAGTGATATACGACATGACTCACCTCGCGTGGCAGCATATGTTGAAGCGGACAATGAGCAGGCACGGCAGAACGCTCTTGACTTGTTGGATGAGGAGCGTGACTTGGCAGCTGCCCGTTCAGCGATTTACCAGCAGGATCTTCGCCGTTACCACAGCCGTCGGGTTAGGACCAGAACCTTTCAGGAGGGGGATTTGGTGCTTCGGCTCATCCAGGATCAGTCTGATCAGCATAAACTATCCCCGCCTTGGGAGGGACCTTTTGTGGTCAGCAAGAATCTGAATAATGGGTCATATTACCTGATTGATATTCGAGAGCACAAGGATTCACGCACATCAGAGGAGGAGACCAGCAGGCCGTGGAACATAGCTCATCTTCGACCTTATTATACATGAGCCTTGGGCTCTGTTTATGTACATATCATGACCATGTATATATTATGATTAATACAATAAACCGGAGCCTCGAGTAAAGCGGGGTCTCTGCTGTTCTTCACACCATGTGTGTTTACCCCTGGAGGTCGCTTCACAGAAGTTCAAATTATAAATTCCGGTTTAAAAGCCGGTTCAAGGGAAGATGACTCCTACAAGGCTGTGAAGCTCTTAATATCCGGTTCAATATCCCGGTTCAAGCATGAGGCTTCCTGTTCAAACATAGGTCGTATTCGAACCAAAGAGAACACAGCTATTCAAACATGGGGCTTCCTGTTCAAACATAGGTCGTATTCAAACCAAAGAGAACACAGCTATTCAAACATGGGGCTTCCTGTTCAAACATAGGTCGTATTCGAACCAAAGAGAACACAGCTATTCATACATGGGGCTTCCTGTTCAAACATAGGTCATATTCGAACCAAAGAGAACATAGCTATCCCTATAAAGTCAGTCGGGGACCTAGTCGGCCTGAACCGTAGCTACACCTCCGGGGGGCTTGGTCATGTCTTGACGACGGTAATGCCTTCTGGCTGGCACATTTGCCACTGAATCAGTTGGGGACCTAATCGACTTGAACCATAGATTACGCCTTATGGGAGCTCGGTCATGTCTTGATGATGGTAATGCCTTCTGGTCGGCTTTTTAGCCAATGAATCATTTGGGGGCTTGGTCGTGTCCGAACCAACGCAATGCCACTTGATCGGCCCTTGGCCACTGAGTCACTTGGGGGCTTGGTCGAATCCGAACCAATGCAATGCCATTTGACCGGCATATTTGCCACGATTCAGTTAGGAACCTAGTCGACCTAAACCGTAGCTACACCTCTTGGGGGCTTGGTTTATTTTGTCTTGACGATGGTCACGCCTTCTGAACGGTTCATAGCAACCACTATTTGCATGCGTTTTACTATCGCGTTGCCCTTTCATATTTGGTTTTTGTTTTCTGCCTTTATTGTGGTGTTTTTTGTTCTTCGGAACGTCAAGTATTTTTAAACCGATTCAGCTGACATAGCCTGGTCCGTTTTTTAAACCCGGAGGCAAGTTGCCCGGTTTGGCAAAGGCGCAGCACGGTTCATAGGGTCGAAAGATCTTGTGTACTCAGTAAAGACAGGAAACAAAGTTGGAAAACGTCATTGGAAAGAGCATCAGTACCCGTGCGCGAAGGCACATTCAAATGCAGAGGTATTAAACTATCTTATTACAAGACAACGTAGTGCCTGAATATATTGTTCGTTGACGGATTAAACGTCACCAATTAAGGTGAACCGGAGCGTTGATTACGCCTGTTCGCCACCTCGGTTCGAAGGCTGTGGATCATCTTGCGCCGCATCCTCTTGGCTACCCATTGGCTGGAAATCAGCAGTGGTCCAGTCGATTCCCATTAGCGCTTGAAAGACAGCTTCTTCGTGAATCAGCAAAGACGGTTCAATGTCAGGGGCATAGGTATGCTTACGGATTGGAGGAATAAGATTTTCCGCTTCGGGGACCGGGGCAGCTACTCGCTTATTCTGGTTATCATACTGGGCTTGGTAATGGGTCAGATCTGCTTCTTCAGCCAATTGACAAGCTAGGGGGCGCACCGCCCGGTTTATCGCCCTCAAATCATCTTCACCAAAGTCTGAACCGTCTTCTTTCAAGCTGGGGTATCCTTGGGCCGCTTCGACAGGATCGAAATCTGGTACCCACGCTTTAGCCCAGATCAAGGCAGTGATGGCTCCAGTTCGAGCAGCTGATCTTTTCAACTCTTCAATCCGGGCTGGAAGCATAGATAGCCTTTTCAACGTGTCTTGAATCAGGGACGGTGCAGGGTTGTTATGCGATGCAGTGGTGATAGCTCTTTGTGCTCCGGTGTACAACTGTTCAATCAGAGTATATGCAGCTTTGAGCTTCATCCGCACATCAGAACCCAAGTGTCCAATACGTGTGCCTGCAGTGTTTTAGGATGGATTACAAACCAGATATAAGATATAGCAGACAAGGTACAAATTGGAAGAGGGGCATTGAAAGAAGTTTACCGAAGACGGCAGAGGTCATAGAGTGTATTTGTCGCTTCACGGCGGATAATTCATCAACCACCGGTTTGAGAGCAGCTTCAGCATTTTCAGCCCTCTTCGTCAAAAGAGTTTTTTCGGTAGCCCAATCAGCTTGCTCCTTTTTGCGGCTTTCTTTCAGCTGCTCCATAACAGTTAAGGCTTTGGTCAATTCCTCCTTCGCTTTTTCAGTTTCAACCTGCTGGGTTTTTAAAGCTTCCTGAAGGTCCGAGACTTGTTTCTCTTTGGTCTTCAAATCCCCCTGCAGCAGGTCATCAGCAATGTTCAGAAAATAGTGCACGGTTTGGAAGTATCAACCACACAAGCAAGTTATGTGCTCGATACTTGGGGGCTAATGCATACTTGCTCTTAACGCATGTTTTACATTACAAAAATCCCAGGGTTTATACAAGTATTTAAACTTGGCACTTTGGGGCTAATGGTTATCTGATAATGTTTTCTGATTACGACCTATGTTGAAGCTCTGGGTTTTCTAAACCGGACCTTAATGGTCAAGGCAGCCTGATCCGAATTACCATCTCGGTTTGGAAATATTGATAAGCTAAGTTGCAATGGAATGAAACACAAGAGATTTACCTCAAGTTTCTCCTTCATCATCCTGATCATGCCAGCTTCATAATCCCGACTGGTGTACAGTCGGTTCAGGTACCCAGAATAAAGATCCGGGGCGCTTAAAGAGGCGTACGTAGAGGAGTCAAGGTCCCATTTGCCCTTTATGGCCGAGATTTCGTCCTTGGCAGTATGCTTGGCCAAAGTAGCAGTGTTCCCCGGTTCAGAGCGGCCAATGCCGGTAATCACAACATCGTCATCCTTGGAGTCGCTGCTCTGCAGTGGCCCTGTCGGTTTATCAACAGTTGCAAAAGGGGGGATGGATTCATCAACCCGGACAGGACTGGCAGGCGGATTAGTACGGCTGGCAGATTTGATAGGCCTTTCTTCAGCACAGGTGTCATCTTGCGGAGATAGATAATTCTGAGTATCTTCACGACCCAGAGCGTCAGCACCAGGAGTTTTCTCCGGTTCAGGAGCGGCAGTTCCTTCAGCCGGGTTATCCAGACGGGCCTTCTTGCTCGGTCTAGGTTTAGCCCTGGAAAAAACCCAAAGATTGAAAAAACGGTATAAGATGGATTAAGAGACCCATACAGAGATATGTGGTGATCGGTCCAACTTACCCAATAACTGTCTTCAACGGTGGCAGTTGAGTGGCTGAAGATTCACCGGAAGATGAATGGGAAGTGACCTGATAATCGGAGTCAGATGGATTTAGAGGCTGACGAGTTAAACCTGCTTTAGGAGGAAAGCTAGCGCATAAATCGGAGACCTCTGAGCGGCGTTTCCGAACCGGGCTGTTCGGTAAACCGGCGGAGGTAACTACCTGGCCGCTATGCCGGGTGGTGCGTCGGGCTTCATGTTGCTGGGTCTTCACAAGAAATTTGGGATCCAAGTAAGCAAGAGGGTGAGAAAATTTAATTTTCCGGTTTGCTTGGCGAGGTTTTTTCAAAGGCAAAGGAACGGCATCAGAAGAAAGAATAGTTACCTCTGGGCCTTCAGCATTGCTCGCTTCAGCGTCGTCCTGACAAATATCATCATCAATAAGACGTATAAAAAGTAAGCCAACTGAATCGAGGTCTACCCCAAGGTCCGGATTACCCACATCCTCCTCCTCTAAATCGGGGGTAGAGGAAGCAGTGTTCCTTTTCTTTGTAGCGGGCTTCTTCACCCTTGTCTTGGGTCTGATTATCTTTTCGGTTGGCTCCTGAAACTTCTTGCTCCAAAACGGATCATCTCCCTGTCTCGGAAAGGACTGGAAGTTAGCAATATATATAAGGAGATCAAAAATTCTATAACAAACAGAGAGGAGTTACTTACAGCAGGTGGTTTGTTTGTGGCGCAAAATGGAAGCAGGCCGGTTCGGGCGCAAACATGTTCCGGTTCATTCAGCATCTTTTTCACAGCTTCAGCGACTTCGTCCTCCGTCAGCTGAATGTTGCAGTGCCTCAAAGGATCATCAACCCGACCCGTGTATTGGCACATTAAACCGGAGCGGATGCTAAGGGGCAGGATGCTCCATGAAATCCAGCAACGGGCAAGATCTACCCCCGTTAAACCGTTAGCCATGAAGGCTCTGAGCTTGGACAGCTGAGGGGCATACTTACTCCTCTCTTTGGCGGTTAGCCGTGGGGGGAAGGGGTGTGTATTGCTAAGTCTCTCTGGACGGAAGCCGGGCAGTGGATTTTCTTCAGCAGGGGAAGTATCCTTGCAATAGAACCAAGTGCAATTCCATTCTTGCGGATGACTATGCAACTTGGCGTGAGGATAAGTCACCTCTTTCCTCTTTTGAATCGCCATACCACCCAGTTCCATATTAGGGCCGTCGGTAAATTCAGTACGTCGGTTCAAATGGAAAAAGTCCCGGAACAGCTCTACAGTAGGTTCCTCTTGGAAGTACACCTCGCAAAGCACTTGAAAATGGCAGATATTCGTGACTGAGTTTGGACCAACATCTTGTGGGCGCAACCTAAAATTAGCCAGGACGTCCCGATAAAATTTTGAACCGGGTGGATTAAAACCCCGGGCCAGGTGATCCGCAAACACCACCACTTCTCCCTCCTGCGGGGTAGGAGGACATTCGTCTCCTGGAACCCTCCAATGGATGGTATTTTTGCTACTCAAAGCACCAGTCAGAACTAAGTTGTTTAGTTGGGTCTCAGTGATGCAAGAGGGAACCCAGTTGCATTCGTACACCTGTTTTGCCATGAGGAAATCTACAAGATAAAGGTATTCCGGTTTGAGAACAAGTGTGATTGTAAACCGAAGATGCTCTTATATAGAGTCAGGTTATCTACAATGATATCAACCGGCGGTTCATCAAGGGGACTAATGGATGTGTGGATCGGTTTGTTCGCTTTGCTAAGAGTTAAACCGACCAGATCTAACAGTTGTGAGTATGAAAGCAGAAACAGATCCCGTACGGATTCTTTCAAAGCAATGGATCTACAGCTAGGGCGAAAAAGAAATAAAAATATGAAGTTTGGCTCACAGCAGAACAACATAAGTTCGACAAGCAGGAAAAAGAGTGAGATCTAAGGAGATGAGTACAGATTTATGGCGACTGCTGAGAGGGACTACAAATCACGATACAGGTATCATCATCTGTTCGCAAAGCTGCTATGGGGATGAACAAGAAACAGTAACAGGATGACGAACCCTAGAACAGATCTAAAAGCGGAAGAACAGAGGCTTTACCAGGATCCAAACAGATGTGGGAAGTCGCCGCGGTGCTCTGGTCCGATCAGGTTGATGCAGCGGCCGGAGTTGATGCAGCAGCTGACGGCGGCGGCGGAGCTCTGAGGTCTGGGTCGCGAGGAAGACGAAGAAGGGGACGAAAGGGAGGAAAGGAAGATGGCCTTCAAGTCCTATTTATAAGGTGCGGCGCGCGTGCCAGGCGCGCGAATCTGGGGCCGGAGATTTCGGGAGCCCAGCCGTCGCCCTGATCATTGTGGATTAGCGAAAGGAGACAGTAACTTGCGCTGACGTCATATCGGTTTACCGCAGCAAGAGGAGACGAAGAAACGGCGGTTTAACAAGTCACTGGAAGACATTTGAAGACAGAAATTCTTATTAAGGATTGACGTGAACCTGTTCAAATCAATCTGGGGCCTAATGTTGGGGATGTTGTTATTTGGGGTAAACCGGCCTACAGGGCCCGGGTTATCCTCGTCAATGGACCCGAGATGTTGAAGCCCAAGGAGAAATAGAAGGGCCCAAGGCCTATAATCGGTTTAGAAGTTCACAGGTGTAAACCGGCCTGAGATAAAACTTGCATTGTAAGTTAGGAATAGGGAGACCGACCCGGGCACGTTTATGAGCCGGAGGTCGGGACTTTGCAGACCGACGGGCGTCACCCGTGTATATAAGGGGACGACCCGACGGCGGTTTGAGGACAGAAAACAACAACTCGAGGTTTAGGCAAAGCTTATCGCTCCCTAGCCCTCGAAACCCATCAATCCCATCACAACTAGACGTAGGCTTTTACCTTCATTGAAGGGGCCGAACTAGTATAAACTCTGTGTCCTTGCGTCCGCTTTAACCCCTTCAAACTAACCCGTTGCGATGGCTCCACGACTAAGTCCTTTTGCCAGGACATCTGTCGTGACAAATCCACGACAGAAAGGGCTATGGTGTTGATGTAGAAGCCCTCCGTGGTGGATTCCCCTTCCGGCGGAGCTCCGGAACAGGCCCCAAGATGGGATCTCGTGGGTACAGAAGGTTGCGGCGGTGGAATTAGGTTTTTGGCTCCGTATCTGATCGTTTGGGGGTACGTAGGTATATATAGAAGGAAGGAGTATGTCGGTGGAGCAAAGGGGGGCCCACAAGGCAGGGGGCGCGCCGGCGCGCCCTCCACCCTCGTGACCGCCTCCCTCCTTTCTTGATGGAGGGTCCAAGTCTCCTGGATCATATTTGTTGAGAAAATCACGTTCCCAAAGGTTTCATTCCGTTTGGACTCCGTTTGATATTCCGTTTCTTCGAAACACTGAAATACGCAAAAAACAGCAATTCTGGGCTGGGCCTCCGGTTAATAGGTTAGTCCCAAAAGTAATATAAAAGTGGAAAATAAAGCCCAATATGGTCCAAAACAATAGATAATATAGCATGGAGCGATCAAAAATTATAGATACATTGGAGACATATCAGTATCATAATCACTTGACTCAGCTGGGAGTTAATCTTCTAGTTGATAGTGTCATTGATAGAGTTCTTCAATCACTACCACCAAGCTACAAGAGCTTTGTGATGAACTATAATATGCAAGGGATGGATAATACAATTCCCGAGCTCTTCGCGATGCTAAAGGCTGCGGAGGTAGAAATCAAGAAGGAGCATCGTGTTTTGATGGTCAACAAGACCACCAGTTTCAAGGAAAAGGGTAAAGGGAAGAAGGGGAACTTCAAGAAGAATGGCAAGCAAGTTGCTAGTCAAGTGAAGAAGCCCAAGTCTGGACCTAAGCCTGAGACTGAGTGCTTGGACTTGTCGTGGAATTGTCACGTCAGATGTCCTAGTGTGAGGACTTAGTCGTGGAGCCATCGCACTAGGTTAGCTTAGAGGGGCTAAACGGGACAAAGGACACGGGGGTTTATACTGGTTCGGCCCCTTGCGGTGAAGGTAAAGGCCTAATCCAGTTGGAGGTGGAATTGCTTAGGTTTCAATTACCAGGGAGCGATTACGCTTGACCTAGTTCTCGATTTGTTATCTGTCCCCTAACTCGCCGCCGGGTCGTCCCTTTATATACTCAGGTTGATGCCCGGTGGCTTACAGAGTCCCGGCCGGCTCATAAACGTGTCCGGCCCGGTGACTTAATTACAATTGCCTTATATAATACAAGTCACACACATATGGCGGTTTACACCTAGGGGCCTTAAGCCGCCTTTGGGCCTTGGGCTCTTCATAAGTCATCCTCATGAACCGCCATCTTCGATTCCTTCATGGGATTTGTCTTGTGAGTTGCGAGGAGTATAACCTGGCCCCTCCTGGGCGGGTTAACTCAGTAGCTATATCCCAAACATTAGGCCCCAGGTTGATTTGAACTTGTTCACATCAATCTTCAACACTTAGAAAAAATTCCTTCTTCATTACCTTCGCGAAAACTGGTAACTCGCCATGACGTCATCCTCTAGAATCATGGTAACCCGCCATGACGTCATCTGTCATTTATTTTACACAAAACCAAAATCTTTAATGTATCTCCTCATTTTAATGAATCTCCGAAAATCGAGGCGTCTGCACTGTCACATATCCGTTTTTGGCCTCCTCAATTCCCGTGCTTGTCATTTATCCATTGGCCTTATAAATAGGGTCGGGGGTTTCTTTCACTCCCCCCGTGCCTCTTCGTCTTGTCTTCCACCTTGCAACGCCGTAGCGCTCGAGCTCTGCCTCCACCGTTGACCCTCGCCTCTGCTCCGACAACGGCCGCTGCATCAACATGTTCGGATCAGATCTCGTCCGCGCACCCCCGCTGCTTAACATCCCTGGTTAGTTCTCCTTCTTCCTCTCCTCCTAGATCCGTTAGGTTTTCAATGGAGTTCATCGAAGCTCGTCCTTGTTCTTGGCTGTAAGATTTGTGATTCGAACTTGGTATTCCTCCTGTACCGCGGCAATCTCAGCAATCCCTTTTACTATTTAGAATATCTCCTCCATATTTTAGAAAATTGATCTGTACCCATTAACTGCTCGAGCACTGATACTTTTAGGTCTGAATATTTTTGCATTAACAGAAGTGCACCAGATCTGAAATTATAGCATCAATCTATGAAAACTGTTTTTTCTAAACACTTGGCCATTTTGCTTCATCCGTAGATCTACTCTTTCAAGATTGTTATAGGCGGCTTAATTGAAAAATAGTAACCGCCAGGTATTATTAGTCCCTTCTTAAGCCACCGATAGTCTTTCAGTAATCTTGTAATATCAAGCTCCGACTTAATACCTAGTCATGCTTCATTATTGTTTGTCCTTGAATCTTAAGCCGGCTTAACCTTGTGACCCTAAACCGGCATAATCTTTTTTCAGAAATGGCTAAGACATACATGATACGTCTCCATCGTATCTACTTTTCCAAACACTTTTGCCCTTGTTTTGGACTCTAACTTGCATGATTTGAATGGAACTAACCTGGACTGACGCTGTTTTCAGCAGAATTGCCATGGTGTTATTTTTGTGCAGAAATAGAAGTTATCGGAATGACCTGAAACTTCACGGAGAATATTTTTGGAATTTATAAAAAATACTAGCGAAAGAATAAAAGCCAAGGGGCCCACACCCTGTCCACGAGGGTGGGGGTCGCGCCTACCACCTGGGCGCGCCCCCTGCCTCGTGGGCCCCCTGGTGCTCCACCGACCTCAACTCCAACTCTATATATTCACGTTCGGGGAGAAAAAAATCAGAGAGATGGATTCATCACGTTTTACGACACGGAGCCACCGCCATGCCCTAAACTCTCTGGGAGGGCTGGTCTGGAGTCCGTTCGGGGCACCGGAGAGGGGAATCCGTCGCCATCGTCATCATCAACCTTCCTCCGTCACCAATTTCATGATGCTCACCGCCGTGCGTGAGTAATTCCATCGTAGGCTTGCTGGACGGTGATGGGTTGGATGAGATTTATCATGTAATCGAGTTAGTTTTGTTAGGGTTTGATCCCTAGTATCTACTATGTTATGAGATTGATGTTGCTATGACTTTGCTATGCTTAATGCTTGTCAGTAGGGCCCGAGTGCCATGATTTCAGATATGAACCTATTATGTTTTCATGAATATATGTGAGTTCTTGATCCTATCTTGCAAGTCAATAGTCACCTACTATGTGTTATGATCCGGCAACCCCGAAGTGACAATAATTGGGACCACTCCCGGTGATGATCGTAGTTTGACGAGTTCATGTATTCACTATGTGTTAATGCTTTGGTCTGGTACTCTATTAAAAGGAGGCCTTAATATCCCTTAGTTTCCGATAGGACCCCGCTGCCACGGGAGGGTAGGACAAAAGATGTCATGCAAGTTCTTTTCCATAAGCACATATGACTATATTCGGAATACATGCCTACATTACATTGATGAACTGGAGCTAGTTCTGTGTCACTCTATGTTATAACTATTGCATGAATAATCGCATCCGACATAATTATCCATCACTGATCCAATGCCTACGAGCTTTTCACATATTGATCTTTGCTTAGTTACTTTACCGTTGCCACTGTTACAATTACTAAAAAACTGCTACTGTTACTTTTGCCACCGTTACCGTTACTTCCATACTACTTTGCTACTAAATACTTTGCTATAGATACTAAGTTATCCAGGTGTGGTTGAATTGACAACTCAACTGCTAATACTTGAGAATATTCTTTGGCTCCCCTTGTGTCGAATCAATAAATTTGGGTTGAATACTCTACCCTCGAAAACTGTTGCGATCCCCTATACTTGTGGGTTTCTTGCAATTGGGTCAAATCCCGGATTACCGAGGAAGAACTGAACAATTATGTCGCCACTGGCGCCTTGGCCAAAAAGGAGGATATCCACTAGAGAGCTCCTGGTGATGAAGTCCTTCCTCAACCCAAAAATGGGGAAGTGATTGTTTTCACTGATCACTTAGGTTGAGGGTTCAACCCTCCCAGCTCAATTTTTTTTCGTGATGTGCTTCATTTCCTCCAGCTGCACCCTCAAGACATCGGACCCAACTCCGTGTCTAACGTTTGCAATTTTCAAGTATTGTGCGAAGCCTATCTTCAAGAAGAACCCATGGTTGATCTATTCAGGGAATTCTATTATTTAAACCGCGAAACTGAATCTGTTGATGGGCCATGCCAAGAACTTGGTGGACTCATTATTCAGAAGAGGAAGACGCAAGATGTCAGTTTCCTCATGCCAAGCTACATAACCACCCCAAAGATTGGAACCAGACTTGGTTCTATGTTCAAGACACATCCCCGGCTGGTGAAAATCCTCTGCCGGGTTACCGCGAGCACCGGCTTAACAATAACCACCCACTTCCCCAATGTCTTGATGCAAAGAAACGGGCCAAGTATGCACCTGCCTTCTCAAAGCTCAGAGCCTTTATGGCCAACGGCTTAACTGGCATCGACTTTTCCGGTGTTGGCTGTCTTGGAATATCTTGCCATTAAGCCGCCGCACCGGCTTAATGTACGAATATACTGGTGATGTCAAAGATCCTCAGCGCCATTGTGATATTCAGTTATCTGAGGCAGAAGTTACTGAAGCCACCAAGAAGTTGTTGAATGAACCCGTCAAAGAGTGCGGCAAAACTAGACTTAGCCCTTTCTGCACTGTCAACAAGCCACCAGCTGTAAGAATTGCCCAATTCCTACTTAATCCACATTCTTAATATTCTCTTATGATTTTTCCAATCTGACCAGGCTGATGATCCATTTTGGAAGAAGAAACCACAGGATAAGCCGGCCAAAGCACCTCATGTCAAAACCAATGCCAACAAGAAACCTTCCAAAAATAAAACCGCCGAGTCTACTGAGTTAAACATTGACGATGACGATGATAATCATGAGTCAGAGGTAGAACTTGATTCACTTGGCTCCTTTTTCATGCATCTCATCGACAATAATTGTTATCAGGACGACGCAGAGGCTAGCCGTGCAGGTGATGCGGAGGGAATTATTCTTTCCTCCGGCTCAGAACCTCTGCCAACATAGAAAACTCGACAAGCAAGCCGGAAAGTAAGATTTTCTCACCCTTCAGCTCACTTAGATCCAAACTTTCTTTTGAAGAAACAACAACATGAAGCTCGCCGCACGACCCGACATAGCGGCAATGTGATCACTTCTTCCCGTCTACCAAACACTCCACTTCGCAAACGCTGTCCAGAGGTCTTACATATTTCTGACATATTTTACCCCAAGGCGGATTACTTTTGACAACCTCTTAACTCGTCTGATTCAAACTATCAGGGAACTTCTCATTCCTCCTCTGGCGAGTCAACAGGAACACAAATTCCAGCTTTCAAGACTGTACCTGGGTAAGACTATTTTCAACTATTCCAATTTTTGTGCTTGATCATCACCTTGACTTCTTCTTATTTCCTTGTTTTTCAGGGGCCAAGCTAAACCTAGTAAAAAGGCAAAACTGAATAAGCCGGTCAATGATCCCAATCCGTCTGAGCCAGAAAAACAACTACCAGAGTCTTCTCACCCAATTGCTGATAATATTGCTGATGATTTGCCACCAGAAGGCCACAATGTTGACCTTGACCCGATGAATGCTAATCCGACTGATACCAATCCGCCAAGCCCTATCAGAACAAACAGTCCTGTTAAGCCGGCAGAAAAGGATGATGACGTTACCATTAATGGTCATGGCTTCACAACACCGGGTCGCCCTACTGCCTTATCCAGACACAGCACCAAAGAAGAAATTTCTGTTGAGGATAAAGGTAAGTGGAAGGTAGACTTAGAACACTATACTCAGTTCAACGCCCAAGATATCCATTCTGGCTATTTGAACCATTTATACACCAGCCGTGATTTTGAAGCCAGCTTAGTGAACTTGATGAAGGATCGCTATGAGGTAAACGCTGTCACTTCCTATTCATATGACAGAATGGAATGTGCTGTAAACTTTGATAACTGCATAGATACAAACCAGTAGCCCCGAAGGGCCAGTTTATATTTTGAATATGAACCGGGACTTATGATAATAGTATTTTAACTCTGCATCTGTAGCCTCCAGGGCCGGCTTAATAGATATGTTAAGCCGGGACCTTTGAGTAATAGAAGTAAACATTGCATCTGTAGCCCCCAAGGGTCCGCTTAACAATTACGTTAAGTCAGGACTTATTTTGTAGGAATCGCATAATACTAGTCATAGTCTTCATAAACCTGATTACTACCCCTTGTCCGGGTCAACCAATATGTTCATCGTTTGACAAGAGCAGTATGCATTAGCCCCCAAGTGCCAAGGACAATACTTGTATTGTGCTTGGGACTTTGCAGTATGTGAAGAAGCAATAGACATTAGCCCCCAAGTGCCAAAGATAATACTTGTATTGTGGTTGGGACTTTGTATAAATTCATTGCCATCTCATAAATTGTTTATCTTTTGCAGTCTGAGCTGAATAGTAAAGAATCCCAAATCGCTGACCTTCGAGAAAATATCCAGTCTCAACAAGCAGAGACCTCCAAAGCCAAGGATGAAGTGACCAATGCTTTAGCAGTGATGGAAAAACTGAAGGAAAGCTTGAAAGCTAAAGAAGAAGGTTGGGATACGGAGAGGTCAGCCCTGCTGAAGAGAGCTGAGGATGCTGAAGCCGCACTTAAACCGGTAACTGAGGAATTATCTGGCTTAAAGCAGCAGACTAACATTATGTCATCAGCCATCTTTGGTAAGAGCATATCCCCCATGTACTGTAAGAATCATATTGGAAACGTCTGTCGGCTTACCCATAGCTTTATTGATACAGGTTCTCGGAGCGCTAAGTTGGGCTCAGATATGCGCATCCAACTTAAAGTTGTCTACACTCTTGTAGAGCAGCTATATACTGATGCCCAACGAACCATCGCTGCTACAATGCATAGGAAAACTCCTTCAGCACTTATCCAAGACACTTTGAAGCAATTATCAGTGTTGCCCAAAAGAATTGGGGACTTAAAGCGAGGAGCTGCCAGAGTTGGTGCTTTAACTGCTTTAAGCCGGGCCAAAGCATGGCTGGCCGATCTTGACCGGAAGATTTGGCCAACGGCTGCCCTAGTGTGCAAGAAGACGGATCAGACTTCAGTGTTGATGACTTCGCAGAAATAGCAAGAGCTATGCATCCGTTAGCAAGTAAGCTAGCTGACGAAACCAGCTTATCCACATACCAGGCGGCTTATGATGCTGACAACAAGAAGATTGGCGCGCCGATTAATGAGCCAACAGATCTTATTCCTCCGATTCGTAAGCACACCTTTGCCCCTGACATTGATCCATCAAATCTTATTGACGATGAAGCTGTGTTTAGAGCGTTGACCGGTAACAACTGGGCTATGCCTGACTTCCAGCTGATGGATAAGCAAGGAGTTGAGATGAAGAAGAGGTGCAAGAAGATCCTGAGGCTTCAACCCGCCAACAATCATAAGCCGGTGTGCTGTACTGATAACCTTAATGAACACTTAGTCTCGTTGGGCCATCAGATGCCTTATAATAGGCTAGCTTAAACTTTTGATGTGCTATGCCATCGTGCATATTTTGCTTTACATGATACTATTGATTCGCAAATTTAAGACTTGCCACTTGTGCTTGTAATATTGGCAATTTAAATCTATTCCTGCATACAAACAGATCGCAGGTGTCCTGGCGGTTTATCGCAAGACGGGTCATAATGCCCAGGATAAAACCATTGGTGACTAAAACAGTTCATAACCAGGGCCGGTTAAATCACGATTGAATATATTAAAAAAATATCATACCTGTGATATATGATAAAAAATTGTCGGCTTCTTATGCCAATGCAGTACGGGTGATGACCCAAAACTTAGAAGAGAATAATTCCAAGTACTGAATGCCATCATATGCTGTCGGGTCATCACAAACCTATGTTTGAGCTGTGCTACGCAGCCAGACTCTCTTTGGTCTATGTAACCCGGTCATTAATCCACCAATTAGGCCAGAGCTATGCCCATATGAAATTATAATACTGGCTTGAGAGTCGAAATCCCAAGGTAATCAGAGCTGTGTTCTTATGAAATTATCATATTGGCTTGGTAGCCGAATTATCAAAGTAATTAGAGTTGTGCTCTTCTGAAATTATCATATTGGCTTGGTAGCCGAATTATCAAGGTAACCAGAGTTGTGCTCTTATGAATCTATCATATTGGCTTGGTAGCCGAGTTACCAGGATAACCAGAGCTATGCTCTTATGAATTTTCATATTGGCTTGGTAGCCGAATTACCAAGATAACCAGAGATGTGCTCTTATGACATTATCATATTGGCTTGATAGCCGAATTACCAAGATCAAGTGGGTAGTAATGCTATGTTCTCTTTGGTGAATACACCTATGTTTGAACAGGAAGCCCCCAAGTGACATATTCGGTCAAGAGGGTAGTAATGCTATCATTCGAATATGATCAGGAAGCCCCCAAGTGACCATGATTGTGGCGTTGCACCAGATCAAAAGGGTAGTGACGCTATGTTCTCTTTGGTGAATACACCTATGTTTGAATAGGAAGCCCCCAAGTGATCATGTTGTAAGTAACAAAGACTCATTATTCTTGGAAATGAAACGACAGAGGCCCTGCTTTCTCATGGATGCCGGCTTTGTTAAAAATATAATATATACATTGTCAAAAATATGTACATTGGAAGAGCCGGTGGCTCAAGTATTGTAAGGCCGAAGATGAGCAATATTACACGGCTGATGGGTCTCCTCCTCCAACTTACGTGAATCCTTGTGTTCCCGAATGTCGATAAGGTAGTATGATCCGTTGTTCAGATTTTTACTGACCACAAAAGGTCCTTCCCAAGGTGGGGATAACTTGTGCATGTCAGTTTGATCCTGGATGAGCCGGAGCACCAAATCACCTTCTTGAAAAGTTTTGGTTTTAACTCGGCGGTTGTGATAACAGCGTAGATCTTGCTGGTAAATCGCTGAACGAGCCGCCGCGATGTCACGCTCCTCATCCAGCAGGTCAAGCGCCTCTTGACGTGCTTTTTCATTGTCAGCTTCAACATAAGCCGCCACACGGGGCGAGTCATGCCGGATGTCACTAGGGAGAACTGCCTCTGCTCCGTAAACCATGAAGAAAGGCGTGTAACCCGTAGATCTGTTGGGGGTGGTATTAATGCTCCATAACATGGAAGGTAACTCCTCCACCCAACAACCCGGCGTCCTCTATAGGGGAACCATAAGCCGGGGCTTGATGCCTCTCAGGATCTCTTGATTGGCTCTCCCGGCTTGACCATTAGATTGGGGTTGAGCCACTGATGACACGTCAAGCCGGATATGCTTACGTTGACAAAATTCTTTCATAGCACCCTTGGATAGATTAGTGCCATTATCAATTATGATACTGTGGGGAAAGCCAAAATAGAAAATCACCTTTTTAATGAATTGAATCGCCGTTGCCGCGTCACATTTGCTGACCGGCTCTTCCTCAACCCACTTTGTAAATTTGTCAACTACCACCAGGAGGTGTGTTTTTTTATCCTTGGACCTTTTGAAAGGTCCAACCATATCAAGCCCCCAGACTACAAACGGCCAAGTAATTGGAATCATCCTCAATTCTTGAGCCGGCACATGGGCTCGTCGTGAAAATTTCTGACATCCATCACACTTACTGACCAGGTCTTCAGCATCAGCATGAGCAGTCAGCCAATAAAATCCATGACGAAAAGCTTTAGCCACAAGAGATTTTGAGCCGGCATGATGGCCACAATCTCATTCATGAATTTCTAGCAGAATCTCACGGACTTCTTCGGGTGAAACACAACGTTGAAACGCCCCTGTGACACTGCAATGATGTAGCTCTCCATTGACAATGGTCATTGACTTGGACCGCCGGGTTATCTGCCTGGCCAAGGTTTCATCCTCAGGTAACTCTCCCTTGGTCATATATGCCAAATATGGAACTGTCCAATCAGGAATTACATGAAGAGCCGCCACCAATTGTGCTTCTGGGTCACGAATAGCAAGATCTTCCTCTATAGGCAACTTGATTGAGGGGTTATACAGAATATCTAAGAAAGTATTAGGTGGCACCGGCTTATGCTGAGAGCCAAGCCGGCTTAAAGCATCAGCCGCCTCATTCTTCCTTCGATCAATATGCTCAACCTGATAACCCTTGAAGTGACCCGCAATAGCATCAACCTCTCGACGATAAGCCGCCATGAGTGGATCCTTAGAATCCCAAGTACCAGAAAATTGTTGAGCTACCAAGTCCGAGTCACCAAAGCACCTCACCCGGCTCAAGTTCATCTCCTTAGCCATCCGAAGACCGTGGAGCAAGGCCTCATACTCAGCTGCATTGTTAGTACAAGGGAACATCAACCGGAGAACATAACAAAATTTATCACCTCGAGGGGAAGCTAGCACAACTCCAGCCCCCGAGCCTTCCAATTGCCTGGACCCATCAAAGTGAATAGTCCAATATGTGTTATCTGGCTTTTCTTCAGGCATCTGCAGCTCTGTCCAGTCATTGATGAAATCCACCAGTGCTTGAGACTTGATGGCCATGCGAGGCACATACTTCAAACCATGAGGTCCAAGCTCGATGGCCCACTTGGCTATCCGACCTGTGGCTTCTCTATTTTGAATAATATCCCCTAAGGGAGCAAAACTGACCACAGTGATTGGATGACCCAAAAAATACTGCTTAAGCTTCCGGCTGGCCATGAACACCCCATATACAATTTTCTGCCAGGGCGGATACCTCTGCTTGGACTCAATGAGAACCTCACTGATGTAGTAAACCGGCCTCTGAACCGGATATTCATTGCCTGCCTCCTTCCGTTCCACCACAATAGTTACGCTGACAGCATGGGCATTAGCAGCCACATATAACGACAACGGCTCCTTATCAATAGGAGTGGCAAGAACGGGTGGCTCAGCCAGCTATTTCTTCAAGTCCTCAAATGCTGCATTAGCGGCATCACTCCAGACAAAATTATCTGTCTTTTTCATCATCTGATACAGAGGGATAGCCTTCTCTCCCAACCAGCTTATGAACTGGCTGAGAGCCGTAATACGACCCGCTAGACGTTGAACATCATTGATACACGCCGGCTTAGCCAAAGAAGTAATAGCTTTGATCTTCTCTGGATTAGCTTCAATGCCTCTGTTAGAAACTAGAAAACCCAAGAGCTTGCCTGCCGGCACACCAAAAATGCACTTGGCCGGGTTAAGCATCATCTTATAAACCCAAAGATTATCAAAGGTTTCCTTCAAATCGCCTATCAAGGTCTCCTTCTTTCTAGATTTCACTACAATATCATCCACATAAGCATGAACATTGTGCCCAATATGATTATGAAGACAATTCTGCACACATCGCTGGTAAGTCGCCTAGGCACTCTTGAGCCCAGAAGGCATAGACACATAGCAGAAGGCTCCAAAGGGAGTTACAAAAGTAGTCTTCTCCTAGTCCTTAACTGCCATCTTGATCTGATGATAACCAGAATAAGCATCCAAAAAACTCAAACGCTCACAACCCATCGTAGCATGTCACATCCTAGCTAGTTCATGCATTAGAGTGTTGCATCATGTCTACCTTTCATCAGAAACTTGAATTGGGGAAGACAGAACCCCCAGCACCCCCCTGAAATCAACTAAGGTTTACTAAAAATATTTTCAATGAACCTGAAATGCCCTTCTAAAAAGTTCACCCTTTTTGTCTTGGGTTAGAACCTTTGGCAAAATTGGTGCACAATTTTCTAGGCCAACAGAAGGTCATTGAATTAAATCATATGTAAATTGCATTTGGGCATTTAAATGCTAGTAAATATTCTAAATGATCAAATAATTCTGAAAATAAGTGTGGGCTGTTGGAGATATTCTAAACAGAGCCTCTGATTATTTTTAGGATTTTTAGAAGTGCCTAACTATTTTTAATAAAGCCACAAACTTACAGAAAAAAATAGAAAAACACTAATAAAAGAAAAGGAGGGAACTTACCTGGCCGCAGCCCACCTGGAGGCCCAGCGCTGTGCTGGCCCATGCCAGCCAGCTGCTTCGTCCCCGCCAGGCAGGCAGAGAGTTGACGCCGGCGAGAACGAGCTCGCCACGGCGCCAGCTGGTTGCCGCCCGCGCCCCTGGACACCTGGGCAAGCCCCACGTCACCGCCCCGACCCCGCGGACACCTCACTCGCTCCCCTGCCTCTCTCCCTCGCTCTCCCGCACCATGGCCGACGCTGCCGCGCTCGCGCCACCGTGAAACTCGCGTCCGCCGTCGTCCCCGTGCCGCGCTGCCGTGTCCAGCAACTTCGCCGTCATCGTCTCCGTCGAGCAGCCCGAGCCCCGAGCGCTCGTGCACCCTGCTTCGTCCTCTTCGGGCTCGACTTCACCGAGCACCGCCGCAGATCCCCTTCGCCGTCACCGCCGCAACAGTTCGTCCCCGGCCGCACCGTCTGCTCCTACGTGATCGCCGAGAGCTCCTGCACCTCCCCATCCTCTCCGTTCTCTCTCTCGAGCACCATAGCAACTGCACGAAGCTCCACCGCACGTGCCACCGTGGAGCTCATAGCCGACGTGACTCCGGCCACCCACAGGCCTCACCACCTTGCCCACTAACTCTACCGCACCCCCACGAGTCCAACGCACCACTTCCCGTGCCTTGCCATGCCCCGTAGCCTCGAGTTCGACATCACCCGACACCAGTGACCGCCAAGGTCGTCGCCGGCGACGTTCCCGGCCACCCCGAGCTCCACCACTACCACCAAACGCCGCGACTTGCTCCCAGCTACGCGTAGATGCCCTCGGCCGCTCTTTTGGTAGTCGGAATGCGTTAATGCACTCTCACCGCCGCGTCTGGCCTCGCCGGCGGGTTTGACCCGTTGACCTTGACTGGGTGGGCCCAGGTTGACTCCCCTGAGTCTATGACAAGTGGGGCCCCCCTCTGCTAATTAACTTAGATTGGAGCTAACTAAATTTAGTTAGTTTAAATAACTGCTGACACGCGGGACCCACTGGTCAGGTTGACATGGACGTTCCCTTTGACCACTGATGTCACCCTGACGCATTGCTGACGCAATAACTAATTTCTGGATTTAACTTTATATAGGAAATTCCAGAAATTGTTGCAAACTTCAAAAAATCATAGAAATTAATCTGTAACTCCAAATGAAAAGATTTATATATGAAAAATGATCAGAAAAATTCAATCTGTCCATTGGTAATGGTTTCATGCATGACAAAACAAGTTAACCTTGTTGTTTAAGCAAAATAAGATAATGCACTATTATGGCTATGTTAAATGAACTAACATTTGAATCTTTGATTCAAATGGGTTCATTCCTTTCTGTTTTAGCTTGCATTAGGCCAATACACATTCATACTGCCATGTCATAGCATGCATCATATTGTTGCATATTGCCATGTGTTGATTATGTTCGGTGTGTTTTTCGTGGTAGGTTCTGCCTCCGAGGATAACCCCGAATATCCGTCTGAAGGGCGGTACCCTACTACCACTACATCAGGCAAGCAACCCATTGATCATTCCGATACAAACCCATGTTCTCGCTTCTGCTCTTGTTTACTGCATTAAGACAACGCGATTCAAACTGCTGTGTGTTGCGGTAGTTGAACCCACTTCCTCTGCATGACCTGTCATTGCCACAGTAACTAGATGAAACCCACTAGCATGTGTAGGAGTCGATTGAGCCATATTTGTGTTTCCTACCATGCTATGCTTGCTATGCTTAGAGTTGTGTCAGGTCTGGCTCATCGGGATGATGAACTAGAGTGAAAGGTTGTGTCGGTAATGAGAGTGAAGTGTTGAACATGATTTGGTAAATGTATCGATGAGAGGCCATGTAGGAGTACATGGTGGGTTGTTTCATTGAGACCGTCCTTAAGAATTGAGATCTGTATGCGTGATTTAAGATTCAGCTACTACCACACATTAGGATCCTTAATTGACCCTCTCGGCTTATTAACCACTCTTGTCCTCTGTCCGGGAGTTGCAAAGTAGTTTCTGGTGTTTGTAGTATGCTGGGGGCCGCACGCAGCACTAACCTTAGGGGCGGGTTATGTTGTGGTAGGCCCGTGGCACGGTGTACCGAGTCGCCCGTTTGGTGTTTTGGGAACCCTGCACACATCGTTCGGGGCCGTTAGTGGAAACCTCGGCCGGACTCCCTGCGGATGGAACCCGAATAGGCGATAAACCTAGACTAGGGACTCGTGTGTTTAGTCAGGTCGTGGCCGACACCCTCGCTGGGCTTCCGCTTGAAGGTTGCCGAGTACATGTCGTGTGACGGCGATAAGTGGTGAGAGCGTATGTGAAGAAGTACACACCTGCAGGGTATAAAACTATTCGAATAGCCGCGTCCGCGGTAAAGGACTACTTGGTCACCTATGCAGTTCGTACACAAGTAAATTGTTACTACTAAAAGCCTCAAGATAAGTGTGAGTATCGCGGATAGCCCTCTCGTAGGTTGACGAGAGAGGATCTATGGTGGAGTATTGTGTTGGTGATTAGTGGACTCGTGTGCGGCAAATGCTTTACAAGTTGTGTCTATCGTAGGATAGCTTAGCCATGAGTCAAAGCTGGCTTGCTGCAATAACTCCACTACCTTCTTGAGAATGTGCATGTATAATATGTTCTGTTGTAAGACTTGCTAAGTACCTCCGTACTCATGTTGCTTTAATTAATGTTTTCAGACGACAACACCGCCCCCTCCGATGGGTTCTATGTAGACCTTGACGTTGACGAGTGACTAGCACCCAGGTTGTGGTCCAAGACTTGTGAAGGGCCGATGTAGATAGGAAGGCTTCGTCAAGCCCTCTTTCTTTCTAGTGTCTGTACTCAGACTAGTTTGCTTCCGCATGTGCTTGTATGTTTGTATGACTTGAGTGTCGGGTCATGTGACCCCTATCTGTATGAACATGTTGTATGGCTCTCCGGAGCCTTTAAATAAAGTACTTTGAGTTGTAGAGTTTTGTTGTGATGCCATGTTGTATGTACTCATATCGGGCATATTGTGTGTATGATTGAAATGCTTGGTATGAGTGGGATCCGGCAATCTAGTTGTTCATCCTTGGCAGCCTCTCATATGGGGAAATGTAGTCTAGTGCCTCCTGAGCGATAGTAGTCCGCTACAGCCCGGTTCACCGGAGTCCTGCTAGCCCAACACTACTGCTCTGGACACTTGACTGGCCGGCATGTGTTTCACTTCGTTCCTGTGTCTGTCCCTTCGGGGAAATGTCACGCGGTGACATCCGGAGTCCTTCCTAGCCTGCAACAGCCCTGGTTACCGGAGTCCTGTTAGCCCAGTGCTACAGCCCGGATTCACTCGCTGCTGACCGACACGCTCGAAGTTGGTTCATGTATGCCTGTCCCCATGGGTTAGTGCCGCTTTGGGTTCACGACTAGCCATGTCGGCCTGAGTTCTCGGTCATATGGATGCTAGTGACACTATCATATACTGAGCCAAAAGGCGCAAACGGTCCCGGGCCATGGTAAGGCGACGCCCGTGGGATTACCATGCGTGAGGCCGCAAAGTGATATGAGGTGTTACCGGCTGGGTCGATGTGACTTGGAATCGGGGTCCTGACAGCATTGGCATCAGAGCCGGACTGCCTGTAGGTTCGTTAAGCCAAACTGGTCGATGTCGAGCCTAGAAATGCTTTAGTTATATGTAGGGGAATTGTTTGTGGGAGGTAACGTAAGGCTCTTTTTACTCCTTTACCTTATGCCCTCTGATCTGTGTCATTCTCTTCTCATTCTACGTGGGTTACGGACTAGGCTCTCTTCTTTCTATCAGGTTCACGTGTTACTAATCCGTAGTAACTTATAGGATTGTTGGTTACCAGCCTCGGTTCAGTTTCTACTATTTTAGTATGTTATCAGTTGAACCAGAACCTTGATATGATGTTGTTGAGCGTCTATGCAAATTTTCGCGAATGTCTCAAATCTGTTTATGAGCATTTACAGTTGTTATGCTGTCCAATTTTCCCTAGGAATTCTAATGTCTTTGCATTGTGGTTGTGCTTTCAGATGGCCACTCGTGCTCAAAACCAAGTGGTTCGCCTGACCCGGTGCCTCGATGTGCCCGGTCATACGGCTATGTTAGTCCGGGTAATGATCGAGACGGGCTACCATTGGTATCCCGAATACACTGTGAAGAGCAATTCCGAGACTTTAATCAAAGCCAATATTTCTGCACTGTCAGGTTATTTCCTTCTTATCCTGGATCTACCGAGCCCCTCCACTGTTCCTATGGACTCGGGGTTACTATTGAGATGGCTGTGCAGGATGCTGCCTATTCTATGATGACCATCATGCGAGTCAGGACTGGCCTACTTCGGAACACCGTCTTCCGTTATATGCCAGCTTCGCTCCCTGGAGCGCAAGGGTATCTCCAGGCTATCTATGCTGACTCTACACATGAGGACTCACTGACTCGCACCACAGCCGAGATGCTCGAGGATAAGGACCGAGAGAATCGGGCCTCGAGACTGGAGATTTTCAACACCCGTGCTGATCATTGGGCCACTTTGACTCGGTTTGCACCTGCGGTGCAAGCTGGATGTATGGATACGAGGGATCTGTATCCTGTGCGATCTGCTCTGCCAGAAATGGTGGATTGGCGTGATGTGGGAGGCATCACCCCACCCCGTGGTCCCCGTAGGCCACCATTTGTTGGTCCAAGACCTCATCCTAGCCCCAATGGTCCACAAGCTCCTTAGGACCGTCTGTTCCCGGATGATCACGTTCAGCTTCCAGGCTATGGTGGTGACTTCTATGAGGACTACTACAGAGCTGTCTGATTTAGTAGTAGTATCATTAGTATTGTAATAGTTGTATTTCCACCGTCCTGCGTGACTTGTGGAGTATGACTTATTGTGTATCAAATTCCGGAGGTGTAGAAAAATAATGTATAGGAGCTTGGAATGCCTCCGATGAGATGTAACGTCTTTCACCGTAGTTGTACTATAGCCTGGGCTTGTACTAAACTATGTATGGTGTGTATGACCTTTGGTATATATATATATGGTAGTTTCTATATTACCATGTCATACGGATGAACATCTCTGCATTCCATGTTATCCATTACATTCCGCACTTCCTTGCCAGGATTTTGCCATCCTTGTCTAAACCATTGTCTTGTTTTCCTAGGATGGTCAACACCCGAAACAACCCTGCTGCCCCGGAGCAGGGTGAAGCCAGTGCAGCTAGGAACGAAAATCTGCCTCAACCGCCTTCTCTGGCCGAAGTTATGCTGGAGGCAGAACGAAACAAGCACGGGACCAACCGCTTGCTGGAGCGGATTGAGCAGAATACTGCACGCCAGCAGAGGAACGACTTGGTGTCAATCAATGACTTCGTCAAGTTGTACCCACCGAAGTTTAATCATTCCGTCGAGCCTCTTGATGCGGATGACTGGCTTCACAGCATCACCCATAAGCTACGTTCTGCCAACGTAGCCGAAGCTGATAAGGTTACCTTTGCTTCCTATCACCTCGAAGGCCCTGCTAGCCTTTGGTGGGAAAACTTTGAGGCTATGCGCCCGGTCGGCCAAATCACTACTTGGGCCGAATTTAGTGAGGCTTTCCGTGAGCATCACATCCCGGAAGGTCTCATGGATCATAAGAGGGAAGAGTTCTGCAATTTCACCCAAGGTAGACTGACTGTGGATGCATATAGTCGTGAGTTTGGAAACCTAGCACATTATGCCCCTGAAGAGGTATCCACCGACGCCAAGAAGCAGGCAAGGTTCCGCAAGGGACTTAGCCTCGATCTTCGCCGTGACCTTCGTCTGCACGAGTGCACCTCCTTCCAGAAGTTAGTCAACAAGGCCATCAGTGCTGAGACAGGTCAGACTGACTTTGAAGCTTCACGCAAGCACTCCCGTGACTTTGGTTCTTCATCCGGCTCTGGATCTCAGAAGCGCTGGGTCTGGATTCCAAACACTGCTCTGCCACCCAGGTTCACTCCGAGGCCATCCTTTGAGGCGCCTCGCCCCAACCAGTAGTATGCACTGCCCAAGACCTATGGTGGCCCCGCTGCTAATGCTACTCCATGCCCCAATGTGATAACTTGTTTCAAGTGTGGGGAGACGGATCACTACATCCGCGAGTGTCCCCAGAACAACAACCCCAACCAGTTCGGAAAGTCTGTTGGTCGTGGCAAGCCAGCAGGAAAGGTGCTTTACACCAAGCCGGCCACCACTGCTCGTGGCCATGTCAACTACGTCTCAGCTGAAGAAACTCATGAGGACCCCAACGTCGTTCTCGGTACGCTCCTTGTTAATTGCCATCCGGCAACTGTTCTCTTTGATACTGGAGCATCTCATTCATTTATTTCTGAGAGCTATGCTCGATTGCACAACACCACATTTTGTGACATGCCCACCTCCATGGTAATTCAAACCCCTGGTTCTAAGTGGCAAACCTCTAGAATCAGCCATGGAAATGAAATCCTTGTCGATAGATTGGTCTTCCTTGCATCACTAATAGCTCTCAAGTCCTCGGACATAAACATCATCTTGGGTATGGACTGGATGTCAGCTCATTATGCTAAGATTGATTGCTCTACTAGAACTGTTCAACTCACCCACCCATCGGGCAAGATAGTCAATGTTTTGACCCGAGTGTCTGAGCGTCAGCTCTACTCCTTAAATGCCAACCCCCTTCCAGACCTTGAAGATATTCCGGTAGTCCGTGACTTCCCGGATGTCTTTCCAGAGGAACTGCCAGGTGTTCCACCTGACAGAGATGTCGAGTTCGTAATAGACCTTGTTCCAGGAACCGTCCCAATCTCTAGAAGACCTTATAAGATGGCACCCCTAGAACTAGCCGAGCTTAAGAAACAACTCGATGAGTCCTTGCAAAAGGTTTCATCCGTCCTAGTTCTTCTCCATGGGCTTGCCACGTACTCTTCGTCAAGAAGAAGGATGGAACGGATCGGATGGTTGTAGATTACCGACCTGTCAACCTGGTCACCATCAAGAACAAGTATCTGCTCCCCAGGATCAACGATCTGTATGATCAGCTTGCTGGATCCTTAGTCTTCTCCAAAATGGATTTGAGGTTGGGCTACCATCGAATCAAAATCAAGAATGGGGACATTCGTAAAACGGCCTTTGTTACTCGTTATGGCCAATACGAGTACACCGTCATGTCCTTCGGGTTAACCAATGCTCCAGCCACCTTCTCTCGGTTAATGAACTCGATCTTCATGGAGTATTTGGATAAATTCGTCGCGGTATACCTCGATGATATACTCATCTACTCCAAGAATGAGGAAGAACATGCCGAACATCTAAGGCTAGTATTGATGAAACTTCGAGAGCATCGCCTTTATGCCAAATTCTCTAAGTGTGAATTTTGGTTGCCAGAAGTGACCTATCTGGGCCATGTAATCTCTGGTAAGGGTATTGCTGTCAATCCCGAGCGAGTTCAAGCCGTCCTTGACTGGACTCCACCTGAAACGGTCAAGCAAGTTCGGAGTTTCCTTGGTTTAGCGAGCTATTGTCGCCGCTTCGTCGAGAATTTCTCCAAGGTTGCTAAACCTCTAACTGAACTCCTCAAGAAACATAAAGAGTTCGAGTGGACCCCATAGTGTGAGTTCAGCTTTCAGGAACTGAAAAGACGGCTGACATCTGCTCCCGTACTTGTACCACCAGATTTCTCTAAGGACTTTGTTATCTATTGCGACACCTCGCGACAAGGACTAGGTTGTATACTCATGCAAGATCGTCATGTGATTGCCTACGCTTCTCGACAGTTGCGTCCACATGAGGATAACTATCCCACACATGATCTAGAGCTTGCAGAAGTAGTCCATGCACCCAAAACCTGGCGACATTACCTCCTCGGTAATCGTTGCGAAATTTACACCGATCACCAAAGTCTGAAATACATCTTCACCCAACCGGATTTAAATCTCAGGAAAAGACGTTGGGTCGAGTTGATCATGGATTACGACTTAGGAATAACTTACACCCCAGGCAAAGCCAATGTCATGGCTGATGCACTAAGTCGTAAATCTTATTGTAACAACCTGATGTTACAACAAAGTCAACCACTTCAACACGAGGAATTTCGTAAGCTTAACCTTCACATTGTTCCTCGAGGATTTCTTTCCACCCTGGTGGCGAAACCCAACCTTACGGATCAAATCATAACCGCTCAGCAGTATGATAGAGGAATATCTCGGATCAAGGAGAACATTGCTAGCGGAGCTGCTAAGTGTTTCTCCATGGATGAGCGAGGTGTTGTCTTCTTCGAGAACCGCTTGGTGGTTCCCAAGAAACAACAGCTACGGCAATTAATCCTTAAGGAAGCTCATGAATCCCCTCTCACCATTCATCCCGGTAGTACTAAAATGTATCAAGACCTACGCCAGAGGTTTTGGTGGACCAGGATGAAGAGAGAAATTGCTCAATACATTGTTAATTGCGACGTCTGTCGTCATGTTAAAGCAGAGCATCAACGGCCTGCTGGCACCCTTCAACCTTTGGCTATTCCGGAATGGAAATGGGATAAAATCGGTATGGATTTCATTACCGGGTTTCCCAGGACCAAGAGAGGGAATAATGCTATCTTCGTCGTTGTCGATCTTCTTTCCAAAGTAGCCCACTTCCTACCCGTTCATGAGAGTATAACCGCTAGCCAGCTAGCTGACTTGTACATCTCCCGAATAGTGTCTGTTCATGGTGTTCCATTGGAGATTAACTCAGACCGTGGAAGTCTCTTCACCTCTCGATTTTGGGAAAGTTTCCAAAATGCTATGGGAACTCGTCTCTCCTTTAGCACCGCCTTCCATCCTCAATCAAGTGGTCAAGTAGAATGAGTCAATCAAATTCTGGAGGATATGCTTCGACCTTCTATCATCTCTTTCGAAATGAATTAGGAGAAATGCCTTCCATTCGCCGAGTTCTCTTATAACAATAGTTATCAAGCTAGCTTGGGCAAAGCTCCTTTCGAAGTTCTCTATGGACGAAAATGTCGAACGCCTCTTAACTGGTCAGAAACCGGGGAAAGACAACTCTTTGGCCCGGATATGATCCAGGAAGCAGAAGAGCAGGTTCGCATTATTCATGAGAAATTAAAAACAGCCCAATCTCGTCAAAAGAGCCAATATGACTGCAAACATAAGCCCATAACTTATGAAGTTGGCGAGAAGGCTTACCTTCGGGTTACTCCTTTGAAGGGAACCCATCGATTCGGTATCAAGGGCAAATTGGCTCCTTGTTACATTGGACCCTTTCGCATTCTTGCCAAACGGGGAGAAGTTGCCTACCAGTTGGAACTACCTCCGCATCTTTCCAGAGTTCATGATGTCTTCCATGTTTCTCAACTCAGGCGTTGCTTCTCGGATCCTATCCGTGGAGTGGACCACGAAACGCTTAATCCCCAAGATAATCTCACATATCGAGAATATCCCGTTCGTATCCTTGATCAAGCCGAGCGAACCACTCGACGCCAGAATATCAGGTTTCTCAAGGTTCAATGGTCACACCATTCCAAGCAAGAAGCTACTTGGGAAAGGGAGGACCGTCTTCGATTTGAGTACCCCACCTTCTTTCCGACGGATCCTAAATCTTGGGACGAGATTCTTTTGAGTGGGGGTGAGTTGTCACATCCTAGCTAGTTCATGCATTAGAGTGTTGCATCATGTCTACCTTTCATCAGAAACTTGAATTGGGGAAGACAGAACCCCCAGCACCCCCCTGAAATCAACTAAGGTTTACCAAAAATATTTTCAATGAACCTGAAATGCCCTTCTAAAAAGTTCACCCTTTCTGTCTTGGGTTAGAACCTCTGGCAAAATTGGTGCACAATTTTCTAGGCCAACAGAACGTCATTGAATTAAATCATATGTAAATTGAATTTGGGCATTTAAATGCTAGTAAATATTCTAAATGATCAAATAATTCTGGAAAGAAGTGTGGGCTGTTGGAGATATTCTAAACAGAGCCTCTGATTATTTTCAGGATTTTTAGAAGTGCCTAATTATTTTTAATAAAGCCACAAACTTACAGAAAAAATAGAAAACAGAAATAAAAGAGAAGGAGGGAACTTACCTGGCCGCAGCCCACCAGCCGGCCCACCTGGCGGCCCAGCGGTGTGCTGGCCCATGCCAGCCAGCTGCTTTGTCCCCGCTAGGCACGCAGAGAGCTGACGCCGGCGAGCACGAGCTCGCCACGGCGCCAACTGCTTGCCGCCCGCGCCTCTAGACACCTGGGCGAGCCCCACGTCGCCGCCCACCCCGCGGACACCTCACTCGCTCCCCTGCCTCTCTCCCTCGCTCTCCCGCACCATGGCCGACACTTCCGCGCCCGCGCCACCATGAAACTCGCGTCCGCCGTCGTCCCCGTGCCGCGCTGCCGTGTCCAATAACTTCACCGTCGTCGTCTCCGTCGAGCAGCCCGA
This sequence comes from Aegilops umbellulata, assembly GCA_032464435.1. Taxonomy (NCBI): domain Eukaryota; kingdom Viridiplantae; phylum Streptophyta; class Magnoliopsida; order Poales; family Poaceae; genus Aegilops; species Aegilops umbellulata. The sequence continues at coordinate 79,484,292 of CP136056.1, forward strand.
GCCCCGAGCGCTCGCGCGCCCTGCTTCGTCCTCTTCGAGCTCGACTTCACCGAGCACCGCCGCAGATCCCCTTCGCCGTCACCGCCGCAATAGTTCGTCCCCGGTCGCGCCGTCTGATCCTACGTGATCGCCGTGAGGTCCTGCACCTCCCCACCCTCTCCGTTCTCTCTCTTGAGCACCTTAGCAACTGCACGAAGCACCACCGCACGCGCCGCCGTGAAGCTCGTCGCCGACGTGACTCTGGACACCCACAGGCCTCACCACCTTGCCCACTAACTCTACCGCACCCCCACGAGTCCAACGCACCACTTCCCGTGCCTTGCCGTGCCCCGTAGCCTCGGGTTCGACCTCACCCGACTCCGGCGACCGCCAAGGTCGTCGCCGGCGACGTTCCCGGCCACCCCGAGCTCCACCACTGCCACCAAACGCCGCGGCTTGCTCCCAGCTACGTGTAGATGCCCTCCGCCGCTCTTTTGGTCGCCGGAACGCGTTAATGCACTCTCACTGCTGCGTCTGGCCTCGCCGGCGGCTAAACGCCGGTGGGTTTGACCCGTTGACCTTGACTGGGTGGGCCCAGGTTGACTCCCCTGAGTCTATGACAAGTGGGGCCCCCTCTGCTAACTAACTTAGATTGGAGCTAACTAAATTTAGTTAGTTTAAATAATTGCTGACACGCGGGACCCACTGGTCAGGTTGACCTGGACGTTCCCTTTGACCACTGACGTCACCCTGACGCACTGCTGACGCAATAACTAATTTTTGGATTTATTTTTATATAGGAAATTCCAGAAATTGTTGCAAACTTCAAAAATTCATAGAAATTAATTTGTAACTCCAAATGAAAAGATTTATATATGAAAAATGATCAGAAAAATTCAATCTATCCATTGGTAATGGTTTCATGCATGACAAAACAAGTTAACCTTGCTGTTTAAGAAAAATAATATAATGCACTATTATGGCTATGTTAAATGAACTAACATTTGGATCTTTGATTCAAATGGGTTCATTCCTTTCTGTTTTAGCTTGCATTAGGCCAAGACACATTCATATTGCCATGTCATAGCATGCATCATATTGTTGCATATTGCCATGTGTTGATTATGTTCGGTGTGTTTTTCGTGGTAGATTCTGCCTCCGAGGATAACCCCGAATGTCCGTCTGAAGGGCAGTACCCTACTACCACTACATCAGGCAAGCAACCCATTGATCATTCCGATACAAACTCATGTTCTCGCTTCTGCTCTTGTTTACTGCATTAAGACAACGCGATTCAAACTGATGTGTGTTGCGGTAGTTGAACCCACTTCCTCTGCATGGCCTGTCATTCCCACAATAACGAGATGAAACCCACTAGCATTCGTAGGAGTTGATTGAGCCATATTTGTGTTTCCTACCATGCTATGCTTAGAGTTGTGTCAGGTCTGGCTCATCGGGATGATGAACTAGAGTGAAAGGTTGTGTCGGTAATGAGAGTGAAGTGTTGAACATGATTTGGGAAAGGTATCGATGAGAGGCCATGTAGGAGTACATGGTGGGTTGTTTCATTGAGACCGTCCTTAAGAACTGAGGTCTGTATGCGTGATTTAAGATTCAGCTACTACCACACATTGGGATCCTTAATTGACCCTCTCGGCTTATTAACCACTCTTGTCCTCTGTCCGGGAGTTGCAAAGTAGTTTATGGTGTTTGTAGTATGTTGGGGGCCGCACGCAGTGCTGACCTTAGGGGTGGGTTGTGTTGCGGTAGGCACGTGGCACAGTGTACCGAGTCGCCCGTTTGGTGTCTTGGGAACCCTGCACACATCGTTCGGGGCCGTTAGTGGAAACCTCGGCCGGACTCCCTGCGGATGGAACCCGAATAGGCGATAAACCTGGACTAGGGACTCGTGTGTTTAGTCAGGTCGTGGCCGACACCCTCGCTGGGCTTCTGCTTGAAGGTTGCCGAGTACATGTCGTGCAACGACGATAAGTGGTGAGAGCGTGTGTGAAGAAGTACACCCCTGCAGGGTATAAATCTATTCGAATAGCCTCGTCCGCGGTAAAGGACTACTTGGTCACCTATGCAGTTCATAGACAAGTAAATGGTTACTACTAAAAGCCTCAAGATAAGTGTGAGTATCGCGGATAGCCCTCTCGTAGGTTGACGAGAGAGGATCCACGGTGGAGTATTGTGTTGGTGATTAGTGGACTCGTGTGCGGCAAATGCTTTGCAAGTTGTGTCTATCGTAGGATAGCTTAGCCATGAGTCAAAGCTGGCTTGCTGCAATAACTCCACTACCTTCTTGAGAATGTGCATGTATAATAGGTTCTATTGTAAGACTTGCTGAGTACCTCCATACTCATGTTGCCTTAATTAATGTTTTCAGACGACAACACCGCCCCCTCCGATGGGTTCTATGTAGACCTCGACGTTGACGAGTGACTAGCACCCAGGTGGTGGTCCAAGACTTGTGAAGGGCCGATGTAGATAGGAAGGCTTCGTCAAGCCCTATTTCTTTCTAGTGTCTGTACTCAGACTAGTTTGCTTCCGCATGTGCTTGTATGTTTGTATGACTTGAGTGTCGGGTCATGTGATCCCTATCTGTATGAACATGTTGTATGGCTCTCCGGAGCCTTTAAATAAAGTACTTTGAGTTGTAGAGTTTTGTTGTGATGCCATGTTGTATGTACTCATATCGGGCATATTGTGTGTATGACTGAAGTGCTTGGTATGAGTGGGATTCGACAATCTAGTTGTTTATCCTTGGCAGCCTCTCATATGGGGAAATGTAGTCTAGTGCCTCCTGAGCGATAGTAGTCCGCTACAGCCCGGTTCACCGGAGTCTTGCTAGCCCAGCACTACTGCTCTGGACGCTTGACTGGCCGGCATGTGTTTCACTTCGTTCCTGTGTCTGTCCCTTAGGGGAAATGTCACGCGGTGGCATCCGGAGTCCTGCCTAGCCTGCTACAGCCCGGTTACCGGAGTCCTGTTAGCCCAGTGCTACAGCCCGGATTCACTCGCTGCTGACCGACACGCTCGAAGTTGGTTCATGTATGCCTGTCCCCATGGGTTAGTGCCGCTTTGGGTTCACGACTAGCCATGTCGGCCTGAGTTCTCGGTCATATGGATGCTAGCGACACTATCATATACTGAGCCAAAAGGCGCAAACAGTCCCGGGCCATGGTAAGGCGACACCCGTGGGATTACCGTGCGTGAGGCCGCAAAGTGATATGAGGTGTTACCGACTGGGTCGATGTGACTTGGAATCGGGGTCCTGACATAGCATCAATAATCTGATCAATACGAGGGAGAGCAAAAGGATCAGCCGGACAAGCCTTGTTTAAATCTGTGTAGTCCACACACATACGCCACATGTCGTTCTTCTTAAGTACCAGCACAAGGTTAGCCAACCACTAGGGATGAAAAACTTCAACAATAAACCCAGCTGCCAAGAGCCGGGCTTCCTCTTCACCGATGGCCTTACGCCTCTCTTCATTGAAATGACGAAGAAACTTCTTGACCGGCTTAAACTTGGGATCAATATTAAGAGTGTGCTCAGCGAGTTCCCTCGGTACACATGGCATGTTAGAAGGTTTCCATGCAAAGATGTCCCGGTTCTCACGGATGAACGATGAGCGTGCTTTCCTATTTCAGATCTAGATTAGCACTGATGCTGAATTGCTTAGATGAATCGCCAGGAATGAAGTCAACTAGCTTGGTATCATCCGTGGATTTAAACTTCAACGCCGGGTCATGCTCTGTAGTTGGCTTTTTCAAAGATGTCATGTCAGCCGAGTCAACATTGTCTTTGTAAAACTTCAACTCCTCTGTTGCGCAGACCGACTCGGCATAGGTTGCATCACCTTCCTCACACTCCAAAGCTATCTTCCGGCTTCCATGTACCGTAATGGTCCCCTTGTGACCTGGCATTTTGAGCTGTAGATAAACATAGCAAGGCCTTGCCATGAACTTAGCATAAGCCGGCCATCCAAACAGAGCGTGATAAGGGCTCTTGATCTTCACTACTTCAAAGGTCGACGTCTCAGATCTGGAATCATGATCATCCCCAAATGCAACCTCCAACGCTGTTTTCCCAACTGGGTATGCTGACTTACCAGGCACCATACCGTGAAAAAATAGTGTTTGACAGTTTAAGATTTTTATCGGTTAACCCCATGCGACGGAAGGTGTCATAATAAAGGATATTGATGCTGCTACATCCATCCATGAGTACTTTGGTGAATTTATAACCTCCAACCTAAGGTGCTACCACCAAAGCCAGGTGACCCGGATTATCAACCCGGGGCGGGTGATCCTCACGGCTCCACACAATGGGTTGCTCCGACCAGCGCAAGTAATAGGGAACTGCCGGTTCAACGACATTCATGGCCCTTTTATGAAGCTTTTGATCCCGCTTGCATAAACTTGTGGTGAAGACATGGTACTGCCCACTGTTCAACTGCTTCGGGTTACTCTAATACCCAGATTGTTGCTGCTGACTCCCCTGACGAGACTGTTGATGAAAACCTCCCTGGTTACCTTGGTTGCCATGGTGACCGTGCAAACTAGAGTTAGAGCTGCCACCACCCTGACCCGGACCATAAGAGCCAGGACCTAAGCCGCCACCTGGCCCATGATTGTACTGGAACAAGTCGGAATTTTTGAACTCTCTCATAATGTAGCAGTCCTTTCAAAGGTGCGTGGATGGCCTCTCCCACGAGCCATGCTTTGGACAAGGCTGATTCAACATCTGCTCCAGATTTATACCTGACCCTCCTGCCCGAGGAGGTGGCTTTCCTTTACGATGCTAACCATTGTTCTACGCGTTGGTATTGGCCACAAAATTTGGATTATTAGCAGCCTTACGTTTACCGTTACTCCCCTGATTCGCCGGGTTATGATGTTGGTTTCTAGCGGCGCCACTCTTCTTTCCCTTTCCCGGCTTGTCATCATCAGACTGGGGTCCTTGGTACCATCAGAGTCGGCGTATTTAACTAGAGCTGCCATGAGCGTCCCCATGTCATTGCAGTGGCGTTTGAGTCGCCCTAATTTCTGCTTCAAGGTATGAAATGACAATTGTTTTCCAACATTAGGACTACCGAATCAGCCTTGATATGATCCGACGAGTGCAGAATTGCTGAGACCCGGCGCACCCAGTGGGTTGTCGACTCACCCTCTTCTTGAACACAAGCAACCAAATCCACGATCGACATAGGTTGCTTGCACGTGTCTTTAAACTGCTGTATGAATTGGGCTTGTAACTTGGCCCATGATCCAATGGAGTTGTCTGGCAGTCCTTTTAACCAGGTGCGAGCTGTTCCCTCCAACATCATGGTGAAATACTTAGCACATGTAGCCTCATCGACGTCTAGTAACTCCATCGCCATCTCATAACTTTCGACCCACATCTCAAGGGGTAAGTCAGCTGTGTAGTTAGGCACTTTACGAGGACCTTTAAAATCCTTGGGCAGACGTACGTTACGTAGAGCTGGCACTAAACATGGCACACCAGTACTTCGGGAGGTCACGCCTAACTCCAGCGAAGCTGTCGGATAAACCGAAGACGGCTGACGAGCCGTGTTCTGGGTTGCCGGCTCAGGCTCTCCTGATCCATTAGGGCCTGAGTGTTATGGGCGGGTTATGTCCACGGGGTGGGTTACGATGCTGCTCACTGCTTGACACCGCCGGGGAGTCCATGTGTCTGCTATAACTCCGGCTTGGGCGAGGGGTTGAATGGATTCTCTCACGACTGTAAGAATAAGCCTCCTGCTGCACCAATGATGTTTGAAGAAGCTCTGTAGCCCTCCATGTTTCAACCGCGGTTGGAGACTCACCTTACTGGAAGAGCCACCAATCATGATGCCGCAGCGATCATGTTGTCCAAAGGGTTAGAGTAATGACTCGGTGGCGTTGGCACGTGTTGCGGCGGGATATTGTTCTGACAAGGCAGGTCCATCGTGCGTGACTGAATCGGCGCTCCAGTCCCAGGTGCAGCTACTTCCCGGTTTACCCCTGGCGGGTCACTGGTCCCCACACCAGGAGTATTGAAGAGGTTCCTTGCCTCGTAAACCGGAGGCAGATGACTTCGGTGCCTTCTCCTCGTGACATCATTCGAAGCGTTCTGATCCAATGAAATCCGGAAAGACTCGGCCTGAATCCATTGTGCCTGAGCATCCAGAACTGCTTGTTCCGCCGTCATCCTTGCATCCTCGGCTGCCATGTCCTCCTTAGCTTCAGCTATCTGATCTCGCAATTTTGCAACTTCTGCATTGTGCTGATCTTGGTTTGCCGGGTTAACCACTACCGTCAGCAGTGTTGTCAAAGCATCTAATAAGTTGGACAAAACCTGAGCCAGTGGGCGCGCAGGGCCTCCTGCCCCGGCTGCCGTTGCCGCTGCTGACCCGGAAACCATTGCTGCTGTTGTTGAAGAATTCTGCACTGACTGTGTACCGGCCATAAAGATTGCAACCCGGTTCGGCGGCTCATAGGGGTCCGGAATACTGTCGCCATCGGAATAGCCCCCAAGCCTGCCGTCTTGTAATTGGTACAACGAAGTAGTCTCGCCCGTGGACGACTCACCATCAGAATAAACGGTCGTCTCACCGCCAGACATGGATCCTTCCAACTCAGCCCCGTGGATAAATCCAACAAAGGCACGCTTCACGGCGGGTTGAACTCGGGCGGGTCATGCACACTGAGCCGTCTCAACGATGTCGGTGCAGATGTTTGGCTCAGGGCCCGGCTCATCGATCTTGCCGATGAAGACATGGATTCCGCCGAAGGGGACCCGGTACCCGTACTCAACTGAGCCAGCCTCGGGGCCCCAGCCTGCATCGTCGATGTAGAGCTTGCCGCGATGACTCTTGGTCATCCGGCCCACAGCATATCCCTTGATCCCTTCAAAGCTGCCCTGTAAGAACTCGAAACCACCGTGCGCTGGCCCCATGGTGGGCGCCAGCTGTCGTGGAATTTTCACGTCAGATGTCCTAGTGTGAGGACTTAGTCGTGGAGCCATCGCACTAGGTTAGCTTAGATGGGTTAAACGGGACAAAGGACACGGGGGTTTATACTGGTTCGGCCCCTTGCGGTGAAGGTAAAGGCCTAATCTAGTTGTAGGTGGAATTTCTTAGGTTTCGATTACCAGGGAGCGATTACGCTTGACCTAGTTCTCGATTTGTTATCTGTCCCCTAACTCGCCGCCGGGTCGTCCCTTTATATACTCAGGTTGATGCACGGTGACTTACAGAGTCCTGGCTGGCTCATAAACATGTCCGGCCCAGTGACTTAATTACAATTGCCTTATAATACAAGTCACACACATATAGCGGTTTACACCTACGAGCCTTAAGCCGCCTTTGGGCCTTGGGCTCTTCATAAGTCATCCTCATGAACCGCCATCTTCGATTCCTTCATGTGCTTTGTCTTGTGAGTTGCCAGAAGTATAACCTGGCCCCTCCTGGGCGGGTTAACTCAGTAGCTATATCCCCAACAGGACTGGTCACTGGAAGCGGAACTGCCCCAAGTATTTGGCGGATAAGAAGGATGGCAAAGTGAGCAAAGTTATATGTGATATACATGTTATTTATGTGTACCTTACTAATACTCGCAGTAGTACCTGGGAATTTGGTACTGGTTCTGTTGCTAATATTTGCAACTTGAAATAGGGACTACGGATTAAGCGAAGATTGGCTAAGGACGAGGTAACGATGCGCGTGGGAAATGGTTCCAAAGTCGATGTGAACGCCGTCGGCACGCTACCTCTACATCTACCTTCGGGATTAGTTTTAGACCTGAATAATTGTTATTTGGTGCCAGCATGAACATTATATCTGGATCTTGTTTGATGCGAGACGGTTATTCATTTAAATCTGAGAATAATGGTTGTTATATTTATATGAGTAATATCTTTTATGGTAATGCACCCTTGCAGAGTGTTCTATTTTTATTGAATCTCGATAGTAGTGATACACATATTCATAATATTGAAGCCAAAAGATGCAGAGTAGATAATGATAGTGCAACTTATTTGTGGCACTGCCGTTTGGGTCATATTGGTGTAAAGCGCATCAAGAAATCCATACTGATGGACTTTTGGAATCACTTTATTATGAATCACTTGGTACTTGCGAACCATTCCTCATGGGCAAGATGACTAAAACTCCGTTCTCCGGAACAATGGAGCGAGCAACAGATTTGTTGGAAATAATACATACTGAAGTATGCGGTCCGATGAAGATTGAGGCTCGCGGCGGATATCGTTATTTTCTGACCTTCACAGATGATTTAAGAAGATATGGGTATATCTACTTGATGAAACATAAGTCTGAAACATTTGAAAAGTTCAAAGAATTTCAGAGTGAAGTGGAAAATCATCATAACAAGAAAATAAAGTTTCTGCGATCTGATCATGGAGGAGAATATTTGAGTTACGAGTTTGGTCTTCATTTGAAACAATGCGAAATAGTTTCGCAAGTCACGCCACCCGGAACACCACAGCGTAATGGTGTGTCCGAACTTCGTAACCGCACTTTATTAGATATGGTGCGATCTATGATGTCTCTTACTGATTTACCGCTATCGTTTTGGGGTTATGCTTTAGAGGCGGTTGGATTCTCGTTAAATAGGGCACCATCTAAATCCGTTGAGACGACACCTTATGAACTCTGGTTTGGCAAGAAACCCAAGTTGTCGTTTCTTAAAGTTTGGGGTTGCGATGCTTATGTGAAAAAGCTTCAACCTAATAAGCTCGAACCCAAATCGGAGAAATGTGTCTTCATAGGATACCCAAAAGAGACTGTTGGGTACACCTTCTATCACAGATCCGAAGGATAGATATTCGTTGCTAAGAATGGATCCTTTCTAGAGAAGGAGTTCCTCTCGAAAGAAGTGAGTGGGCGGAAAGTAGAACTTGATGAGGTAAGTATACCTGATCCCTTATTGGAAAGTGGTTCATCACAGAAATCGGTTTCTGTGACTCATACACCAATTAGTGAGGAAGCTAATGATGATGATCATGTAACTTCAGATCAAGTTACTACCGAACCTCATAGGTCAACCAGAGTAAGATCCGCACCAGAGTGGTACGGTAATCCTGTTTTGGAGGTCATGTTACTTTACCATCACAAACCTACGAATTATGAGGAAGCGATGATGATCCCAGATTCCGCAAAATGGCTTGAGGCCATGAAATCCGAGATGGGATCCATGTATGAGAACAAAGTGTGGACTTTGGTTGACTTGCCCGATGATCGGCAAGCAATAGAGAATAAATGGATCTTCAAGAAGAAGACTGACGCTGACGGTAATGTTACTGTCTACAAAGCTCGACTTGTTGCGGAAGGTTTTCGACAAGTTCAAGGAGTTGACTACGATGAGACCTTCTCACCCGTAGCGATGTTAAGTCCGTCCGAATCATGTTATCAATTGCCACATTTTATGATTATGAAATTTGGCAGATGGATGTAAAAACTGCATTCTTGAATGGATTTTTGGAAGAAGAGTTGTATATGATGCAACCAGAAGGTTTTATCGATCCAAAGGATGCTAACAAAGTGTGCAAGCTCCAGTGATCCATTTATGGACTGGTGCAAGCATCTCGGAGTTGGAATAAACGTTTTGATAGTGTGATCAAAGCATATGGTTTTATACAGACTTTTGGAGAAGCCTGTATTTACAAGAAAGTTAGTGGGAGCTCTGTAGCATTTCTAATATTATATGTGGATGACATATTGTTGATTGGAAATGATATAGAATTTCTAGATAGCATAAAAGGATACTTGAACAAGAGTTTTTCATTGAAAGACCTCGGTGAAGCTGCTTATATATTGGGCATCAAGATCTATAGATATAGATCAAGACGCTTAATTGGACTTTCACAAAGCACATACCTTGATAAAGTTTTGAAGAAGTTCAAAATGGATCAAGCAAAGAAAGGGTTCTTGCCTGTGTTACAAGGTGTGAAGTTGAGTCAGACTCAATGCCCTACCACTGCAGAAGATAGGCAGAAAATGAAAGTCATTCCCTATGCTTCAGCCATAGGTTCTATCATGTATGCAATGTTGTGTACCAGACCTGATGTGTGCCTTGCTATTAGTTTACACTACTAGGGAAAACCCTAGCAGTAGTGCGGGTATTTTGCCTATCAGTAGCGCGGGACAACGCGCTACTGATAAGGCGCTACAGCTAACGTGTAGCAGTAGCGCCTGGTGTCCCACGCTACTGCTATACATGGCTAGCAGTAGCGCGCTTTAGTGCAGAGCGTTGCTGCTAATATCTGCAGCGCTTTTTAGCAGGAAGTGCTACTGGTAAGGGAGCGCTACTGCTAACTTTGTTCCCCTCGCTACTGCTAGTTTTATTAGTTTCTGTTTTTTTCTGCATATTTGTTTTGTATTTGAATAGGCTTTATACAATAATCTTTAGCATATCATACACATACAAATGTAATCATAGCATATACATACAAATAGTCTCATCAAATCATGTCATCATCGTAATCATCATCCAACACAAAGTGGTCTCTCGTCATCATCTCGAAAATAGCGATACAAGTCTCGATTACTTGCAAATCGTCATCCATCTAAACAATGATATATGCGAGAAGAGCTATCACTTTGAGTGAGAGCGGAACTATCCAGTACATGAGTTCGTATCCCTCTCTCGCATTAGCATGAACCTAAACTAACTACTGGCTGTGGCTCGGAAACCAGAAACCGGTACACCTGGGCCTGACATTCCGGCCACTCGTCGTATACTCCTGGCGTAGCACTTCTTCGCCATCGATGATCTATACACCTACACCGTCACATGAGTCGATGATATGCAACATATATAGTTGAGCAACAGAAAGAGACAGACTTGGCAAAAATAGAAGCAACATATCATAAGCATAAATAACAAAGTTCATCGTACCCAAAATGCCCTAACTAGAGTGATCTTCGCTAGTCGAGGAGGACGGTTTAAGTACATCACAAATAAAGTTTCATCATCCATAACTCAAAGTTTTGTCATATAGATAGTATGTACTAAACGGACACATTGTTATATATCGACAATCACTCCAACATGTCATGCCATCCATCTGAGTCAAGGAGATAGTCCCCGAGCTTAGTGAAAGGCTTCAGGTCGAGAAGCTGAGCGGCTACGCGTGTTCGGACGTCTTCCCGCGACATTTGTCCTTCTTCGTAGAACATCCCGGTTTTTTCGACGACCTCCTTCATGATGATTTGGGCAAGTTCGCGCTGGATGTGATAGAACTCAGCTCGAAGTCGATGATCCTCGATATCTCTTAAGTTCTTTGCCCATTGCAGAATATGGGCATCGCCGGATCTAGGTGACATGCGAAGGTTCTGGTAATCCCGCCTGTACTCCTGCATGTGGTGTAGGACATAGAATCCATCATTAAGAGAATCACTCGGTTGTTGGATGCAGCGGAAGTTAGTCTTATGGCCGAAGGCGGGCCTATTGTCCCTTTTCTTCTTGTCCTTGACCTCTCCACCCTGTGCGCCATAGTAAAACATAGCACTATCGAGAACAGACTTGATGTGGGTGTAATCCTTTTTGTTAATGTTCTTTGACGAGTCCAAGTAAAGAGCGTGGGAGTATCGGGGGTAGAGGGTGATGAGGACGGTGCGCCCGTTGCTGCGCAAAATAAGTACACCTCAAATTAATTAGCCTCCACCGTGCAAATGAATGATTGAAATCAAAGGAAGGATATCCGCGTGGATGACTTACAGGGGATGATAAGGCACGCGAATCGCCTCCTTGTCCTTATTGGCGAGCATGAAATTGACGATGTATTCCCTCGTGTATTCACGGTGCTTTGTGCAGACTCCCAAGAAGCCCTCGTGCCTGAAGTACGGGTCAGCGACACAGATATGAGGTATCTTCTCAACCCCGATGAGGTAGTTCATGTGCAAGGCATAAAGGCGGACAAACGTAAAATCTAGCTTCTTCAAGTGAAACATGTCGAAGATATAATCGAATCGAAGAAAGAACTTCTCCACGGGGAATGTGCCGACGTACGACAATTGTCGCGGCACGTTAACCACGTAAAGTGGGTATCCTGGATTTTTTGAGGCGATGAGGCCTTTCTCTATCCACAGCACATCGTCATGAAGTCTCCTTAAATCGCCGAATCTGGCCCCTAGCACTGCTTTAGGTAGGATTGGTTGACCGAGGATATGCCATTTTGCCGCACTGGGGATATCTATAAGGTCTTGAACCCGAGGCTGCTGAGGCGGCTGGATCATAGAAGCAGCTTTTTTGCCTTTCCTTGGTCTCTTCCTAGACATCTTTACTACCGGAAGGTTGTCCATAATACGTTCAGACTCCGGAGGCGGCAATTCAGGCACCGACTCATGACGCTCATCCTCATCTAAGTAGGCGCCAGTATTGACATACTGTTGAGTGTCATCGTCATCCTCATCCTCATCTATGGCGACGTCACCAGCGACTAATGGAGCCTCTTCCTCACCCCCTCCGCTATCACCCAGCATGCCAGCCGACGCTAATTGGGTAGGTGAGGTGTTGATGTTCATACCTAACTGCGTGCTCGCGGGTGTGCTCCCGGCCGCCTCCAGACAATCAGACTCTTTGGCCACAACAGGAGCCACCCATTGCAACAATCACCAAGCCACTGCGGGGTCTCGTCGTTATCCCCCACTAGTACCAGAGGAGCCAAATTCTCATGGCCCGGTTTGACACTAGCGACGGAAACCTTGAAGACGTCCGGGGGGATCGGCCGGCTTGGGAACAATGTTTCCTTCGGCTCCATTATCGTCGCCTTCCCCACGTCCACCTTCTGGTCGCCGATGGTGTACAATATGGTGCACGGGGTTTCGTCGGCCTGCAAAGAAAAGTCTGTGACGTGAGACATCTGAAAGGCAACGAAAACGGGAGATTATACATTTATTGAAGGGGGGCGGTGTGACAGATACCATGAGGGCGTCGAGCTCAGCCAAAGACGAAGCACCGTCGAGCACGTCCGGTGCCGGAGCAGGTGTGGGAGCCGGTGCGGGAGTAGGTGCAGGAGCCCGTGCGAGAGCCAGTGCGGGAGCCGGTGTGGAAGCAGGTGCTGGTGCAACGCTGGTTGAGCTGCTCCCGAAGAAGTCAACAAGGGGAAAGTCCGCTGCATTTTTATCTGGATTTTGCCTGCTCCAATTGCAAACGGCCGGAACCAAGGTAGTAGGCATATCTACAAGCACCTGTTTTGCGGCAGCTACCGCTGTTGCGACTGTCTCAGATGATTTCTTCTCAACCGCAATCTCAACCTTCTTGTCGATGTTTTCTTCGGTTAACCTCCGTCTTTCCTTTCTCTCCTCCGTGGTCACACGGTAGTACTTCTTCCACGTGGCGCCGTCTCCGACACCGTGCACGTGTCCATACGACGGTCGAGTCTCCACCGGGAGTCCTTTCAATATGTTCAATGCCCGGTTGAATGGAGTGTCCCACTTGGGCCTCGCCAATGCCTCAGACGGCGAGTCGCTTTCGGCCGCAATCCTGTGCTGCTCTCTCTGCAAAAGGCACAAGGATCGTTTACAAATATGACTAACATGCAGTTGAATCGATTAGAAACTAAAATTACCAACAGTCTCATGAACTCCGTCGTGACCGCGTTCGTCTCGAAAACCTTCTTCACTAGGTCCCAACGGTGCCGGGCCCTGAGGACGTCACGCTCCTGCGGGACGGTGAACTCCGCCAAGGGGTCTGGGATGCCCAGACTCGCGGCTTCCGCATCCTCCTTGGCCCATATGGACCTCTTCCCGCCGGAACCAAGGCTTCCGAGGTGGTGGCACCCAATGTTCCTCTATTGAAGCCCCTTCATGTACTTCGACTTTTTTTGGCAGCTTCGGCCTCGCAAGCCGCCTTGAATATTTGAAAGTGCTCTACCGTGATTGTCGGATTATCCTTTACAATCTCGGAGTAGGGTTCCTTTTTGTTGACGATCCAATATTTCACCCTTGATTTCCAGGCGGTTGCATGCATCACCTAGATGCAAAGGCTGGGGTATATCCTCCTTTTCTGAAAAAACATGTTCAGAAAAGATGTAGGTGACCAGGTCATTCACGCTCTTTGCGTACCTTTGAAGTATTAATAGCTGGAAGCCCATCACCGTAGCAGCCAACCGCACCTTGCGGAGGGCCGGCTCGGTGGTGGTGCTAGGTAGGCGTCGTTGTGAGATTATGTACGAAGGAAGTGGTGTCAGGAGCATGGGTGAAGACCATGTCTCGTTGTGACCGTGACCAGCAATGGCGGCGGCCATGGCGTCGCTAACCTTCTTGGTGGCATTGTTGTATTGATGTCGCACCCCTCCAGCGCGGATCGCTGCAGAGGAATCCCTTGATCTTGTTTGATCAGACGATGGCATCGCCTTGGTGTCTGTATTCCTCCCTGGGGGCTTCGCTTTGGAGCTGGGTACTGGCAAGCGGGACCAGCGAAAGACAGCGGTGCTGGCGTCGAGGCTTCTATGGCAATGATGATGGCAGAAACTATGTCGGAGACACAACAATGGTTGAGATAGTCGGCTGTTGAAGCTGCGATGGTTGAGTCGCTTGGCGTACGATAACGGGCAGCAAGTGGTTCGTTCAGTGTTCTTCTGCGCGCCAGACGCACCTAGTTCTCCTTTGTAGTTCACCGCCAGAGTAGAAGTTGCGAAGTCTGGTCGCAGGTGTCTGAGTTCTGGCACGGGTCTCCGTAGAGCTCCACACAACCTCTATAGTGTGTGTTGAGTTGACGATCGCCTATGGTGAAGTCGGTGCATTTGCTCAGGGTTTCGACAAGGCGATGAACCCTTCTAGGGGAGGAGTGATGACGATGACGCTTGTGTGCTATCTTAGCGAGACCTTCTTTGTAGCCATGTGCGTGAGGTATTTTGTGCGTGTCGCTCAGCTTTTGTGATGATTTTCGTATAGGTTTGCATAATTAACTACGCAACTTTATGGTTTTTGTCCATTTTTTTTAATTAACCAGGCAACTCTTATCTTCTTGTCATTTGGAAAAAAATATATTAATGGCTATGGATCAAACTAGAAATGTCAAGGCAGCAAATGGATCTGGAATTGACAGCTGAACTCCAACAAATAAGCACACCATCAAACGCACTCCTTCACAGCCGATTGACCCGACTCAGCTTTCGGTTTAACGAGGCGTTAGATTTCCATGGATCATTTTTCTTTTCTTCAAACAAGCGACTAAGCAAGTGTAATGGACTACACTGTTGCCAGAACCAACCAAAAAGATAGATACCGCCAGACAAATAAGCACAATGAACAAACCATTCTCTTCTCTCTTCTTGCAATTTATAGTAAGAAATAATGATGCGGGATGATCATATCAGTTGGTTATCATGTTGTGTGATGTCATATGTTTAACCATATTGTGTGGTCCAATTGCTTAATACCTTTGTGAGCAATTATTATTTAGTCTATGCCATGACACATATACCATCTTGTGATACTATGCTTCAAGTTATCTTGTTTATATATCACATGGTGTGCAAACATGATTTACCTGCTTATTATTCATTTTGTCACACCCCACTTTCTCTAGGATTTAGGGGCAGCCTCTTTAACCTATATTTGTGCAGTATGCTTCAACTAGCACATCATTTGATCGATGCACAAATCTAGGAGTGTGTCTCCATATTTCGTAGGCAACCTTATGAGCTTTATCTCTGTATGTTTTGAACTCAATTCATAGTCTTCATACACCAAAAATGGGGAGACTGGAAAAGCATTTGTTCCCTAAGTGGGTTTTGGTGTAACTAAGTGTATGCAAGGTTTGTTAGTCCAAAAGGTCGCAAGCAGAGATGTATGGAGACCTCCCATTGCTAAACCAGCTACCTGATGATGTAAATTTGGAAGTTAAACCAGCTACCTGATGATGTAATCTGAAGTCGAGTATCAAGAGTCCCAGCGCTAAATTATGATTCCCATGGGCAAGTACTCATGCATGTCGCAACAACCCTTCCTCAATTGGCAATCTTTGTTGTGACCGGTGATCAGGCTGCGTCTTAGTGGAACACAAGTGTTCCATTTTGAAAAACAGTTCTCACTCGTCTCCTTTTGGTCAAGAAATTAGTGAATGGGTGTTTTTTTTTAAATGGTGAATAGGTTTTTTTAGGCAAGAAATGGCGAATAGAGTTTTTTTAGCAAAAAGAAATGGCGAATAGGTGTTTTGGAAATTTGGTGAGTGGGAGAATGGAGTATTTAATATAGGATGTCGTTCAAACTGAGAAAAACCTATTCATTGGGCCCAAGAGAGACACTACTACTGCTGACATTTGGAACATCTTGTTAGCGACGGACATGCCGAAACGCGAAACCTAGCTCTCCAGAGAATATCACCTCCATTCCTCACCCCTCCCCTCTCCAAACCCTCGCCGTCACCCCACCTTCCCTTCCACCGGTGGCCATGGACGGGGGCGTCTCGAGGAGTTTGTGAAAGAAACATGTTTTTTTAGAATCACAACGCACTTTATTGCCTAAGTTCAATGTTTACAGGGATACATAAATGAGCAGGTGGTGCATCAAGCCACACATGCCTACCTATATCAAGAGATGTAGCCATACGTGCTAGTCCATGAGGTTCCCCATTACATTCGCGCTGTTGATGACTAAAAAGACAAGCCCTAAATAAGTTGCTTCGTTCTTTGATCTCATGAAACACCATACAATGTAGTACTAGTACAGTAGTGCTGGATAGAGATAGCCCTGATGCATAGCAAATTAGTAATAACGCTTTTACAAAAGAAACATGTACTCGGGGGGCGTCTCAATTAGTAGTAACACTTTTACAAAAGAAACATGTAGTAAAAGTTTGTGAAAAATAAGAACTAAAGACCATAATTGCAGTAATCAATTACAGTATACTCATTCAAGCAGAGAGTGATACCGATCTAATATGCATAACAAATTGATTCATGCTAACAAGTGCACAACACACTACTGATGAAATTGCAGCTGGACAAACCAGAAAGACCATAGTAGTCACTAAAGTACTACTAGTAATAGATAGATTGATAGCCCTGCTGACAATTGGCTTGCAACAAAACGAAAAATAAGGTGAAGAATGACTGACGGAACTGACTTTCAAAGCAACAGACTTGAAGAAATTGGTAGACTCACATTTTATCTAATTATATTAGTTACTCCCTCAAGCATCCAACCTCATAAGACTTGGCAAATGTGCAATCTATACAAAACTAGTCTGCCAGATAAATCGCACGAAATGCAGGTTTTTGAGCTGCTGCCAAGTCCAGCAGCACAAAATCTAGCTAAGTACCAGTAGTCTTGTACAAGAGTCAGGGTGCTACTGTACTGTAGTTAACTCAGAGAGATTCTTTCTTCACGGTACTCATTGACGTTAAAAGGGTCTGGGAACGAGAAATCATTTGCTAGCCGGCGGTAGAAGGGTGCCATTCCGTCTTCAGCGGGTGGGCTCTTGAAGAGCTCAAGTTTGCAAGCTTCACTGGCCCATTTTGCATTGGTGAGAGGCTTCAGCTTGGCACTCACATCATCCACTGGAGAGAAAGATCCACTAGACACCACGACCACCATCTGCTCCAGCACTCGAGCCCTCTCCGCGACGAACTTGAGGAAAGTAACCTCGCTTCTCGACCCTCGGAACTCGTACAAGAACACCTTCTTCATGCTCTCCACGACGCATTTGATGGAACCGCCCTCCTGCCAGAACTTGACATTGACCTTTCCGGTGGGCTCTTCAGATATGCGGTGAGACTGCAGATGAAATTGATCAGTGCACACATAGTTCAGGGATATTATCTATGAGGACATATCACGCAGCAGCAGTGGGACATAATTTATGTAACTGATTCGGTTCACAATTCTGACTTCTGACCATGCTAGATAAATAAGCACTAGTATTGCAAAATTCTGACTTCTGACTCAAATTTACCTGGACATGGAGCGTCTCCAGGTTGGGGAAGCATCTGAGAAAGCCACGCACTTTCTTGACAGCATTGCGCACACCGAACTGCACCTCTATGGCCAAAATCTGCACACTAGGAACAATGCTTTCCTTGCTGGGGTGAAATATTGGATCGTCAACAAAATGGTTGCATGCATCAACTAGACGCAAAGGCTCGGGTATATCCTCCTTTTCTGAAAAAACATGTTCAGAAAAGATGTAGGTGACCAGGTCATTCACGTTCTTTGCGTACCTTTGAAGTATTAATAGCTGGAAGCCCATCACCGTAGCAGCCAACCGCACCTTGCGGAGGGCCGGCTCGGTGGTGGTGCTAGGTAGGCGTCGTTGTGAGATTATGTACGAAGGAAGTGGTGTCAGGAGCTTGGGTGAAGACCATGTCTCATTGTGACCGTGACCAGCAATGGCGGCGGCCATGGCGTCGCTAACCTAGATGCAAAGGCTGGGGTATATCCTCCTTTTCTGAAAAAACATGTTCAGAAAAGATGTAGGTGACCAGGTCATTCACGCTCTTTGCGTACCTTTGAAGTATTAATAGCTGGAAGCCCATCACCGTAGCAGCCAACCGGCCTCGCCCTCCAGGATGCGGTTTTTCACCGCCACCACCTCCCGGTCTCCTCCACGCCCCTGCTGGCACGCTTTTCCGGCGTTGTGCTCCATCTCAACGACACCCTCGTAGCAGCCTTCCTCCAGGCTTGCTGCGGCGGCGTCGCCAACGATTTCTTCATCGACAAAGTCAACGACCACATCTACCGCTTTCATATTGCCTCCCCGAAGATGGCGTCCATGCTTCTCGGGCACAAGGCTTCCTGCCGCCCGCCGGCATCCCTCTCCCTCGCCATCGAGCCATACGACATCAGCAGAGCCACCGCCGTTGCTTGCCACCCCCTCAGCTACTCGGGCTGCCTCACCCTCGCCGACCACCTCCTCCATTGCCATGACCTGGGTCGCGCCTTCGCCTCCTTGGCCTGGTCGCACCTTCGCTCGCACGTCACCCCGCCCCCCGGCGAACCTTGGCATGGTTGCCGCTCGGTGGCGCGTGTGATTCAGTTTCCCTGTGATCTCGACGCCGGTACCTTCGCTCTCGTCCTGGCCTGCCTGTTTGGAGGAAACCACCGTGCCTTCAACGTCACCGTTGAGGATGTCGGCCGTTTCTCCTTCACCGTGGCCAGCAGTGCTGTGGCTTGCCTCATCGCCAGCTTCGGCGATTTCAGGCGGCCGGGAATCCTTCTCCGCTTCCTGTGGCCTTCAGCGCCGGTGCCAGCCCTCGGCCCGGCTTCCGTGGCGCCTCCCGTTCGCGCGCTCCTGCCTCCGGATCATCATCTCGCTCGGTCCTCCCTGGCTCCGGCTGATGCTGTCCTCCCTGCTCCAACCAGAGTGCTGCTACCTCGCCGTGGCTCCAAGGTATGCCTCGTTCGCCCCGGTATTTGCTTCCGCAACCTAATGCTACATGATAACGACTTGGATGTTGCCTGTAACCCCAAAACTACCCCTCCCACCCAGCAAACCCTAGTTTGGATTGTAGTTCACCTGTTTAAGCCGATTATTCCTTCTGTTAAGCTAGTTGCTGATGCCTTAGACCACCTTTTCGCAAGTTCAAGCGTTTTTCACGTGCAAATTTTTCATTCTAGACTGTTCTGCACCTACGTTACATCTCCAGTCGTTCGTGACCACATGATTTCACACTCTCCGTGTGTGCCGTCGTTTTTTGAATTTCGCTTGTTTGCCTCACAGTCCGAGGCCCGGGCTGACCTTGACAACACCTATCGTCCCGACTACTCGGGTCAAACCACTATTCACAGCTCTGAACACGCAACGGCTTGTAGATCCGAATCCATCATCGGTCCTTTCTCCATCCTTCTTGATCCGGGCCATACAAACAACTACACGCACGCCACCACCTCGCTCACGCCCACGTCCGAATCGCATGGCTCCCATGCAAGTACGGGCCCACCACCATGCACGCACGATGACACAGCTCCTTCCCATGTGCACCCAGCCCCAGCCGCATGCATGAACGGTACCCTTCCCCTAGCTCGCCCCAAGACCTCTACTAGCGACATAGTTGACCACGTAGCCCAGCCTCCCCCGCATGCACATGTTTCGACAAGCCTCGTCAACCACCCGCCCCAAACAGCTGACACCTTTTCGAATCTTGCATGCGACATCCCTCCGGCAGCGGCAACAAATCCGTCCGTCCTGCTCCGTATCTCCTCCATATCTACGCCAGCACCCGCCTAGTCTCACATGTCAATCCCCCCGGCTCAACCCAAGAACAACAAGGCTAATCCTAGCCAACCCATTCCTCGATCCCCTACTCCCACTACAGACTACGAGACACCCCCGCAACGCCGCGCACCTACTCCACCACCATCCCTAGTCTCAGACCGCTGGGGCCACCCGCTACTGCTCACCGCCCCCCCCCCCCATCGGCCCCAACACACGCCCCGCTCCCTCACCCCACCCACGCTTCCTTTGACCACTCAACCAACAACGATGACGAGTGGAGCCCAGCTGCTGGCCCCGCCGGGCAAAATCCTCTGCAACCTAACGGCTCTTCGCCCACCCACGCTACCCACGCCGCTGCCAACGGGTCCCGGCCTCCTCGTGACCCGCGCAATCCCTCCACTCACATCGCCTGCATGGATTTGGTTCATTCTCCAATTATTTCCAATTCCATCCTATTGTGAATTTGCAAAAATTGTTGCACCATAAAGATCAAAGTGTTTGCATGGATGATGATAATGGACAGGTTAAATACGAAGGACATGTTGCAAGGAAGGCCCTGGAATATATCCGGTGTAATGGATTGCATTCTATGCCCAACACATGCCAGAGAGGACACATATCATTTGTTCTTCATGTGTAATTTCAGTATGAGGATCTAGAATTATCTACAAGTCAGTTGGCCTGGTGGAAATGATATGTGTGCTATTGCTAACCAGGCCAGGAAGGAGTTTGCAACGCCTTTTTTGCCGAGGTTATTTTTATTGCATGTTGGAATATTTGGACTACCAGACATGGAAAAATATTAAGGAATGAAAGGCCTTCCTTTGCTAAATGGAGAGCCGGGTGGTCCAAAATTACCTTTGGAAGCCAACTAGCTGAAGGTATCCGATGAAGATAACTTAGAGGTGTCACACGTTCAAAAAACATGGTCTAGCCATAAAGGAGGCAGTTGGAAATACCGAACAATTCTTGCTTGGAGGTATTTGGCCTAACAAAGCACCCTCTGAAATCATCTTGGTCGAAGGCTAAATTCCAATTGGAGGTTCCAAAAAAGCATCGCTCAAATGTGCCAAAGCTATATTGTGGTTGGAGCAAACTTACTAGCTTGGAACTGGTAGACAGGGAAAACCTCAAGGGAAGCATGCCTAACAGAGAAGTCTGAATAACGACATAGCCTATTAGTTATGGATAAGACTAAGTAGTTTCAAAAAAAACTTTGGAAAAACAACTAATTTAGTCAACAACTCTCACAAATCACTACGTTAGGTAGTTTTGAACGATTAGTCCGAAGGTATCAGGAAAGCGTAAAGTGTTTGTGATGAGATAGTAAGTGTTTAAACCATGAGGGATTGCTTGAACATTTGTAAGTGTTCATTCTAGTTATAATGTGTGTGACTCTCTTGGTTGTATGGTAGCCCTTAGATTCAATGTGGAATATTAGATCTACTAAAATCCTAGAAAATTAAAAACTATTTGAGCTCTGGGCAAACTTCTTTATGAGGAGTTGCCAATTTTTGTTTCCACTTAGCATAGTGACCTAATATGAAATAATTAGTACCCTTGTTTGTCTCGCCATTAATCACCAAAACTCCTTAGCTAGATTATATGCTCTGTTAGTGTATTTTCTCATCTACTAGAATTTATCTTTTAAGACAGAGTTTCTTCATCTTTTCCTCTTGCATGTGTCCAACTATGGACAAGCATTGGTATGCCACCAATAAGGAGGCCTTCCTATAGAAAGACGTGGAGAAAAAGGATTCATTCAGTGTCACCAATGACCTCTGAAGTGTGGAATCACTACTCCCATAGTGTGTCCCTTTACACTCCTTTTGGGGTGTTCTCAAAGACTCCCTTGATAGGATGCTTCATGGACCATGACTACGATGATGCTTCCCTCCAGGGGCAATACACTCACGAGTCCTTTCTCAAGTGCTTAAAGTGTCTTTGCATGGATTTGGTTTTCTTGTGGCTCACATTCATCCAGGATTTGCACAAATGATGATGAGGATCATTACCATGAGCTAACCATATCCATGCTACCCAATAGTTTGCTTGCATGGTGGGCGAGCACATCCAAGAACAAGCTCTTGCGTCAACCCTTTTACACCTTTGAAGTGCTCTTGTTAAGGCTTTAGGAGTGCAAAATGATTTCCATTAAGGCGAGGCTCGAGACCTAGGGAAGCTTCCATGTTCATTGTCAACACAAACATGCGCACATTTGAAAGCGCAACAATGAGGCATTCAATTTGCTAGGAAGGTGTACAATGCACAACCATCGTTTTGTTTCTATTCTTTTATACAAGCAAGTAGGAGTAACCTCTCTTGATCCAAATATGTTATGGTCCAAGAGATATAGCTCCTTACACATGGTCCCATGCTTAGACATGGTTCTCTAAACATGCGATGGGGTAGGCATCTATATACATGGGTTATGTTATGATAAAGTATGGCCCCTCTCGTTCGGACTTGGGATTTCCACTATGCTTGGACTAAGAACATGATTTGAGCTCTACCAAGGCATTTGGTATTTTCCTAAGTCAAATTATACCAACGCGTCGTCAAACTTGGTCATGGCGTGTTTGTTTATCTTATTCATTGTCGGGTCCTTATCTAGATCTTTATAATCCTGTTCATTCCGGCCCGGGAACAAGAATATCTAGTGCAGCTTCTTTAGGAGGGAGGGCCTCATATTATCTATCTTCTTTAGTTTCTCATTGTTGATGGTGGCGGTTGTCCGTATGATGCAGCCTATTTGATTGTCGTAGCACGCGCGTACTTCCTCAGGCGCGTTTGGCTCAAAATTGCTATCGTCCACCTCCGTGACCACCAGTCTAGTAGTCCTGAGCTTGTTAGGAAGTCGTTGCCTCTTTGCTTTTGGTTCTATACCGGCTCCGCTAGTCTCGGCGTCGGTCTCAGTCTCAGAGCCGGTCTCGATGCTAGTCTCAGTCTCAGCGCCAGTCTCAGTCTTAGCGCCGATCTCGATGTCGGTCTCAATCTCTGAAGTGACAGGTGGACCCAGCAACATCAACTCTTGACCGTCGGCTTCCCTCAAAAATTCTTCTGCCGCCAGGTAGACGTTGTCGCAGTCACCAGAACCCTGTCCTTCATCGTTGCTAGCCATGTTTCCTATGATTAAATCTAGTCAATTAATTCTAGACCTAATAAAATGAATAATGACATCAAAAAGGCCTATGTTTTGCAGGAACATTGACTTCTTCCCGGTGCGGCAAATCCCGGCCACTCGATATGTCCTAGTTTGTAGCACAAGTCATGCCGAAATTCGTGGAAAATTTTGGCATGACTTTTGCTAAAAAGTGGAAAAATCGAGAACTTGAAATTTGCCGTAACGGAAATGAATCAACATTCCGACAAAACATAGGCCACTCGGCTACATTCCCTGGAAACAGTGTTCAAATATCCATCTTCGACACCGCGACACATGTCCAAATATACACGAGCAACCACATGTCCAAATATACATGTCCAAATTTCACAAGCTAATTCAAAAACTAAGTGTAGAAGAAAATTCATTTAACTACTAATAGAACAAAATTCAGTTAACTTTAGTGCTCTATAATGATGAAAGGAAAAAACAGTTAACTACTAATTTCATTCATTTAGGTTATTCATTTAACTTCACCTAATTAACCTAATGTACCACTACTACTAGCAGCGCTACTAACCTAATTAACCTAGCAAAACCCTACTGTCCTAACTAAAACACATCTAATTAACATCTACTAGTACCACTACTGCCCTAACCTAATTAACATCTACTAGTATCACTATATACTACAAGCAGCACTGCTACAACATTTTCTTCATTTTTTTCTTTTAAAAAACATCTATGCAAACAAAAACCCTAATTAAACCCTACGTCCCTAACTAAATTTTGAAGTAAACCATGCTCTAAACTAATTTTTGCTCTAACATCTACTACTTCGCATCTTTTGCTATAAACTAACTTTTGCTCTACTATTTTTTGCTCTAAAACGCAGAGGGAGAGGAGTGGTGGGGGCTTACAGAGAGGGGAGAGACGGTGGCGGGGAGGTGCTCGGCGACGGAAGCAGGGGCGGGGAGGGCGGGCTCGGGCACGGGCAGCGGCGGTGCTGGGCGGGCTCGGGCAGCGGTGAGGTCGAGGGCGGCCTCGGGCGGCGGCGGTGAGGCTGAGGGCGGCCTCGGGCGGCGGCGGTGAGGATGAGGGCGGCCTCGGGGGGAGACGGTGAGGTTGCAGGCGTCCACGCCGGCAGGAGACGGCGGCGAAGTGGGGCGACGGTGAATTGGGGAGACGGCGGCGAAGTGGGGCGAGGGATTTGGGGGAGAAGTGGTGGCCGGGGGGGAGGGAAACCGCTGGTTAAGTGAAACATAACGGTAGCGCGTTTTTGAAAGCTTGCTATAGCTAAGTTAGCTACAGCGCATTTTCAGAAACGCGCTACTGCTATGCCTTTCTCCTTTTTTCCTATTTTCATTTATTTTTCTTTACATTTTTTTTTCTTTCTCCTTTTTCTATTTCTTTCATTTTCATTTACTTTTCTACTTATTTTTCATTTTATTTTATTTTCGTTAGCAGTAGCGCCTTACACATAAACGCGCTACTACAACAATATTAGCGGAAGCGCTGTTTCTAAAAGAGCGCTACTACTATGTGTAGCCTATCGGCTTAGTGGTGGGAATTTTAGTAGTAGCGCTTTTACAACAGGATGCGCTACTGCTATATATGTATCTACAGCGCGGTTATTCCGCGCGCGCTACTGTTGTGTAGCAATAGCGCGCTTTTTTAACAAGCGCTACTGCTAAAGTTCTGTGTATAAGGTTTTCCCTAGTAGTGTTAGCAGGGAGGTACCAAAGTAATCCGGGAGTGGATCACTGGACAGCGGTCAAGAACATCATGAAATACCTGAAAAGGTCTAAGGATATGTTTCTCGTTTATGGAGGTGACAAAGAGCTCGTCGTAAACGGTTATGTCGATGCAAGCTTTGACACTGATCCGGATGACTCTAAATCACAAACCGGATACGTATTTATATTGAACGGTGGAGCTATCAGTTGGTGCAGTTCTAAGCAAAGCGTCATGGCGGGATCTACGTGTGAAGCGGAGTACATAGCTACTTCAGAAGCAGCAAATGAAGGAGTCTGGATGAAGGAGTTCATATCTGATCTAGGTGTCATACCTAGTGCATCGGGTCCAATGAAAATCTTTTGTGACAATACTGGTGCAATTGCCTTGGCAAAGGAATCCAGATTTCACAAGAGAACCAAGCACATCAAGAGACGCTTCAATTCCATCCGCAATCAAGTCAAGGAGGGAGACATAGAGATTTGCAAGATACATACGGATCTGAATGTTGCAGACTTGTTGACTAAGCCTCTCTCACGAGCAAAACATGATCAGCACCAAGACTCCATGGGTGTTAGAATCATTACTGTGTAATCTAGATTATTGACTCTAGTGCAAGTAGGAGAGTCAAGGAAATTTGCCCTAGAGGCAATAATAAAGTTGTTATTTATATTTACTTATATCATGATAAATGTTTATTATTCATGCTAGAATTGTATTAACCGGGAACTTAGTACATGTGTGAATACATAGACAAACAGAGTGTCACTAGTATGCCTCTACTTGACTAGCTCGTTAATCAAAGATGGTTAAGTTTCCTAACCATAGACATGAGTTGTCATTTGATTAATGGGATCACATCATTAGACAATGATGTGATTGACATGACCCATCCGTTAGCTTAGCACGATGATCGTTTAGTTTGTTGCTATTGCTTTCTTCATGACTTATACATGTTCCTATGACTATGAGATTATGCAACTCCCGAATACCGTAGGAACACTTAGTGTGCTATCAAACGTCACAACGTAACTGGGTGATTATAAAGATGCTCTACAGGTGTCTCCAATGGTGTTTGTTGAGTTGGCATAGATCGAGATTAGGATTTCTCACTCCGATTGTCGGAGAGGTATCTCTGGGCCCTCTCGGTAATGCACATCACTATAAGCCTTGCAAGCAATGTGACTAATGAGTTAGTTGCGGGATGATGCATTACGGAACGAGTACAGAGACTTGCCGGTAACGAGATTGAACTAGGTATTGAGATACCGATGATCGAATCTCGGGAAAGTAACATACCGATGACAAAGGGAACAACGTATGATGTTATGCGGTTTGACCGATAAAGATCTTCGTAGAATATGTAGGAGCCAATATGAGCATCCAGGTTCCGCTATTGATTTTTGATCGGAGATGAGTCTCGGTCATGTCTACATAGTTCTCGAACCCGTAGGGTCCGCATGCTTAACGATCGGTATTATGAGTTTATGTGTTTTGATGTACCGAAGGTTTTTCGGAGTCCCGGATGTGATCACGGACATGACGAGGAGTCTCGAAATGGTCAAGACATAAAGATCAATATATTGGAAGGCTATGTTTGGACACCGGAATGGTTTCGGATGAGTTCGGGCATTTTTGGAGTACTGGGAGGTTACCGAAACCCCCCGGGGAGTCAATAGGCCTTAGTGGAAGAGAGGACGAGGCGACCAGGTGGAGGGCGCCCCCCCCCCCTAAGCCCAATCCGAATTGGGTGGGGCCGGCCCCCTTTTCCTTCTCTCCCTCTCCCTCTTCCTTCTTCTCCTACTCCAACTAGGGAAGGGGGAACCTACTCCTACTAGGAGTAGGATTCCCCCTTGGGGCGCGCCATAGAGAGGGTCGGCCCTCCCCTCCTCGACTCCTTTATATACGGGGGAGGGGGACACCCCATAGACACACAAGTTGATAGTTATCTTAGCCGTGTGCGGTACCCCCCTCCACAGATTTCCACCTCGGTCATATCGTTGTAGTGCTTAGGCGAAGCCCTGCGTCGGTAACTTCATCATCACCGTCATCACGCCGGCGTGCTGACAAAACTCTCCCTCGACCTCAACTGGATCAAGAGTACGAGGGACGTAACCGAGCTTAATGTGTGCATATCGCGGAGGTGTCGTGCGTTCGGTACTTGATCGGTCGGATCGCGAAGACGTTCGACTACATCAACTGCGTTACTTAACGCTTCCGCTTTCGGTCTACGAGGGTACATGGACACACTCTCCCGCTCGTTGCTATGCATCACCTAGAAGGATATTGCGTGTGTGTAGGATTTTTTTTAAATTACTATGTTCCCCAACAGTGGCATCCGAGAACAGGTTTATGCGTAGATGTTATATGCATGAGTACAACACAAAGTGTTGTGGGCGATAATAGTCATACTGCTTACCAGCATATCATACTTTGATTCGGCGGTATTGTAGGATGAAGCGGCTCAGACCGACATTACGTGTACGCTTATGCAAGACTGGTTCTACCGACGTGCTTCGCACACACGTGGCTAGTGGGTGTTTGTTTCTCCAACTTTTGTTGAATCGAGTGTGACTATGCCCGGTCCTTGATGAAAGTTAAAACAGCACACTTGACGAAAAATCGTTGTGGTTTTTGATGCGTAGGTAAAAACGGTTCTTGCTAAACCCGTAGCAGCCACGTAAAATTTGCAACAACAAGTAGAGGACGTCTAACTTGTTTTTGCAGGGTATGTTGTGATGTGATATGGTCAAGACGTGATGATATATAAATTGTTGTATGAGGTGATCATGTTCTGTAAAAGTTATCGGCAACTGGCAGGAGCCTTATGGTTGTCGCTTTATTGTATGAAATGCAATCGCCATGTAATTGCTTTACTTTATCACTAAGCGGTAGCGATAGTCGTGATAGCAATAGTTGGTGAGGCAACAATGATGCTTCAATGGAGATCAAGGTGTCAAGCCGGCGACGATGGTGATCATGGCGGTGCTTTGGAGATGGAGATCAAAGGCACAAGATGATGATGGCCATATCATATCACTTATATTGATTGCATGTGATGTTTATCCTTTATACATCTTATTTTGCTTAGTTCGATGGTAGCATTATAAGATGATCTCTCACTAAATTTCAAGGTATAAGTGTTCTCCCTGAGTATGCACCGTTGTGACAGTTCGTCGTGCCGAGACACCACGTGATGATCGGGTGTGATAAGCTCTACGTTCACATACAATGGGTGCTAGCCAGTTTTGCACACGCAGAATACTCGGGTTAAACTTGACGAGCCTAGCATATGCAGATATGGCCTCGGAACAGTGAGACCGAAAGGTCGAGCATGAATCATATAGTAGATATGATCAACATAGTGATGTTCACCATTGAAAACTACTCCATCTCACGTGATGATCGGACATGGTTTAGTTGGTTTGAATCACATGATCACTTAGATGATTAGAGGGATGTCTATCTAAGTGGGAGTTCTTAAGTAATATGATTAATTGAACTTTAATTTATCATGAACTTAGTACCTGGTAGTATTTTGCATGTCTATGTTGTTGTAGATCAATGCCCCATGCTACCGTTCCTTTGAATTTTAATGCGTTCCTAGAGAAAGCTAAGTTGAAAGATGATGGTAGCAACTACACAGACTGGGTCCGTGAGGATTATCCTCATTGATGCACAGAAGAATTACGTCCTGGAAGCACCGCTAGGTGCAAGACCCGCTGAAGGAGCAACGCCGGACGTTGTGAACGCCTGGCAGAGCAAGGCTGATGACTACTCGATAGTTCGGTGTGCCATGCTTTATGGCTTAGAACCGGGACTTTAACGACGTTTTGAACGTCATGGAGCATATGAGATGTTCCAGGAATTGAAGTTAATATTTCAAGCAAATGCCCGGATTGAGAGATATGAAGTCTCCAATAAGTTCTACAGCTGTAAAATGGAGGAGAATAGTTCTGTCAGTGAACATATACTCAAAATGTTTGGGTATCATAATCACTTGACTCGGCTGGGAGTTAATCTTCTAGTTGATAGTGTCATTGACAGAGTTCTTCAATCACTACCACCAAGCTACAAGAGCTTCATGATGAACTATAATATGCAAGGGATGGATAAGACAATTCCCGAGCTCTTCGCGATATTAAAGGTTGCGGAGGTAGAAATCAAGAAGGAGCATCATGTGTTGATGGTCAACAAGACCACCAGTTTCAAGAAAAAGGGTAAAGGGAAGAAGGGGAACTTCAATAAGAACGGCAAGCAAGTTGCTGCTCAAGTGAAGAAGCCCAAGTCTGGACCTAAGCCTGAGACTGAGTGCTTGTACTGCAAAGGGACTTGTCGTGGAATTGTCACGTTAGATGTCCTAGTGTGAGGACTTAGTCGTGGAGCCATCGCACTAGGTTAGCTTAGAGGGGTTAAACGGGACAAAGGACACGGGGGTTTATACTGGTTCAACCCCTTGCGGTGAAGGTAAAGGCCTAATCCAGTTGGAGGTGGAATTGCTTAGGTTTCGATTGTTGGGGAATGTAGTAATTTCAAAAAAAATCCTACGCACACGCAGGATCATGGTGATGCATAGCAACAAGAGGGAAGAGTATGTCCACGTACCCTCTTAGACCGAAAGCGGAAGCGTTAACACAACGCGGTTGATGTAGTCTTACGTCTTCACGGTCTCACCGATCCAAGTACCGAACGTACGGCACCTCCGAGTTCAGCACACGTTCAGCTCGATGACGTCCCGCGAACCCCGATCCAGCAGAGCTTCACGGGAGAGTTCCGTCAGCACGACGGCGTGGTGACGGTGATGATGTTGCTACCGACGCAGGGCTTCGCCTAAGCACCGCTACGATATGACCGAGGTGGAATATGGTGGAAGGGGGCACCGCACACGGCTGGAATAGATCAACAGATCAACTTGTGTGTCCAGAGGTGCCCTTCTGCCCTCGTATATAAAGGATCAGGGGGAGGAAGCCACCAGCCAGGAGGACGGCGCGCCAGGGAGGAATCCTACTCCCAGCGGGAGTAGGACTCCCTCTTTTCCTAGTTGGAGTAGGAGGGGGAAAGGAAGGGAAGGAGGGAGGAGGAAGGAAAGGGGGCGCCGCCCCCCCCCCCCCTCCTTGTCCAATTCATACTAGAGGGGGAGGGGGCGCGCGGCCAGCCCTAGCCGCTCC
The DNA here is from genome assembly GCA_032464435.1 of Aegilops umbellulata. NCBI lineage: Eukaryota > Viridiplantae > Streptophyta > Magnoliopsida > Poales > Poaceae > Aegilops > Aegilops umbellulata. The sequence goes on from CP136056.1 coordinate 79,514,451, forward strand.
TCCTCTTCTCCACTAAGGCCCATCTTGGCCCATTAAACTCCCCGGGGGGTTCTGATAACCCCCCGGTACTCCGGTATATGCCCGAAACTCCCCGAAACCATTCCGATGTTCGAACATAGTCATCCAATATATTGATCTTTACGTCTCGACCATTTCGAGACTCCTCGTCATGTCCGTGATCACATCCGGGACTTCGAACTACCTTCGGACATCAAAACACAAAAACTCATAATACAATCGTCATCGAACTTTAAGCGTGCGGACCCTATGGGTTCGAGAACTATGTAGACATGACCGAGACACGTCTCCGGTCAATAACCAATAGCGGAACCTGGATGCTCATATTGGCTCCCACATATTCTACGAAGATCTTTATCGGTCAAGCCGCATAACAACATACGTTGTTCCCTTTGTCATCAGTATGTTACTTGCCCGAGATTCGATCGTCGGTATCTCAATGCCTAGTTCGATCTCGTTACCGACAAGTCTCTTTACTCGTTCCGTAACGCATCATCCTGCAACTAACTCATTAGTTACAATGCTTGCAAGGCCTATAGTGATGTGCATTACCGAGTGGGCCCAGAGATACCTCTCCGATAATCGGACTGACAAATCCTAATCTCGAAATACGCCAACCCAACAAGTACCTTTGGAGACACCTGTAGAGCACCTTTATAATCACCCAGTTACGTTGTGATGTTTGGTAGCACACAAAGTGTTCCTCCGGTAAACGGGAGTTGCATAATCTCATAGTCATAGGAACATGTATAAGTCATGAAGAAAGCAATAGCAAAATACTAAACGATCAAGTGCTAAGCTAACGGAATGGGTCAAGTCAATCACATCATTCTCCTAATGATGTGATCCCGTTTAATCAAATGTCAACTCATGTCTATGGCTAGCAAACATAACCATCTTTGATCAACGAGCTAGTCAAGTAGAGGCATATACAAGTGACACTCTGTTTGTCTATGTATTCACACAAGTATTATGTTTCCGGTTAATACAATTCTAGCATGAATAATAAACATTTATCATGATATAAGGAAATAAATAATAACTTTATTATTGCCTCTAGGGCATATTTCCTTCAGTCTCCCACTTGCACTAGAATCAATAGTCTAGATTACACAGTAATGATTCTAACACCCATGGAGCCTTGGTGTTGATCATGTTTTGCTCGTGGAAGAGGCTTAGTCAACGGGTCTGCAACATTCAGATCCATATGTATCTTGCAAATTTCTATGTCTCCCACCTGGACTTGATCCCGGATGGAGTTGAAGCGTCTCTTGATGTGCTTGGTTCTCTTGTGAAATCTGGATTCCTTTGCCAAGGCAATTGCATCAGTATTGTCACAAAAGATTTTCATTGGACCCGATGTACTAGGTATGACACCTAGATCGGATATGAACTCCTTCATCCAGACTCCTTCATTTGCTGCTTCCAAAGCAGCTATGTACTACGCTTGGCACGTAGATCCCGCCACAACGCTTTGTTTAGAACTGCACCAACTGACACCTCCACCGTTCATGTAAACACGTATCCGGTTTGCGATTTAGAATCGTCCGGATCAGTGTCAAAGCTTGCATCGACGTAACCATTTACGACTAGCTCTTTGTCACCTCCATGAACGAGAAACATATCCTTTGTCCTTTTCAGGTATTTCAGGATGTTCTTGACCGCTGTCCAGTGATCCACTCCTGGATTACTTTGGTACCTCCCTGCTAAACTTATAGCAAGGCACACATCAGGCTAGTACACAGCATTGCATACATGATAGAGCCTATGGCTGAAGCATAGGGAACATCTTTCATCTTCTCTCTATCTTCTGCAGTGGTCGGGCATTGAGTCTTACTCAACTTCACACCTTATAACACAGGCAAGAACCCTTTCTTTGCTTGATCCATTTTGAACTTCTTCAAAACTTTGTCAAGGTATGTACTTTGTGAAAGTCCAATTAAGTGTCTTGTTATATCTCTATAGATCTTGATGCCCAATATATAAGCAGCTTCACCGAGGTCCTTCATTGAAAAACTCTTGTTCAAATATCCCTTTATGCTATCCAGAAACCCTATATCATTTCCAATCAACAATATGTCATCCACATATAATATCAGAAATGCTACAGAGCTCCCACTCACTTTCTTGTAAATACAGGCTTCTCCAAAAGTCTGTATAAATCCATATGCTTTGATTACACTATCAAAACGTTTATTCCAACTCCGAGAGGCTTGCACCAGTCCATAAATGGATCGCTGGAGCTTGCACACTTTGTTAGCTCCCTTTGGATCGACAAAACCTTCCGGTTGCATCATATACAACTCTTCTTCCAGAAATCCATTCAAGAATGCAGTTTTGACATCCATTTGCCAAATTTCATAATCATAAAATGCGGCAATTGCTAACATGATTCAGACAGACTTAAGCATCTCTACGGGTGAGAAAGTCTCATCGTAGTCAATCCCTTGAACTTGTCGAAAACCTTTTGCAACAAGTCGAGCTTTATAGACAGTAATATTACCTTCAGCATCAGTCTTCTTCTTGAGGATCCATTTATTCTCAATGGATTGCCGATCATCGGGCAAGTCAACCAAAGTCCATACTTTGTTCTCATACATGGATCCCATCTCAGATTTCATGGCCTCAAGCCATTTCGCGAAATCTAGGCTCACCATCGCTTCTTCATAGTTCGTAGGTTTGTCATGGTCTAGTAACAAAACCTCTAGAACAGGATTACCGTACCACTCTGGTGTGGATCTTACTCTGGTTGACCTACGAGGTTCAGTAGCAACTTGATCTGAAGTTTCATCATCATCATCATTAGCTTCCTCACTAATTGGTATAGACGTCGCAGGAACCGATTTCTGTAATCAACTACTTTCCAATAAGGGAGCAAGTATAGTTACCTCATTAAGTTCTACTTTCCTCCCTCTCACTTCTTTTGAGAGAAACTCTTTCTCTAGAAAGGATCCATTCTTAGCAACGAATGTCTTGCCTTCGGATCTGTGATAGAAGATGTACCCAACAGTTTCCTTTGGGTATCCTATGAAGACACATTTCTCCGATTTGGGTTCGAGCTTATCAGGTTGAAGCTTTTTCACATAAGCATCGCAGCCCTAAACTTTAAGAAACAACAACTTTGGTTTCTTGCCAAACCACAGTTCATAAGGCGTCGTCTCAACAGATTTCGATGGTGCCCTATTTAACATGAATGCAGTCGTCTCTAAAGCATAACCCCAAAATGATAGCGGTAAATCAGTAAGAGACATCATAGATTGCACCATATCTAGTAAAGTACGATTACGATGTTCGGACACACCATTACGCTGTGGTGTTTCGGGTGGCATGAGTTGTGAAACTATTCCGCATTTTTCAAATGTAGACCAAACTCGTAACTCAAATATTCTCCTCCATGATCAGATTGTAGAAACTTTATTTTCTTGTTACGATGATTTCCCACTTCACTCTGAAATTCTTTGAACATTTCAAATGTTTCAGACTTATGTTTCATTAAGTAGATATACCCATATCTGCTTAAATCATCTGTGAAGGTGAGAAAATAACGATACCCGCCGCGAGCCTCAACGTTCATTGGACCACATACATCAGTATGTATGATCTCCAACAAATCAGTTGCTTGCTCCATAGTTCTGGAGAACGGCGTTTTAGTCATCTTGCCCATGAGGCATGGTTCGCAAGTACCAAGTGATTCATAATCAAGTGATTCCAAAAGTCCATCAATATGGAGTTTCTTCATGCGCTTTACACCAATATGACCCAAACGGCAGTGCCACAAATAAGTTGCGCTATCATTATCAACTCTGCATCTTTTGGCTTCAACATTATGAATATGTGTATCACTACTATCGAGATTCAACAAAAATAGACCACTCTTCAAGGGTGCATGACCATAAAAGATAATACTCATATAAATAGAACAACCATTATTCTCATATTTAAATGAATAACCATCTCGCATCAAACAAGATCCAGATATAATGTTCATGCTTAACACTGGCACCAAATAACAATTATTTAGGTCTAAAACTAATCCCGAAGGTAGATGTAGAGGTAGCATGCCGACGGCGATCACATCGACTTTGGAAGCATTTCCCACGCGCATCGTCACCTCGTCCTTAGCTAGTCTTCGCTTAATCCGTAGTCCCTATTTCGAGTTGCAAATATTAGAAACAGAACCAGTATCAAATACCCAGGTGCTACTGCGACCTCTAGTAAGGTACACATCAATAACATGTAAATCACATATACCTTTGTTCACCTTGTCATCCTTCTTATCCGCCAAATACTTGGCGCAGTTCCGCTTCCAGTGACCAGTCTGCTTGCAGTAGAAGCACTCAGTCTCAGGCTTTAGGTCCAGACTTGGGTTTCTTCTCTTGAGCAGCAACTTGTTTGTCGTTCTTCTTGAAGTTCCCCTTCTTTTTCCCTTTGCCCTTTTTTTGAAACTGGTGGTCTTGTTGACCATCAACAGTTGATGCTCCTTCTTGATTTCTACCTCCGCAGCCTTTAGCATTGCGAAGAGCTCGGGAATTGTCTTATCCATCCCATGCATATTATAGTTCATCACAAAGATCTTGTAGCTTGGCGGCAGTGACTGAAGAATTCTGTCAATAACACTATTATCCGGAAGATTAACTCCCAGTTGAATCAAGTGATTGTTATACCCAGACATTCTGAGTATATGCTCACTGACAGAACTATTCTCCTCCATCTTGCAGCTCTAGAACTTATTGGAGACTTCATATCTCTCAATCCGGGCATTTGCTTGAAATATTAACTTCAACTCCTGGAATATCTCATATGCTCCATGACGTTCAAAACGTCGTTGAAGTCCCGGTTCTAAGCCGGAAAGCATGGCACATTGAACTATCGAGTAGTCATCAGCTTTGCTCTGCCAGACGTTCATAACATCTGGTGTTGCTCCTACAGCAGGTCTGGCACCTAGCGGTGCTTCCAGGACGTAATTCTTCTGTGCAGCAATGAGGATAATCCTCAAGTTACGGACCCAGTCCGTGTAATTGCTACCATCATCTTTCAACTTTGCTTTCTCAAGGAACGCATTAAAATTCAATGGAACAACAGCACGCGTCATCTATCTATAACAACATAGACAAGCAAGATACTATCAGGTACTAAGTTCATGATAAATTTAAGTTCAATTAATCATATTACTTAAGAACTCTCACTTCGATAGACATCCCTCTAATCATCTAAGTGATCACGTGATCCAAATCAACTAAACCATAACCGATCATCACATGAAATGGAGTAGTTTTCAATGGTGAACATCACTATGTTGATCATATCTACTATATGATTCATGCTCAACCTTTCGGTCTCAGTGTTCCGAGGCCATATCTGCATATGCTAGGCTCGTCAAGTTTAACCCGAGTATTCTGCGTGTGCAAAAACTGGCTTGCACCCGTTGTAGATGAACGTAGAGCTTATCACACCCGATCATCACGTGGTGTCTCGGCACGACGAACTTTGGCAACAGTGCATACTCAGGGAGAACACTTTTATCTTGAAATTTTAGTGAGAGATCATCTTATAATGCTACCATCAAACAAAGCAAAATAAGATGCATAAAAGATAAACATCACATGCAATCAATATAAGTGATATGATATGGCCATCATCATCTTGTGCTTGTGATCTCCATCTTCGAAATACCGTCATGATCACCATCGTCACCGGCGCGACACCTTGATCTCCATCGTAGCATCATTGTCGTCTCACCAACTATTGCTTCTACGACTATCGCTACCGCTTAGTGATAAAGTAAAGCAATTACAGGGCGATTGCATTGCATACAATAAAGCGACAAACATATGGCTCCTGCCAGTTGCCGATAACTCAGTTACAAAACATGATCATCTCATACAATAAAATATAGCATCATGCCTTGACCATATCACATCACAACATGCCCTGCAAAAACAAGTTAGACGTCCTCTACTTTGTTATTGCAAGTTTTACGTGGCTGCTACGGGCTGAGCAAGAACCGTTCTTACCTACGCATCAAAACCACAACGATAGTTCGTCAAGTTAGTGTTGTTTTAACCTTCTCAAGGACCAGGCGTAGCCACACTCGGTTCAACTAAAGTTGGAGAAACTGACACCCGCCAGCCACCTATGTGCAAAGCACGTCGGTAGAACCAGTCTCGCGTAAGCGTACGCGTAATGTCGGTCTGGGCCGCTTCATCCAACAATACCGCCGAACCAAAGTATGACATGCTGGTAAGCAGTATGACTTGTATCGCCCACAACTCACCTGTGTTGTACTCGTGCATATAACATCTACGCATAAAACCAGGCTCGGATGCCACTGTTGGAGAACGTAGTAATTTCAAAAAAAAAATCCTACACACACGCAGGATCATGGTGATGCATAGCAACGAGAGGGAAGAGTATGTCCACGTACCCTCGTAGACCGAAAGCGGAAGCGTTAACACAACGCAGTTGATGTAGTCGTACGTCTTCATGATCCGACCGATCCAAGTACCGAACGTACGACACCTCCGAGTTCAGCACACGTTCAGCTCGATGACGTCCCGCGAACTCCGATCCAGCAGAGCTTCACGGGAGAGTTCCATCAGCACGATGGCGTGGTGACGGTGATGATGTTGCTACCGACGCAGGGCTTCACCTAAGCACCGCTACGATAAGACCGAGGTGTAATATGGTGGAGGGGGCACCGCACACGGCTGGAATAGATCAAAAGATCAACTTGTGTGTCCAGAGGTGCCCTCCTGCCCCCTTATATAAAGGATCAGGGGGAGGAGGCCGCCGGCCAGGACGAGGGTGCGCCAGGGAGGAGTCCTACTCCCGATGGGAGTAGGACTCCCTCTTTTCCTAGTTGGAGTAGGAGGGGGAAAGGAAGGGAAGGAGAGAGGAGGAAGGAAAGGGGGCGCCCCCCCCCCCCACTCCTTTTCCAATTCGGACTAGAGGGGGAGGGGCGCGCGGCCAGCCCTAGCCGCCCCTCCTCTTCTCCACTAAGGCCCATCTTGGCCCATTAAACTCCCCGGGGGTTCCGGTAACCCCCTGGTACTCCGGTATATGTCTCAAACTCCCCGAAACCATTCCTGTGTCCGAACATAGTCATACAATATATCGATCTTTACGTCTCGGCCATTTCGAGACTCTGGTCATGTCCGTGATCACATCCGGGACTCCGAACTACCTTTAGTACATCAAAACACAAAAACTCATAATACAATCGTCATCGAACTTTAAGCGTGCGGACCCTACGGGTTCGAGAACTATGTAGACATGACCGAGACACGTCTCCGGTCAATAACCAATAGCGGAACCTGGATGCTCATATTGGCTCCCACATATTCTACGAAGATCTTTATCGGTCAAACCGCATAACAACATACGTTGTTCCCTTTGTCATCAGTATGTTACTTGCCCGAGATTAGATCGTCGGTATCTCAATACCTAGTTCAATCTCGTTACCGGCAAGTCTCTTTACTCGTTCTGTAACGCATCATCCGGCAACTAACTCATTAGTTACAATGCTTACAAGGCTTATAGTGATGTGCATTACCGAGTGGGCCCAGAGATACCTCTCCGACAATCGGAGTGATAAATCCTAATCTCGAAATACGCCAACCCAACAAGTACCTTTGGAGACACCTGTAGAGCACCTTTATAATCACCCAGTTACGTTGTGACGTTTGGTAGCACACAAAGTGTTCCTCCGGTAAACGGGAGTTGCATAATCTCATAGTCATAGGAACATGTATAAGTCATGAAGAAAGCAATAGCAGGATACTAAACGATCAAGTGCTAAGCTAACGGAATGGGTCAAGTCAATCACATCATTCTCCTAATAATGTGATCTCGTTTAATCAGATGACAACTCATGTCAATGGATAGGAAACGTAACCATCTTTGATTAACGAGCTAGTCAAGTAGAGGCATACTAGTGACACTCTGTTTGTCTATGTATTCACACAAGTATTATGTTTCCGGTTAATACAATTCTAGCATGAATAATAAACATTTATCATGATATAAAGGAAATAAATAATAACTTTATTATTTCCTCTAGAGCATATTTCCTTCATCGATTACCAGGGAGCGATTACGCTTGACCTAGTTCTCGATTTATTATCTGTCCCCTAACTCGTCGCCGGGTCATCCCTTTATATACTCAGGTTGACGCCCGGTGGCTTACAGAGTCCCGGTCGGCTCATAAATGTGCCCGGCCCGGTGACTTAATTACAATTGCCTTATAATACAAGTCACACACATATGGCGGTTTACACCTACGGGCCTTAAGCCGCCTTTGGGCCTTGGGCTCTTCATAAGTCATCCTCATGAACCGCCATCTTCGATTCCTTCATGGGCTTTGTCTTGTGAGTCGTCAGGAGTATAACCCGGCCCCTCCTGGGCGGGTTAAATCAGTAGCTATATCCCCAACATTAGGCCCCAGGTTGATTTGAACTTGTTCACATCAATCTTCAACACTTAGAAAAAATTCCTTCTTCATTACCTTCGCGAAAACTGGTAACTCGCCATGACGTCATCCTCTGGAATCATGGTAACCCGTTGTGACGTCATCTATCATTTATTTTACACAAAACCAAAATCTTTAATGTATCTCCTCATTTTTAATGAATCTCCGAAAATCGAGGCGTCTGCACTGTCACATATCCGTTTTTGGCCTCCTCGATTCTCGCGCTTGTCATTTATCCATTGGCCTTATAAATAGGGTCGGGGGTTTCTTTCACTCCCCCCCCCCCCCCCCGTGCCTCTTCGGCTTGTCTTCCACCTTGTGACGCCGTAGCGCTCGAGCTCTGTCGCGGTCGTCGACCCTCGCCTCTGCTCCGACGACGACCGCTGCATCAACCTGTTCGAATCAGATCTCGTCTGCGCACCCCCGCTGCTTAACCGCCCTGGTTAGTTCTCCTTCTTCCTCTCCTCCTAGATCCGTTAGGGTTTCAATGGAGTTCATCGAAGCTCGACCTTGTTCTTGGCTGTAAGATTTGTGATTCAAACTTGGTATTCCTCCTGTACCGCGGCAATCTCAGCAATCCCTTTTACTATTTAGAATATCTCCTCCATATTTTAGAGAATTGATCTGTACCCATTAACTGCTCGAGCACTGATACTTTTAGGTCTGAATATTTTTGCATTAACAGAAGTGCGCCAGATCTGAAATTATAGCATCAATCTATGAAAACTGTTTTTTCTAAACACTTAGCCATTTTGCTTCATCCGTAGATCTGCTCTTTCAACATTGGTATAGGCGGCTTAATTGAAAAATAGTAACCCGCTAGGTATCATTAGTCCCTTCTTAAATCGCCGATAGTCTTTTAGTAATCTTGTAATATCAAGCTCCGGCTTAATACCTAGTCGTGCTTCATTATTGTTTGTCCTTGAATCGTAAGTCAGCTTAACCATGTGACCTTAAACCACATTACTTAAACGCGGAGGTGTCGTGCGTTCGGTACTTGATCGGTTGGATCACGAAGACGTTCGACTACATCAACTGTGTTACTTAACGCTTCCGCTTTCGGTCTACGAGGGTACGTGGACACACTCTCCCGCTCGTTGCTATGCATCACCTAGATGGATCTTGTGTGTGCGTAGGAATTTTTTTGAAATTACCGCGTTCCCCAACAACGCCCGTGCCGGTCGGCCGATGCATAGCTTTGGGAAACGTTTCCTTGGGACCGGCCAGTGGAACGCTCGGCCGATCAAGCTCGTGTCGCTCGATCGTTTAGATCGTACGTCTCAGGTCGTGCGTCGCTCACGTAAAAAGCCACATGTTTTGGTGGTCCCACGTACCCGCACAGTGTGTGCCTTATCTGCTTGAGTCGTCCTCTCCACACGTCTTCTTCTCCAAAACACATATCTCCTTCTCTCCCAAATGAGCCACAGTTCATGCAGGCGCACGGTCTGAAAGGAGGCCGCAACAGGTGTCAGGGGGAGGTTGCGACGGACCATGAAATGGCGAGCATGGTGACCGCAGGACGACGAGGATGGGGCAACACTGCTCCAAGAAAAAAAAATGACGTCGCAGTTTTTGCTACATGCTTCAAAAGGCGTCAGAATTTGCTACAAATGGCATCGCATGTTGCTACAACCAGCGTCACGTTTTGCTGCAATGCACAATCGTTGTCGCGTTTTTTCTACAATCAATGTCGCTTTTTGCTATAACCGTTTTCATTGTTTGTTACATCCATTCACAGCTGAGCTACGACCCGCGACAATAGCAATGACTTTTTTGCCGCAACTGTAGTAGATTATTGCTACGGCCGGCAACAAATTTTGCTACATCCATTCATTTAGACGCAAAAATGCAGCGACCTACAACGACGAGCTACAACCGGCGGCGACGATGACGACTTTTTTTGTGTTGCAACCTTGTTCCTGTTTGGTTCGGCTGTGAATTTCTAAAAGCAGCTGTGAAAAATCTGTTGTGAAAAAACAGCTGTGGAAAATCTGATGTGAAAAAGATATAGGTCATTTGGCAAACCAGCTGATACAGTTTTTTCAGATTTTGGCCCGTAGCGGAATCAGATTTTGGAAAACATGTACTGGGCTGCTTCCGCTTTTGCTTCAGATTTTGGCAGCGAATTTCTGGAATCGAATTCTGCTGGGTTCACCCTTTGGTTCAGATTCTTCCGTCGATAAAAACTGAACCAAACAGGGCCAGCTACAACTGACAACGAAATTTGCTACGAGGGAAGGCGAACATGTTTTGCCACCATCCAAGGTATGTTCCGCATTGGCGCGGTGAGCGCGGCCAAGCGTAGGTGGACGAGGCGAGCACGGGCGGCGCGGGGTGGCCGGCAAGCGTGCCGAGCACAGGTGGCCGGAGCAGGTGGCCGGAGCGAGCATGGGCGGCGCGGGGTAGCCGGCAAGCGCGGCCGAGCGCTGGGCGGCCAAGCTCGAGCATGAGGCGGCTGACGCGCGGAGATCCTTGTTTTTTCTGTTTTCGCGCGCGTGCCGAAGGAGGAAGACGACCTGGCCGCGGCCATCTCGGCCGTTGATGCGCGCAGAATCAGACGCTTGGCAGCCGACGGCCAAAAGTTGGACCGGCCGGCCGGTGCCTACCATCGCCCTTTTTTTTGGCTTCCTATGGGGGAAAAGGTGTGCTTGCAGTCGCCACTTGTGGTCCTGCACTCCTGTTCTGCCACAGCCCGCAGGATAAGAAACATGCTCCCCGTGCTCATCGCCGGTGCCTTTGCGCCGCCGCGTCCCTTCTCCCCCTGGCGCCGCCGCGAGCGACCCATCCGGCTGTCCTCGTCCAAACCTCCCCGTGCCCTGCAGAACAGCGAGGGCGGCAGTAGGCCCCTAGGGCGCGCCTGGCCGGCCGTCTCCGCTGCCCTCTTCGGCTCGGGGTTCCTTCTCGGGCCGCTCCTGGACGGCATCCACTCCCGCGTTGGCCTCCAGGTGTACGGAAACGGCGCCCTCGACCTGGGCCCCCTCCACACCCACATCCTGGTAAACGGCGGCGTGTCCGGTGCGTCGACCCTTTCCCTCAGCGATGATCTGATCGGGTGTTGTTTGCTCGTGCCGCGCCGGCGCAGGTGCCGCCCCTGCTCGGAGCGTTCTACTGCACCGTGGGGCTGCTCCAGCTCTTCCTGGACGAGAGGGCGCCCCCCAGGTCCAAGGCCACCGGCAGCCCGCGCGACACGGCGACGTCGCTCATGTAAATGTCCCCGTGCCGCTGCCGCCGCCGCCGCGCGTGCATTCTGACTTCGTGGCTGCTGTGATACGCAGAGTCCTCGCCCTGTTCATCGAGCTGAGCGCGGAGATGTACAGAGCGGGGGTGCCGAGCAACGTGGAGGCGTACGTGCTGTTCGCCGTGGCGGAGTTCGTGTGGCTCTTCCTCGACAGCTCCTGGCTCGGCTTCGCCCTGGCCTGCCTCGTCGGCGTCGCCTGCCCTCTCGCCGAGGTCCCGCTCGTCAGGTAACAGCGCCGCCACTCCGCTCTGTACAATTTTCACCCACATGATTGATTCTCGGCCCGTCGGGCCTTTGTTGTCCTACTACAAACACGATCGCTGCAGATTGCTCGAGTGCTGGAGCTATCCCAATGCCGACGTCCAGCTGTTTGGCACAGTAAGTAGCAACCTCCACTGTCATCATTTACTAGTTACTCCCTTTAGTAATCTTTACAGAGGGAATACTAGATTCATCTGGCCTACTAGATCATCTGATCGCGAGAGCTGTTGGTTGATGGCAGGGGCTGATGAGCTGGACGACGACGTGCTACTTCGTGTACAGGCCTTTCCTGGCGAATCTGGCGAGATTGATCAAGTCGCGGCTGGCGGACGGTAACACGGAGGGAAAGGAAGAATGAAGCGGCTCGCCTATGAGTTTTGGGGGAACCCTCCTATGGAGCCAGCGCATGGTCAAACGGGTAGCGCAAGAAAAGCTCGAGGCTCAAGAGCCATTTGGGATCGATTCAGATTTTACGGTCGGATCAAGATCGACTGAGCTGAGTATAATTGTCTTATGTAGCTTATCCGAAAACGAGCTGATCTGATCTTGAGCCAATACTATATTTTAGCTCCACTGCTCGCATAGAAGACCATGCTTGTTACAAAAAAGGTTTCAAAATTGTTTCACTTTTTTGCTATATTTAAAAATAATAATCAATATGAATGCCCCTAGACCCAGGTGGGTATTTATTAATGCATTATCCTATATGCTGTGTAGGTATTTTTCTCTCTCTTTTTATCCCCAAGCAAATACGAAAAGTTAGTCAACTATTGAGTTTAGGCATCAATATGGTACGTGGCCAGGCCCTATGCTAACTATCATGTTGTTGTCAGCTTAAAGAAAAAAAATCTTGTTATTGTTGTCTATCTAGTTGAAAAGGTTTTGTGCACAAACAAAACCCTGGCAACTTGAGTAAATTTAGCCAACCTATACAGCGAACACGTTTGGCCAAACTATACAACAAACACGTCTATACCATCATACAGAAGTTGGTGTATAAATCTCACAACATGCCGAGATTTGTACAGCAGACGCTTTGCAGACAAAGCACTCAATATTTTATGTAAATTTGGTATAGAGGTTGGAAACATTTTGGAGTCAATTTAGCTGTGCCAGTTGACGCTTAAATCTGTACAGGCTACCTACAGGCAAAATCATGCAACAAGTGCTACAAGAAACATAGGTTTCCTACCCTAGAAAAACATAGGTTTCCTCTCCTTTCCTCAGCAGTACTACCACCGTCAATATAACCGTGGCAGCGAAGAAAAACACGTCGCTAGAAGCACAAATCTTTTTCTTTGACAGCGCAATCCAATCATTCAATTATAATCAGCTTGAAAAAGCTAACCACGACTGCCACGCAGTTATAAGCACAGGTCTTTAGGGATCACTTCGGCAAATTTCATCCAACATTGCTTTTTCAAAAGGCTTAGAACTTGTGCTGAAATCACTCTACTCATTGAAGATTCATATCATAGGATAGCAACAAAATCTAGATCGATAAACAGGAGCAGAAGCTGTCACCATATTACTACCGCATGACGCGTGAGTGTGATGCATTTCTAAGGAGCATCTCATTCTTCTCTTTACACAAGGGAATAGCGTACACTGTCTCTCAAAAAAAGTGAACAGCATACACGTTGCAAACAAAGCCCTGGCAATACTTGGTATAGCTGGGCCAGTTGACGCTCAAATCTTTACAGGTTACCAGGCAAAATCACTCAAAAGTACTACACCATTTGTTCAAGAACAGAACAAACGAGTAGCATATAAACTTGCCGGACTCATATCCAACTCTAACGCAGTTTGGGCAGCAAAGATAGAAACTCAAAAGGAAATATTGCGGACTTATTGCTACTTAATTTCTCCTGGATACCATGCCTTGGACTATTTATATATATGCATGCAATTAAATTCTTCAACCCTCCAATGCAAATCCTACAAAGTGGTAGTGAGTGCAAAAGATGATGCACAGCTAACTGAGTTTGGTAGGCTAGAAGTTGTTCCAAACAGTCACCCACTTTATACTTTCTCACAACTAAAGAGTTACATCCTCTGTTCCTAAATGTAAAATGTTTTGGCAGTTCAAATGATACTCGGCATGACTCCACCAAAAGGGTGCTAGCATTGCATATGACCCTTGATGAGAATAAGAAACAAGGATACAATAAACTGCAATGTCCACAGATCTGATATGCCAATTTTCCAATCCAATTTAGCAACAAAATACGAGCAAATTCCGTTATACGCTTACCAGTGTGGCAGAAAACTAAGAAGAAACATGAATAACCAATATTACGTTAAATACTGTTCAAAACGGCCACAACATCAACCAGTTTTAACATAGTAACAGAAAAGCAGCCGATGTGATGTCTTAATTTCGTTTTAACAGTTCCTGCTTCTTTGTGATGGTACTGGAGACTGCAACAGAATGAGCAACTGGAACAAATGTTGCTTACTAAGATTCTTACCTTCTGAAAGACTGAAACTACATAACAGAAAATAGGCGCTAAGAAGTAGCACACCATTGACTCAGATTCCTCACAAAGGCGCCCTGAAAATTCAGGAACCGCTCTTAGGTACTCAAAAAAATGGAGGGAACATTGGGTCAACACCTCCTAATAAGATGAAGGTTACCAAGTCCGTGTCTATTGTTGTAACGTAGTCGCGACCCTTTAACCGCCTTACCTAACTTACCTGGAACACCGCCTTACCTTTGTGCCAGTTTCTTGAACTATGTGAAGGCTATGTCTAAATACATTTGAATTGCACAGCTAAGATAAAAAGACTAAAACGAGTGTTAACTCACCGCCATTCCACAGGCTAATATCGCCCATAGGTCCTCCCTAAATCGTCATGTCTGTCATGCTGAAACTCGCCATAAGCAGCATGACGCCTTGGAGCAGAATAGTTATCAGTAGCATATGGATATGTGTTCTTTGAATCAATTGGTGGACCAGTAGCAGCATAATGTGCAGTTCTCTGATCAAAATCACTATACCCAGTTTGGGCGTATGAGGTCTGCTGAGCTTGCTGTTGCCTTTTAAAACTTTGTTCAAGAAATTCATCCCACTTCCTTGCTTGCGTACTCCTCGTGACCGACACACTCTTCATGTGGTTCTCCCTCATTTCTCTAAGTGACTGTATTAGAAAGAAGAATTTCATTAGTAAACACCACAGTCAAGTAGCAAGCCAGTTCAACATAAAAGGTAAAACACTACAAGACAACTGTACTGCAAGGTTGAAACTTGAATAGGCATAATTACTGGTTATGCTGGTCGCCCTTTACAACAAACCCCATTTCTAGCATATGACCAAAATTTTATTGTGAATAATGGATAGAAATATCATATTACTTTGCACCAGCCACTAGCGTTTGATTAAACATTTGAGAATTGAATGGAGATAGAACATATAGTGTGTTACAACTTACAAAACAAACAAAAGAAAAACTCCCTCCGTCCCGAATTACTTGTCGCAGGTATGGATGTATCTAGATGTATTTTAGTTCTAGATACATCCATTTCTGCGACGAGTGATTTGGGACAGAGGGAGTAAATTATTAGTCCTCGCAAGTTCTGTAAGTTGTCTTGCCCTTTGGTAAAGAAAATAACTGTTACTACATAATTCTAATAAGGCAGGCAAATGATGTCATGAGAGAGTTTTTTTTCCCTAAATAAAACTAGTGGTGGATATGCACCATCTTAAGTGCAGTCCTTCCAAGATGCTGGGAACAAGTATATTGGGACCTCAAACACTCAGTGGGCTCATTTTAACTCTACTTTTTTTTTTTACTGAAACCAACTGCTCATCCAATTCAAAGTAAGTTGTTAACATAAGAAGGCATGTACAGCTAGAATAACCAAGTAAAATTTGGTACGCGGCTACGCGCGGATATTTTCCAACTTAAAGGCCGGATGCAGTAAGGCATTGCGATACCAGAACCCAAAATTCGGAGACATTTGGTTGGTATTTAATCTACGTTTACATGAAGTTACTAAAGACCAGCTTTTAGACCAAGAAATGTAAAACAACACTTTGAAGAAGAAAAAGATCTGGAGGATTTTGTTTTCATATTCGCATAGTTGGGGTAAAGTGGTTTATTGTGCTACATATTTTCTAATACTTTTATGTGGGATGGTTATACAAATTTATCTGAAATTCATTTAACTTGGTAAAGCAAGGCTAGGGTACAGTGTTAGAATTAATAATCCGACAATATAACAGAAAATTTCAAATTTATTTATTAACAGAGAAAAATTTCAAGCAGTATACTATACTAAATAGAAATTTACCTCGCGATGCTTAGAGTTCTCTTCATCCTCCTCCTGGTCACGGGCTCTAGCTAATTCCATTGCTTCTCTTTTGAACTCAATTTCAAGCTCTTCCAAAGTTTGTGGATAGGAAGGGAGGTCAAACTTAAGGTCTAGATGGGCATCTGTTCCATGTCTCTCAGTGCTGCAGTTATTGGGCATATGTGCGGCAGCATATTGGCTATTCCCACCATGTGATCTAAGGGGTTCATCAAGATAAGAGGGTCGAAATGGAGATTTTGATTGGACTGGATGGTCTTTTGCTCCATAGTTGGTATAAGCTTCAGCAAAAGGAAGAACATGCAAGATATAGATTTTAGTTCCAGATGACTAAGATACCTAAGTAGACTTTATTATAAGGTGAAAGGAGGAATAACGGCAGATACAATACATGTATTCAAGGCCAGCCAACTCAAAGAAGTCTAAAATCTTTCACCGTGGAATTTGTTGTATTCGGGCACTTAAAGCTAGAACTTACCTCTGGCTGCAAAAAGGACCATACAAGTTACTGTAGCGTGATGGTAAACAACAAAAAGGGACCAAAGGCATTTCTTTTGCTCGAGTTGTCTAAAATGTCTGGCTCATAATATTTGCCCGGACAAACAAATTGTAAGATCAGTGTGCTTGGATGCCCTACCTTGTGGAGATCCTTTCGGATACTTGGGAATATCATCATGCAAGCGACCATCTACAGGCCTTTCATTATAGTGACCTTTACTTTGAGAGCGTGACACATTTCTTGGGCTATGGGACCATTGGGAATCAGAATGCCTGGGACGAAAATCGACTGATTTTCGCACAGGAGATCTAGAACGATCCCGTTTTGGGCTGCTTGAACTATATTTACCCTTACTTTCCTGGATGAGTTTATGCACAGCATCTACACCTTTGGCTAGCACTAACCTATCTTTCCCACTGACAAACAGGAACTTCTCATCCATTCTGATTTTACAGCCCACGTCCTTCTCAATCTGATTTATTGTCCTCTCAGTGAAAAGATCCCTGACTTGTTTATCTCTTGCTGGAACTCTTTCAAAGAAATCTGCATTTCTCCTATTTGCTCCAAGTGTGGATGGACAACCCTATTAAGAAAGATAAGATGGATATGTAAAACTAAAGGACAAGTCTTTAACACTTCTATGATAACATTGATGGAAAAATATAGAGTATTCTTTCAAAAAAAAAATATAGAGTATGTCTCAAAACTTCCATTTGGCGGACATAGTAAACAGTAATAGTTTTGCAAGAGGCTATTTAGAGAATAAATGTGTATAAGCAATGTGCATACAACGTCAGTGTCGCTGTTAGTGTCGATATGGTTGATCATTTGCACTGATGTGATTCCGATAAAATATAACATCAAATTGAAGAATGAGGAATGACAAGTCTAGAACTTATCCATCAGAATAAAATTAGACGGATGAAAGCACCGGTTTGTGTTATGCACGGCTTTGTAACAGCTATTTATGTTATGCATTGTTGTTATGATAGTACTCCCTCCGTTCCTAAATATTTGTCTTTTAGAGATTTCAAATGGACTATCACATACGGATGTATATAGACATATTTTAGAGTGTAGATTCACTCATTTTGCTCCGTATGTACTATGTAGTCACTTGTTGAAATCTCTAGAAAGACAAATATTTAGGAACGGATGGAGTACAAAGCTGAGGTAAACATCGACAGAACAGAGGTTGGGCTGCAACAACTTGGAAGTAGAGTGGGTGATGAAGGGAATCAACTGAAAACAGAGACCTTTTTATCCCATTGCTATCCATAAACCTGTGATGGGGTTACAGGGCATTCTTATATAAGGATGTTAGCTTCCGTACAAGGACTCGATAACTAACTATTTGTCAATACTAACTGACTCCTTAATTCTTCTGGGTTCTATTCCTAACTGACTCTTGAAGTAACCCTTCTGTTCTTCCTCGATTCCCATGCTTGCACGCCTGTGTGGCTGCAGACCTGTGCACAGCTGTTGGTGCCAGTGTACACAATATGAATGCTGTTGATGCAGGATTGAATTTGTAATTTTGTATCCATCAGGACCAAATTAGCTGGGTTAAATGAGAACATTGAAGATTTCCCTCCAGACTTTGCAGAAGTACAAGCCCATTACTACGAAATTAAGTTCAATACTTTCAATTAAGACAAAATGGAGGAGACACCAATTCCAAAAAAATAGTCATGGAACTACATTTCACTAAAAAAATAATGATCACATGTTAATGCTGTTTGATTGAAAAAAGGTTGAAGCATATTTTTCTAAAATTAGGTGCTGCAGGTCACAAAGGATAAAGCAAGACTATTGATAAGCCTGGCAGTTCTTTACAGGTGATGTCAGGAAAGATTATTGTTGTTTAAGTTCACTATGTCCAGTAAAGAGTGTAACTACAAATCCAAGCACACTGCAAGGAGAAAACAAAGTGCAGTAGTCCATTATGTATTTATATCAATCAAGTAATCAGAATAAATGTCAGTTTTAGTTTCGGCAGAGAAAGGAGTACCTGAGTGAAATGACCTGATTCTCCACATATTTTACAGATCATTTCTTCTTCCTTCCTCTTCTTCCAGTTCCTTTCTGTAGCCTTAGCTTTAGCCTCCCAAACCCTAGCCTCTCTACTAGTGAAGTCAGTAGGGACAGCATTGGGATCTCGGGGCTCATCTTCATCATCTGACTTCTCACAGGTCAGGGGCTTCTTCTCATCATTTGCTTTAGGTATCACGCTATTTGCAGCAGCTGCAACTGGACCGCTGTAGGCTTTCCCATAAACTTCATTGAAAAGTTCATCGTCTATCTCAGGACTTGATTCCCTCGCCATTGGCTAAGAGAATATCTACTCAGCCTACAGTAATCACCACCAAAACAGGGAAAGAGAAAATATGTTATTTAGCGAATCTGTAAATGCAACTGAAAATATATGCAAAGGCACTGAATTTTGCACATCGAAGCTACTACACATTCAGTAAGATGTCGTTTGGTTCGAGGCAAGGCTGGGTTGGCTGAGGATGTCCCCAGCCACCTGGTAAAGGATAGCCACCTTTGTTGTTTGGTTGGGTGGGGTTGACTTGGTTGGATAACCACCTTTTGTTGTTTGATTGGATTCGAAGGATGAGAATTGGTTGGTTGCCATGATCACCTCTTTGCTATGAGAAGGTGAGATTACCCATACACATGCATTTCTAGCTCAATTTTTTGAAATCTCATTATACCATATCCTCGCTCAGTTTTGTTACCGTCTATAAACTAGCATAATAATAATATGTAACAACATAATAATAATAATAATAATAATAATAATAATAATAATAATAATAATAATAATAATAATAATAATAATAATAATAATATATGAGCTACTTTGAAACACATAACTGGTGCCACAAATAGCTCAATCACACTTATCGACAAGTAGGAGCTTTTCTACCTTTTCTAAACCGAAATTTCCAAGCTCATGGATAGCACACCAAAGACCTCAAGTACAACCTCAAAAGAGCAGCAGCGCTGCACTCCTCTGCTATGCTGTTGGTTAAAGTGGTAATTACTACTACTACATGCCTCCATGAGAAACCAATTTGGTACAAAAGTGTGTGATGATTTGTTTACATCTGAGAAGTCATTTGGCCACCTAAAAAGAAGCAAGCTCGTGCCTCTGTTTGGCAAAACAGCAGTTATAATCCACACTATTCTGCATTTTTTTGCTTGAGTAAAGAAAAGCATGTCAACTGGACGAGAAACTAGATCAAATCCAGCTATTCTTCATATGCAAACTAGCTAGTTGCAGAGAAACATGAGATATAGGTCAGAACATAGCACAAAAGAGCAGAAGGCTCTACATGTCCATGCTTGTTGCAGAGATCAGATCGGAGGAGTTTGGGTGTGGGTGGAGGTCTGAAATTACAAACAACAATCGGCGGCACGATCATGGTTCACATTCCTGGCAAAGGGCGGATCTAGGCCGACACACCCAGTATTGTGTAGCTCAGCTTGGGATTAGGAATCACCGGTTGAATATAAGCCCATACCTCAAAGACCAACGTCCAGGATTATCGAGAGGGTGGAGACCGGAGTGACGCGAGGATGCAGAACGTACACGGCGATGGCGGCGGCGATACGCGTCAGAGGCGGAGGGGGGGCGTGGGCGGCGACGGTAACCTACGGCGCGGCGGCTCTAGGGCAAACCGGTGGTGGACTGTAGGAGAGATTTTGGGTCGGATTGGAGGAGCTTGGGTTGGGTTAGGTCGGGTCACGGCGTGAGATGGGCCTGAGGAGAAAAAGAAGGATAATGTGGGAGGAAAATCAAAAAAAGAATTACCCCTAAAAGGAAAATCAAAACTCTTTTATTTGGTCAAAAAAATTTTAGTTTTTAATAATATAAGGCAAAGAACATGAGTGTTTAGGGCATCTGACCCTCAAACGCCCACAACCGTCCCGACCGAGCTGTCCGCAATGGGGTCCTGCATCGGTCCATTCGGGGGTCTGGATGCACTTTTTCAGCAAACCGAAGACAAACTGAGGTGCTTTGCGGGAGTCTGGATCGCTGCCGCGCCCGCATTTGACTAACACCAAACAACCCCATCCGCCTTTTCCGTGCTTTTCGTCCGAAGCACACGTTGTTTCTCGTGTCGCATCAATTCCAGCCTAGAGACGGCCGACATTGGTGCCGCGTGATGTGACCAGACGGGAGGGTGGTGCTGACCAACTCGGCCTCTCAGGAGTCGCCGCTTCAATGCGGGCACAGCTTCCCGAGGAACCAACTCCATCCGTTGCGCCGCATTGAAACGGCTAACCATCCGTTCGCATGGCCTGGCCGAGGCTATATAAGTTGTGCTCCGGTGCCACCCACATTGCACTCACTGCATCACTCCGCAACTCCATCCTCACCTCCCCTCTTCCTCTACAACTCCGGCGATGGACAAGGGCCTCGGCGCCGGCAGGCGACGACTCCGGAACGGGCTCCGGAGGTTCGTGGCGACGCCACCCTCGCACTCCGGGGTCGTCATCCTCATCGGCGACCGGCTCCTCGACGAAGGAGGAGATCGTCATCTCCACTGGCAACGAGGAGGACCAGCCGCCATAGCAGCAGCCGGCGATGCAAGATGAGGTGCACGTCGTGACTGACGAGGAGTACGAGCAGCAGAGGGAGGTCATGTTCCATCGCTCCGCCCTCCACGTCTATGGCCCGACAACGCTGATAACCCACAAGTATAACGGATCGCAACAGTTTTCGAGTGTAGAGTATTCAACCCAAATTATTGATTCGACACAGGGGGAGCCAAAGAATATTTGTAAGTATTAGAAGTTGAGTTATCAATTCAACCACACCTAAAGAAATGGATAATTATGTGAAAAGCTCGTAGGCATTGGATCGGTAATGGATAATTATGTTGGATGGCATTTGAGGGAGTCCTGGATTAGGGGGTGTCCGGGTAGCCGGACTCCTGGACTATGAAGATACAAGATTGAAGACTTCGTCCCGTGTCCAGATGGGACTTTCCTTGGCGTGGAAGGCAAGCTTGGCGATGCGGATATTCAGATCTCCTACCATTGTAACCGACTTTGTGTAACCCTAACCCTCTCCGATGTCTATATAAACCGGAGGGTTTTAGTCCGTAGGACAACTCCAACATACAACAATCATACCATAGGCTAGCTTCTAGGGTTTAGCCTCCTTGATCTCGTGATGGATCTACTCTTGTACTACCCATATCATCAATATTAATCAAGCAGGACGTAGAGTTTTACCTCCATCAAGAGGGCCCGAACCTGGGTAAAACATTGTGTCCCTTGTCTCCTGTTACCATCCGCCTAGACGCACAGTTCGGGACCCCCTACCCGAGATCCGCCGGTTTTGACACCGACATTGGTGCTTTCATTGAGAGTTCCTCTGTGTCGTCGCTTTTAGGCCCGATGGCGCCTTTGATCATCAACAACGATGCGGTCCAGGGTGAGACTTTTCTCCCCGGACAGATCTTCGTCTTCGGCGGCTTCGCATTGCGGGCCAATTCGCTTGGCCACCTGGAGCAGATCGAAAGCTACGCCCCTGGCCATCAGGTCAGGTTTGGAAGTTTAAACCACACGGCCGACATCCGCGGGGACTTGATCTTCGACGGATTCGAGCCACAGCCAAGCGCGCCGCACTGTCTCGATGGGCATGATCTAGCTCTGCCGCTGAACAGTGTCCTGGAGGCCGCACGCGCATTGGTTCCGACCCTTAATTTGGAGCCTACTGCGCCGGCCGAGGATGAGTGGCTGGACGCCGCCTCGGGGGCTACGATCTCAAAGGCGATCGAGCCGAACGCCAGCCCCGCACCCCGCAAGGCCCGTGACTCCGAGGAGCCGGATTCCTCTCCGGACTCCGAGCCCTCCGCGCACCCGCCGATCGAATCCGATTGGGCGCCGATCATGGAGTTCACCGCCGCGGACATCTTTCAGCACTCGCCCTTCGGCGACATCCTGAAGTCACTAAAGACTCTCTCTTTATAAGGAGAGCCCTGGCCGGACTACGGTCGGCAAGGTTGGGGTACAGACGATGAAGAAATTCAAAGCCCACCCACCACCCACTTCGTAGCCATTGTCAATGACTTAACCGACATGCTCGACTTCGACTCCGAAGACATCGACGGCATGGACGACGATGCACGAGACGACCAAGAACCAGCACCTGTAGGGCACTGGAAGGCCACCTCGTCATATGACATATATGTGGTGGACACTCCAAAAGATGGAGATGGCGATGGAACAGCGGAGGATGACGCATCCAAGAAACAGACCAAGCGCCGACGTCAGCAGCGCCGCTCTAAATCCCGCCAAAGCAAAAACGGTGATTCCGGCACGGGAGATAATACTACTCCGGATAGCGCCGAAGAACACCCCCTCTAGCAAGATTCAGCACAGGAGGATGGAGAAGCCAGCCCTCATGAGAGAGCGGCAGACAGAGAGGTCGAGGATGATAATTATATGCCTCCCTCCGAAGACGAGGCAAGCCTTGACGACGACGAATTCGTCGTGCCAGAGGATCTCGCCGAACAAGAGCGTTTTAAACGCAGGCTTATAGCCACGGCAAGCAGCCTCAAGAAAAAGCAGCAACAGCTTAGAGCTGATCAAGATTTTCTAGCTGACAGATGGACTGAAGTTCTTGCGGCCGAAGAGTATGAACTCGAACGCCCCTCCAAGAGTTACCCAAAGCGCAGGCTGCTACCCCGATTAGAGGAGGAAGCACCTAAACCTACATCACCAGCGCATGACATGGCCGACTGACCACCTCGTGGCCATGACAGAGAGGCCTCTCGGCCCTCTACTCAAGCTGTGCCCCGGCGCCGCTCAAAACATACCAAGGCACGGGAAAATGCGCCAGACCTGCGAGAGATACTGGAGGACAAGGCAAGGCAAACAAGATCGATCTACGGATCGCGCGGACGCCCTACGGCACATGACGGGGATCGTCACTCCGGACATAATAAATCCGGCCGGGACGAACACAGTAGACGATGCTCATTGGAGCTGCGTCGCGATATAGCCCAATATAGAGGCGCCGCACACCCACTGTGCTTCACAGATGAAGTAATGGATCATAAAATCCCTGAGGGTTTCAAACCCGTGAACATCGAATCATACGATGGCACAACAGACCCTGCGGTATGGATCGAGGATTATCTCCTTCATATCCACATGGCCCGCGGCGATGATCTACACGCCATCAAATACCTCCCGCTCAAACTTAAGGGACCGGCCCGGCATTGGCTTAACAGCTTGCCAGCAGATTCAATCGGTTCTTGGGAGGACCTGGAAGCCGCATTTCTCGACAATTTCCAGGGTACCTATGTGCGACCACCGGACGCCGATGACCTAAGTGTTGGGGAACGTAGTAATTTCAAAAATTTCCTACGCACACGCAAGATCATGGTGATGCATAGCAACGAGAGGGGAGAGTGTTGTCTACGTACCCTCGTAGACCGAAGCGGAAGCGTTGACACAACGTAGAGGAAGTAGTCGTGCGTCCTCCCGATCCGACCGATCCAAGCGTCGTTACTCCGGCGCCTCCGGGTTCTTGACACACGTACAACTCGATGACGTTCTCCGGGCTCCGATCCAGCAAAGCTCTCGGGGACGAGTTTCGTCAGCACGACGGCGTGGTGACGATCTTGATGCACTACCGACGCAGGGCTTCACCTAAACACTGCAACGATATGACCGAGGTGGAATATGGTGGAGGGGGGCACCGCACACGGCTAAGGAACGATCTCAAGGATCAACTTGTGTGTCTTGGGGTGCCCCCCTGCCCCCGTATATAAAGGAGCAAGGGGGAGGCCGGCCGGCCCTATTGGGGCGCGCCAAAGGGAGGGGGAGTCCTCCTCCTAGTGGGAGTAGGACTCCCCTTTCCTAGTCCAACTAGGAAGAGAGGGGGGGAAGGAAAGAGAGGGAGAGGGAGAGGGAAAGGGGGGCCGCGCCCCCCCTCCTTGTCCAATTCGGACTCTCATGAGGGGGGGCGCGCCACCTCCTGGCCGCTGCCCTCTCTCTCCCCTTTGGCCCAATAAGGCCCATTACTTCCCCGGGGGGTTCCGGTAACCCCTCCGGCACTCCGGTTTTATCCGAAACCACTCGGAACCATTCCGATGTCCGAATATAGTCGTCCAATATATCAATCTTTACGTCTCGACCATTCCGAGACTCCTCGTCATGTCCGTGATCTCATCCGGGACTCCGAATTAACTTCGGTACATCCAAATGCATAAACTCATAATAACTGTCATCGTAACCTTAAGCGTGCGGACCCTACGGTTCGAGAATAGTGTAGACATGACTGAGACAAATCTCTGGTCAATAACCAATAGCGGGACCTGGATGCCCATATTGTCTCCTACACATTCTACGAAGATCTTTATCGGTCAGACCGCATAACAACATACGTTGTTCCCTTTGTCATCGGTATGTTACTTGCCCGAGATTCGATCGTCGGTATCCAATACCTAGTTCAATCTCGTTACCGGCAAGTCTCTTTACTCGTTCCGTAATACATCATCTTGCAACTAACTAATTGGTTGCTATGCTTGCAAGGCTTATGTGATGTGCATTACCGAGAAGGCCCTGAGATACCTCTCCGACATTCGGAGTGACAAATCCTAATCTCGAAATACGCCAACCCAACAAATACTTTTGGAGACACCTGTAGAGCACCTTTATAATCACCCAGTTACGTTGTGATGTTTGGTAGCACACAAAGTGTTCCTACGGTAAACGGGAGTTGCATAATCTCATAGTCAAAGGAACATGTATAAGTCATGGAGAAAGCAATAGCAACATACTAAACGATCGGGTGCTAAGCTAATGAAATGGGTCATGTCAATCAGATCATTCAACTAATGATGTGACCTTGTTAATCAAATGACAACTCCTTTGTCTATGGTTAGGAAACTTAACCATCTTTGATTAACAAGCTAGTCAAGTAGAGGCATACTAGTGACACTCTGTTTGTCTATGTATCCACACATGTATTATGTTTCCGGTTAATACAATTCTAGCATGAATAATAAACATTTATCATGATATATGAGGAAATAAATAATAACTTTATTATTGCCTCTAGGGCATATTTCCTTCAGTCTCCCACTTGCACTAGATTACACAGTAATGATCCTAACACCCATTGAGTCTTGGTGCTAATCATGTTTTGCTCGTGGAAGAGGCTTAGTCAACGGGTCTGCTACATTCAGATCTGTATGTATCTTGCAAATCTCTATGTCTCCCACCTGGACCAAATCCCGGATGGAATTGAAGCGTCTCTTGATGTGCTTGGTTCTCTTGTGAAATCTGGATTCCTTTGCCAAGGCAATTGCACCAGTATTGTCACAAAAGATTTTCATTGGACCCGATGCACTAGGTATGACACCTAGATCGGATATGAACTCCTTCATGCAGACTCCTTCATTTGCTGCTTCCGAAGCAGCTATGTACTCTGCTTCACATGTAGATCCCGCTACGACGCTTTGTTTAGAACTGCACCAACTAACAAATCCACCGTTTAATGTAAATACGTATCCGGTTTGCGATTTAGAATCGTCCGGATCAGTGTCAAAGCTTGCATCAATGTAACCGTTTACGACGAGCTCTTTGTCACCTCCATATACGAGAAACATTTCCTTAGTCCTTTTCAGGTACTTCAGGATATTCTTGACCGTTGTCCAGTGATCCACTCCTGGATTACTTTGGTACCTCCCTGCTAAACTTATAGCAAGGCACACATCAGGTCTGGTACACAGCATTGCATACATGATAGAGCCTATGGCTGAAGCATAGGGAACATCTTTCATCTTCTCTCTATCTTCTGCAGTGGTCGGACATTGAGTCTTACTCAATTTCACACCTTGTAACACAGGCAAGAACCCTTTCTTTGCTTGATCCATTTTGAACTTCTTCAAAACTTTGTCAAGGTATGTGCTTTGTGAAAGTCCAATTAAGCGTCTTGATCTATCTCTATAGATCTTAATGCCCAATATGTAAGCAGCTTCACCGAGGTCTTTCATTGAAAAACTCTTATTCAAGTATCCCTTTATGCTATCCAGAAATTCTATATCATTTCCAATCAATAATATGTCATCTACATATAATATCAGAAATGCTACAGAGCTCCCACTCACTTTCTTGTAAATACAGGCTTCTCCAAAAGTCTGTATAAACCCAAATGCTTTGATCACACTATCAAAGCGTTTATTCCAACTCCGAGAGGCTTGCACCAGTCCATAAATGGATCGCTGGAGCTTGCACACTTTGTTAGCTCCCTTTGGATCGATAAAACCTTCTGGTTGCATCATATACAACTCTTCTTCCAGAAATCCATTCAGGAATGCAGTCTTTACATCCATTTGCCAAATTTCATAATCATAAAATGCGGCAATTGCTAACATGATTCGGACATACTTAAGCATCGCTACGAGTGAGAAGGTCTCATCGTAGTCAATCCCTTGAACTTGTCGAAAACCTTTCGCGACAAGTCGAGCTTTGTAGACAGTAACATTACCGTCAGCGTCAGTCTTTTTCTTAAAGATCCACTTGTTCTCTATTGCTTGCCGACCCTCGGGCAAGTCAACCAAAGTCCATACTTTGTTTTCATACATGGATCCCATCTCAGATTTCATGGCTTCTAGCCATTTTGCGGAATCTGGGCTCACCATCGCTTCTTCATAGTTCGTAGGTTCGTCATGATCTAGTAGCATGACTTCCAGAACAGGATTGCCGTACCACTCTGGTGCGGATCTCACTCTGGTTGATCTATGAGGTTCTGTAGTAACTTGATCTGAAGTTTCATGATCAATATCATTAGTTTCCTCACTAATTGGTGTAGGTGCAACAGAAACAGATTTCTGTGATGTACTACTTTCCAATAAGGGAGCAGGTTTCTACTTTCCTCCCACTCACTTCTTTCGAGAGAAACTCCTTCTCTAGAAATGATCCATTTTTAGCAACAAATGTCTTGCCTTCGGATCTGTGATAGAAGGTGTACCCAACAGTTTCCTTTGGGTATCCTATGAAGACACATTTCTCCGATTTGGGTTCGAGCTTATCAGGTTGAAGCTTTTTCACATAAGCATCGCAGCCCCAAACTTTAAGAAACGACAACTTTGGTTTCTTGCTAAACCATAGTTCATAAGGCGTCGTCTCAACGGATTACGATGGTGTCCTATTTAACGTGAATGCGGCCGTCTCTAGAGCATAACCCCAAAACGATAGCGGTAAATCTGTAAGAGACATTATAGATCGCACCATATCTAGTAAAGTGCGATTACGATGTTCAGACACACCATTGCACTGTGGTGTTCCGGGTGGCGTGAGTTGCGAAACTATTCCGCATTGTTTCAAATGTAGACCAAACTCGTAACTCAAATATTCTCCTCCACGATCAGATCGTAGAAATTTTATTTTCTTGTTACGATGATTTTCAACTTCACTCTGAAATTCTTTGAACTTTTCAAATGTTTCAGACTTGTGTTTCATTAAGTAGATATACCCATATCTGCTTAAATCATCTGTGAAGGTGAGAAAATAACGATATCCGCCATGAGCCTCGACATTCATCGGACCACATACATCTGTATGTATGATTTCCAACAAATCTGTTGCTCTCTCCATAGTACCGGAGAACGGTGTTTTTGTCATCTTGCCCATGAGGCACGGTTCGCAAGTGCCAAGTGATTCATAATCAAGTGGCTCCAAAAGTCCATCAGTATGGAGTTTCTTCATGCGCTTTATACCGATATGACCTAAATGGTAGTGCCACAAATAAGTTGCACTATCATTATCAACTCTGCATCTTTTGGCTTCAACATTATGAATATGTGTATCACTACTATCGAGATTCATCAAAAATAGACCACTCTTCAAAGGTGCATGACCATAAAAGATATTACTCATATAAATAGAACAACCATTATTCTCTGATTTAAATGAATATCCGTCTCGCATCAAACAAGATCCAGATATAATGTTCATGCTCAACGCTGGCACCAAATAACAATTATTCAGGTCTAATACTAATCCCGAAGGTAGATGTAGAGGTAGCGTGCCGACTGCGATCACATCGACTTTGGAACCGTTTCCCACGCGCATCGTCACCTCGTCTTTGCCAGAGTTCGCTTAATCCGTAGTCCCTGTTTTGAGTTGCAAATATTGGCAACATAACCAGTATCAAATACCCAGGTGCTACTGCGAGCTCTAGTAAGGTACACATCAATAACATGTATATCACATATACCTTTGTTCACCTTGCCATCCTTCTTGTCCGCAAAATACTTGGGGCAGTTCCGCTTCCAGTGACCAGTCTGCTTGCAGGAGAAGCACTCAGTTTCAGGCTTAGGTCCAGACTTGGGTTTCTTCTCTTGAGCAGCAACTTGTTTGCTGTTTTTCTTGAAGTTCCCCTTCTTCTTCCCTTTGCCCTTTTTCTTGAAACTAGTGGTCTTATTTACCATCAACACTTGATGCTCCTTCTTGATTTCTACCTCCGCAGCCTTTAGCATTGCGAAGAGCTCGGGCATAGTCTTATCTATCCCTTGCATATTATAGTTCATCACGAAGCCTTTGTAGATTGGTGGCAGTGATTGGAGAATTCTGTCAATGACACAATCATCTGGAAGATTGACTCCCAGTTGATTCAAGTGATTATAATACCCAGACATTCTGAGTATGTGGTCACTGACAGAACCATTCTCTTCCATCTTGCAGCTATAGAACTTATTGGAGACTTCATATCTCTCAATCCGGGCATTCTGTTGGAATATCAACTTCAACTCCTGGAACATCTCATATGCTCCATGATGTTCAAAACGTCGTTGAAGTCCCGGTTCTAAGCCGTAAAGCATGGCACACTGAACTATCGAGTAGTCATCAGCTTTGCTCTGCCAGACGTTCATAACATCTGGCGTTGCTCCAGCAGCAGGCCTGGCACCTAGTGGTGCTTCCAGGACGTAACTTTTCTGTGCAGCAATGAGGATAATCCTCAAGTTACGGACCCAGTCCGTGTAATTGCTACCATCATCTTTCAACTTTGCTTTCTCAAGGAACGCATTAAAATTCAATGGAACAACAGCACGAGCCATCTATCTACAATCAACATAAACAAGCAAGATACTATCAGGGACTAAGTTCATGATAAATTTAAGTTCAATTAATCATATTACTTAAGAACTCCCACTTAGATAGACATCCCTCTAATCTTCTAAGTGATCACGTGATCCAAATCAAACTAAACCATAACCGATCATCACGTGAAATGGATTAGTTCTCAATGGTGAACATCATTATGTTGATCATATCTACTATATGATTCACGCTCGACCTTTCGGTCTCCGTGTTCCGAGGCCATATCTGCATATGCTAGGCTCGTCAAGTATAACCCGAGTATTCTGCGTGTGCAAAAACTAGCTTGCACCCGTTGTAGATGGACGTAGAGCTTATCACACCCGATCATCACGTGGTGTCTGGGCACGACGAACTTTGGCAACGGTGCATACTCGGGGAGAACACTTCTTGATAATTTAGTGAGAGATCATCTTATAATGCTACCGTCAACCAAAGCAAGATAAGATGCATAAAAAGATAAACATCACATGCAATCAATATAAGTGATATGATATGGCCATCATCATCTTGTGCTTGTGATCTCCATCTCCGCAGCACCATCATGACCACCATCGTCACCGGCGTGACACCTTGATCTCCATCGTAGCATCGTTGTCGTCTCGCCAATCTTATGCTTCTACGACTATCAATACCGCTTAGTGATAAAGTAAAGCATTACAGGGCGATTGCATTGCATACAATAAAGCGACAACCATACGGCTCCTGCCGGTTGCCGATAACTCGGTTACAAAACATGATCATCTCATACAATAAAATTTAGCATCATGTCTTGACCATATCACATCACAACATGCCCTGCAAAAACAAGTTAGACGTCCTCTACTTTGTTTGTTGCACATTTTACGTGGCTGCTATGGGCTTAAGCAAGAACCAATCTCACCTACGCATCAAAACCACAACGATAGTTTGTCAAATAGACTCCGTTTTAACCTTCTCAAGGACCGGGCGTATCCATACTCGGTTCAACTAAAGTTGGAGAAACTGACACCCGCCAGCCACCTGTGTGCAAAGCACGACGGTAGAACCAGTCTCACGTAAGCGTACGCGTAATGTCGGTCCGGGCCGCTTCATCCAACAATACCGCCGAACCAAAGTATGACATGCTGGTAGGCAGTATGACTTGTATCGTCCACAACTCACTTGTGTTCTACTCGTGCAAAACATCAAACCATAAAAACCTAGGCTCGGATGCCATTGTTGGGTAACGTAGTAATTTCAAAAATTTCCTACGCACACGCAAGATCATGGTGATGCATAGCAACGAGAGGGGAGAGTGTTGTCTACGTACCCTCGTAGACCGAAGCGGAAGCGTTGACACAACATAGAGGAAGTAGTCGTACGTCCTCCCGATCCGACCGATCCAAGCGCCCTTACTCCGGCGCCTCCGAGTTCTTGACACACGTACAACTCGATGACGTTCTCCGGGCTCCGATCCAGCAAAGCTCTCGGGGACGAGTTTCGTCAGCACGACGGCGTGGTGACGATCTTGATGCACTACCGACGTAGGGCTTCGCCTAAACACTGCAACGATATGACCGAGGTGGAATATGGTGGAGGGGGGCACCGCACACGGCTAAGGAACGATCTCAAGGATCAACTTGTGTGCCTTGGGGTGCCCCCCTGCCCCCGTATATAAAGGAGCAAGGGGGAGGCCGGCCGGCCCTATTGGGGCGCGCCAAAGGGAGGGGGAGTCCTCCTCCTAGTGGGAGTAGGACTCCCCTTTCCTAGTCCAACTAGGAAGAGAGGGGGGAAGGAAAGAGAGGGAGAGGGAGAGGGAAAGGGGGGCCGCGCCCCCCTCCTTGTCCAATTCGGACTCTCATGAGGGGGGCGCGCGCCACCTCCTGGCCGCTACCCTCTCTCTCCCCTTGGGCCCAATAAGGCCCATTACTTCCCCGGGGGGTTCCAGTAACCCCTCCGGCACTCCGGTTTTATCCGAAACCACTCGGAACCATTCCGATGTCCGAATATAGTCGTCCAATATATCAATCTTTATGTCTCAACCATTCCGAGACTCCCCGTCATGTCCGTGATCTCATCCGGGACTCCAAATTAACTTCGGTACATCAAAATGCATAAACTCATAATAACTGTCATCGTAACCTTAAGCGTGCGGACCCTACGGTTCGAGAACAGTGTAGACATGACTGAGACAAATCTCTGGTCAATAACCAATAGCGGGACCTGGATGCCCATATTGGCTCCTACACATTCTACGAAGATCTTTATCGGTCAGACCGCATAACAACATACGTTGTTCCCTTTGTCATCGGTATGTTACTTGCCCGAGATTCGATCGTCGGTATCCAATACCTAGTTCAATCTCGTTACCGGCAAGTCTCTTTACTCGTTCCGTAATACATCATCTTGCAACTAACTAATTGGTTGCTATGCTTGCAAGGCTTATGTGATGTGCATTACCGAGAAGGCCCTGAGATACCTCTCCGACATTCGGAGTGACAAATCCTAATCTCGAAATACGCCAACCCAACAAATACTTTCGGAGACACCTGTAGAGCACCTTTATAATCACCCAGTTACGTTGTGACATTTGGTAGCACACAAAGTGTTCCTACGGTAAACGGGAGTTGCATAATCTCATAGTCAAAGGAACATGTAAAGTCATGGAGAAAGCAATAGCAACATACTAAACGATCGGGTGCTAAGCTAATGAAATGGGTCATGTCAATTAGATCATTCAACTAATGATGTGACCTTGTTAATCAAATGACAACTCCTTTGTCTATGGTTAGGAAACTTAACCATCTTTGATTAACAAGCTAGTCAAGTAGAGGCATACTAGTGACACTCTGTTTGTCTATGTATCCACACATGTATTATGTTTCCGGTTAATACAATTCTAGCATGAATAATAAACATTTATCATGATATATGAGGAAATAAATAATAACTTTATTATTGCCTCTAGGGCATATTTCCTTCACTAAGCCACATAATTTAGCAGCCAGAGGAATCGGCCAGGCAATTCTGGACATGGTTCCTAACAAAGAAAAACCAAATAGTCGACTGTCCGGACGCAGAGGCCCTAGCGGCCTTTAAGCATAATATCTGCGACGAGTGGCTTGGCCGGCACCTTGGATAGGAAAAGCCGAAATCTATGGCAGCCCTCACGACACTCATGACCCGCATTTGCGCAGGAGAAGACAGCTGGCTAGCTCGCAGCAACAACTTAACCAAGAACCTTGGTAATTCGGATACCAAGGACAAAAGTGGCAGGTCGCGTCGGAACAAGCAAAAGCGTCGCGTTAACAGCGACAGCAACGAGGATATGGCAGTCAATGCCAGATTCAGAGGCTACAAATCCGGTCAGCGGAAAAAGCCATTCAAAAGGAATACTCAGGGCTCGTCCAGTTTGGACCGAATACTCGACCGCTTGTGCTAGATACATGGCACCCCCGAAAAGCCAGCCAATCACACCAACAGGGATTGTTGGGTGTTCAAGCAGGCAGGCAAGTTAAATGCCGAAAATAGAGACAAGGGGCTGCGTAGCGACGACGAGGAGGAGCCCAGACCGCCGAACAACAGTGGACAAAAGGGTTTCCCGCCACAAGTTCGGATGGTGAACATGATATACGCAACCCACATCCCCAAAAGGGAGCAGAAGCGTGCGTTACGGGACGTATATGCGATGGAGCCAGTCGCCCCAAAGTTCAACCCATGGTCCTCCTGCCCGATCACCTTTGATCGAAGGGACCACCCCACTAGCATCCGTCATGGCGGGTTCGCCGCATTGGTTCTCGACCCAATTATTGACGGATTTCATCTCACAAGAGTCCTTATGGACGGCGGCAACAGCCTGAACCTGCTTTACCAGGATACAGTGCGGAAAATGGGCATAGATCCCTCGAGGATTAAGCCCACCAAAACGACCTTTAAAGGCGTCATACCAGGTGTAGAGGCCAACTGTATAGGCTCAGTCACACTTGAAGTGGTCTTCGGATCCCCGGATAATTTCCGAAGCGAGGAGTTAATCTTCGACATAGTCCCGTTCCGCAGTGGCTATCACGCACTGCTCGGGCGAACCGCATTTGCAAAGTTCAATGCGGTACCGCACTATGCATACCTCAAGCTCAAGATGCCAGGCCCTCGAGGAGTAATCACGGTTAATGGAAACACCGAGCGCTCCCTCTGAACGGAGGAGCACACGGCGGCCCTTGCAGCGGAAGTTCAAAGCAGCCTCTCTAGGCAGTTCTCCAGTCCGGCCGTTAAAAGGCCGGACACTATCAAGCGCGCCCGGAGTAACCTACAACAAGACCGCCTGGCACGTTCTGAGTAGGCGTAGCAATGCGGCCCCAACCCCAGCCCTCGCGAAACAGCGAAACCAGTGCTTCGCGTACATAACTATGCTCTTGAAATACCATGGGCACAGGGGGAGGGGCACCATCACGGCACGCCCAAAACACGGCTTAAACCGTACTAGGAGCTGTCGAATTCTTTTTTAATTTTCTCTTACTTTCAGGACTCCATACTTTGGACGACCTGTTTGGCAATTCAACTGCCGCACAAACGATGCAAGGACCAGGGAAGCAGACAAGCCATGCCGCATTATGGAACTCCCAGGTGGTCTCTATTACGAGTAGTATACCTGTTTTGCATACAATTCCGCAGCCTGCCCCTGGCCAGGACATGTTAAATAGTCCAATTTCTTTTGCCTATCGCACTATTTGTATCGTTCTGCTTGGATAGCAGCCTTCTTATAAACAATGCATAGCTTTTTGTCTATC
Source organism: Aegilops umbellulata (assembly GCA_032464435.1). NCBI lineage: Eukaryota > Viridiplantae > Streptophyta > Magnoliopsida > Poales > Poaceae > Aegilops > Aegilops umbellulata. The sequence continues at coordinate 79,549,126 of CP136056.1, forward strand.
TTTTGCATTCCCTTTCTTACAAATATATGTTCGTGCATGACATGTTGCACCCGTACACTGTGGTATGGAAAATACGCCAGGGGCTTCAGTATCCCTCAATATGGTGTGAAAAGTCCGAACACTTTCAGAAGTGCGGCACCCCGAACTTATAGCATTATATGCATCGGCTCCGAATCATGATTTGGGTCAATAGTTGGGTTTGCCCGGCTCCTATGTTTTGGTGCCTTACGTTCCGCTATGTCGGCTAAGGTAGCACTAGGAGAACTACTGCGATTGTGCCCCAGTTGAGCTGGGCTGAGCACCTTAGTAGAGAAAGCTAAAACTGACTGTCACGATGAGGTGCGAGACCGGTCGCTGTTCGAGAGGTTTTTCGAGTCCCTAAAGACTTATGCCGCTTAGAGCGAGGAGCCGGCTTTGTCCGGCCAAGGCATGGATAGCGCCCCGAACTCGGTCTTCCGAATACTAGGGGCTTCGCCGAAATTTAAAATTACAGAGTTCTATCTAAGTGAGAATGTTCAAGCATTATAGTCCGATTGCCTTGTTCGTTGTGCTGAGCGCCTCCCTCGAAGGACCCAAATATGGGAAAAAGAGCGCTCAGGTTTATCCGAACACCCCAACACTAGTGGCATGGGGGCAGAAGCCGACGACTAGCCATCTCTCAATTTGTTGATAAACGGCCGCACAGAAAGTAATATTTTAAATTCAAAAAGCATTGCTTAGCGCATATGAACAAGTTTTCAGCGCATAGGTCAATACGAGCGAGTTTACTTAAAAATTACATCCCTGGTACATTCATCCGCCATAAGGCGGGCACCCTTCAGTACATCCTTATAATAGTTCTCGGGTTTGCGATGCTCTTTCCCCGGCGGTGGCCCGTCCTTCACAAGCTTCTCACCGTCCAGCTTGCCCCAGTGCACCTTAGCACGGGCAAGGGCCCTCCGGGCACCTTTGATGCAGACGGAGCGCTTGATAACATCGAGCCTTGGACAAGCCTCCACCAGCCGCCGCACCAATCCGAAGTAGCTCCCAGGCAGGGCCTCTCCAGGCCACAGTCGAACTATGAGGCCCTTCATGGCCCGTTCGGCCGCCTTGTGGAGCTCGACCAGCTACTTCAGCTGGTCGCTCAGGGGCATAGGGTGTCCAGCCTCAGCATACTGAGACCAGACACCTTCTCCGTCGAGCTGCCCTCCTCGACTCGGTAGAATGCGGCGGCATCAGACACGCTACGGGGAAGATCTGTGAAAGCCCCTGGAGAGCTCCGAATTCGGGTAAGTAACAAGTAGCTTACTTTCGTATGTTTGCTTTGCATAAAGAATGCCTTACCCGCCGCTATCTTTTTCACCGCGTCCAACTCCTGAAGGGCCTTCTGGGATTCGGCCTTGGCAGACTTGGCAGTCTCGATGGCCGCCGCGAGCTCGGACGCTCGCGTCTTCGAGTCAAGCTCCAAACTCTCATGTTTTTTCATGAGAGCCTGAAGCTCTTGCCGCGCCTCGTCGGCCTGCGCCTCAAATTTCTCTCGCTTGGTGCGCTCCGTGGCCCCTCTCTTTTCGGCCTCGGACAACGCCTGCTTGAGGGTCGCCACCTCAGTTGTGGCCCCTACAATAAGCAGCATAATCCTGTCATTTTTTGCAATTGCATCTTTTTTATATATTTTTCTATAAGGTGTCTCTTACCTTCTTTCTCCTCGAGTTGCCGCTTGGCAAGGCCGAGCTCTTGCTCAGACCGCTCGAGACCCTGCTTCAGGGCACCCACCTCCGCAGTCAGTGCGGCGGTCGCTAGCAGCGAAGCCTGCATACGCATATTGACTCTTTTTGTTAGACTCCTGCGAAATTTATTAGATCCTCTATTCGGCTTTTCTTTCCGAACGCCAAACAGAGCATCAGGGGCTACTGTCTATGCGGTAATATTTTTACATATTTTTACTTACCTCGAAGCCTATTAGAAGGCTAGCACAAGCTTCAGTCAGTCCGCTCTTGGCGGACTGAACCTTCTGGAGCACCATACTCATGATAGTACGGTGCTCCTCGTCGATGGAGGCGCCCTTAAGCACCTCCAGTAGATTGTCCGGCGCCTCCGGTTGGACAGAGGCCGCCGGCTCAGTAGGCTTGCTCCTCTTAGAAGGAGGTCGCCTGCCGCAGTGCGGAACCGTTGAGGATTCCGGTGCGGTGTCCGGCGCGAAGCCGGACTTGGAGCCCTGGGGGGTCTTGTCCCCTTTACTCCCGGAATCTGGGAGGTCGCCTCGCGGCTCTTCCAGGACCGCCTCCTCTTGACCCGCAACTTGTTGCGACACCACTTCGGCGTCGTCCGTGGCGTGGGGGGAGGCAGCGGGCGGAACTGAATTCACGTCCGATGAATCCAGGGAGCCGCTCGATGACTCGTAGAGCCCGTCCTTGGGCGGGCTGCATGATTATGTTCGACATTAGGAAAGCTGTGCAACAAAGGAATATCATGAGTTACTCTGGTATCCGAACACTTACGATTCTGCTGGGCGCTTGGCCCTGTGCGGCCACTCCTCTTCGCCCTCGTTGGCGTCGGTGGAGTAGTCCGGAGAAAGGGTCTTCCCCTTCTTGGACCCTTCGGCCTCCCCTATTGGGGCGGCCTTCCTCTTCTTTCCTCCCCCCGCTGGAGGGGGAGAGGTCTCTTCTTCCTCCTCCTCGTCTTCACGGGAGGAGTGCGTCTCGGATTCGTCGGACGACGAGTCCAACACCACCATATGCCGGGAACTCTTTCGAGTCCCCGTGGCCTTCTTCTTCTTGGCCTTCTTCTCCGGCACCACATAAGGTGCCGGAACCAGCAGCTTCGCTAAGCGAGCATTGGCTGGGTCTTCGGGCAAAGGGGCCGGACAGTCGATCTGTCCGGACTTCACCTGCCAAGCCTGTCAAAGGTGAGGGAGTTTAGATCCCGCATAGAGTCAAACTATGGAAAACCAACATCCTGTAAAAGGTAAAAATAGCTTACCGCACTAGCTTGACGCTGCGTGCTGAATCTGCGATCCTCGGAAGCGGATGCGGGAGCCTCGGCGCCCTTGCTTAGCCCCTTCCAGGCATCTTCGTACGTCGTGTCGAAGAGCCTACTCAGAGTTTGGTGCTGCGCCGGTTCGAACTCCCACAGGTTGAAGTCCCGTTGTTGACACGGGAGGATCCGGCGGACGAGCATAACCTGGACTACATTGACAATTTTGAGCTGCTTGTTCACCAGGGACTGGATGCATGTTTGCAGTCCGGTCACCTCTCCCTCGTTGCCCCATGACAGGCCCGTCTCTTTCCAGGACGTAAGCCGCATAGGGGGTCCGGACCGGAACTCGGGGGCTGCAACCCAATCAAGGTCGCGCGTCTCGGTGATGTAAAACCACCCTGACTGCCACCCCTTCAGGGTCTCCACAAAGGAGCCCTCGAGCCATAGGACGTTGGCTATCTTGCCCGCCATGGCGCCTCCGCATTCCGCCTGGTTGCCATGCACAACCTTCGGCTTGACATTAAAAGTCTTGAGCCAAAGACCGAAATGGGGGCGGATGCAGAGGAAGGCCTCGCACACGACGATAAACGCCGAGATGTTTAGGATGAAGTTCGGGGCCAGATCATGGAAATCCAGGCCATAGTAGAACATGAGCCCCCGGACAAATGGGTGAAGAGGAAAGCCCAGTTCGTGGAGGAAATGGGGAAGGAATACTACCCTCTCACGGGGCCTTGGGGTGGGGAGGAGCTGCCCCTTTTCGGGAAGCCGGTGCGCGATGTTGTTAGACAAGTATCCGGCTTTCCTCAGCTTTTTGATATGGCCCTCCGTAACGAAGGAGACCATCCACTTGCCTCCCGCTCCGGACATGGCTGGAGAAGGTTGAGGTGGGAAGTGCGGACTTGGGCGCTAGAGCTCGAGTACGCGGAAGATGGATAGGTAAAGGAGGAAGAAGGCGTAGGTAGAAAGGTGGATCCTTATCCCCTTATATGGGCAGATGCGACTATGCGTCCCCACCAGCCTGGTAAAACCCGCTTGCCTCCCAAGCGCCGTGATAAATGGCACGGTTGGGTTACCCACATCCGTATTGATGAGAATCCTGTAAATAAGGGACACGATCTCTGCTTTGACAAGACGTGCCAAGGAAACCGCCTCGCAAAACGCGCTGAGGTGGGAAGTAAAAACGATTCGAATAAAGGCTTGACCGTAATGTGATGTCACGCTACGGAATACGTCAGCAGATTAGATTTGTGTTAATATTATTCTCTCTATGGCAATATGTGGAAACTTATCTTGCAGAGCCGGACACTACCCTTGGTGTTTACAAACTTTTATGAAGAACTTGGAGGAGGAACCCGCCTTGCAATGCCGAAGACAATCTGCGCGCCGGACTCGTCGCCATTGAAGCCTGGTGCAGGGGCTACTGAGGGAGTCCTGGATTAGGGGGTGTCCGGGTAGCCGGACTATATCTTCAGCCGGACTCCTGGACTATGAAGATACAAGATTGAAGACTTCGTCCCGTGTCCGGATGGGACTTTCCTTGGCGTGGAAGGCAAGCTTGGCGATGCGGATATTCAGATCTCCTACCATTGTAACCAACTTTGTGTAACCCTAACCCTCTCCGGTGTCTATATAAACCGGAGGGTTTTAGTCCGTAGGACAACTCCAATATACAACAATCATACCATAGGCTAGCTTATAGGGTTTAGCCTCCTTGATCTCGTGGTGGATCTACTCTTGTACTACCCATATCATCAATATTAATCAAGCAGGACGCAGGGTTTTACCTCCATCAAGCGGGCCCGAACCTGGGTAAAACATTGTGTCCCTTGTCTCCTGTTACCATCCGCCTAGACGCACAGTTCGGGACCCCCTACCCGAGATCCGCCGGTTTTGACACCGACAACATTCATCATGTAATAGGTACTCCCTGCGTTCCAAACTCGTCGCAGAAATGGATGTATCTAGAACTAAAATACATCTAGATACATCCATACATGTGACAAGTAATTCGGAACGGAGGGAGTATAACTTAGGGCGACACAGAACTAGCTCCAATCATCAATATAATGTAGGCATGTATTCCGTATATAGTTATACGTGCTTGCGAAGAAGTTGCATGACATCTTTTGTCCTATCCTCCCGTGGCAGCGGGGTCCATAAGGAAACAAAGGGTATTAATGCCTCCTTTTAATAGAGAACCGGAACAAAGCATTAACACATAGAGAATACATGAACTCCTCAAACCACGATAATCACTGGAAAGAATCCCAATTATTGTCACCTTGGGTATGCGGATCATAACATGTAATATGTGCATATAACTTGCAAGATAGGATCAAGAACACAAATATATTCAGGAAAACATAAAGGGTTCAGATCTAAAATCATGACACTCGGGCCCTAGTGACAAGGTTAAGCATAGAAAGTTATAGCAACATCAATCTCCGAACACAGTGGACACTAGGGATCAAGCCCTAACAAAACTAACTCGATAACATGATAAATCCCATCCAACCCATCATCGTCCAGTAAGTCTACGAAGGAATTACTCACTCCCGGTGGTGAGCATCATGAAATTGGTGATGAGGAAGGGTTAGTGATGATGATGGCGACAAATCCCCCTCTCTGAAGCCCCAAACGGACTCCAGATCTGGCCTCCTGATGAAGGACAGGAGGTCGTGGTGGCTCCGTATCATAAAACACAATGAAACTTCCTCTCCTATTTTTTTCTCTCGGGAAATAGGAATTTATAGACTTGAGATTAGGGTGAGTGATACGTCTCCAACGTGTCTATATTTTTTTATTGTTCCATGCTATTATATTACATGTCTTAGATGTTTTATATGCATTTATATGCTATTTTATATGATTTTTGGGACTAACCTATTAACCTAGAGCCCAGTGCCAGTTTTTTTGTCCTTGTTTTTGAGTTTCGCAGAAAAGGAATACCAAACGGAGTCCAATTGACCTGGAAATTTACGGAGATTATTTTTGGGAAATATGAAATATACAGGAACTAAAAGATATTGGAGAAGAGTCCCGAGGCCACCACAAGGGTGGAGGGCGACCCCAGCCCCCTAGGGCGCGCCCTCCGTCCTTGTGGGCTCCTCGCGGGCCCCTTGACTTGTTCCCGACGCCAACACTTCCTATAAATCCCAAAACCTCCAGAACAAAACCTAGACCGAGAGTTCTGCCGCCGCAAGCCTCTATAGCCACCAAAGACCAATCGGGACCCTGTTCCGGCACCCTGCCGGAGGGGGAAATCATCACCGGTGGCCATCTTCATCATCCCGGCGGTCTTCATGACGAGGAGGGAGTAGTTCACCATCGGGGCTGAGGGTATGTACCAGTAGCTATGTGTTTGATCTCTCTCTCTCTCTCATGTTCTTGATTTGGCACGATCTTGATGTACCATGAGCTTTGCTACTATAGTTGAATCATATGGTGTTTCTCCCCCTCCACCTTCTTGTAATGGATTGAGTTTTCCCTTTGATGTTATCTTATCGGATTGAGTCTTTAAGGATTTGAGAACACTTGATGCATGGCTTGCATGTGCTTATCTGTGGTGACAATGGGATATTCACGTGATCCACTTGATGTATGTTTTGGTGATCAACTTGCGGATTCTGTGACCTTGTGAACTTATGCATAGGGGTTGGCACACGTTTTCGTCTTGACTCTCCGGTAGAAACTTTGGGGAACTCTTTGAAGTTCTTTGTGTTGGTTTGAATAGATGAATCTGAGATTGTGTGATGCATATCGTATAATCAAACCCGCGGATACTTGTGGTGACATTGGATTATCTAGGTGACATTAGGGTTTTGATTGATGTGTGTCTTAAGGTGTTATTTTAGTACGAACTCTAGGGCTGTTTGTGACACTTATAGGAATAGCCCAATAGATCGATCAGAAAGAATAACTTTGAGGTGGTTTCGTACCCTACAATAATCTCCTGAAAACTTAGTATAGCTGTAGCGGTGGCATGATTATTATTCAAGTGTTAGTGAAGCAAAGAAAAACAACTCAAAGCTCTTGCTCCACTAGATAAAATAATTTGGTAGCACTTAATTATATTTCTTCTAGTTAACACTTGCTTAACGGGAATGGACGGAAGAGTTTTTCGTTCTTTGAGCAATGAAAACATGAATTAGGGAGTGAAAGTTATGTAAAGGCAACATGATTTTAGAGTAACCCTTTAAACACACCCATGATTGTCTCATCATCAGGGCTCTCAAGCACTTCATCTCAATCATTGTTTGCTGAAACTTTTGTTGCCACGTTAAGGGATTATGCCAAATAAGTGATCATGCATAAGGTTTCATAGCGGCTTAATTTTTTGGGGAAGGACCAATATGTTGTCTCTTACGAGCTCTTGTGATTAGTTCGCTTTATTTACCACATACACACATTCAAGAGAAAGCCGGATAATATTCGATATAGTGTTTCCACTATGTACAGTAACAAACTCATAGCCGAAATCCGAGCCAAAACACTGGTGGGGCGTTCAGCGGAGTTCTCAGCATAACAATGTTGCTTGTGATAGTGTTGGGATTTCCCCGGGGAGGAAGGGTGATGTAGTATAGTAGCAGATAGTATTCCCCTCAGTTAAGAACCAAGGTTTATCGAACCAGTAGGAGAAACCACACAAACAAGGTAAGTTGTACGTGCAAGAGGGTTGTCAACCCCGTTGTTCTCGCCAATTGAAAGGATTAAAATTGATAGTGGTAGATATATAAAATAAAATAGAAACAAAAACAATGAGAAAATTTAGGATTTTGGTAAATATGGAAGATGGACTCGGGGGCCGTAGGTTCATTAGAGGCATCTCCCTCATAAGCATAGCAATGTTGGGTAGACAAATTACTGTTGGGCAACTGATAGAATAGCGCATAGTTATGATGATTCTTCATGGCATAATTAATATATAGGAATTATCATACGGGATGCCTCAGAAATGATCTTTCACTGTGCCAAAGAACTCACAATGAGCAGCAACTATCTCTCTCAAATGCAAAGAACAAGAGGAGCCACTCTCAAAAAAATTGTAGCGGATAACTAGCTTAGTTTACAAGGACGCAACCCAAACCATGAAACTTGTGAACCTATATACAATCATAAGAAGGAATCACAAGGATCATATATGTATTGGGGACAGGCCCTCCAATCCACACACACACACATGAGCTAACACTCAACGAAACTAGTGCTCACAACACAACACAACCTCACTGGTTGTCTACAAACATAAACTCAGAAAATTTCACCCCCTTCACATGGAACAGCTAGGGAGTACATATACTAGAAGAACCTACTAGTTAGGTGTAAAAACAACACAAAATGGAGGGTAAATTCATGAGCTCCAAGTTGTAATAGGAGCAAACTTGTTGAGCCTCGCGCTGTAATTAATTCCCGGACAACTTGCATGGGAACTTGCACAACTTTTGAGTCAAGACCTCAAATGATGCACCATTTTTTTAATGAAGGATGACTTCAAATACCATCTTTTGCAGCCTCTAAACGTGCTAGACCCTTCTAGAATTAATTAGGTTTAGGTGGGAAGTTGTAGCTGAAATCTGAAGTGTCATTTCTCCCAAAATAGGCGTCAAAAGCTTCCCAACTAAGATAATGGTCTTGCCCATGTCTTCCTTTGGTTGTTCTAATGGTTTAACCACTGGTGCGCATCGGTCCTAAACAAACGGTTTTTAACCCCTTTCCGCGATGACATTTGGAACCGCCGCCAAGTGAGTGTGGGCGATAGGGGGGTCCTTCCCACACAACACAGAAACCGTCGGGGATAGGGAGCCTTGATGCATACAGTTGTCCCTATATAACCATTTCCGATATCTCGAAAATCCCAAACGCTTCATCCTTGCCACTCGTTTGTGCTCGCATTGCCATCACAGTCGGAGTTTTGTGGTTCTGCCTAAAACCAAGCAGATTCTAGGCACGGGAGCTTTCCAGGCAGATTCTAGGCAGATTCCAGGCACGGGAGATTTACGATGCCTGGCACATCACAAATAGTTCATGATTATAAACCGTGTATGATAGGTCGGCAATCACACACATTTAGTTTTCCCACACCGTATGTGATAGTGTCTGACATCACACACGCTTTGCGAACGGCAACTGTGTGTATGCTTGCACACGTTTCCTCTTTGTGAACCGTCTTGGATTATGGTGTATATCGCAAACGTTTGTGTTTTACCAACCGTGTGTGTCGTAATGACCTGCACAACATAATTTCGCCCTGATTTAATTGCTGCTATTTAAAATTATACCTAATTTAAACTTGAAAGTAGGCTATAGCTTTATTCATATCCATCAGGTTCAAACAACCAATGCATTATTCGATTCACAGGTACATATGTTTAAGAATTATAGAAGCACCAAATAAAGAATGATGTACCAGGGTTCTATACTTGTACTATTATAGATGGTAAAGAAAGAGGCGACAGACATTCCAGTTGCTGAACAAGGTGAAGCGGAATGGCCCTATTCTGCTCTCCTGGATGCAGAAGGCATGCAGGACTCTAGTCCAACCCCTTGTGATGGTCAGCTGCCAATCATGTAGTTTGAGAGGTAATCTTGAGTAAACTGCTTCAGGATCCACTACAAAAGAAAAAAGATTCAGATATTGTCATCTAACACAACTCATTACGGGCAGCAAAAAGAAGGCTACATGGTTCTTACTTGCCATCCTGCAGTTCACTGTTGTCTTGCATAAAGTGTAAACAAATAGTTCGATTGACATATTTTGACCCATTTTAGTAACAATCTTTATCAGTTTCCTCACTTGATGTTGGTTCATGAATATCTCATTGCCCCATACGCAGAAAGGGTCGAAGTGTGGATCTTTGGCAATGATATATGTACCTAAAAGCACCAAGTTAATATTAGAAGGTAAACAACAATTGAAAAATGTTGCAGTACAACACTCCATCCATCCCAATATAAGATTTTATTACATGTATATCTAGACATCATCAGAACATTAAGGTAACACTCTTCCTTGTTGCTATGTAGCCCGGGATTGCATATTTAGTCATTCAGTACAATGCATGTTGCTAAACAACAATTGAAAAACGAAAAGGCATGTTAATTGCAATATCCTTAACAGCAACCAAATATCATAATATGTGGGAACAACGTATGTTGTTATGCGGTTTGACCGATAAAGATCTTCGTAGAATATGTGGGAGCCAATATGAGCATCCAGGTTCCGCTATTTGTTATTGACCGGAGACGTGTCTCGGTCATGTCTACATTGTTCTCGAACCCGTAGGGTCCGCACGCTTAAAGTTTCGATGGCAGTTATATTATGAGTTTATATGTTTTGATGTACCGAAGGTAGTTCGGAGTCCCATATGAGATCGGGGACATGACGAGGAGTCTCAAAATGGTCGAGACGTAAAGATTGATATATTGGACGACTATATTCGGACATTGGAAAGGTTCCGAGTGATTCGGGTATTTTTCGGAGTATCGGGGAGTTACGGGAATACAGGGAAGAAGTATTGGGCCTTAATGGGCCTTAGTGGGAAGGAGAGGCAGCAGCCAGGAGGTGGTGCGCACCCATCCCAAGCCCAGTCCGAATTGGACAAGGGGTTTGGGGCGTGGCCCCCTCTCCCTTCCTTCTCCCCTTCCCCCTTTCCCCCCTTCTCCTAGTTGGACTAGGAAAGAAGGAAACCTACTCCTACTAGGAGTAGGAATCCTACTCCCTTGGCGCGCCCCTCCTTGGGCCGGCCTCCTCCTCCCTTGCTCCTTTATATACGGGGCATGGGGGCATCCCATAGACACAACAATTGATCCCTTGGATCTCTTAGCCGTGTGCGGTGCCCCCCTCCACCATAATCCACCTCGATAATATCGTAGCGGTGCTTACGCGAAGCTCTGCGTCGGTAGAACATCAACATCGTCACCACGCCGTCGTGTTGACGAAACTCTCTCTCAACACTCGGCTGGATCGGAGTTCGAGGGACGTCATCGGGCTGAATGTGTGCTGAACTCGGAGGTGTCGTGCGTTCGGTACTTGATCGGTCGGATCGTGAAGACATACGACTACATCAACCACGTTGTGCTAATGCTTCTGCTTTCGGTCTACGAGGGTACGTGGACAACACTCTCCCCTCTCGTTGCTATGCATCACCATGATCTTGCGTGTGCGTAGGAATTTTTTTGAAATTACTACGTTCCCCAACAGTGGCATCCGAGCCAGGTTTTATGCGTAGATGTTATATGCACGAGTAGAACACAAGTGAGTTGTGGGCGATACATGTCATGCTGCTTACCAGCATGTCATACTTTGGTTCGGCGGTATTGTTGGATGAAGCGTCCCGGACCGACATTACGTGTACGCTTACACGAGACTGGTTTTACCGCCGTGCAATGCACACAGGTGACTAGCGGGTGTCAGTTTCTCCAACTTTAGTTGAACCGAGTGTGGCTACGCCCGGTCCTTGCGAAGGTTAAAACAGCACCAACTTGACAAACTATCGTTGTGGTTTTGATGCGTAGGTAAGAACAGTTCTTGCTCAGCCCGTAGCAGCCACGTAAAACTTGCAACAACAAAGTAGAGTACGTCTAACTTGTTTTTGCAGGGCATGTTGTGATGTGATATGGTCAAGATGTGATGAGATATAAGTTGTTGTATAAGATGATCATCTTTTGTTGAAGTTATCGGCAACTGGCAGAAGCCTTATGGTTGTCTCTTTATTGCATAAGATGCAAGCGCCAAATAATTGCTTTACTTTATCGCTATGCGATATCAATAGTTGCAAGAGCAATAGTTGGCGAGACGACCATGTGACGACACATTGATATAGATCAAGATGATGGAGATCATGATGTCATGCCGGTGGCGATGGAGATCATGACGGTACTTTGGAGATGGAGATCAAAGGCGCAAGATGATCATGGCCATATCATGTCACATATTTTGATTGCATGTGATGTTTATCTTTTATACATCTTATTTTGCTTCGTTCGACGGTAGCTTTATAAGATGATCTCTCACTAAACTTCAAGATAAAAGTGTTCTCCCTGAGTATGCACCATTGCCAAAGTTCGTCGTGCCCAGACACCACGTGATGATCGGGTGTGATAAGCTCTACGTCTATCTACAACGGGTGCAAGCCAGTTTTGCACACGCAGAATACTCAGGTTAAACTTGACGAGCCTTGCATATGCAGATATGGCCTCAGAACACTGAGACCGAAAGGTCGAGCGTGAATCATATAGTAGATATGATCAACATAGTGATGTTCACCATTGAAAGCTACTCCATTTCACGTGATGATCGGTTATGGTTTAGTTGATTTGGATCACGTGATCACTTAGATGATTAGAGGGATGTCTATCTAAGTGGGAGTTCTTAAGTAATATGATTAATTGAACTTTAATTTATCATGAACTTAGTCCTGGTAGTATTAGCATATCTATGTTGTAGATCAATTGCTCGCGTTTAGCTCCCCTGTTTTATTTTTGATATGTTCCTAGAGAAAACTATGTTGAAAGATGTTAGTAGCAATGATGCGGACTTGGTCCATGATCTGAGGATTATTCTCATTGCTGCACAGAAGTATTATGCCATTGATGCACCGCTAGGTGACGGACCTATTGCAGGAGCAGATGCAGACGCTATGAACGTTTGGCTAAGCTCAATATGATGACTACTTGATAGTTTAGTGCACCATGCTTAACGGCTTAGAATCGGGACTTAAAAGACGTTTTGAACGTCATGGACCATATGAGATGTTCCAGGAGTTGAAGTTAATATTTCAAGCAAATACCCGAGTTGAGAGATATGACATCTCCAACAAGTTCTATAGCTAAAAGATGGAGGAGAATAGCTCAAGCAGTGAGCATGTGCTCAGAATGTCTGGGTACTACAATCGCTTGAATCAAGTGGGAGTTAATCTTCCAGATAAAATAGTGGTTGACAGAATTCTCTAGTCACCATCACCAAGTTAGTAGAACTTTGTGATGAACTATAGTATGCAAGGGATGACGAAAGTAATTCCCGAGCTCTTCGCGATGCTGAAATCGACAAAGGTAGAAATCAAGAAAGAGCATCAAGTGTTGATCGTTAACAAGATCACTAGTTTCAAGAAAAGGGCAAAGGGATAGAAGGGGAACTTCAATAAGAACGGCAAGCAAGTTGCTGCTCAAGTGAAGAAGCCCAAGTATGGTCCTAAGCCTGAGACTAAGTGCTTCTACTGCAAAGGGACTGGTCACTGGAAGCGGAACTGCCCCAAGTATTTGGCGGATAAGAAGGATGGCAAAGTGACCAAAGGTATATTTGATATACAGATTATTGATGTGTATTTTACTAGTGTTCATAGCAAACCCTCGTATTTGATACTGGTTCAGTTGCTAAGAGTAGTAACTCGAAACGGGAGTTGCAGAATGAACAGAGACTAGTTAAGGGTGAAGTGATGTTGTGTGTTGGAAGTGGTTCCAAGATTGATATGATCATCATCACACGCTCCCTACACTTTTGGGATTAGTGTTGAACCTAAATAAGTGTTATTTGGTGTTTGCGTTGAGCATGAATATGATTTGATCATGTTTATTGCAATACGGTTATTCATTTAAGTTAGTTAATAATTGTTGTTCTATTTACATGAATAAAACCTTCTATGGTCATACACCCAATGAAAATGGTTTGTTGGATCTCGATCGTAGTGATACACATATTCATAATAGTAAAGCCAAAAGATGCAAAGTTAATAATGATAGTGCAACTTATTTGTGGCACTGCCGTTTAGGTCATATTGGTGTAAAGCGCATGAAGAAACTCCATGCTGATGGGATTTTGGAATCACTTGATGCTTGCGAACCATGCCTCATGGGCAAGATGGCTAAGACTCCATTCTCCGGAACAATGGAGCGAGCAACTGACTTATTGGAAATAATACATACTGATGTATGCGATCCAATGAGTGTTGAGGCTCACGGCGAGTATCGTTATTTTCTGAACTTCACAGATAATTTGAGCAGATATGGGTATATCTACTTGATGAAACATAAGTATGAAACCTTTGAAAAGTTCATATAATTTTAGAGTGAAGTGGAAAATCATCATAACAAGAAAATAAAGTTTCTACGATCTGATCGTGGAGGAGAATTTTTGAGTTACGAGTTTGGTCCTCATTTGAAACAATGCAGAATAGTTTCGCAACTCACGCCACCTGGAACACCACAGCGTAATGGTGTGTCCGAACATTGTAACTGTACTTTATTAGATATGGTGCAATCTATGATGTGTCTTACCGATTTACCACTATCGTTTTGGGGTTATGCATTAGAGACAACTGCATTCACGTTAAATAGGGCACCATCTAAATCCGTTGAGATGACACCATATGAACTGTGGTTTGGCAAGAAACCAAAGTTGTCGTTTCTTAAAGTTTGGGGTTGCGATGCTTATGTGAAAAAGTTTCATCTTGATAAGCTCAAACCCAAATCGGAGAAATGTATCTTCATAGGATACCCAAAGGAGACAGTTGGGTACACCTTCTATCACAGATCCAAAGGCAAGACATTCGTTGCTAAGAATGGATCCTTTCTAGAGAAAGAGTTTCTCTCGAAAGAAGTGAGTGGGAGGAAAGTAGAACTTGATGAGGTAACTGTACCTGCTCCCTTATTGGAAATTAGTTCATCACAGAAACCGGTTCCTGTGACACCTACACCAATTAGTGAGGAAGTTAATGATGATGATCATGAAACTTCAGATCAAGTTGTTACTAAACCTCGTAGGTCAACCAGAGTAAGATCCACACCAGAGTGATACGGTAATCCTGTGCTAGATGTTACTTGACCATGACGAACCTACGAACTATGAGGAAGCGATGATGAGCCCAGATTCCGCAAAATGGCTTGAGGCCATGAAATCTGAGATGGGATCCATGTATGAGAACAAAGTATGGACTTTGATTGACTTGCCCAATGATCGGCGAGCCATTGAGATTAAATGGATCTTCAAGAGGAAGACGAATGCTGATAGTAGTGTTACTATCTACAAAGCTAGAATTGTCGCAAAAGGTTTTCGACAAGTTCAAGGTGTTGACTACGATGAGAGTTTCTCACTCGTATCTATGCTTAAGTCTGTCCGAATCATGTTAGCAATTGCCGCATTTTAAGAAATCTGGCAAATGGATAACAAAACTGCAATCCTTAATGGATTTATTAAAGAAGAGTTGTATATGATGCAACCAGAAGGTTTTGTCAATCCTAAAGGTGCTAACAAAATATGCAAGCTCCAGCGATCCATCTATGGACTGGTGCAAGCATCTCGGAGTTGGAATATACGCTTTGATAAGTTGATCAAAGCATATAGTTTTATACAGACTTGCGGTGAAGCCTGTATTTACAAGAAAGTGAGTGGGAGCATTACAACATTTCTGATAAGTATATGTGAATGACATATTGTTGATCGAAAATAATGTAGAATTATTCTGCAAAGCATAAGGGAGTGTTTGAAAGGAGTTTTTCAAAGAAAGACCTCGGTGAAGCTGCTTACATATTGAGCATCAAGATCTATAGAGATAGATCAAGACGCTTGATAAGTTTTTTCAATGAGTACATACCTTGACAAGATTTTGAAGTAGTCCAGAATGGAACAGTCAAATAAAGAGTTCTTGCCTGTGTTACAAGGTGTGAAATTGAGTAAGACTCAAAGTCCGACCACGGCAGAAGATAGAAAGAGAATGAAAGTCATTCCCTACGCCTCAGCCATAGGTTCTATAAAGTATGCCATGCTGTGTACCAGATATATTGTATACCCTACACTGAGTTTAGCAAGGGAGTACAATAGTGATCTAGGAGTAGATCACTGGACAACGGTCAAAATTATCCTTAGTGGAATAAGGATATGTTTCTCGATTATGGAGGTGACAAAAGGTTCGTCGTAAAGGGTTACGTCGATACAAGTTTTGACACTGATCCAGATGACTCTAAGTCTCAATCTGGATACATATTGAAAGTGGGAGCAATTAGCTAGAGTAGCTCCATGCAGAGCATTGTTGACATAGAAATTTGCAAAAATACATACGGATCTGAATGTGGCAGACCTGTTGACTAAACTTCTCTCACAAGCAAAACATGATCACACCTTAGTACTCTTTGGGTGTTAATCACATAGCGATGTGAACTAGATTATTGACTCTAGTAAACCCTTTGGGTGTTGGTCACATGACGATGTGATCTATGGGTGTTAACCACATAAAGATGTGAACTATTGATGTTAAATCACATGGCGATGTGAACTAGATTATTGACTCTAGTGCAAGTGGGAGACTGAAGGAAATATGCCCTAGAGGCAATAATAAAGTTATTATTTATTTCCTTATATTATGATAAATGTTTATTATTCATGCTAGAATTGTATTAGTCGGAAACATGATACATGTGTGAATACATAGACAAACAGAGTGTCACTAGTATGCCTCTACTTGACTAGCTCGTTAATCGAAGATGGTTATGTTTCCTAGCCATGGACAAAGAGTTGCCATTTGATTAATGGGATCACATCATTAGGAGAATGATGTGATTGACTTGACCCATTCCGTTAGCTTAGCACTTGATCGTTTAGTATGTTGCTATTGCTTTTTGCATGACTTATACATGTTCCTATGACTACGAGATTATGCAACTCCCGTTTACCGGAGGAACACTTTGTGTGCTACCAAACGTCACAACGTAACTGAGTGATTATAAAGGTGCTCTACAGGTGTCTCCGAAGGTACTTGTTGGGTTGGCGATTTCGAGATTAGGATTTGTCACTCCGATTGTCGGAGAGGTATCTCTGGGCCCACTCGGTAATGCACATCACTATAAGCCTTGCAAGCATTGCAACTAATGAGTTAGTTGCGGGATGATGTATTACAGAATGAGTAAAGAGACTTGCCGGTAACGAGATTGAACTACGTATTGAGATACCGACGATCGAATCTCGGGCAAGTAACATACCGATGACAAAGGGAACAACGTATGTTGTTATGCGGTTTGACCGATAAAGATCTTCGTAGAATATGTGGGAGACAATATGAGCATCCAGGTTCCGCTATTTGTTATTGACCAGAGACGTGTCTCGGTCATGTCTACATTGTTCTCGAACCCGTAGGGTCCGCACGCTTAAAGTTTTGATGACAGTTATATTATGAGTTTATATATTTTGATGTACCTAAGGTAGTTCGGAGTCCCAGATGAGATCGGGGACATGACAAGGAGTCTCGAAATGGTCGAGACGTAAAGATCGATATATTGGACGACTATATTCGGACATCGTAAAGGTTCCGAGTGATTCGGGTATTTTTCGGAGTATCGGGGAGTTACGGGAATACAGGGAAGAAGTATTGGGCCTTAATGGGCCTTAGTGGGAAGGAGAGGCATCAGCTAGGAGGTGGCGCGCGCCCATCCCAAGCCCAGTCCGAATTGGACAAGGGGTTTGGTGCGCGACCCCCTCTCCCTTCCTTCTCCCCTTCCCCCCTTTCCCCCCTTCTCCTAGTTGGACTAGGAAAGAAGGAAACCTACTCCTACTAGGAGTAGGAATCCTACTCCCTTTGCGCGCCCCTCCTAGGGCCGGCCTCCTCCTCCCTTGCTCCTTTATATACGGGGGCAGGGGGGCACCCCATAGACACAACAATTGATCCCTTGGATCTCTTAGCCGTGTGCGGTGCCCCCCTCCACCATAATCCACCTCGATAATATCGTAGCAGTGCTTAGGCGAAGCTCTGCGTCGGTAGAACATCAACGTCGTCACCACGCCGTCGTGTTGACGAAACTCTCCCTCAACACTCGGCTGGATCAGAGTTCGAGGGACGTCATCGGGCTGAACGTGTGCTGAACTCGGAGGTGCCGTGCGTTCGGTACTTGATCGGTCAGATCATGAAGACGTACGACTACATCAACCGCGTTGTGCTAACGCTTCCGCTTTCGGTCTACGAGGGTACGTGGACAACACTCTCCCCTCTCATTTCTATGCATCACCATGATCTTGCGTGTGCGTAGGAATTTTTTTGAAATTACTACGTTCCCCAACACGTTTGACCTTTTTTATACATTAACTGGATTTTCTAGGCATTTTATGTGCACAATTCAAATTTGAACTACAAGCACATGCTCCAATGCACTAAAGTTGGTTGAAAAATCACAGGTGTGTCCTTGGGTGAATTTCTAGGTCCCATGCAAGAGATGGGAATGAATTTCAAACACCAGGGCACTGTTGATTGCCGGCAAAACATTGAGATACCTGGTTTTAAAATTACAGTAAATCCAAAACTCGTATGAAATTCATGAAACTTGGCATGCTATCATGGAGCGGCATCAACATGTCATGGTGAAAATTTTGTCTCATTTGGGGCAGGTTTAGGTATAAACTTCTCATAAACCATAGATTCTCACAACAAGCATGATTGTTTCGATAGGGAACATACCACCTTTGGGGATGAGACGATATCCGTTGCCTCTTATTGCTTTCAAAATTTTTCTAGTGTCAACATAGAACAACAGGAGTGTTGTGTTCAATCTTGGAATTTCTCGGGGTTCGTTTAGCCTTTTTTATACATTAACTTGGTTTTCTAGGCATTTTATATGCATAATTCAAATTTGAACTACAAGCACATGCTCCAGTGAACCAAAGTTGGTTGAAAAATCACATGTGTGTCCTTGGGTGAATTTCTAGGTCCCATGCAAGAGATGGGAATGAAATTCAAACACCATGGCACTGTTGATTGCCGGCAAAATGTTGAGATGCCTGGTTTTTTAATTCTAGCAAATCCAAAACTCGTCTGAATTCATGAAACTTGGCATGCTATCATGGAGCGGCATCAACATGCTGTGGTGAAAATTTTGTCCCATTTGGGGCAGGTTCGGGTATAAGCTTCTCACAAACCAGAGCTTCTCACAACAAGCATGGTGGTTTCGATAGGGAACATACCACCTTTGGTGACGGGACGATATCCGTTGCCTCTTATTGCTTTCAAAAAAGTTCTAGTGTCAACATAGAACAACATGAGTGTTGTGTTCAATCTTGGAATTTTTCAAGGTTCCTTTGGCCTTTTTTTATACATTAACTGGGTTTTCTAGGCATTTTAGGTGCATAATTCAAATTTGAACTACAAGCACATGCTCCAATGCACTAAAGTTGGTTGAAAAATTACATGTGTGTCCTTGGGTGAATTTCTAGGTCCCATGCAAGAGATGGAATGAAATTCAAACACCAGGGCACTGTTGATTGCCGTCAAAATGTTGACATGCCAGGTTTTTAAATTCTACTAAATCCAAAACTCGTATGAAATTCATGAAACTTGGCATGCTATCATGGAGCGGCATCAACATGCCATGGTAAAAAATTGTCCCATCTGGGGCAGGTTCGGGTATAAGCTTCTCACAAATCAGAGCTTCTCACAACAAGCATGATTGTTTCAATAGGGAACATCCCACCTTTGGGGACAAAATGATATCCATTGCCTCTTATTGCTTTCAAAAATTTTCTAGTGTCAACATAGAACAACAGGAGTGTTGTGTCAATTTTTGTGATTTTTCGGGGTTCGTTTGGACATTTTTATGCATTAACTGGGTTTTTTAGGCATTTTATGTGCATAATTCAAATTTGAACTACAAGCACATGCTCCAATGCACTATGGTTGGTTGAAAAATCTAATATGTGTCCTTGGGTGAATTTCTAGGTCCCATGCAAGAGATGGGAATGAAATTCAAACACCAGGGCACTGTTGATTGCCGGCAAAACGTTGAGATGCCTGGTTTTTAAATTCTAGTAAATCCAAAACTCGTCTGAAATTCATGAAACTTGGCATGCTATCATGGAGCGGCATCAACATGCCGTGTTAAAAAATTTCTCCCATTTGGGGCAGGTTCGGGTATATGCTTCTCACAAACGAGAGCTTCTCACAACAAGCATGATGGTTTCGGTAGGGAACATCCCACCTTTGGGGACGAAACGATATCCATTGCCTCTTATTGCTTTCAAAAAATTTCTCGTGTCAACATAGAACAAGAAGTGTGTTGTGTCAATATTTGGGATTTTTCGGGGTTCGTTTGGACATTTTTATGCATTAACTAAGTTTTCAATGCATTTATGTGCATAATTCAAACTTGAACTACATGCACATGCTCTAGTGCATATAAATTGGTTGAAAAACCAAATCTGTGTCCTTGGGTGCATGCTTAGGTCCCATGCAAGAAATGGGAATGAATTTCAAACACCAGGGCATTATTGATTGCCGGCAAAACATTGAGAGGCCTCGTTTTTAAATTCTAGTAAATCCAAAACTCGTCTGAAATTCATGAAACTTGACATGCTTTCATGGAGCGGCATCAACATGTCGTGGTAAATTTTTTGCCCGTTTGGGGCAGGTTTGGGTATATGCTTCTCACAAACCAGAGCTTCTCACAACAAGCATCATGGTTTCGGTAGGGAATGCCCCACCTTTGGGGACGAAACGATATCCACTGCCTCTTATTGCTTCCAAATTTTTTCTCGTGTAAACATAGAACAACAGGAGTGTTGTGTCAATTTTTGTGATTTTTCGAGGTTCTTTTGGATATTTTTATGCATTAACTAAGTTTTCAATGCATTTACGTGCATAATTCAAATTTGAACTACATGCACATGCTCCAGTGCATATAAATTGGTTGAAAAATCAAATCTGTGTCCTTGGGTGCATGCTTAGGTCCCATGCAAGAAATGGGAATGAATTTCAAACACCAAGGCATCGTTGATTGCCAACAAAACATTGAGATGCCTGGTTTTTAAATTCTAGTAAGTCCAAAACTCGTCTGAAATTCATGAAACTTGGCATGCTATCATGGAATGGCACCCGACATGATGTGGTATTTTTCATGTCCATTTTGAGAGAAGGTGCACTCGAATAATGACAACCAACAAAGGCATTTTGAAAAAAATAGCCGCCACTTTAATATCTCAAACATTTGTATAATTCAAAACGTGTCTGTTCTGTTAACCATTCACGTGACGCCACGTGTATTAGTTTTAATGGCTATAAGAGGTGCCATGCGGACAGCTGCTTGACCTTGACTGAACGGGAGGCGTGCGAGCGCAGTTCAGTGCGCAGGATGACCGAGAGGCGTGCAAGCTGTCCTCCAATGCGCAGGCTCACCGGGAAGCGTGCGAGTTGTACGTTGTGCAGGCTCATTGGGAAGCGAGCCCTTTGACTTCCATGGCCGCGCGCCTTCCTCTCCATTAATGGCTCCCGAGCCGTTGTGTAATACGGGCGGCCTTACTGTTCGCCTCCCATTCCCCTCCCCCCTGCAGACCTCCACCGCCATGGCGCAGAATGATCATCTGCCACTAGTCTTCAAGTTTGGTGAAGTCGACTCCGAGCCGAAGGAGATTGAAAATAAGGAGGAATGGGGCCTCATGGACATGGCCCAGAACGAGCTGGCCATTGCGCTTGCTGCCCCCGCTCCCGTCCCAGCTCCCATCCCCGCGCCCGCACCAGCGACCATCCCCGTAGCATTGACGGGCTGGTCGATGAGCACTATCGCAGAGCTGGAAGCCGCGGGTGTCAGCGAGGTCTCCGCGGACCCGCGCGAGCTCGTGTACATGCCAGCGCCCGTGCCCGTGCGCGCCCCTCCACCCACCGTGGCGCCGGCCCCCGTGCGTTTGGCTGCACCCGCCGCGCCCGTGCGCGCCCCTCCACCCACCGCGCGGCCGGTCCCCGTGCGTTTGGCTGCACCCACCACGCCCGTGCCTGTGTGCCCCCCTCAGCGGCATGGGACGCTGTCGTCGACTGCTACCTCTCAGCGGTGCCAGTTGCCGTCCTCCCGCGCCCCGCCCGTCGATCGCGCGACGACATGATGTTTGATTTACAAGTGAAGAACATTTTGTGCTGCCTTGAAGACTTCAACAACGGCGTCCCGGAGGATGACAATGACAACGACGGTGCGGCACGCCGCCTCCGCCGCCGCCGGAAATAGTTTTCTTGGGGTTAAATACCGTATCTCGAATTCTCGATCATATGAATATAAAATCGCAGTGTGACTGAATGAAAGATATGGTTTGAACGAACTTGCGTTTTCTCTCTTAATGTACAGACTTATCAAAGGTTTTTCTTTTAAAAAACGTCAACGGTTTTTAAATATAAAACAGTCATCACAAACGTTTTAGTTAGAACACCCGTATGCAAACCGACAGCTTCCCCAGGAAGCCAAGGGAAAATGTGTCGAGCAGGATTTCTGCATTCGTTCAACGCAAACAGTTGTTTTGCATGACCCGTGTGCAACCACGTACAAACAATTGGGTAAGATTTGCATATCTGTCATTTTGGGTATGTTGCCATTTCTCAAACTAGAAAGATTGACATTTGTTTATCTAGTAACAGTGCCATTTGTCAACCTTGTAACACTATGATTTGTCAAAATATGCAGCTACAAATCACTAGCACTATCTAATTTTTGCAACTAAAATCACTAGCACTGTTCATATGGACACCACTAGCATGCATGAGTTCATGGACACATATGCAAATGTACCATTGATTACATACAACAATTCATCAACCCACATGTTGGATTATAGATCATTTCCAACAAAACATTCTAGTAAAGTTTTTCTCACACAACAAATAACAAAGCGATGAAATGAACTTCAGCTCAACCACTCGTCGGCGTTGGAAACGCTTGCTTTGAACCAGAAGTGATTCTCTGGGAAGAGCCAACTACTGTCAATCTCGAGACCAATGCAGGACTGATCATCGAGGCTGAAGCGGACTATGTCAGGACCCATATTGGGACGGTAGGGAAGCATAGTAATGTCCGAGGTATAGATACAGTTGCTTCTCATAAATGGTAGTAACGTTGTGTCAACAGCAGCTGGATCGCCTTCCACCATCATTGGATAGTTTTGTCCAAGGAAGAGACAGTTTCCTCCAAGACTTTCAATACTGAACTAGGGAGAAGGTGTTGGCGCTATTACACTAGTATCCATCCCGAATACCCTGCAACGAATGTTGGAATGGGTCCGGAGAGTGTGACCATACGAGACAACACCTACTTCATTAGTAACATCAGCAGTGCCCCGTATACAAACAAGAAGAGGTGATCCATCAGAATAAGTTGCCAGGCGCCACTGAGTATATGGGTCCTGCTCATCCTCATGCTCGTGAATAAAATTTTCAAGTATAGGTAGTGGAATGTTCACAGGACCTTGGAAACACAAGAAGGTTAATTAGTAAAGGGAAACTAGCTAACCCGCATGCATGTGGATGAAACAATTATAATTACGGTGGAAGACAAACATACCGAAATCATAAGGATTCCATGCAAAAACAGTTCCACGAGTGGTGGCAACAAACACAAGACCCTCGTTTTGAATTGCATCACAGTACTCATCCGTGTATAGAAACTGATTTTTCGAAGATAGCGACAACATAAGCATTTCTATAACCCCAAGAGCAGTTGGGAACTTGACAAATTGCTATCTGCCGTAGATGACAGTCAGCATGATCGTATTTGAACTCACGTAGAATACCGGTGTACTCAACCTCTGGGCAGTCGTCTGAGATTTTTCGAAGTGGAACCCGGTGATGAGTGTACACATTCACAAGTTCCCACTCGCAGTTGTACCCAATATAAACAACCCAATCTCCATTTGCGCTGCCCAAACCTTGCCCTCAAGCGATGGCATCTTAACATCATACATATCATTATCAAGCGGCATCAACTTACACAAGGCGAGGCTTCACGGGGTCGTTTCTGGCTTGTTCCCTTCATGGAGAAGACGCTCAAACAATGGCAGAAGGAAGGGTGAAGGCAAGTGGAGGAGGGAGGAAGAGCTAGCGTGCGACAACAGTTCCAAATCGAGAGGGAAAGGCGAAGAGTCGATGTACGGTTGCCACGGTACATGAAGAGGCGCCTGGGGAGCGAATGGTTGCCACAGAGGTCACACACTGATGACAAGGGCCGAGTGAACTGCATGCAATCCCATTGCACAACACACACGGCTTGTTAAGTTGAACCGTTTCTGTTCTCTTGTGTCAACACAAACAGTTCATCTGAGCAAACCACATGCCGTATATCGCACACACCTTGATCTGACTGACCGTTTCTTTTGTGTTGCCTAATCACAAACGGTTCATCTGAGTGAACCGTATGCTGTATATCGCACACACCTTCATCTGGCTACCCGTTTCTTTTGTGTTGCCTAATCACAAACAGTTCATCCGAGTGAACGGTATGCTGTGTATCGCCCACGCCTTCATCTGGCTGCCCGTTTCTTTTGTTCCTCCTCACCGCAAACAGTTAATTGAACTGGACCATATGCCATTCATCGCACACGCAACTAAAATCTGAACCGTGTTTGATGCATCCTCCATCGCAAACGTTTTCACCTTTTTTGACAGTTTTCATACACCACCGTTTGCGATTATTGCATCACACACAGTTTCTCGAAGGGTCTGTGATCATAGTGCCGCGTTAGCAGCATCCTGCAGTAGTGAACATTTGTTCTAGCATGAACCTCACTCTTTGATGCCTTGGTCATGATCTGGTCCACATCATCCTCCTTTCCTTCAAACAAAAACGTCCTCGGTTTGGAGGTATTCTTTTTGGGCTTCTTCACATGTGGGAATTGCTCAACCTTGAGTGTTTGATCCACCATAGGTTTCAAGACATGTTTCACTCCTTGATGCATGAAAGAATACTTGTTAGACCTCCCATGGTGAGTAGCATCATGATACGTCTCCCATGGCATCCCAAGCTATTATCCAAAGAGAAGCAAGCAACTAAGTTGGGGATGCCCCGAGTGGCAACCCCTCTTTCTTCTAACGACCATCGGTATTTTACTCGAAGCTATATTTTTATTCGTCACATACTATGAGTTTTGCTTGGAGCGTCTTGTATGATGCTTGTTTTGCTTTTTGTTTTAAGTCTTGAATCCTTGTTGGACACACTTATTTGAGAGAGCCAAAATTATGCCATGACTTGTTAGAATTGCTCTCCATGCTTCACTTAAATCTTTATGAGCTATGGAATTGCTCTAGTGCTTCACTTATATCTTTTTGAGCACGGTGTGCTTTAGTGTTTTTGAAGAAATGCTCTCTTGCTTCAGTTAGATTTATTTGAGAGTTAGTAATTTTTTTAAGAAATTCTCTCTTGCTTCACTTAAATTAATTTGAGAGAAAGAAATATCATGCTCATGATCTTCACTTGTATTTGTTTGAGCTTATCAAAAGCAACACATGAAAATTAGTTCCAAAGTGATAGATATCCAACAAGGATATAATAAAAACTTTCATGAAGATTATTGGACAAAATAAACTTGATTCCTTGTAATAGTTTTGAGATAGGATGATGTGATATGTTAGTCATGTTGATGAGTAATTATACTTTAGTAAGAATATTGGTGTTAAGGTTTGTGATTCCCTATGCAAGCACGAAAGTCAATAGTTGTGCAATGAAATTATATCCTACTTGTGGTGCATTATTCAGTGTTAATTATGCTCAATGCTCGCTTATGAGATTATTCGTTTCTTGGTTGGTTGCTTCTCAATCTTTTGCTATCCTTCATTTTGCACTAAGTATGATCACTACTTGTGCATCCAAAATCCTTTAAACCAGTTTGGCCACATGAGTCCACCATACCTACCTATATGCGATATTGTTTTGCCGTTCTAAGCAAATTTGTATGTGCCAGCTCTAATTTTCAAAATAAATTTCTCTTTTGTGTGCTCGTACCGTTTGCGAGGCAGCGAGGGGTGGCTCATATTTTCCATGCTAGATGTGTTATTCTCACAATGAGTTTTTATTCACTTTTCATTGCACGAGAGTAAGGCAAAGGTATTAGGGATGCCCAGTCCCAAAATGAAAAATGAAATCCTTGGAAAGTGTTGGTTTGGAAGGCACCCGTGGATACAATTAGCCATGGAAAGTGAAAGTATGGTGGAAAAAGGAATAAACTGTATTTTCTGTTTGGGAACCGCCTATGATATATCTAGCATGGAAAGTGTGGGGAACTCTAAATCATTCTCGTTGGTGGGAAAAGCATGCCCCCCAATGTTTTTATCTCTATGTTTTTCGCTTTGAGCTCTGGCACCTCTACAAATCCCTACTTCCCTAAGTGAAGGGCCTTTCCTTTACTTTATGTAATTTTTATTTTTAATTTGAATCTCCATCTTCTCCTATAAAGCACAAACTAGGGGGCACTATGATCGTACTTGAGCATTGGGTGTAGCTAATATGCGAGTGTGTTTCATGAATGGATCAATGATTGAGCATGATGGGCTAGGGTTAACTTATTTTAGCGTTGATATTTTGAAAGACATGGTTGCCTATTGGTATGCTTGAGTATTTAAGTCTCATGTCAAAACTAGACTATTGCTTTGAACCATATAAAAGTCCAAATGTCCATGCTACAAAGAAAAGAATATGAGATGACATGTTAGGCAGCATTCCACATCAAAAATTCTGTTTTTATCATTTACCTACTCGAGGACGAGAATGAATTAAGCTTGGGGATGCTGATACGTCTCCAACGTATCTATAATTTTTGATTGTTCCATGCTGTTATATTATCATTCTTGGATGTTTTATAATCATTTTATAGTCATTTTATATCATTTTTCGGTACTAACCTATTAACATAGTGCCAAGTGCCAGTTGCTGTTTACTGCACGTTTTTTTACATCGCAGGAAATCAATACCAAACGGAGTCCAAACACAGTGAAACTATTTGTGGATTTTTTTGGACCAAAAGACATCCAGTGGGCCGGAGAAGCGCCTCGGGGGGGGGGGGGTGCTCCGAGGGGAGCACAACCCACTAGGGTGCGCCTGGAGGCCTAGGCACGCCCTGGTGGGTTGTGCTCACCTCGGGTGCCCCCAGGACCGCCTATTTATTCTATAAATACCCCAATATTCCAGAAACCTTAGGGGAGTCAATGAAAATCAATTCCAACCACCAGATGCAATCTAGACACCATCATGGAGGGGTTCATCATGTCCATTGGCGCCTCTCCGATGATGCGTGACTAGTTCTTTGTAGACCAACGGGTCCGTAGTTAGTAGCTAGATGGCTTCCTCTCTCTCGTTTGATTCTCAATACAATGGTCTCTTGGAGATCCATATGATGTAACTCTTTTTGCGGTGTGTTTGTTGGGATCGGATGAACTTTGAGTTTATGATCAGATCTATGTTTTTATCCACGAAAGCTATTTGAGTCTTCTTTGATCTCTTATATGCATGATTGGTTATAGCCTCGTATTTCTTCTCCGATATTTGGGTTTTGTTTGGCCAACTTGATCTATTTATCTTGCAATGGGAAGAGGTGCTTTGTAATGGGTTCGATCTTATGGTGCTTGATCCCAGTGACAGAAGGGGAACCGACACGTATGTATCGTTGCTATTAAGGATACCAAGATGGGGTCTATTTCTACATAAATAGATCTTGTCTACATCATGTCATCGTTCTTATTGCATTACTCCGTTTCTCCATGAACTTAATACACTAGATGCATGCTGGATAGCGGTCGATGTGTGGAGTAATAGTAGTAGATGCAGGCAGGAGTCGGTCTACTAATCTTGGACGTGATGCCTATATAATGATCATTACCTGGATATCATCATGATTATTTGAAGTTTTCTATTAATTACCCAACAATAATTTGTTTACCCACTGTTTGCTATTTTTCTCGAGAGAAGCCACTAGTGAAATCTACGGCCCCGTGTCTCTTCTTTATTATATTTGCCTTTGCGATCTATTTTCCTTTGCTTTTATTTTCAGATCTATTAAACCAAAAATACAAAAATACCTTGCTTCACTTTATTTTATTTGGCGTTCGATCTATCAAATTATTACAACTTTTCACGTCCATTTGCCAATTTCTGGCGCTGTTACCCGAAAGGATTGACAACCCCTTTAATACGTCGGGTTGCGAGTATTTGTTATTTGTGTGCATGTGTTGTTTACGTAGTGTTGCTTGGTTCTCCTACTGGTTCGATAACCTTGATCTCATCACTGAGGGAAATACCTATCGTCACTGTGTTGCATCACCCCTTCCTCTTTGGGGAAATACCGATGTAGTTCTAGCAGACATCAGCTGGGGCTGCCTCCATGTTGATATTCCAAGAGAATGCACAAGACCACTATTGATGATGATATTGTAGCTACCTCCACCGATGACTAACTTGCAATTATTGCTTGATGAAATTAATAGTGATATGAAGGACCATGCTATTAGAGTAGTAACTACAGGAGGTAGAATGACTCAGGAACCACTTTATCCTGAGGGACAGCCTGAAAGAATTGAACAAGACTCTCAAAGAATTGATACCAATGCACCTAGTACTTCTAAAAGGGAAAAGAAAAATAAAAACGATAGGACTTTGTATACCTCTAGTGAACTTGAAATAGAAAAACCTCCTGAAGATAATAATGATGTTTTTATTTATGACGCTGAAACTCAATCTGGTAATGAACATTCACCTAGCGATAATGAAAAAGATAATGATGATGTTCATGAAGACACTCAACTAGACAATGGTACAGAACCAGATATGATGTTGAGATAACCCGCTGTTGATCTTGATAACCCACAACCTAAAAATAAAAGATATGATAAAAGAGACTTTGTGGCTAGAAAACATGGTAAATAAAGAGAACCATGGGTTCAAAAACCCATGCCCTTTCCACCTAAATGAACTAAGAAAAAGGATGATGAAGAATTTGAACGCTTTGCTGAAATGCTTAGGCCAGTCTTTTTGCACACTCGCTTGACTGATATTTTAAAGATGGCCCCTTATGCAAAATACATGAAAGACATCATCACTAATAAGAGAAAGATAATGGAAGATGAAATCTCCACAATGCTTGCTAATTATACTTTTAAGGATGGCGTACCTAAAAAACTTGGAGATCTAGGAATACCAATTATACCTTGTTCCATCAAAAGAAATTATGTTAAAACTGCTTTGTGTGATTTAGGAGCCGGTGTTAGTGTTATGCCTTTCTCCTTATATAAAAGACTTGATTTGAATAAACTCACACCTACTGAAATATCTTCGCAAATGGCTGATAAATCAACTAGCATACCTATCGGTATTTGTGAGGATGTGCCCGTTGTTGTTGCAAATATTACTATCTTAACAGACTTTGTTATGCTTGAGATGCTCGAGGACGACAACATGTCGATTATCCTTGGTAGACCCTTTTTCAATACTGCAGGGGCTGTTATTGATTGCAATAAAAGCAAGGTCACTTTTCATATCAATGATAGTGAACATACGGTGCACTTTCCGAAGAAACAATTCCAAGTGAATGGTATTAATGTTATCGTAAAATCTCCGACACTCACTATTGGAAGTTTTCAACTACCTCTACCTACTGCCAAAAAGAAATATGATATACTTATTGTTGGGGACATGCATATCCCCGTTGAGGTAACTTAGTGTTTTACGAAAGTTCTTAGGTTTCATGCTAATCGAAGGTGGTTGTTAATAAGACTTGATCAACCTTATTAACAGATCATTTTTTAGAGGTATGAAGTTGATGAATTTAGTAGGCACTACCTTCTGTCCTTACCTTTTGTTCTATGTTCTTCTTAGTTAAATAAAATAAAATGCCATGTTTATCCTATTTTTTGTATTTTTTGTGTAATAAAAAATGACCCAAAAATAAAAGTGCTCAGAATGCCCTGAAAATTTAATATGATTTTTTCTGAATATTTCTGATTTTTGTGTGCAAATAACATCAGAGGGGGGGGGGGGGTGCACCTGGTGACCACAAGACACCAGGGCGCGCCAGCAACCCCAGGCGCGCCCTGGTGGGTTGTGGTCCCCATGAGGGTCCCCTCACTTATCTCTTTAGCCCATGTCATCTTCTACCTCCAGAAAAAGATTACCATAGCTCTCTCTCTCTCTCTCTCTCTCTCTCTCTCTCTCTCTCTCGCTGTTGCTCTCAAACCTGCGGATTTTGATCTCTTTGC
Organism: Aegilops umbellulata; assembly: GCA_032464435.1. Classification (NCBI taxonomy): domain Eukaryota; kingdom Viridiplantae; phylum Streptophyta; class Magnoliopsida; order Poales; family Poaceae; genus Aegilops; species Aegilops umbellulata. The sequence continues at coordinate 79,579,038 of CP136056.1, forward strand.
TCGAAGCCCCGTTTCCAAAACTATTTTGGGAGATTGCTACTTTAATCTGTTCGCAAATAAAAATGCAATTCTTTAGGAGTTGTTCGAGGAAGAGGTCTACGGAGGCATCATCTAGTAGTGGCTCAATACGTTGATCTTATGTTGAACCAAGCGCAAGCGAAATGCGGGATGCGGCTATCAAATCATGCTTATGGCTGTGTAACAATTTCATGGTGAGCGCAGGTATTAAGGAAGAATTTGAGCAGTATGTTCACAATACCGAGCTCGGCCCCTACATCGAAGATACATGCATTTAGCATCTCAACCTCGCAGAAACGTTCACTAAGAAATTTAAATATTTTTATCATGAGTCTAGAGTCTCGTTTAGCCTTTATGATCACCCTTTTACTATGCCTCTAACTGCGTTCTATGATGCTTGCAAAATTCCGTATTGGGGTTCGCTAGACGAGCCACTAAGATCTGAATATGAGTCATTTTTTACTAGCCTTTGCTACAGTGAGGATAGAGGAGTGACACAAGGTAGAATAAAAAGTATTCATTTCCCATCAATTCATTACTTTGCACTCTTTAATGGCAAATGCATCGTAGGCAACCAAGATTGTAGTACACTATGTGCTCCTGACTTGAGCCTCATACACACAGCACTTACCAATATTAAACGTTATAACCTCGGAGCGATTGCTGCATGTAGATTGCAACACACCGCTGGTAGTGGTTATATTTATGGTGGGATTTATGCTTCTCGTTTAGTTAAAGAGATTGGTGTTACACCTCTTCCTTATGACCCCATGTTACCTACTCAGTACTTAGACTTTGATGCCATGGAACGTCATAAGTTCCTTACAGGCACAATCGCTGATTATACTTATAACTTGATGTTCGATAAAAAACCTATTGTGCATGTTGTTTGGCTTGCGCCTCCTCTCTTTGATTATCACAACAAAGGAAGGTATTATGTTCTCAAGAGCGAGGCCTGCGCGCACAACGCTGCTCGGCGGGCTGAGGAGGTGATACCTATCCAACGTATCTATAATTTTTTATTGTTCCATGCTACTATATTATCTATTTTGGATGTTTTATATGCCATTTTATATTATTTTTGGGACTAACTTATTAACCTAGAGCCCAGTGCCAGTTTATGTTTTTTCCTTGTTTTTGAGCTTCGCAGAAAAGGAATACCAAACGGAATAAAATATTTGCGATGATTTTTCTTGGACTAGAAGACACCGCGGAGACTTGGAGATCAAGTCAGAAGAGCCAGGAGGGGACGACAAGGGGGGAGGGCGCGCCCCCGGCCTTGTCGCCTCCTCGGGACTCCTCTGACCTAACCCTTGGCCCTATATATTCACACATATTCCCAAACCACTAGAAGCATCCATGAAAACACTTTCCACCGCCGCAACTGATTGCTCTGTGACTATAGCGCCAGAAAAGCTCCTATCTGCTAGGACTACATCGGTATTTCCCCAAAGAGGAAGGGATGATGCAGCACAATGACGGTAGGTATTATCCTCAATGATGAAACCAAGGTTATAGAACCAGTAGGAGAACCAAGCAACACAACATAAACAACACCTGCACACAGATAACAACACCTCGCAACCCGACGTGTTAAAGGGGTTGTCAATCCCTTTCGGGTAACGATGCCAGAAATTGTAATTGATAGAAATAATAGATTACAAATAAAATAAAGTGTGGCAAAGTATTTTTGTATTTTTGGTTTAATAGATCTGAATAAAAATGCAAAGGAAAAGTAGATCGCAAGCAAATATATGAGGAAGAAGACCCGGGGGCCGTAGGTTTCACTAGTGGCTTTTCTCGAGAAAGATAGCAAATGGTGGGTAAACAAATTACTGTTGGGCAATTGATAGAACCCAAATAATTATGACGATATCCAGGCAATGATCATTACATAGGCATCACGTCCAAGATTAGTAGACCGACTCCTGCGTGCATCTACTACTATTACTCCACACATCGACCGCTATCTAGCATGCACGTAGTGTATTAAGTTCATGGAAAAACAGAGTAATGCAATAAGAACGATGACATGATGTAGAAAAGATCCGTTTATATATTGCGTAGATATAGATCCCATCTTTTTATCCTTAGTAGCAATGATACATACGTGTTGTTTCCCTTTCTGTCACTCGGATCAAGCACCGTAAGATCGAACCCACTACCGGGCACCTCTTCCCATTGCAAGATAAATAGATCAAGTTGGACAAACAAAACCCAAATATCGGAGAAGAAATAAGAGGCTATAAGAGATCATGCATATAAGATATCAAAGAAACTCAAATAACTTTCATGGGTATAACAAGATATGACTGATCAAAAACTCAAAGTTCATCAGATCCCAACAAACACACCGCAAAAAGAGTTACATCATATGGATCTCCAAGAGACCATTGTATTGAGAATTCAGCGAGAGAGAGAGAAAGCCATCTAGCTACTAACTACGGACCCGAAGGTCTACAAAGAACTACTCACGCATCATCGGAGAGGCACCAATGGAGGTGGTGAACCCCATCCGAGATGGTGTCTAGATTGGATCTAGTGGTTCTGGACTCTGCGGTGGCTGGATGAATATTTTGTCGATGTGCCTAGGGTTTCTGGATTTTGGGGGTATTTATAGAGCAAAGAGGCGGTCCGAGGGGCACCCGAGGTGGGCACAACCCACCAGGGCGCGCCTGGGCCTCCTAGCGCGCCCTGGTGGGTTGTCCCCTCCTCGGGACTCCCCCCAGGTGCAACCAGGGCCCGTTGTGTTCCTTCTGGCCCATAAAAATTCTCCGTGGAGTTTCATGGTATTTGGACTTCGTCTGATATTGATTTCCTGGGATGTAAAAAACATGGAAAATACAACAACTGGCACTTGGCACTATGTCAATAGGTTAGTACCAAAAATGACATAAAATGACTATAAAATGATTATAAAACATCCAAGATTGATAATAAAGCAGCATGGAACAATCAAAAATTATAAATACGTTGGAGACGTACCAGCAACCTTCTGTTCCCGTGAGATCCCATCTTGGGGCCTTTTCTGGCATCCTGCCGGAGGGGATTCGATCACGGAGGGCTTCTACACCAACTCTATTGCCCTTCCAATGAAGTGTGATTAGTTTGTCATAGTAGGGCATGTTTTTTGTCATGCATTTACATCCATGACAATTTTATGACAGAATCAAGATAGTCATACCTGTGCTGTCGTAGAAGTGTTCCATGACAATACCAAAATTATCACCATGGAAGTGTCCACTTCCATGACGATAAATGGCGCATCATGGAAGTGCTTTCGTCAAGGGTAACCGACACATGGCATCCACCGTAACGGGTCGCGGTTAAGCTATCGGGTTCCGGTTTGGATCCGATAACCCATTAACAGTCCAAACCAATGGGGGTTTTCCACGTGTAAAATCATCATTGGCTGGAGGAAACATGTGTCTGCTCCTTGGTGGGCCAGACGTCGTCCGTCCAATGGAGGAGACATGCCTATGATACGTCGCCATGTGGCAGGGCCTAACATAGGCCCATATAGGTTAAAAAGTCCAGCCCAGTCAAAGGCCCGTAGTATTTACTCAGGCACTAGTGGGCCAGCCCAATAACGACATGTTTAAACATGGCCCATTTACAGCCCAAAGCCAGATCTGACCCGTTAATTGTTCGCCGAATATTTGGGCCCAATTACGACCTAGTGACATTTCGGCATGTTAGAGGCCCGATGTAGACATTGGCCTATTTCAGCCCGATGTGTCTTTTGGCCTAGGAATGGCCCGTGCTGCCCATGGGCCATATATGGTCCGACGCGACATCCGACCCTCTAACGGCCCATGATAAAGGTGGCAACAGTTCAGCCCAATGTGACTTTTGGCCTGTTAAAGGCATGTCGTATAATTCAGCCCGTTGATGCCTGTACTAAGCTTTCAGCTTCTTAAAGGCCCATGATATCAATGGGCCAACTAAGGCCCGAGATATGTTTTGGCCTGGTAATGGCCCATCATATAACTAGGCCAAAAAAGGCCCGGTCTACCTTTCAGCCTGTTGAAGGCCCATCGACGACTAGTGAAAATTGAGGCCCAACATGCATTTCGGCCTGCTAAAGGCCCATGGTTTCTTCTGGGCCGCAACAGGCCAGCAGAATATTCAACCTGTTAATGGCCCAAAGCTACATGGGCCCAACTAAGCGCCGGGTCCACTAAAGGCCCGACTAAACTTTGGGCCGAATATAGGCCCGCGTAAGTTGTGGGCGTGGCACAAAGTGTGAATGCCCCAATGGCCTTTCAGGCCCAAGAAAGTTGCAGGCCGGCCCAATTGTGGCCCGCTAAAAAGCAGGCTCGTTAGAGGCGAATGTTTTGGCCCGCTCGACTACATTAGATTTTCTCCATTTTTTTAGATAGCGAATGATGGCAGTAACTAGTAGGAATTAAGAACAAACCTACTCTATACAATAAAGAAATTATGGCATAGCAACTTAGAATAAACCTACACTATACAATAAAGGATTTATGGTATATTACATCCACTGGGCATCGAAGTTTGCCACTAGTGATCATAAAGCGCAACGAAGAAGCAGATTAACAAAACTGGGCACCATTGGAGCGTAACAAAATAATACTGAACCAAGACCACTTCCAAGACAGTTCAAGAAAGGTTAGCCTTGCGCGCGAACTGCTGCGCAAGCTGCTGAGCAAGTCTGTGAGACCAGCCTAGCATGTCGGTCATAGCTTCCAGGTGTAGCTGTTTAGCAATGAGGTTCTCATTGGTGTTCTTCGCAATCTTTCTTAGAGATAGGACTTCAAGTCGAAGTTGAGTTGTAGAATGCCTTTATGCTAGAACGTGGGACTGAAGAAGTCGAACTGATTCAGACAGCAAATTCTGTGAGCTTGTTTGACTGCTAGTCTCAAGTAACTTGAACACTGCATCAAGACAAGACTTTGGGGTTGTCTCGCTATCTTCAAGATGTTTTGCCTTCTTTGCTGCAATATATGTTGGGTTTGTCTCACAACCTTCATGCAGACTTGTGCATGCCATCAGGCATATGACCCTGAAACAAGCAGAGAGATGACAGGTTTTGCACGTGTATAAACAAAGATGATAACGGTGCCGTCAATTCCATCCAATTTCAAATTAGAAAATAAAGAGTAAGTTCAAAAATATCAATAGCTTAATTTGGCATTGTTCATAATGCGGGGAGCTTCACCACACTACTGGATTACCATGTCAATATAACAAGCATAGATGAAGGGCAAAGACAATCATTGTATCTATTTTGGTTAATGTGCATGACATGTTGTTCATATCACCAGCCACATCAGTAAGATAAAACAAGAGATGACAAGGTGCAAACGTGGGCTGCTTCACCACACATTGGATTATAGATCCACAAAAACAAGCATACATATAGGGAGTATTGAGTAATGTGCATGGTATGAATAAGGAATTTAGTTTTACAAGTAAAACTTGGAACTTACATTTGTTGCGAACCTGCATTTTGATAGAAACAACAAACTAAACAATAGTTAACGATAGGGAGTATGAGAAAATTAAATAGAAGTTGAGGATAAAGGCTTTAGAAGGACTGACTTACATTAATAGTTAACGTCGGCTTTATAATGCCCTTCTCCATGTCAAGGGAAGGATAACTCAAGAATTTCAGCACAAAATCTTCTAAATAAGCATTGCCTGTACTCTACATTTTATAGAGAGTAATTATAGATATTATAGTACTGGAAGGGATAGAGGATAATGAAGATAAGATGCAGATTGATGCTACATAATCAACTATCGATCCCTGGAAGTACAAACGATACAGGACAAAATGTACTGACAAGAGCAATGGGCTACACTTCTGCACTGGCATTGTCTGTGTATTCAACTTTTTAGTAAGATTAAATATATATCTGATATTTTTTAGTAAATGGTGGGCAAGGGAGATAAGATGCAGAATGCTACACAATGAACCAATCCCTCTTCCCATAATATAAGAGTGTTTTGAACACTGGTGTACTATACAAAACATTCTTATATTATGGGACGGAGGGAGTAGCTGTTAATGTAAGTACAGTGATAGACGACGTTGAGTCCTCACAAGAGGACTGCAGAGCTAAACCTCTTCAAAAGCATTGGGTTAATTCTAAATTTATGTAAGAGTCCATACGGATCTTATAATGTCCACCAAATGGACGATAACGAGGCTAATATGTGCAGTGATGCTACATAATCAACCAGCTATGAAAGTAAGTATGGTCATACAGGGCAAGAGGTACTCACAAGAGCACTGTAGTGTGCAGTATAGTTGCGAGATTCTGTGGTCGCTTAGAATGATTGTTCTTCTCCAAACAGTTTTTGTACAAGTGAGATGTTAAGGCACATGTAGAAATGTAGTTCAAATTGTGATGTGATATCATAGACAGTACCTTAGGCTGTAGACGAGACCAATGTGTAAGAAGATTATTCCAGTCACTGTCTGATAAATGTAGCACCTACAAAAATTTTGTTTAGAGGCTTGCCATCGAAGTGCGCTTGCCTCGGGTAGGAACGATACTTGATCAACGAGTGCTTGAAAAGTGAAACCAACCCTTGCTCATCTTGACAATTCAGTTTGGTCCTCGCCTATTTAAAAAAAATGAAATCTTGTGTCTGCTGTCAGCAGAAACATATGTAGTACTTACTGTGAATAACATTAGTACATTACTTACACGTAAGTTCCAGAGGAAGACTGGAAATTGTTCCGTGTCCGCGATATACTCTTTCCATGAAGGAAAGATGTGCACAAAGTTCCTGACAACAATATAAGCTTCGTTTTCTAAACTGGGAAGAAATGGAACAGGGGTCCTTTTTGCTACAATTGGGGCTCTCTCTCGTTCGAAAAGGGATTTGGCAACTGGATTTGGTGTACTCTTTGCTGGAATGGGGGTTTTGCATCGTAGAGCTGGTGCTATGTCAACTGGCATCATCATACTGTTTGCTGCAGTTGGGGTCTGATGAGTTAGGGCATCAGAGATGACCAGTGTAGTAGGGATAGAGTCTGCTAGAGTTGGGGTCGTGTTTTGTGGTTCAGGTGATATTGCAACTACACCTAATGGGCTATTTGATTTATTAGGTGTCGCTACCTTTTCCAAATACTTTCCTCGTGCTCCTCCGCGATCGGCAATCGCCCTCTTCCTTTTGAACGTCTGATACACAAGAACAACATTTGAATGGATAAATATGGTATGATGACAGATGGAATATGTATTGAAGATTGATAGGCAGGGTGTCGTGGATTTGTCACGGCAGATGTCCTTAGTGTCAGGACTTAGTCGCGAGGCCAACGCATCTATGTGGTAACTTGAGAGGGGTTGAGTGGGACGAGAGACGCAGGGCGGATCAACACGCAAGACAAGGATTTAGACAGCTTCGGGCCCCGGGAAACATCATCCGGTAATAGCCCTACATGCTGTTTGAGGCTAGGTCTCATTATCATCCCGAGGGAGTCGCTGTAAACCGGCTCCCCTCTAGTTGTGTCTAGCCCTAAGATTGTTTCTTGCTTATTGCTTGTAGCTTGTCGCTTCTAACCTGTCCCTCTTTGGGGAGCCCTGCCCCTCCTTATATATGTTGAAGGGGCGGTTTACATGTGGAGTCCTATTAGGATTAGGACTAGTCTATCTCTAATACAAACCAGATACAAGTCCAGGTCTTAACTCTTTATAAGACAAATATTCCTTTCCTCTTAAACCGGCCCACAATAGTTGAACCGGCCTTCTGGGCCTTGGGCCTTGTCATCCGTCTGATCCGCCCGCCGGGTTACTAGTGAGTCATAACGACCAAGCGGGTTGCTTGTAAACCGCCAAGGTCAGGGCGGGTCTTCAGACAAAGCGCCAAGTCCGGCCGGGTTAACCTCCGGCCGGTTTACACCGCGGGGTATATCCCCGACATTAGCCCCCAAGTTTAGCTTGGATTCATCCATGGTAAACTTATGCTGCAAAATAAACACCAGAACAAATTTGACAGGCTGTGCTCCGGGTTAAGAATTCTTGTAGACTGGCACTGATCATCCTTAAGTCCTTGTTATTCCCTCCTTCTAAAAAATCCGGATCAATAACCAGCTTCATATTTTAAATTGCTGACGTTGGTTTCTCATAGAAAAATATTGTGAAGAATAATCCACTTGAATCGGCTTCCAAAACGCCGGTTTAAGAAATATTGGTCTTGAAATATTCATCTGATATTCAGCCGGTTTGAAGATAATCTCGGTCTTGAAAACTTGCCGGTTTAACATTACCAAATGGCCGGGTTATAAAAACTGATGACCCCGGATTATGATTGTTGCAGACACCGGTTCATGATTGTTGCCAACATCGGTTTATGATTATTGATGACACCGGGTTGCAGCCACAGGGTCATAATGATTGGTGACGCCGGGTCAATCTAACTTGCTCAAGAGAGAATTTGAAAATCTTTCTTCGATAATAATATAATACCTGTAGCCCCCAAGTGCCGGGTTGTCATGCTTGCAGCAACCTGGGACTTGTAATTGATTGATGCCCATAAAATTTCAACCAATGTAGCCCCCAAGGGCCGGGTCATTATGTAATTATCAGCAGGGACTTTGTAAGTATAATCTTGTAAACTTTGAACAGCAATGTGTAGCCCCCAAGGGCCGGCTCAGTAAGATAATATTGAGCTGGGACTTTGATATATACTTCTATGAAAATAACGTCATATGATGTAACCCCTCATCATGGGGCTTGAATCCATGTCCACAAGGTTAAGAGCCTTGTGCTTTACCAACTGAGCAGTAGACCCTTCAATATAATAGATAAAAAGCTTTGTACCTTGAATAGTTGACAGGAGCAATTGGTAGCCCCCAAGGGCCAGCTCATTACAATGTGATGAGTTGGGTCTTCAATGAGATGAGCAAAAAAGACCTTGCATTAGCCCCCAAGTGTCATGGTGCATGCTTGTAGCAACATGAGACTTGCATATTTGATGTAATCTCAATTTTGAATAATGTAGCCCCCAAGTGCCGGGTTGTAAGCCTGCAGCGACTCGGGACTATTCCTTCAATTGTATAAAATGATAACCATTGCGCTAAAGCGACTTTGAAAACCTTAATCATAATATTAATAACCATAATAAAAATCCAGCCATGTTGGCCATTCAAGATAATATAATCTCGTATGAAAACCTTTGTTCATCCAATATCATAATGAAAATTCAGCCAAGTTTGGCTATTTGAATAATATAATCCAATAATTTATAAGCGCATGATTCCAATGGCGCAATCCAAATATATACTGGCGACTTATAGTCCAAAGCCAGACCGGTTTAATAAATACTGGATAATTTATCATCATACTGGCGACTTATTGTCTTAAAGCCAGGCCGGTTTAACAAACACCGGATAATTTATAATCATGCTTTATTCAACCTGTTTCTGCATACAACAAGTTTAAAGTGTCCTGGCGGTTTACCGCCGGACGGGTCATAATGCTCAACATATAACCTGGGTTTATAACCAGGGCTGCACTTAAAAATATGAAATATATCATACCTGTGACATTGAATCACATCGTTGGTTTACCAACTTTTTGTAGTAAGAGTGATAACCCCAATCTTGAGTAATGATAACTCCTTCCATATTGCGCCGATTTATGATAAAACCGTACTGGGTTGTGATAAACACCGGATTAACCATATATATACTGGTGACTTGTAGTCAAACCAGACCGGGCTGATAATCTCCGGATTATAATTTGATCATGCACTCACAACTTGTAGTTGAAAGCCGAGCCGGGTTGATAAACACCGGTTTACTCCATAATAGGATGGTAACAGAAAATTAAACCGGGCAGATAATCTCCGGATTATAATTTGATCATACACTCACAACTTGTAGTTGAAAGCCGAGCCGGGTTGATAAACACCGGTTTACTCCATAATAGGATGGTAACAGAAAATTAAACCGGGCAGATAATCTCCGGATTATGATTTGATCATGCACTCACAACTTGTAGTTGAAAGCCGAGCCGGGTTGATAAACACCGGTTTACTCCATAATAGGATGGTAACAGAAAATCAAACCGGGCAGATAATCTCCGGTCTAAAAATGGACCGTGTTCCGCCAATTTAGCTGTTTGAACCGGTACAAAATACTGTCGGTTTAAAAAACGCAAATAAAATAGCAACTTCTCAAGAAAGGCTATTAAAGCAAAAGCAATGGCAACAATTTTTTGCAAAAGAAGAGCTCTACTGAGCTTGGTCAGATGGAATTACCATGGTCAGACGCAACCAAGCCCCCCGAAGGCGTAGCAATGGTGCCAGTCAACCAGGACCCCAAAATGACGCGTGGCGTTACGCCGGCCAAGTGGCATTGCATTGGTTCGGATTCGACCAAGCCCCCAAGTGACTCAGTGGCCTAGAGCCGATCAAGTGGCATTGCATTGGTTCAGACACGACCAAGCCCCCAAATGACTTATTGGCTGTTTAAAAGCCGATCAGAAGGCATTACCATCATCAAGACATGACCGAGCTCCCATAAGGTGTAACTACGGTTCAAGTCGATTAGGTCCCCAACTGACTTAGTGGCAAATGTGCCAGCCAAAAGGCATTACCGTCGTCAAGACATGACCAAGCTCCCAGGAGGTGTAGCTACGGTTCAAGTCGACTAGGTCCCCAACTGACTTTGTTGCTCTTCTGTGAAGCGACCTCAAGGGGTAAACCGGAGGTTGCCCTAAAGCAAATCCACTCCGTGTAACCACGCATGATATAAAGAATAGATACCCCGCTTTACAAAGCGGGAGCCCCCATGTGATAAATAATATGTCAAGCCAATAAGGCCGGATACCCATGTTTGAACCGCGCATCATGGCAGCAGGTCCTCTTCGGTAATTTTTAACTTTTTTGCAAGAGGTAAATTCTTCTTGAACCGGGATCTTGAACCGGATATTGAAAGCTTCAAAGCTGTGGGAGACATCTTCCCCTTGAACCGGATTTTAAACCGGAATCTTCATTTTCAGCCGGAAATTTTCTGACGGCCTTTAACTTTTCATCAACATAACAGTAGCCTTCGGGATCGGGTTATCTTTCCCTCCATCATCCTCAGATTCTTAAACCGGCTGAAACTGGCAAGACTTGCTGCGTCATATCATCGTAGCCCCCAAGTCTCAAGGTGACTCGAGGAGTTGGCTTGAGATTCTCCATATTTGACCGTGATATAAACCGGTATAACTTGTATATCATTGGTGTTGATAACACGATGTGAATACACAGAAGGTTGAGGTGACTGCGGCGGGTTGTAAATGATCCCGTATGAACCGTGTCAGCAACTCGGCCAATGGTTCCTTCCAACTGGTGATTTGAAGTTAACCAAACTGTAGCGGCGGTGACTTGTGCGTCTGCCCATTGATCCATCCAGTGCAGACGGCGGTTGATGATAATTTGCCTCCAATTTGAAAGAAAACCGGGCTACCCAAGCTGTGACTTGTTCATACTCAATAAATGGCTCGCGCAGACAGGTGCGGCCCGGTATGTTGATGTAGACCGGACTGCGGGGGATGGCAGCCTGTGCATGCGCTATTGGGTAATTCGCATGGTCCTGACGAGTTGACGCGATCTGGATCGCGATATAAACCGGCACGGGTTATCCAATAGCTCAGTGATATAATAATCCCCTTTTTGCAACAGACAATTTGTCCTGATATGTTAGCCGGAAAATATCCACCGCGGAGTTGACGATCACCACAGTGAAACTGAAATCAATCATGGCAAGTCAGCCATGCGAACAGACAGATGAACCGGTCGCGGCATTGTAACCCGGTGCGGAGCAAGTAGTCCTCCGCGCCGCAAACCAGCGCGGTCGCGGGAGACGGCCACGGTATTGTAAACCGGTGCGATCGCGAGAGTCGGTTACGACGCTGTAAGCCGGCACAGACGGGCGAGTCAATCGCAAGTGCGGTAAACCGCACGGACGAGCTAATTGCGGGCGCGGTCCCGGTAAGCTGATGTAAACCAGACCACAGGGACGGCGACTTGCGCATGCTCATTCATCGGGTGGTATGACACGGACGAAACGCCGATGCAGAATATTGCTAGCACGTGCTCCGTGCCCGTAACATAGCGCCTCATTTGTAATGAACAATTGTCCTGCATAAACAGTATTGCAGACCAAGGCAAAGATAAACTGCTCTTTGATATGTGCTAATAAAATATATCTTAGATGGATATCACCTGATGTGTTTAGGCCGGAAATAACCCACCATGAAGTTGATGATAACTGTATGAAGCTGAAATTAACCACGGGTGAACCAGCCTCATTGTGGTAAACCGGTGCGGACGGGTGAGTCGGCCGTGATGTTTGTAAACCGGCGTGGACAATGAATCATCCGCATGCGTTGGACGGATGTAAACCGAACAGCGGGGGCGGCGATTTGCTTGGGCGGGCCATGACCCACTCTGCCTTTGTAGAAAACTCCGCTAGTAAGGAGGATCGCTCTGTCCGTGTCGGAGACCGGTTGGTCAAGCTGGCCCTCAAACGCCACACACGGTGGACTCTGGCGGAAAAATCTTCTTGTCCTATTCCCTAGTATTTTCATCTCCAGTAGATTCGACTGATGTACTGAGCTCTTGCCTTGCTGTATAGATTATTCCTTTCCAAAATCTGAGTCTTCACGTGGCTATAGCAATTGTCCTGATTGCGGTTTGTACTGGCAGATGACGCAGGTGATCCCTGTTGGCTGTCTCTGAACACCTTGGATTTGGATAATTTTCCATGGAACAACGATGGTGACTCGCCGATTGTCCCGGTTTAAAGAGGCTTGGACGAGGATCGACCTCACGTATCCACTTCCATAGACGAAACCGGCTCTTGCTGATCCGACGGGTCGCGATCTTCTCAAAACCCTAGGAAAGATCCCTTCAAGAACTCATCACCACCGTGCGCAGGCCCCACGGTGGGCGCCAACTGTCGTGGATTTGTCACGGCAGATGTCCTTAGTGTCAGGACTTAGTCGCGAGGCCAACGCATCTATGTGGTAACTTGAGAGGGGTTGAGTGGGACGAGAGACGCAGGGCGGATCAACACGCAAGACAAGGATTTAGACAGCTTCGGGCCCCGGGAAACATCATCCGGTAATAGCCCTACATGCTGTTTGAGGCTAGGTCTCATTATCATCCCGAGGGAGTCGCCGTAAACTGGCTCCCCTCTAGTTGTGTCTAGCCCTAAGATTGTTTCTTGCTTATTGCTTGTAGCTTGTCGCTTCTAACCTGTCCCTCTTTGGGGAGCCCTGCCCCTCCTTATATATGTTGAAGGGGCGGTTTACATGTGGAGTCCTATTAGGATTAGGACTAGTCTATCTCTAATACAAACCGGATACAAGTCCAGGTCTTAACTCTTTATAAGACAAATATTCCTTTCCTCTTAAACCGACCCACAATAGTTGAACCGGCCTTCTGGGCCTTGGGCCTTGTCATCCGTCTGATCCGCCCGCCGGGTTACTAGTGAGTCATAACGACCAAGCGGGTTGCTTGTAAACCGCCAAGGTCAGGGCGGGTCTTCAGACAAAGCGCCAAGTCCGGCCGGGTTAACCTCCGGCCGGTTTACACCGCGGGGTATATCCCCGACACAGGGCGTATTCACATACACGATGTGTAAACTAAGCTAATGGCAGTGCAACAAAGTAGAAGCAATGCAAAGCATCAGTTGCAAGATATGTGCGACCAATATAACCTTGGAATGTTAGAGCAAGCACCTTGATGGGTGAATAAGATAGGGCATCTGCCTCTGACTCCTCCACTAGGGAGCTACATTGACTTAGGTCTCCCACTAGCTCAGAATCACTGTTAGGATCATATTCTGAGCATGAATCTATAGGTGGAGAGCGTTTGCATTGCATTGCATCCAGACCTGATTTCAGTCCCTTAATGCCAAGTTTGACATCCATGGCATTGTTCTGCTTTATTCTTTTCATGTGCGCAAGCTCATAATCATTATGATGTTGTTCAATATCTGAGATTCATGATAACATAAAAAGTAGTCAGATTATCTATGGAATGCATTGCGGATTCAACTCGAAGAGTGTCTCCCTATAAACCCCTACATATGCAAAGTTCACCCCCAACCTTGCTTACTAGACCACACACAGAAATACAAACCTCTTATGTCTCTATAACAGGCAAACACACATTTCAAAACTGAAGTAGGAACATTATAATAATATCAAATTCGTATTTGAACAAATAAAGTAAGGAATTATGAGTGGCATAATGTTTAGCTTCAAGGGTGGAGTGCTGGTAGTGCGACACAAAGCAAGTAGGGAGACTGTATTCCATGTAAAAGATCGTAGTCTATGTAAAAGGTGGAAATAACACTTTCTTTCTATACAATGTAGTGTTCGTTGCCCAGACATGATGGAAGAGATCACACAGAGAAATACTATTCACTCATGTCTGCGATTCCAATATTTTGAAACAGGGTGGTCCACCCTAAAATAATATTGACAAAAAATATGACAAGGCAAGCATAGATGTAGTGAATCAATCATTACTTGTGAGCTTACTAGGAAAAGTATGCAGAATTGTAACTGTAGTAAGAGACCGTCCAAAATCCGAATCAAGAAGTTGGTCTAGCACTTATTGTTTACAACTAATTGACGTGAATAATTGGATATCATATCGTATGAGTAAGAAAGACAAGTAAAAGTGTCAACAAACCTGGCCTGAAGTAGTAATCTGGGTCAATGTCACTATGACCAACAATCCAAAATGACTAGTGTCTGTTCCTAGGGCTAGAATTTTGAAACCCTGTGAACTTTACAGGTACTAAAGATTACTGAAATATATCAACCATTAAGTGTAGGTAGCACTCAGTACACAACAAACCCTAATGACAGTCCTGCATAATGAGTAATGAATCAATTAGAAAATGGGTGATGAGGAGTGGCTGCCGAGTGTTGAGGACGTATCTCAGGATAAATCGGATTGGCTTAGTGGCTGCTGCACGCCTGAGCCCTGAGCGGACTAGGATGGTAGGCATGGCAGTGCTCCCGAGTAGTGGTGACGCTATTGGGCGAGCGGCTCCTAACCTCCTGTTAGTCCTGCGTCTCCTCCTAGAGTCATGCCTTCTGGGGACGGCAAGTCACCGGAGAGGCAGGCGGCTGGGGGCGAGTAGAGATCGAAAGCGCATCAGAACAGAGGGGAATCGGGGCCTGGGCCGACCCAAAATCCCAGGGTGGGCCGCGGCCCACCATGGGCACCCTGTAGATACACACCCGAGCGGCGTACATGCATTTTCGAAACTAAATCAGGAACATTTAGCTGACCAATTAAATGACTCCGTTTTAATAATATCAGATTCGTATTTGAACAACTAAGCTCGTTTAGCTTGATGGGTGGAGCAGTGCTATTATGACATGAAACACGTATGCTGATCGTATAGTGATCATAAAAGGGGGAAACCCTAAGCATTTTTTAGCAAAAGAGGGTTTCCCCTCTGATTTCTATTAAAGAAATCACCACGGAACCAACAAGATCAATTAAACCCTATTATGACTGTGCCATGGCAGATTTAAAGCTGCAAACCGTAGAAATGTTATTTAGCATCCATTGCTTGCTTCGAACTAAGAACTAAAATTCTAAGAGCTGAAAAGAAAGATCAGTAACCAAGTTACGATCTATTTTATGGTTGAGATCAAAAAGTTGAGCAGATATGAAGTATCACCTCTCTTGCGATGCCGTGTAGGCATCTGGGTGCGATGGATGTCGGTAGCGTTGAAGCAAATCTGCGACGATAGACGGGTGCATCAGGGGATAAGTCCTGTTGCGGTGGACGAGAAGGTCATGTGAGCGTCCCCGACAAAAATGACGATGGCGCTGATGAAGCGAGAGTACGCGATGCAAGGCTACTGGTCCATCATCGTGGATGAGAAACGTCCATCTCTAACAGTGGACGACGCGGTCTTGGTAGGCGCTCCATCATGGTGGAGGACGGTGGCGATGGACGGGGTGGAGGATGGCGGCGATTGATGGGGTGACGGACGGAGGAGGCTGGTGTGGGGATGGTGTTCTAGCGCGGATGGTGTATGAATGGGAAAATGGAGGGAGAAGTACGGGGAACCATGTTTTTGGGACGCGCCTGTCTGAAATATGGGAACATTACGAACTTAGCCCCCGTTTAAAATTTGGACGTCTCGTCGGTTGGGGATAGGACGGTAATCTCGCATCTCGCCAATATTTGCCAAGAGCGATTTCGGGCGAGGAGAGAGTGTTTTGGCGCCCACGGTGTATGAACAGGGCTGACAGGTAGGGCGGTTGTGTCACGTCTAAGTGAAGTTACAAACCTGCCCCTATTGAAAATATTTTCCTACATCGATTTCGGCCAAGTCGAGTTTGTTTTCTCGCCCACCGTGTGTGAATGGGGAAATGGAGGGAGAGACAAAGGTCTTTCGGACGAGCTTGAATCAAATGTGTTTTGCCACCCATGTTTGGCGCCCACTGATACGTCTCCAACGTATCTATAATTTTTTATTGTTCCATGCTATTATATTATCTATCTTAAATGTTTTATATGCATTTATATGCTATTTTATATGATTTTTGGGACTAACCTATTAACCTAGAGCCCAGTGTCAGTTTATGTTTTTCCTTGTTTTTGAGTTTCGCAGAAAAGGAATACCAAACGAAGTCCAATTGACCTGAAAATTTACGGAGATTATTTTTGGAAAATATGAAAAATACTGGAACTAAAAGATATCAGAGAAGAGTCCTGAGGCCACCACAAGGGTGGAGGGCGCCCCCACCCCCCTAGGGCGCGCCCTTCGTCCTTGTGGGCTCCTCGTGGGCCCCCTTGACTTGTTCACAATGCCAGCACTTCCTATAAATCCCAAAACCTCCAGAACAGGACAGAGATCGGGAGTTTCGCCGCCGCAATGTAGCCATGAAAAACCAATCGGGAGCCCGTTCCGGCACCCTGCCGGAGGGGGAAATCATCACCAGTGGCCAGCTTCATCATCTCGGCGCTCTCCATGATGAGGAGGGAGTAGTTCACCCTCGGGGCTGAGGGTATGTACCAGTAGCTATGTGTTTGATCTCTCTCTCTCTCTCTCTCTCTCTCTCTCTCTCTCTCTCTCTCTTGTTCTTGATTTGGCACGATCTTGATGTACCACGAGCTTTGCTACTATAGATGAATCATATGGTGTTTCTCCCCCTCTACCTTCTTGTAATGGATTGAGTTTTCCCTTTGAAGTTATCTTATCGGATTGAGTCTTTAAGGATTTGAGAACACTTGATGCATGTCTTGCATGTGCTTATCTGTGGTGACAATGGGATATTCACATGATCCACTTGATGTATGTTTTGGTGATCAACTTGCGGATTCTATGACCTTGTGAACTTATGCATAGGGGTTGGCACACGTTTTCGTCTTGACTCTCCGGTAGAAACTTTGGGGCACTCTTTGAAGTTCTTTGTGTTGGTTTGAATAGATGAATCTGAGATTGTGTGATGCATATCGTATAACCAAACCCGCGGATACTTGTGGTGACATTGGATTATCTAGGTGACATTAGGGTTTTTATTGATGTGTGTCTTAAGGTGTTATTTTAGTACGAACTCTAGGGCTGTTTGTGACACTTATAGGAATAGCCCAATAGATCGATCAGAAAGAATAACTTTGAGGTGGTTTCGTACCCTACAATAATCTCTTCATTTGTTCTTTGCTATTAGTGACTTTGGAGTGACTCTTTGTTGCACGTTGAGGGATTTTTTATATGATCTAACTATGTTATCATTGTTGAGATAACTTGCACTAGTGAAAGCATGAACCCTAGGCCTTGTTTCGAAGCATTGCAATACCGTTTTCGCTCACTTTTACCACTTGCTACCTTGCTGTTTTTATATTTTCAGATTACAAAAACCTATATCTACCATCCATATTGCACTTGTATCACCATCTCTTCACCGAACTAGTGCACCTATACAATTTATTGTTGTATTGGGTGTGTTGGGACACAAGAGACTCTTTGTTATTTGGTTGCAAGGTTGTTTGAGAGAGACCATATTCATCCGATGCCTCCCATGGATTGATAAACCTGAGGTCATCCACTTGAGGGAAATTTGCTACTGTGCTACAAAACTCTGTGCTTGGAGGCCCAACACGAGTCTATAAGAAGAAGGTTGCGTAGTAGACATCAAGCTCTTTTCTGGCGCCGTTGCCGAGGAGGTTAGTGCTGGAAGGTATATCTTTAGATCTTGCATTCGAATCTTTAAGTTTCTTGTTTTATCACTAGTTTATTTTATAAAATAAAGTTACAAAAAAATGGATTTTAGATTGCCTCATATGCTTCATCTTTTTAATGTCTTTTGTGAAAATGATGGAAAGGAAAATTGTGCCAAAGTGTTAGAAGAAGAATGCAATAAAATGTTTGGCATGAAATCTTTGAATGATGAGCATAATTGCAATGTTGTTAGTATGAACTCTTTGAATATCCATAGTACTAATGATGATTGCACCAGTCATGATAAAAATGATTCTTATAAGCATGTCAATTTTTGTGGAGTGAATAGAATTTGTGAAGACATGCCTTATAGGGATGAAAGATTTTGTAAGAAGCATAACTAGGATGAAACAAATCGGCGGCTTAAGGTGATAGATGAATTTGCTACAAAATTATGCTCTTTTCATCCCATTGCTTTTGAACTTTACAATAGAGTTGGTCATATTAATTTTCAATGCATACTTTTTCATGATCAAATCATGGCCAAATATTGCAATAACTTGATCATCCTTGAACTTCATAATGAACTTTGTTTATTTTTAGGGCGTGAAGAATTGTCACATAAAAATAGTTGGTTTGAAGCATTCATATTCACGGACCATGTTGAACATAATTTGAAAGAAATCTATATGTTTTCTATGGTAAATTGCAATGAAAATGCTTATATTGCCAACTATAGAAAGATGGGAAACCATTAGAATATAAAAGAAATACTAATGAAAGGGTAAAGCTCTCCACTTTCCCTCCTATTGTCTCTCGTGATGAAACAGGTTACGAGAATGAGCTTCCTATGCAAACAATCTCATCAATAAGGAGCTCCAAAAGGTCGATTAAACCCACACATGATGTGGAGAAGAAAAAGAAAAGACGGAAAAGCAAAGGTAAAAAGGTATCCCTCCCGAATGATGTTGCTCCTATTAATGTTATGCCTCATGAGAATGAATCAAAAATAAATGTGGAGGATGATATACTTGATGATGATATTGATTCTTTGCCTTATGATATTATGTCCGAAGAAATTATTGAGGATGATTTCGTTATGCCTGTTACTCATTGTGATGATTGTGATTGGGAAAGTAATGCTACTTGTTATAATCTTCAGAATCTTTTTGGCACCAACTTAGAAGATTGTGATGATACTAATTGCTATACTATTGGTGCTATCCGTACTATTAATGATGAGAGTGATTATGCTTATGATATGCAAAGGCCCAAGCTTGGGGATGCTATGTTTGATGAGAATGACATGTTTGAGAATTTATTTGCTGCAATTAATGTTTGTTCCAAGCTTGGGGATGCTATGTGTAGTGAGGATGATATTTTTAGTCCCCCCAAGTTTTGATGTGCAAATTTATCATGATTGTAGCATCCCTCCTATCTACAATGATTATATTGATAAAAGTGGGTTTGGAAGTGTAGCGACCAGACCTCAAACATTCTGATCTCTGTGCTCAGGTGTCATCCCTGGATCAGTAATGCTGACACCACACTGTACTTCGAAGGATTTATAACAGAGTAGCAATCACACACTTATTACATCGATGTCTCAAAGAGAACTTATTACAATAAATATGGCTTAAGGCCATCTAATAACGATAACAGCGGAAGGCTTGGAAGATAAGTGAGTCCATCAACTCCAACGGCATCACTGAGTATAGAACCACGACCTAAAAGGCACCTTACTCGTCGTCTGAAAAGTCTGCAACATGAAACGTTGCAGCCCGAAAACGGGTCAGCACATGGAATATGATGGCAATGTAACACATAGAGAATAATGAATGATAAGCCTATACTACATGCATATATGGCTGGTGGAAAAGCTCTATGGTTACAGTTTTGCGTAAAGCCAGTGTTTCCCTACTGCAAAGGAATAAATTCATTTAACTATCATGGTGGTTGTTGAACATTGAGAATGGTTGACAGCATCCTCAATCCCAATTAAAAATAATCATCAATAACCCAACAATATTAATTTAGAAGTAACATGATGAGATTCACATGATATCCAAGTACTAGATACTCAAGATGTCCATAACCGGGGACACGGCTAACCATGATTAGATTGTACACTCTGCAGAGGTTTGCGCACTTTTCCCCACAAGACTCGATCGCCTCCGTTTGGTTTCTCGCACTACATGGTGTTTGAGAAACGGATGACCGAGACATAGTCTTTCAGAAGCGCTAGCACCTTATGATCGGGTAGACCGTACCAACCTACAACCCCTACATCAGCTAGTCTACCACTGTAAGAGTTCGCACGACTTAGTCAACTACGCCAGAGCCCATAATGGCTTACGGCTGCACACGGAAGTTTCTAGCATGAATAATCTTATGATCCCTTTGAGCCTGGGTGGTGGTCCAAAAGAAAAACAGGCAAGTCCTGATAGAAACCAGGTGCCTCAATCCACCCAGATGTGTGTTTATGTTGCCACCTTAGATAAACCATTAAAATTTACAAACTCACATCTGTCATGGATATCACTCACCCAATCCACGTCTACTAGCATAGCATGGCATAAATAAGCAAACGTAGAAGTAACTCCCAAAGGTTTCATAATAAAACAGGTAATAGGTACTACCTCATCTACTTCCCATCCCACAATTTAGATTAGATCCTAATCATGCAGTGTTTGAGGATTGATCTAATGCAATAAAACTGGGTAGTAAAAAAATATGATAAAAGTGTTACTTGCCTTGCTGATGATCCGCGAAACCTAGAGATTTGAAGTAACAGGCGGCGCACTCCGGGTATTCTATCGCAGACAAACAAACAAGCATACAATAAGTACTCATCTAATGCACAGGTAAAACTCAAATAAGAGATCTAACCAGAAAGTTCAACTTAAGAACCCTGGTTTGCAAAAAGAATACAATCGAACGAAGCAAAAGAAATCAAACGGCGAAAGAAATCAGCTTCGTTCTAGTAATCTGGATCTAAGTCAAATTTTACAGTAGCAAAAACTTGTTTAAGTTGATTATTCGGAAAGAGGGTTTCGAGACGAAACTCCACGCGCTTGAATCGCCTGATTCCGATAAACGAGCGAAAAGTTATACTAAAACGAAAATCGGATCAGAAATCGCGATCAGAAAATAACCGCGGAAAATCCGACGAAAAAGAAAAACGACGAACAGATTAATCGTTAATTAACTTAATCCGAAAATAATTTTTAAAATAATTAAAAATAATAATAAAATAATGATAATAAAAATAATAATCGAAAATAATTTCGATGAAAAAAATATATTTTTTTAAAATAATTTTTTTTGGCACGGATTACGAGGCGGCGGCGAACCTCGTCGGCGGCGGCGGCTCCGGCGGTGGCTCCAGCGGCGGCGGCGGGCGGCAGCGGCAGCTGGGGTTTGGGGCGCGGCGGGCTCTGGTGGGCTGGGGCACCGGGGCGGCCGCTATTTAAAGGCGCCCCCCGGGCGGAGTTCCGCTCGGGTACGGCCCAAAGTCGGTTTCCCTTTTTTTTAAATAATTACGCTCGGAAAAAAATGAAAAGGAGTACCAAACGAACTCCAAAAATCGTGAAATAAATTTTGCCGGGTTTCTAAAATCGAGCGCAGTAAATTGGCCATTTATTTGGGCTCAAACTACAATTTTGAAAAACGCGTATTTTTCCTAAATTCAATTAAAAATACCAAAAAACTCCGAAATAAATCTTATTTGATTTTTTTATTAAATCCTCAATATTTCTATATTTTGGGAAAGTCATTTTATTCCCTCTCTCATATTTTTGTAATAGAAATAATGGACGATAAAATAAATAAATTCACGTGATCCTATTTTCAAAATTTTAGAGAACCCAAATATGAAAATAACGAAATCCCCAACTCTCTCCGTGGGTCCTTGAGTTGCTTAGGATTTTCTAGAATCAAAGTCAAAAGCAAATAAAAATATGATATGCATGATGATCTAATGTATAACATTCCAAATTGAAAATTTGGGATGTTACAAACCTACCCCCCTTAAGATGAATCTCACCCTCGAGATTCGGGTTGGCTAGAAAATAGGTGAGGGTGGTCCTTGAGCAAATCTTCCTCTCGTTCCCAGGTGGCTTCATCCTCCGTGCGGTGGCTCCACTGAACCTTGCAAAACTTGATAACCTTGCTGCGAGTGACTCGGCTGGCAAACTCGAGAATTTTAATTGGTTTCTCCTCATAGGTCAAATTGTTATCCAACTGAATTGCTTCCAATGGCACTGTGTCTCTCAAAGGTATGTCAGCCATTTCCGCGTGACACTTCTTCAACTGAGAAACGTGGAATACATCATGAACTCCTGACAATCCTTCTGGCAATTTCAACTTGTAGGCCACTTCTCCCATACGCTCCAAAACTCGATATGGTCCTACAAATCATGGCGCTAACTTTCCCTTAACTCCAAAGCGCTTAATCCCTCGAAGTGGGGATACTCGAAGATAAACTCTGTCTCCGACTTCATAAACTGTCTCCTTGCGTTTAGAATCTGCGTAGCTCTTCTGCCTGGACTGGGCTACCTTGAGCCTATCGCGAATCAACTTCACCTTCTGTTCAGACTCTTTAATCAGATCTGGTCCAAACAACTGGCGGTCTCCAACTTCGTCCCATGACAACGGTGTCCTGCACCTCCTTCCGTACAAAGCTTCGAAAGGGGCCATTTTCAAACTGGTCTGGTAACTGTTGTTATAAGAGAACTCTGCATATGGCAAATTGTCGTCCCAACTAGATCCGTAATCTAGTGCACAAGCTCTCAGCATATCCTCCAAAATCTGATTGACTCTCTCGGTCTGTCCATCTGTCTGCGGATGAAAAGCTGTACTGAATTCTAGCCTCGTACCCAAAGTCTCATGCAACTGCTTCCAGAACTTTGAGGTAAACTGGGTTCCTCTATCCGATACGATACTCCTCGGAACTCCATGCAGATATACGATCCTGGTCATGTATATATTTGCCAACTTAGCACTGGTGTAAGTGGTGTTTACTGGGATGAAATGAGCTAGCTTTGTCAATCGATCAACTACAACCCAAATCGAGTCATAGCCTGAATGAGTCCTTGGTAATCCCGTGATAAAATCCATGCCTAGCTTATCCCACTTCCATTCGGGTATCAGCAATGGTTGCAACAAACCTGCTGGTTTCTGATGTTCTGCCTTTACTCTCTGACATACATCACAAACTGCTACATACTCCGCAATATCCTTCTTCATTCCGGTCCACCAAAAAATATCCTTCAGATCCAAGTACATCTTGGTATTTCCTGGGTGAATCGAATAGGGTGAATCATGTGCCTCTTGAAGAATCAACTTCCTGATCTCCGGGTCGTTGGGTACATAAACACGGTCTTCAAACCATGGTGTCGTGCTCATCCTCACGAAATCCCTTAGCTTTTCCTTGGCTCATTTTCTTTTTTATAGAAGCAATCTCCTTGTCAGATTTCTAAGCCTCTCTGATTTTATCCATCAAAGTTGACTGAATCTCCAATGCTGCTACATAGCCCCTCGGAACTATCTCCAAACATAGCTCACGAAGATCTTCTGCTATCTCCTTTGGTATTTCTCCCGTCAACAGTGTATTGACATGGCTCTTACGACTCAATGCGTCAGCTACTACATTAGCTTTTCCGGGATGGTAATGCAATCTCATATCATAATCCTTGATGAGCTCCAACCATCTCCTTTGTCGGAGGTTCAACTCCTTCTGCGTGAAAATGTACTTCAAACTCTTGTGATCCGTGTACACCTCACAATGATTTCCAATGAGGAAATGTCTCCATGTCTTCAATGCATGCACTACGGCTGCTAACTCCAAATCATGCGTGGCATAATTCAATTTGTGAGGCTTCAATTGTCGTGAAGCATACGACACAACTCTTCCCTCCTGTATAAGCACTGCTCCAAGTCCTCGACGTGAAGCGTCGCAATATACCTCATAATCCTTGGTCTGATCTGGCAAAATCAACACTGGTGAGGTAACCAAACGTTTCTTCAATTCCTGAAAACTAGCCTCGCACTCCTCAGTCCATTTGAACTTAGTATCCTTCTTCAGCAACTCCGTCATAGGCTTTGCAATCTTTGAGAAATTCTCAATAAATCTCCGGTAATATCCTGCAAGTCCAAGAAAACTCCGGATCTCTCCAACCGTTGTTGGTGCTTCCCAATTGGTCACAGTGATAACCTTTGAGGGATCAACTGCTATTCCTTCTCCGGATATAACATGTCCGAGGAATCCTACTTCCTTCAACCAAAACTCACATTTGCTGAACTTGGCATATAACTGATGTTCTCTGAGCTTCTCCGGTACCAATCGCAAATGTTCTTTATGCTCCTCTTCATTCTTCAAAAATACCAGAATATCATCAATGAGAACCACGACAAACTTATCCAAAAACTCCATAAACACTTTGTTCATCAGGTTCATAAAATAGGCAGGTGCGTTAGTCAGTCCAAATGACATAACGGTATACTCATACAGTCCATATCTGGTGGTGAATGCTGTCTTAGGTATGTCCTGCTCTCGAATCTTCAACTGATGGTACCCTGATCGCAAATCGATCTTGGAAAAACACTTTAGCTCCTTGCAATCAATCAAACAGATCATTGATCATTGGTAGTGGGTACTTGTTCTTGATTGTTACTTCGTTCAAACCTCGATAATCAACAACCATTCTTAACGATTCATCCTTCTTCTCCACTAGAAGTACTGGTGATCCCCAAGGCGAAGAACTTGGGAGAATGTAACCTTTATCCAGTAACTCCTTAACCTGCTTCTTAATTTCCACCAAACCCTGTGCGGGCATCCTGTACGGTCTCTTCGATATTGGCCCAGTGCCTGGCAAAAGCTCAATCAAAAACTCAATGTCTCTATCTAGTGGCATGCCTGGCAATTCTTCTGGAAATACGTCAGGAAAATCCTTTACCACTGGTACTTCCTCCTGTACAACTCCTGATAAGGAATTTACTCGTGTCCTGTTGGGCGCATGTCGGGATACATACTTGATCCTTCTTCCTTCGGGTGTTGTAAGCAAAATTGTCTTACTGGCACATTCTATGTTCCCTTCATACTTTGACAACCAATCCATGCCTAATATCACATCCAATCCTTGAGATTCCAATACTATTAGGTCTGAGGGAAACACATAGTTACCAATCCTTAATGGTAACCGATCACACCATCGACTAGCCATATATTCTGCTCCAGGCGAGGTTACTAACATGGGTGACCTAAGGGCTTGGGTTGGCAGGTTATTCTTATCCACAAATCCCCTTGATATGTATGAATGCGATGCACCAGTATCAAAAAGAACGAGTGCAGTAAATGACTTAACCAAAAACTTACCGGTTACTGCATCGGGCCGAGCTTCAACCTCCTCCACATTAACGTGGTTCACTAGTCCTCTGGTGAAAGGGTTCGGCTTCTTTCCAGAGCTCCCATTGCCATTCTGGCCTTCAGGACATTCATTGGCGTAATGTCCGGTCTTGGAACACTTGTAACAGGTGATATGGCTCAGGTCTTTCTTGGCTGGGGTTGATGGGGTGGTCCGATTCTGGCCGTTGCTTCCTCCATTCCCATTACCATTCTTCGAGCCATTATGGTTGTGCGAGCTACCTCCTCCATGGGTATGCTGAAAATGAACTCCCGGTTTAGGGGTAAGACGGGGCTTGTGCTGAGCTCCTGAATTATACTTCCCCTGTCCATACTTCCTCTTGCGGTTCTCAATCTGCTGCTGCTTCCCTTCAATCATAAGAGCACGATCTACCAACTCCTGGTAGTTGTTGAAACTTGCTACCATCAACTGCATGTTCAACTCATCATTCAGTCCTTCCAGAAACTTCTCCTGCTTAGCTGCATCCGTAGCAACGTCATCTGGGGCATAACGTGCTAGCTTACTAAAATCATCCACATACTGGCCAACTGTCCGTCCTCCTTGGCGTAAGTTGCGAAACTCACGCTTCTTCATGGCCATAGCTCCTGCTGAAACATGGGCAGTACGGAAAGCTTGCTGAAACTGGTCCCACGTGACAGTGTCTACGGGGTAAGTGGCCGTAAAATTCTCCCACCATGCTGCTGCGGGTCCTTCAAGCTGATGTGCAGCAAACTTCACTTTTTCACCATCTGTACATCCTGCAGTGGTCAACTCCCTTCCTATCTTGCGGAGCCAATCATCTGCTACTATCGGCTCGGTGCTACTGGAATACACCGGCGGATTCAGCCTAAGGAAACGGGTCAAATGATCAACAGGTGGTGGTGGTGGTCGGTTGTTGTTGTTGTTGTTGTTGTTGTTGTTGTTGTTGTTGTTGTTGTTGTTGTTGTTGTTGTTGTTGTTGTTGTTGTTGTTGTTGTTGTTGTTGTTGTTGTTGTTGTTGTTGTTGTTGTTGTTGTTGTTGTTGTTGTTGTTGTTGTTGTTCTGCACCAATGTTTGGATCAAGGCATTCTGCTACTGAATCAACTAAGTGATCTCTGGCGGGAAAACGATTCCATTGTCACGTCTCGGAGGCATCTAAGGGTTTAGAAAAGATGAGAATTGAGAATAGAATGAGGTCTAAAGAGAAAACACTACCCAAATGCACATGAGACAAATGCACACAAATCACTTCATTCAATCAAACAAGGCATACAATCGGTCTAGAACTATCGCAAAAGTGCGTGGACTATAATATGTACAGGGTGGAACACTACTACTGTTATGGTAGTCAACTAGAAAAACTGCTCCGATGAAGACTCCATGATATCTGCTCCAGCTTCGTCTTCAAATTCATCATCACTAGGCTCGGAATCGGTGTCGTCGATGATGATGTAGTTATCTGGACAAGTGCAATCTTCATCTTCTCCTCTTGGTGCTGAATTCCCCATGAGTTCTTTAATCTTCTCCTTAAGATCGCCGTTTTGTCTCACTAGAGCTACAATCTCATCCATGTAGTCCTTGCGAGTGGCCTTCGGTTCTCCTTCTAGCTCAATAATCTTGGCCTTGGATTTCTTCAACTCCATCATGTCTGCGCACATCTGGTTCTCCTGGCGTCGAATGTGCTGGTTTAACTCCTGGATGAAAGCTGCAATGGATCTATCCTTCTTGGTGCTAACTATCTCCCATTGTTCATCTCGGCGTCCGCAAATCTGGTAAATAGTATCCTTGAGGTCTTCTTGGTAAACTTCTCCAATGCGTCCCATGGTGATATGAGCTGTCATGCTCTTTCCCAGACTCCATGTTGGTGCATTGAAAACACTCTCTATGGGCTCAGTGATTGGTGCGAACGTCCTTCCTGGAACTATAGCTTGAATCTTCCAACGCTCCTCTTCGGGTAAAGTGGCGTTGTAGGTCCCGGTGAAGCTTGGTATTCCAATGCTCAGATACTTAGTGACTTCCTTCAGGTGTCGTCCAAACGGTGTATCTTCATCCGGCTGAGTGTACTTGATCCTCGCTTCCGTCATCCTAAAAGAGTAGAAAGATGAGGAGTCAGAAATGAGAAGAGAGTAGTGAACTAGGGCTTTAGCTTAGTGGTCGTGTCCTACAGTCATCGTGTGCTCTGATACCATCTCTGTAGCGACCAGACCTCAAACAGTCTGATCTCTGTGCTCAGGTGTCATCCCTGGATCAGTAATGCTGACACCACACAGTACTTCGAAGGATTTATAACAGAGTAGCAATCACACACTTATTACATCGATGTCTCAAAGAGAACTTATTACAATAAATATGGCTTAAGGCCATCTAATAACGATAACAGCGGAAGGCTTGGAAGATAAGTGAGTCCATCAACTCCAACGGCATCACTGAGTATAGAACCACGACCTAAAAGGCACCTTACTCGTCGTCTGAAAAGTCTGCAACATGAAACGTTGCAGCCCGAAAACGGGTCAGCACATGGAATATGATGGCAATGTAACACATAGAGAATAATGAATGATAAGCCTATACTACATGCATATATGGCTGGTGGAAAAGCTCTATGGTTACAGTTTTGCGTAAAGCCAGTGTTTCCCTACTGCAAAGGAATAAATTCATTTAACTATCATGGTGGTTGTTGAACATTGAGAATGGTTGACAGCATCCTCAATCCCAATTAAAAATAATCATCAATAACCCAACAATATTAATTTAGAAGTAACATGATGAGATTCACATGATATCCAAGTACTAGATACTCAAGATGTCCATAACCGGGGACACGGCTAACCATGATTAGATTGTACACTCTGCAGAGGTTTGCGCACTTTTCCCCACAAGACTCGATCGCCTCCGTTTGGTTTCTCGCACTACATGGTGTTTGAGAAACGGATGACCGAGACATAGTCTTTCAGAAGCGCTAGCACCTTACGATCGGGTAGACCGTACCAACCTACAACCCCTACATCAGCTAGTCTACCACTGTAAGAGTTCGCACGACTTAGTCAACTACGCCAGAGCCCATAATGGCTTGCGGCTGCACACGGAAGTTTCTAGAATGAATAATCTTATGATCCCTTTGAGCCTGGGTGGCGGTCCAAAAGAAAAACAGGCAAGTCCTGATAGAAACCAGGTGCCTCAATCCACCCAGATGTGTGTTTAAGTTGCCACCTTAGATAAACCATTAAAATTTACAAACTCACATCTGTCATGGATATCACTCACCCAATCCACGTCTACTAGCATAGCATGGCATAAATAAGCAAACGTAGAAGTAACTCCCAAAGGTTTCATAATAAAACAGGTAATAGGTACTACCTCATCTACTTCCCATCCCACAATTTAGATTAGATCCTAATCATGCAGTGTTTGAGGATTGATCTAATGCAATAAAACTGGGTAGTAAAAAAATATGATCAAAGTGTTACTTGCCTTGCTGATGATCCGCGAAACCTAGAGATTTGAAGTAACAGGCGGCGCACTCCGGGTATTCTATCGCAGACAAACAAACAAGCATACAATAAGTACTCATCTAATGCACAGGTAAAACTCAAATAAGAGATCTAACCAGAAAGTTCAACTTAAGAACCCTGGTTTGCAAAAAGAATCAAATCGAATGAAGCAAAAGAAATCAAACGGCGAAAGAAATCAGCTTCGTTCTAGTAATCTGGATCTAAGTCAAATTTTACAGTAGCAAAAACTTGTTTAAGTTGATTATTCGGAAAGAGGGTTTCGAGACGAAACTCCACGCGCTTGAATCGCCTAATTCCGATAAACGAGCGAAAATTTATACTAAAACGAAAATCGGATCAGAAATCGCGATTAGAAAATAACCGCGGAAAATCCGACGAAAAAGAAAAACGACAAACAGATTAATCGTTAATTAACTTAATCCGAAAATAATTTTTAAAATAATTAAAAATAATAAAATAATAATAATAATAATAATAATAATCGAAAATAATTTCGACGAAAAAAGTATATATATATTTTTAAAAAAAAACTTTGGCACAGATTACGAGGCGGCGGCGAACCTCGTCGGCGGCGGCGGCTCCGGCGGTGGCTCCGGCGGCGGCGGCGGCGGCTGGGGTTTGGGGCGCGGCGGGCTCTGGTGGGCTGGGGCACCGGGGCGGCCGCTATTTAAAGGCGCCCCCCGGGCGGAGTCCCGCTCGGGTACGGCCCAAAGTGGGTTTCCCTTTTTTTTTAAAATAATTACGCTCGGAAGAAAAATGAAAAGGAGTACCAAACGGACTCCAAAAATCGTGAAATAAATTTTGTCGGGTTTCTAAAATCGTGCCCGATAAAGTGGACATTTATTTGGGCTCAAACTACAATTTTGAAAAACGCGTATTTTTCCTAAATTCAATTAAAAATACCGAAAAACTCTGAAATAAATCTTATTTGATTTTTTTATTAAATCCTCAATATTTCTATATTTTGGGAAAGTCATTTATTCCCTCTATCATATTTTTGTAATAGAAATAATGGACGATAAAATAAATAAATTCACGTGATCCTATTTTCAAAATTTGAGAGAACCCAAATATGAAAATAACGAAATCCCCAAATCTCTCCGTGGGTCCTTGAGTTGCTTAGGATTTTTTAGGATCAAAATCAAAAGCAAACAAAAATATGACATGCATGATGATCTAATGTATAACATTCCAAATTGAAAATTTGAGATTTTACAGAAAGAGTGTAAACTTTAGGAAGTAATAATCCCACTATTTTGGAGGGTGTTGAATCTTATTATAATGATAAAAGTGGATTTGGAGAGGTCATGACTTTATTTAGTAATGATTCCACTATTTCGAAAGAGGTTTCAATTGACTATGATGAGAACAAAGTTGCTACTTATGATGATTATTGTGATGATAGTTATGTTATAAAAAGTAGTGATAATTATTGTCATAATTTTGAATATCCTTTTACTGAACATTACTATTTTAATGTGAAACAATTTATAGTATTCATGTTTCATATGATACTCCTACTATTCCGAACGAGAAGAAATTTGCTTATATGGAGAGTAGTAAGATTTGTATGCTTGTGGATCATGAAAGGAATGCTTTATGTGATGGTTATATTGTTGAATTATTCATGATGCTACTAAAAAATATTATGTGGGAGGAACATATGCTTCTACATATTGCAATAATACCAAGTTTCCTCTCTATGTGTTGAAAACCTTGAAGTTATGCTTGTTTTGCCTTCCTATGCATGTTGATTCTAGTTCCCATGAATTATTTGCTCACAAAATACCTATGCATAGGAAGTGGGTTAGGCCTAAATGTGCTACTCATATGCCTCATGATGCTCTCTTTGTGATTCAATTCTTATCTTTTATGTGAGCGTCATTGAAATCATCATGCCTAGCTAAAAAGACATTAAATAAAAGCGCTTGTTGGGAGACAACCCAACACATTTACCTACTGTTTTTGCATGCTCACATGATTAAGCTATTGTAGTAATCATGTTTTATAGCTTTTGTTTCAATAAAGTGCCACGTAAGACCTTTGGGATGGCTTACGGTGATAGTTGATTTGATCTTGCTGAAAAACAGAAACTTTTGGGCTGAGGAAAACAATTCTCATTTTTAACAGAAGCGTGATAAAATACTGATTCTTTTTTCAAAAGATTAATAAACAAATTTCTCATGTTGTCCTAATTTTTCAGAATTTTTGGAATTACAGAAGTATTCGAGAGTTACATATTACTATAGACTGTTCTATTTTCAGTGCATAGTTTGCTTGTTTTCTTGTTTCTATGGCTTATATTACCTAATATAAATTGTAGAAATGATAGGGTACTGATACGTAACAAATTGCTCAGGGTGTCCTAATTTTTCAGAATTTTTGAAGTTAAAGAAGTATTCGAGAGTTACAGATTACTACAGACTATTTTGTTTTCAATGCATAATTTGCTTGTTTTCTAGTTTTTATGGCTTATATTGCTTAATATAAATTGTAGAAATGATAGGGTACTGATACGTCCATCTTGCATCATGTTTTCCTACATTTATTTATGATGTTTTTATGCATAATAATGTTTTTTGGAGTAATTCTAATGCCTTTTCTCTCATAATATGCAAGGTACACACAAAGAGGGAGAATTCCGGCAGCTGGAAATCTGGACCTGGAAAAGCTACGCCAGGCTACCTATTCTGCACAACTCCAAATAGGCTGAAACTTTACGGAGAATTTTTATGGAATATATGAAGAATATTGGAGCAAATAAGTATCAGAGGGGGCTCACCCAGGCCCACCTTCGGTGCCCATCTTATGGTATATAAGTCATTTTGACCTAGAAAAAAACGGAGAGAACTTTCGGGACTGTCGGGGAAGCTGGCTCCACGAACACCTATGGGACCGGAGCCCCTTTGTGGTTCGGCGGGGGGCGGAGGCCGCGCGAAGAGCAGATCGAAGCGAGGGACACGCACGGTATTTACCCAGCTTTGGGCCGCATGGATGCGTAAAACCCTACTGCTGCTTTGTGGATTGTATTGGTTTCTTGCTCAGGAGCGCTGGGAGCTACAGTACTCACCAACAGCTAACGAGACCGAGCGTGAGAGTCTCTAATCTTCCAACCCTCCTCTACGTTGCGCATGGGCCTCCTTTTATATGCTCAAGGGGATCACCACAGGTGGCAACATAGGCAAGGGCAAAATTGGGAAAGTGTTGTGGTTGGTACAACTACTTGTATAGTGGTTGTACAGTGTATCATACCTAACCCTGACGGTAGGGGACAAGGGCATTAAATGCCCGTCTGTGTCGCCCAAACAGTGGAAAAAGGGACCGTCAGCGGCGCCACCGTTCGCCACGATGGCTATCTTGTCAGCGCTGCTTGCCACCGCATACCCCTAGCTGCACAGCTTCTCGCCACGTACGCCTGGAAGGGTCCCAGAGCGACACGTTGGTGGGTGAGCTGGAGCGCAGGTACAGAGTGGCTGCTTGCCGCGGCAGGCGCCTTGCCGCGGTGGTTGTCTTGTCGCGTCTGGAGGCTGGTCGCTCCCCAGGTCTTGGTTGTCATTCCCGGCAAGCTCCTCTTGTCGGGGCTTTAATTAGCCTTCCCGGCAAGCTCCTCTTGCCGGGGCCTTAGCTGGTCTTCCCGGCAAGCTCCTCTTGCTGGGGCTTTGTCTCCTTGGGTGGCCTACCCGGCAAGCTCCTCTTGCCGGGGCCTTGGCTTAAATACTTTGCTCTTGAATGGCTCCAAAGGAACCAAGGAGGACCTTGGCGGTCACCTGGCAGGCCTTGCCGCGGGGCGCTGCGACTACCCGTGCACAAGTTCGGGGTACTAGGGTACCCCTACTTTAGTACACCGACAGGAGCCCCCGGGCCTGGGCCACACACGGTACCGAGCGCTGTTGGGCCAGGCCCAAAACAGTGCACGGGCACGCGCGGCTCGGGTCATGCCGTACCCCATTCCGTATTCACCGCGCTCTCCCTGAACGCCACGCGTTAAGTGCGGCATCGTGGGGGAGATCGTGGGAGGTTTCTTTAATAGGAAATGAGGAACATCCGCCCACTTCCCTCTTTATAAGCGGAGGAAGCAGGGGCAGTTCGTCCACCTCACCAGTTGCTGCTCCAATCAAAAAAAGCCTCCGCCGCTCCCCTTCTTCTCAGAGTCGAAAGAGAGCAGCGCCTCGCCCCCCATCGCCACCAGCACCACCAACGTTGCCGATCCCCTCCACCTCTTCCGCCATGGCTCCGAAGACGGGGAAGGTCGTGAAGTCGGCCGAGGCGCAGCGGCTTGCGACGATGCGGAAGGAGCGGGCGATCTTCCCTCCCCAGCTCGACGCGGAGGAGCTGAGGGAGTTCTACTACCTCTTCTGGTCGACGGAGACGCGCGCGCATCCGCGCACGAGGGTACTCCCAGCCACCGCTCGGCAGCTGGCTCCGACTTGGTACCCCTTCTTCGCACTGTTCTTCTACTGCGGGCTCTGCCCGCCCTTTTCTGAATTCTTCTGTGACATTATGAACACCTACGGGTTCCACCTCCTTGACTTCACCCCCAATGCTGTCCTGACCATGGCAGTTTTCGCACATCTCTGCGAAAACTTTGTCGGAGTCCACCCAAACGTTTCCCTCTTCCGCCATTTCTTTATGCCTCGAGCTGAGAAAGGAGAGTCCCTATCCGGCGGAGTCGCCTGGATCTCGAGAGCCGGCAAGAAGGAGGCTTATCTGGAGGGAGAGTTCCGCAGCAAATGGGAGGAGTGGAGAGCGAACTGGTGTTGGATTGTCGAGGAGAACCCGCAGCCCTTCACTGCCCTGCGCCGAGTCCCAGTAGTGCGCCGCAACGACTGGAGTGACGTGGCCCCGGAAGATGCTAGACTGAAGATTGCCGTCACCCGGATCCAACGCCTCAGGCTTGCCGGGCTCACAGTGGGGGCCGTTGGCGCAGATTTCCTTCGCCGCCGCATCGCCCCCCTGCAGGAGAGGAGGAGACCTGCCTAGGAGTTCAGGAATGCGACGGATATCATGAGGCTGCGCCCGGGCCTCAACTTCAATTTCACGGTCTTGGAACTTGACGGGACGCTCAAGGAGCTGTTCAAGCATGACCCCGAGCATCCCGAGTGGTTCAGGTTGCCGCAGGGCGTCGTCCCGCTGTGCAACAACTCTTCGCGTGACTGCATCTGCGCGATGATGCCGTTGTGCGACTCGCACGGGATCGTCCCCACTTGGCAAGAGCCCGAAGACAACGTCGTGCAGGCGTTCTTCGACAACTTGGTGGAGGTGCCCGTCCACGTCGATGAGCAGAGAGGTCTCACCCGCGACACCACCGAGGAGGAGGTGGAGCGCATCTTCACCAGGCTGGAAGAGGCGGCGGCAGCCACTGCCGCGGGTGAGTTCGGGTTCACCGTGGTCGAGGCAGACGCAGCGAGGGCGGCGGAGGCGGCAAGCCTTGCCGGGCAAGGGGAGCCTGCCGGCGAGGAAGAGCTTGCCGACCCCGAGGCCGAGTCGAATGAGCCCGCCGAGGACGCGGGCGGCTCATTGGAGGCCAACCCTTCTTCTTCCGCTCCTCCGGCCGGCTCGTCGCAAGCAGAGCGTCCAGCTCAACCAAAGAAGCGCCTCCGCAAGACCGGGGACGTAGCGGAGCGGCAGACGAGTCAACAGCCGTTGCGCCGCACGACACACTCTACCGCGGCAGGTACTGGCGCCGCGGGAGCGTCTCGCACTGCCACGGCAACTGGGGTGGGGTCGTCTCAGCCTGCTGCCACCATCCCCGCCAAGCGGCCAAGGGAACCCACTCCCCTGCCTCGTCGCACTGGAGGTGAGCCGGGTTTTGACTTCTCCGCACTCAGCTCCGACGAGGAAGAAGAAGACGAGTAAGTTCCGTTGCTGTACTTGTAATTTTTCAATTCTTGTTGTTGTGTCTTGTATTTGATTTGCTTCCCTCTGAACTGACGCCTTTTCAGGACTCTGGCCCAGAGAGCGGCGAAGAGAGCCAAGGTGCCGGTGATTGACATCGAGGACGATCCCATCCCGTCAGTAGGGGGTGCGCCTGAGACCACCTTGCCGGACCCGGCAACCGTTCTTCAGAGCAGCCCCCAGCGCAGCCCCCAGCGTAAGTATAGAATTTACTTCACGCCGTTCGGTGCACATGGGTGCTTTTTCTTCGCTAATGTCTGACTTGTTGGTTTGTGTAGGAGCAGAGCAACTTCACCAGGAGCGCATGGAGGCGAACCCGGACGTGCCAACTGCTTCAACTACGCCACCAAGGGAGAATTCTCCGGCGAAGGAGCAGTCTCCGACAAGGGAGAGCTCTCCGGCAAGGGACAACACCAACATCCCTCCGTAGGTGGAGAACACGACCGCAGACCTTGGTGCAGGTAATCCACTTGCTCGAAAACTTCCCTTGGGTTTTTCTTCTTTTGATCTCTTGTTCGTGTATTTGCTTGACTTTTTCTTCCTCCTCCGGTTGCCAGGTCCGTCCGCCACGGAGCAGATGGAGACCGAGGTCACCGGCGAGGAGAATGCGCGCGGTGAGGAGGGCGCGCGCGGCAACACTGACGATGTCTCCGCCACCGAAGCAGCGGCCGGCGCTGAAGATCCCGCCGGCGAGGAAGCCGCCAAGGCTGCCGCCGACAAGGCCGGTGAGGGGTTTGGCGATCGCACTGATGACCCGGAGGCCGCAGGAGCGCCAGGCGCTACACCGACTGCCGATCCCTCCGCCTCTGCCGCAGCGCCAGGCTCCGAGGATCCCCAGCCAGGCGCCTATCTGAAAGCCGGCGAAGGCATTTTCATCAAGCTCCCTTGGGAGTCAAGCTCCAGGGCGCCGGTCGAGGGGAAGATCTTCGATGGAGAGGTGCTCGCCTCTGCTGGGCTGACACTTGTTGATGTGCCAGGCAGCAGCAGCGGCGAGACTGAGGAGGAGCGGCTGCTCCGGAAGCTGGTGTCGCCCTACCGCGCCCGACAAGCCAAGGTGGAATCCTGGGAAGTGCTTGTCGCGAAGGCGGGAGCTGACATGGAGAAGCGCGCGGAGGAGCTTCGGAGCCTGAACCAGGAAGCTCTCCGGGCGCTGGCGGAGGAGCGAGAGCATCTTGCCGAGGTGCAGAAGGCCTTCCTCCTTGAGAAGGCGGAAGCTGAGGAACAACAGCGGCTTGCCGCCGAAAAGCTGTCTGTGCAGGAGGGCGAGATGACGCAGTGGGAGGCCAGCCTCAACATCCACGAGGAGGAGCTCGCTGCGCGTGAGGAAAAGCTTGGCGGGGCTCTCAAGGAAGCAAAGGATGCTGCCGCAGCTGCCAAGACTGCCAAGAAGGAACTGGAGATGAAGGTGGCGCAGCTGGAGGCTGACCTCAAGGCGGGAGGCGAGAAGCTTGCCGCGCTCAAGCACGAACGCGATAAGGACGCCTACACCTTCGGCGAGCTGCAGGGTAACTTCGCCGAGAAGGTCAAGGAGCTCAGCGCTGTCAAGGACTCCAACAACGATCTCGAGTTGAAACTGGCCGCTTTGGTCAAGACGCTGGACGGCGCCAAGAAGCAGGAGGTGGATCTGGAGAAGGAAATCAAGGCCAATGAGGCACTGCTGGAGAGCGCCGTTGCCGCCCAGAGCACCTTCAAGGGGAATGTGGAGCGATGGACGGAGGGTCTTGTGGATGTCGCCGCGGCCATCGACAAGGAGCTGGCGGAGCTGGGGATGGAGGATTTCGGGTATTCCTCCGACGAGAAACTCCCTCCCAGCACCAAGCTCACTCTGTTCTTCAGGGGCGTGGCGACGGCGCTCCAGCGACTCCGGGACGACATCCCGAGGCAGTTGGCCGACGAGTCGCGCGATATCTGCGCGGGAGCTCTTCAGAAGGTGCTGGTGAAGATTGTCTTCCGCAACCCCAGCATCAACCTCACCAACGTCCTTAGGTCCTTGCCGCCGGATGCTGATCTGGAGAAGCTCAAGGCCCTTGTCGCCCCCATTGTGGAGAGGGTGAGCGAGATCAAGAGAGTCCAGGGCGGCCGCGTAGATTAGGCCGCTCGTTCGCTTCTTTCCTTGTCGCTACTGTTCATGTTACGAGAACAGTCTATTAGAGCTGCGACAAGCTTATCTGTAATATAACTATATCTCGGGTAGTAATTGCTATGTTATTTCCTCTACTTGATTCCTTGCTTTGCATGTCTTTGCCCTACGCTTTTAGGGAACTTGCCGGCGCAGGCACCCGAGCCGCGAGCGCTGAGTGCGGAACTTCAGCAGCCTGCTGGCGGTGCCGCGGCCGACAAGAAACCTTGTCGCAACTAGTTGCAGCTCACTTAAGCTGTTGAGCGGACTCGAAACAAAGTAAGGGCGCAGCTAGCTACGAGTTGGTTCCTCCACGCACAGGTTTTCCATACAAAGCACGGTCGTTTGAGGAAGATAACTTAAAAATTAAAAAATCTGATTGTTCAAGCTCTGGCAACTTAGCTTTTCTGTCGTTTGCTTCCAGGTAAGGCAAAACTTCCTTGAACGACGTCTGGTCCACACCATCATCTTCTCCTTCCCTCCCGGCAAACTTGTGGGCGAGGGACCTTGCTTTCCTTGAGAAGAAAGAAGAGAAAATAAAGATATGGATCCCTACTGCTCGTTACGGCTTACCGGGGATGGGTGCTGCACAAAGTGTCAGATAATGCATGCAAAATAATATAAAGCATGGAATCGACAAGATGCGCGAAGCACGTGAGCTTTATTTATGCACGGGGTCTGCGCCCGGCTTTGTACCAAGGATTACATGCAACAGCGGCAAGACTTGTACAAAAGCTGGTTGCCGGACCTTACGGGTAAAACTTACAAAGATGCTCGATGTTCCAGGAGTTGCTCACCGGAATGCCATCTTCGGTCTCAAGGCGGACAGCGCCAGGCCTAGTGACTCGTTTCACCCAGTAAGGGCCTTCCCACTTCGGCGTCAACTTGTTGGAATTCTTGGCGGACTGAGCGCGCCGAAGAACAAGGTCGCCTTCCTCGAAACTTCTGGCTTTAACTTTGCGGCTATGGTAGCGACGCAAACCTTGCTGGTAGCAAGCAGCTCGCACAGCAGCCTGAAGACGGTCTTCCTCAAGGAGCAGCGCGTCATCTTCTCGCAGCTGCTCTTGCTCAAGCTCATCATAAGCGAGCACTCGAGGTGACCCGTACACGAGTTCCGTGGGGATAACTGCCTCTGCTCCATAGACTAGAGCAAAGGGTGTCTGGCCAGTGGCTCGATTTGGCGTCGTCCTGATCGACCAAAGAACCACCGGCAGCTCCTCGATCCAGTTTCTTCCGCACTTGTGCAGCCTGTCGAAAGTTCTGGTCTTGAGCCCGCGTAGCACTTCAGCATTTGCCCTCTCCACTTGACCGTTGCTTCTCGGGTGAGCAACAGAAGTGAAGCAGACCTTGGCGCCAAGATCTTGGACGTACTGCATGAAGGTGCGGCTCGTGAATTGCGTATCGTTGTCGGTGATGATCCTGTTAGGGATCCTGAAACGGCAAACAATCGACCTGAAGAACTTGACTGCTGACTGTGCGGTCACCTTCCTCACTGGTTGCACTTTCGGCCACTTTGTGAACTTGTCGATTGCGACGTACAAGTACTCAAATCCCCCGACAGCTCGGGGGAAGGGGCCGAGGATGTCGAGTCCCCAGACCGAAAATGGCCAGGATAAAGGGATCATGTGGAGAGCTTGAGCTGGCTGGTGTATCTGTTTGGAATGGAACTGGCACGCTTCACACTTGGTTACTTGTGCAGTTGCATCCTGGAGGGCTGTTGGCCAAAAGAAGCCTTGCCGGAACGCTTTGCCGGCAAGTGCTCTTGCGCCAATGTGGTGACCACATATGTCTCCATGTATCTCTGCCAACAGCTTTTGTCCGTCTTCCCGGGGAATACACTTCAATTTCACACGGTTGAGTCTTCTTCTGTACAGTTCGTTGTCAACAAACTGGTACATACTTGACTGCCGGGCTACTCTTTCTGCTTCTTCCTGCTCTTCGGGAAGTTCTCCTGTCTGGAGGAAATGGACAATCTGCTGTGCCCATGCTGGAGCCTGGGGCTCGACAACAAGGACTAAAGGCACATCTGCAGCTGCGGGAACATCCGCTTCTACGGCGAGAACCTACGGCTCGGCCGGAGCTTGATGTTCCCCGGCAAGCTTGCCGGAGCAAAACTTGTCGGGAGCGTTTGCTTCAACGGAACAAACCCTAGGGCTTGCCGGAGCAGACTGCTCCTCAGCACTCTTGGTGTTGATCTTGGGGGTCTTCTTGGCGGCGGCTTCGGGAAGCTTTGCCGGAAGATAGTTGCCAGAAATCAACTTTCTCTTCTTGCTCTATCCAGTTGATGGTGTTACGGATGGTTGAGTCAGCTTGAGCACAAAGATCCCTGGTTCCACAGGTAACTTTAGTGCAGCGCACTTTGACAGGCCATCGGCGATGTTGTTCTGATCTCTTGGAACATGCTCCATCTGCAGGCCGTCAAAGCGCTCTTCTAGCTTTCTCACTTCATCAACGTAGGCTGCCATCAACGGACTCTGATAGTTCTTGTTCACTTGGCGGACGACAAGTTGTGAGTCACCCCTGACAATGAGCTTCTTGATCCCAAAGTCGGCTGCGATCCTGAGACCGGCAAGCAATCCTTCATACTCTGCTGTATTGTTCATTGCTTGCTCCCTGGGAAAGTGCATCTGGACCATGTACTTGAGGTGCTCTCCGGTGGGTGCGACAAGTAGCACACCAGCGCCGGCGCCTTGCAGCGAGAAGGCACCATCAAAGTACATCAGCCACTCTTTGCTTGTTTCCTTGACGGGGATGCTCGTCTCTGGAATCTCTTCATCTGGTGTTGGCGTCCACTCTGCTATGAATTCTGCCAAGGCTCTGCTTTGGATGGTTGAAGTGCTTTCAAACTTGAGGCCAAAGCTTGACAGTTCCAGCGCCCACTCGACAATCCTGCCTGTTGCTTCTGGATTCTGCAGTATCCTCTTCAATGGAAAGCGATTGACCACTGTGATCTCATGTGCTTGGAAGTAATGGCACAGCTTTCTCGAGGCCATGAGAAGGCCGAAAAGCAACTTCTGCACACCAGAGTACCTTGATCTAGCCCCCTGTAGAAGGGAACTGACAAAGTAAACTGGGTACTGCACCATTTTCTTCTATATCTCTCCGCCTGTCTGCGCAGATCCATCCTTGTCGGGACCGGAGCTTGTCGGCGAGGCCCCCTGCTTGTCGCTGGAAGCGCTTGCCGTGGTTGCTGGCTCATCATCTGCCTCCCTCTCCGCCACTAATGCAGCACTAACCACTTGGTTGGTTGCCGCTAGATACAGCAACAACTTCTCTTGTGGCTTAGGCGCGACAAGTGTTGGAGTGGAGGACAGGTATTTCTTCAAGTCCTGCAGCGCAGCCTCCGCTTCCGGAGTCCATTTCATTGGACCGGCCTTCTTCAAAATTTTGAAAAACGGCAGGGCGCGCTCAGCAGATCTTGAGATAAACCTGCTGAGAGCAGCCACGCAACCGGCAAGTTTACGTACATCCTTGACACGCTTCGGTGCTTCAATCTGCTCGATGGCCTTGATCTTGTCGGGGTTGGCTTCAATTCCCCTCTGAGACACGAAGAACCCGAGAAGCTTGCCGGAGGGGACTCCAAACACGCACTTCTCGGGGTTAAGCTTGAGGTTGATCTTGCGCAGATTTGCAAAGGTTTCATCTAGGTCTTGAATCAGGGTCGCCTTGTCTTTGCTCTTGACCACTATATCATCCATGTAGGCTTCCACATTTCTGTGTATCTGTGGCTCAAAAGCGGTATGGACTACCCTTG
This sequence comes from Aegilops umbellulata, assembly GCA_032464435.1. Lineage (NCBI taxonomy): Eukaryota > Viridiplantae > Streptophyta > Magnoliopsida > Poales > Poaceae > Aegilops > Aegilops umbellulata. The sequence goes on from CP136056.1 coordinate 79,619,894, forward strand.
CAAATGTTGAACCAGCATTCTTCAAACCAAAAGGCATCCGTACGAAACAGTACGTGCCACATGGCGTGATAAATGTGGTCTTCTCTTCATCCTCTTCGGCCATGAAGATCTGATGGTATCCTGAGTATGCATCAAGAAATGAAAGCAAGTCACATCCGGCTGTGGAGTCAACAATCTGGTCGATGCGCGGCAAGGGAAATGGATCTTTGGGACAAGCTTTATTGACATCTGTGAAGTCGATACAAAGCCTCAATTTCCCGTTTGCCTTGCGCACGACTACAGGATTGGCCAACCACGTAGGATGGAGCACTCCTCTGACGAGGCCTGCTGCTTCCAACTTCTTGATTTCTTCTGCGATGAACTCTTGGCGCTCCACTGCTTGTTTCCTGACTTTCTGCTTGACGGGCCGCGCATGAGGACAGACGGCTAGGTGGTGCTCGATTACTTCCCTGGGAACACCGGGGATGTCAGACGGTTGCCATGCAAACACGTCGACATTCGCCCGCAGGAAAGCAACGAGCGCGCTTTCCTATTTAGGGTCGAGAGTGGCACTGATGGTGAAGGTACCACCAGTGCCGTCCTCCTTGGCGGGCACCTTCTTGGTCTCTGGCGAAGCTGCCATCGCCTTCTTACACTTGCCGGTGGAGCTCGATGGTGCGTCCTTGACGGTAGTGCAGCACTCTAAAGAGGTGCGCTTGCCGGATTGGGTACCAGAGCTCTTGCCGGACTTGGTCTTCTTCTTCTCCCCGGGAGCTTCAGCGGCAATTGACTCGCGATCTGCTGCTGCTGCTGCATCCCGGTAGATCTTGTCGGCACAGATAAGAGCATCCTTCTTGTCGCCATGGATAGAGATGACACTTATCGGGCCTGGCATCTTGAGCATGTTGTAAGCGTAGTGAGAGGCTGCCATGAACTTGGCGAGTGCTGGACGGCCGAGGATCCCATTGTAAGGCAATGGGAAATCAGCAACGTCGAAAGTGACCCTCTCAGTCCTGAAGTTCAACTCGCTGCCAAATGTTACCGGCAACGTGACTTTTCCCTTCGGCTTGCTCCTTCCCGGATTGATTCCTTGGAACGTGCCGGTCTCTTCGAGCTCGCTGTCAGGGATCTGGAGCTTCTGGAGTACAGCAGAGGAGATCAGGTTCAAGCCGGCCCCGCCGTCAACTAGCATCTTTGTGACCTTGAGGTTGCGGATAGTTGGCAAAACCAACATCGGCAAGCACCCGACCGCAGTTGTGCGATCAGGGTGGTCCTCAATATCAAAGATGATAGGCATGCTGGACCATTTCAGAAGCTTGCGTGACTCAACGGGTGGTTCGGTTGCATTGACTTCTCACACCCACTGCTTGAGCTGGCGGTGTGAAGTATGCAGAGAAGCACCGCCGTCAACGCACAAGACCTCTGTGGCTTTCTGGAACTCTTGCTCACTGGTCTCTGCATCATCCATATCTTCGTCGTCGTCTTCTTCATCATTGTCGCGGCCGCGGGGTGGTCTGTCTCCTTGCCGCTGCTTGACCTTGCCGCGGCGTCCTCCTCGGCCGGGACGCTTCTTGCCGGATCCTCCATCACCCCCTTGGGCCTTCTCCTTGTCGCGCAGCTCATACTCAGCCTTCTGCTGCTCAACAAGCTGCTCGACCTTCTTGCAGTTCTGGAGATCATGGCCCTTGGTGCGGTGGATCTTGCAGTACTGATTGTTGGTGCCGTCCTGCTTGTCGGCGGCCACCACAGCCTGGCAGTTGGTGCATGCGGCAACCTCCTGGCCGGAGCTACCAGCCTTGGTTGTCTTGGCGTCACCTTTGCCGGACTGCTCAACAACGAGCACATCTTTGCCATTCTTTTTCCTGTTGTTCCGCCGCCCGTTTTTCTTTGTCGGGGCAGCATCTTCACTGTCAGATCCTTCTGCTCCTATGTTCTCCCCGGGGAGTTTCCTCCCTTCCTCAGCACGTGCGCACTTGTCGGCCAGGGCATATAGCTCGCTGACGTCTTTAATCTTGCACATCGCCATCTCCTCCCGCATCCTGCGGTTGCGCATGTTCTGATGGAACGCGCTGATGACTGCGGTAGGGTGGACATCTGGGATGTTGTAGTGCACACGGCTGAATCTCTGGATGAACTTGCGCAGGGGCTCCCCTTCCTTCTGGACGAGCAGATGAAGGTCGCTCGCTTGGCCATGAGGCTTGTGGCCGCCTGTAAAGGCGCCGACAAACTGATGGCACAAGTCCGCCCAGGAGGATATGGAGTTGTCCGGCAAGTGCATGAGCCAGGACCTGACGTTGGGCTTGAGCACCAGCGGGAAGTAGTTGGCAAGGATCTTAACGTCTCGCCCCCCGGCAGCTTGCACTGCGATGGTGTAGATGCTGAGGAACTCCGACGGATGCGACTTGCCATCGTACTTCTCCGGTATATCTGGCTTGAAATTCTTCGTGCTGGGCCACTGGACTTGCCGCAGCTCACGAGTAAACGCAGAGCAACCTACCGCGTACGGCAAGTCACCTGGTTCCCCTGGCGCATGCATGTCGACAGTGAGCCCAGCGCGCTGGTCTGATTGACGTCGCGCTTCTCTTCGGCGCTCGATGCGAGTACGAGCGTCTTCTTGCTGTCGTTCGTCAAGAACGTGGCGCTGATCGCGACGAGTTCGCGGATCTGACGACGCAGTGGAATCGTCGTCGCGGCGGACCCGGCGAGTCGGCGATTTTGGCCTTCGGGGCTAAGAGTGCACGGTGGCTGCACCCCCGCCGGTCTTGTCGCCATCAGCTCGCGCCTGGCGGTCTTGCCGTGGCTGCGATGTACCCGCCTGCTGCGGTGTGTCGCCGTTGGCGAAGCTGAAGAGGCTCTGAATGGTGGCCCTCCAGTCGTCGATCTTGTCGGCCGTTGGAGGGTAATCCAGGAGTAGTTGAGCTCTCGCCAGAGCTTCTACTGGAGTGGTGGGTGGCGGTGGCGAACGGAGCGAGGAGCGGGATATGCTCGGACTTCTAACTGTGTTAGAAGGAGCAGCACCCCGTCCAGGCGACCGTGGAGCGCTCGTGCCAGCATGCTGACGTGCATGCTGGCCTTGAACGTCCCGAGACCCACCAGCTCGATCTGGGTCCAGCGAACGTATGGTACCATGAGTACCACGATGCTGCTGGTCCCGCACCTCTGGAGATGTGCGCGGTGCATGTGCGGACGCTGAGGTCTGCGCAGCCTTGTCGTTGGACTTGGTCGCACCTTGAGTTCCCTCGTCGACGCCCGTTTTTCCGCCGGCGTCTACCCCACCACCCGTTTGCTCCTGGGGCGGTAGGTTCGATGCGGACGGAGCGGCTGCCTCCGCAGCCTTCTTCTTCGGTGGCATGTCGATGAAGGCGATGAAGATCTAGCTCGTGTCCTCGCTGGATCAGGTTCACACAACCTCAACGCCCCCTACCTGGCGCGCCAAAGATGTCGGGGAAGCTGGCTCCACGAACACCTATGGGACCAGAGCCCCTTTGTGGTTCGGCGGGGGGCGGAGGCCGCGCAAAGAGCAGATCGAAGCGAGGGACACGCACGGTTTTTACCCAGCTTCGGGCCGCACGGATGCGTAAAACCCTACTGCTGCTTTGTGGATTGTATTGGTTTCTTGCTCAGGAGCGCTGGGAGCTACAGTACTCACCAACAGCTAACGAGACCGAGCGTGAGAGTCTCTAATCTTCTAACCCCCCTCTACGTTGCGCATGGGCCTCCTTTTATATGCTCAAGGGGATCACCACAGGTGGCAACGTAGGCAAGGGCAAAATTGGGAAAGTGTTGTGGTTGGTACAGCTACTTGTAAAGTGGTTGTATAGTGTATCATACCTAACCCTGACGGTAGGGGACAAGGGCATTAAATGCCCGTCTGTGTCGCCCAAACAGTGCAAAAAGGGACCGCCAGGGGTGCCACCGTTCGCCATGATGGCTATCTTGTCAGCGCTGCTTGCCACCGCATACCCCTAGCTGCACAGCTTCCCGCCACGTACGCCTGGAAGGGTCCCAGAGCGACACGTTGGTGGGTGAGCTGGAGCGCAGGTACAGAGTGGCTGCTTGCCGCGGCAGGCGCCTTGCCGTGGTGGTTGTCTTGTCGCGTCTGGAGGCTGGTCGCTCCCCAGGTCTTGGTTGTCATTCCCGGCAAGCTCTTCTTGCCGGGGCTTTAATTAGCCTTCCCGGCAAGCTCCTCTTGCCGGGGCCTTAGCTGGTCTTCCCGGCAAGCTCCTCTTGCTGGGGCTTTGTCTCCTTGGGTGGCCTTCCAGGCAAGCTCCTCTTGCCGGGGCCTTGGCTTAAATACTTTGCTCTTGAATGGCTCCAAAGGAACCAAGGAGGACCTTGGCGGTCACCTGGCAGGCCTTGCCGCGGGGCGCTGCGACTGCCCGTGCACAAGTTCGGGGTACTAGGGTACCCCTACTTTAGTACACCGACAGTGACGGAGCGTCGCCGTCTTGAGGTGAAACAGGGATGCAGCAAGGTAGCCCAATCCTTTTGAGGCAAAGGACAGGCCAAAACGGTCTCTTATGATAAGCAAAGCATTCTTGAGGGTACACGGGAATTTCATCTAGTCACTTTCATCATGTTGATTTGGTTCGTGTCCGCTACTTTGATAATTTGATATGTGGGTGAACCGGTGCTTAGGTGCTGTTCTTACTTGAACAAACCTCCTACTTATGATTGACCCTCTCGCAAGCATCTGCAACTACGAGAAAAGTATTAAGAATAAATTCTAACCATAACATTAAACTTTTGGATCCAATCGGTCCCTTACGGAATAGCGCATAAACTAGGGTTTAAGCTTCTGTCACTCTCGCAACCCATCATCTAGTTGCTAATCCACAATGCATTTCCTTAGGCCCAAATATAGTGAAGTGTCTTGTAGTCGACGTTCACATGACACCACTAAGGGAATCACAACATACATACTATCAAAATATCGAACACATATCAATTTCACATGATTACTTTCAACATGATTTCTCCCGTGACCTCAAGAACAAAAGTAACTACTCATAAATTATAAACATGTTCATGATCAGAGGGGTATTAAATAGCATAATGGATCTGAACATATAATCTTCCACCAAATAAACCATATAGTAATCAACTACAAGATGTAATCAACACTACTAGTCACCCATAGGCACCAATCTATAGTTCCGGTAACAAGATTGAATACAAGAGATGAACTAGGGTTTGAGATGAGATGGTGTTGTTGAAGATGTTGATGGAGATTGCCCTCCCCAAGATGGGAGAGTTGTTGGTGATGATGATGACGATGATTTCCCTCTCCGGGAGGGAAGTTCCCCCGGGGGAATCGCTCCACCGGAGGGCAAAAGTGCTCCTGCCAAAGTTCCGCCTTGAGACGGTAGCGCTCCATCCCGAAAGCCTTCTCCTTATTTTTTCTAGGTCAAAATGACTTACTCCCTCTGTTCCTTTATCTAAGGTGTATATTTTTGGGCGCGGTGACCAAGGCAACAAATTATAGATACGTTAGTACAAAATTACCCTTGTCAAATTTGATGAGTACTGGCAAGTAAATCAGTTATGCTTTGAAAGAAAGAGATACATGCAATTAGGGGAGAGATATTTTCCTTCTTTTTCTATAAAGAGAGATACATAAAATCGGGAGAGAGATACTTTCCTCTTTTCTATAGGGATAAAAAAGGGATTATGAGGAATTAGAAGAAATGCACCTTACATTGTGAAATTTTATCAAAAAACTAATACACCTTATATAAAGGAACAGAGGGAGTATATACCAGAAGATGGGCACCGGAGGTGGGCCGAGGAGGGCATAACCCACCATGGCGCGCCTGGGCTCCCTGGCGCGCCCATGTGGGTTGTGCCCACCTGGTGGGCCCCCTCTGGTAGTTATTTTCTCCAATATTTCTTATATATTCCATAAAAAATCTCCGTGAAGTTTCAGCTCATTTGGAGTTGTGCAGAATAGGTAGCCTGATGTAGCTTTTTCAGGTCCAGACTTCCAGCTGCCGGAATTCTCCCTCTTGGTGTGTACCTTGCAAATTGTGAGAGAAAAGGCATTAGAATTACTCGAAAAAGCATTATTATGGATAAAAACATTATAAATAATAGTAAGAAAACATGATGCAAAATGGACGTATCAACTCCCCCAAGCTTAGACCTCGCTTGTCCTCAAGCGAAAACCAAAATCGAAAAACATGTCCACATGCTTTGAGAGAGAGAGAGGTGTCGATAAAAACAAAATACGAACATAGAAGCATCATGTTGATTATTATAACATCAACAAAATTAAACATAGGACTTCTATCATAGAACTTTTATCATATACTTCTCATGAATAAGTAACAGTTCATCACATAATCGAAGTATAAAGCAAAAAATCTATTAGAAACCAGCAAACTATGTTCTTAGTCAACTTTGCAACTACAATTCATCATCTTTTTAGGAAGGGTCACGTGTCGGAGCCTTTAGGCAAGTCCACATACTCAACCATCATATAGTCTTCTATGATTGCTAACACTCACCGCATACCCATGAGCAAAACATTTCAACCAGACACATAGAAAGATAAGGGCTTATAGTTTCGCCTCCCAACATACTCACCTCAAGGGTGACGTCAACAATAAAAACTCATGCTATCTATATTCAACTGGACATATGTGTCTAGATCTTTCCTCACCACATGATGCTTGCCAAAGGAGAAAAATAAAAAGGAATAGAAGGAAAACTTTGACTCTTTGCATAAAAGTAAATACATAAAAGTAAAAGATAGACCCTTTGCAGAGGGAAGCAGAGGTTGCCATACGCTTATTTGTTTGTATGCTCAATCCCTTAGTGCAAGAGAACGTCACGTTGTATTGCCCCTTAAGATGACAACCTTTATTATGAAGTCTGTCGCTTTTATTCTTTGTCATCCAAGTTCGTACAACGCTCAATTTTCTCCTACACTAAATGATCTCACACTTTTAGAAGCAACTTTTATTGCCTTTTTGCACTGATGACAACTTACTTGAGGGATCTTGCTCAATCCCTAGGTAGGTATGGTGGACACTTGAAAAAGATTTGGGTTTAAGGGTTTTTGGATGCACAAGTAGTATCTCTACTTAATGCGGATTTTTTGGCTAGCAAAGATAGGGGGCAAGCATCACATGTTAAAGGATCTATGCCAATATGACTTCTATGTGAATATAAATAAACATAAACCATTAAGTTGTCTTCCTTGTCCAATGTCTACAATTTTGGCATATAATATTTTTGATGAGGGCTCACAATCACAAACGATTTCTAGGATAGTATATTTACATGTGAATCTTCTCCTCCCTTATTAATTCTTTCATGAGTTGCATCATTGACTAATGCTATGTTTGTCAATCTCTAATAAAATTTCCTACTTATACTTTTCCTTATGTGGTGCTATCACCTACCATAGGATTAGTATATGATCTTATTGATTTATTTCCTTTCTTTTATTTATTTCCTTTCTCTTTCTTTCTTTCTTTTCTTTATTTGCAACATGAAAGTAAAGAAAGCAAAAACTCAAACTAAACTTTATTATATAACTTTGCACATGATTACAATGATAGATCACTAAGCAAACTCTCAAAGAAGAAAGGATCGAACTAAACTTTATTTCATCTAAAGCAAAAATATCGAACTAAGATAAGTAAAAGCAAAAGGATATATAGTGGGATGATACGATACCAGGGCACCTCCCCCAAGCTTGGTGGAAGCCAAGGGGAGTGCCCATACCCGATACTTAGTTTTCCTTTGGTGGTTAAGAAGATGGTGGTGGTGATGAAGCAAATCCTATCCTTAAGGATCAAGAGATTCTCCAACCGACGGATGACGCTCCAGAGATAGGAGATATGCTCTTTGATGCAAAATATTTCACGAGTGAGATACTTATTTTGTATGCGAAGTATTTCAATGACGCAAAAAGATTCAATCTCAGCAGGAGTAATGTGAGTAAGGTAGGGTTTAAGGATATCTTCCTCCTCCTCCTCCTCGGCCAGTAGTGCTTGTGTTGCCACCGGGGATGGATCTACAGTAGCTTCCTTTCCCTTGTCTCCTTTGATGGTGTCCGTAGGTTCCTCCCTCTTCATCTCGATCTTCATCAACCAAGCATCTTCTTCCATGTGGTTGGAGGAGCAGGAAGACATGATGCCTGGCTTGATAAATCTGAGGATTTTGTCCGAAATATGGTGGTTAACAGGTTTGGGAAGTATATATAGATTTTTTAATCTTGGAGGACAAGCATACAGAAGAAAAACGGAGTACGGGAGGTGTCCCAGTGTAGAGACCCAACCTCAGACGGTCAAGTCTCTGTGCTTAAGTGTCATCCCTGGGTCGGTATGCTGGCACACACAGTACTTGAGGATTTATAACAGAGGTAAATCACATGTATAAAGTAACGTAAATACTATTACCTCAATCCATATAGCCAAAGTAACAACAAGGTTGTGGATTCCCATCAACACCAACGACAAAGTTGAGTGTAGAAATCGTAACCCTAACGTATCACTTACTCGTCGTAAGATTCCTGCAACATGAGACATTGCAGCCATGTAGGTCAGTACATTGAATGTATTGGCAATTTCACACTGTAGAGCAATGCTGAATAATGGCTATAACTACATGCATATTTGGCTGGTGGAAGCTCTACGGTTATAGTGTTTTGTGAAAAGCCAATTTTTCCCTACTACAAAGGAATAAATTTTATTTAACTACCAAGTTGGTTGAAAATTATTGAGAAGGTTCCTCCAACTCAGTCCCAATTAAAAGTTAACAACCCAACAAATTAATTAAGTAAAGTGATGAGATCAACATGATAATTCAAGAACCAGATACTCAAGATGTCCATAACTGGGGACACGGCTAATAATGATTAGTTTGTACACTCTGCAGAGGTTTGCGCACTTTTCCCCACAAGACTCGATCTCCTCCGTTGGATTTCTCGCACTACATGGTGTTTGAGAAACGGATGACCGAGACACAGTCTTTCAGAAGCAATAACTCTAACCCTGGGTAGACAGTACCAACCTACATCCCCTACATCTGCTAGCCTACCACTGGAAGAGGTCACGTTACATACTCAACTACGCCAGAGCCCATAATGGCTTGTGGTTGCACACGAAAGTTTCTAGCATGAATAATCTTATGATCCCTTTAAGCCTGGGTGGCATTCCATAGGGTGATCAAACGAGTACTCCGGGATGGCAAGCACTGGGTTCTCCAGGTGCCCGAGAAAACCACTGGGTGCTCCAGGGTGCCCTAACCAATCCACCCAGATGTGTATTAAAGTAGCAACCTTAAGTTAACCATTAATTAACAATCTCACATCTGTTATGGATACGCTCAAACCCAATCCACGTCTACAAGCATAGCATGGCAATATAAGCATAATGTAGAAGTAACTCCCAGGGGTTTGATATAAAGGACAATAGGTTCCCACCTCATCAACTACTTCCCAATACCCACATGTTGTCAATCCTACTCATGCAAAGTTTGAGGGTGAAATTAATGCATAAAAGCTGGGTATGAAAGCGATATGATCAAAGTGTGAACTTGCCTGTATTGTTGATGAAGATGATTTGCACTCATAACTCTTGATAGTTCTACTCGTCACACTCCGTTCAATCCATCGTAAGCAAGCAATTGCATACATAAGCACTCAAGCAAAAGAATTTAAGAAAAGATCTTGGAAAACTTCGAAAACACGCAAATAACTCTTGCAACATAAAACAATTTCTAACAGTACCAAAATTGGGTGAATTTGGCCTTATCAGAAAGTTTAGGTCAAGAGCTTCGATTTGCGAAAAGAATCAACTCAGACAGAGCTACGAAACTCAAGTTACGATCAAAAGAAAATCAAATACAAATCTGTTTGAATTCAAATTTTAAAACTTCAAAAAATATGTTTAAGTTGTTTTACTGGATAGAGGGGATCATAAAAAATAAGTGGGCGTTGGTTTCATTGGATTTGGACAAACGACTAGAAAGTAGTGAGGGTTTAAAGATCAGAGGCTAAACTGTAAATAAAATAATTGCATATAGGTCCCTAGCCGAAATTAAAAAGAAAAAGAAAAAAAATCTATCGAGCGAACGCTCGCTAACAGAACTAATCTAATGAATATGTTCACTAAAGATCCTAAACGAACGACCGTTCGTTTAAACAAAACCGATCGGGTCATTAAGATAAAACCGAGGAAAAAGCCAAAATAAACCGGGACGGCTCGGCGGTTTTACCGGCGGTTTTCATCGGTTTTCTTCATCGACGGCGGCGAGGTCAACGACGAGGCGGGGCGGCGGCTCCGGCGAGCGAGGCAGCTCCGGCGGGCTACGGGTGGAGCGACAACGGCTGCGACAACGTGGGGCGGCGGGGAGCGGCGGCGGCAGCGCGAAGGCGAGCAGCGGCAGCGCGAACGGTTTGCGGCGGCGGATCGGCAGCGGGCGGTTGCGGTGGGACGCGGGAAGGCGAGGCGAGGCACAAAGCGGCGGCGGACGGGGTCCAGGGGGCCCCCAGGTGCAGCTTATAAAGGAGTAAGGATGGCAATTTTACCCATGGGTACGGGTACCCGCGGGTACCGTACCCGCATGGGTAGGGTATGGGCACACTTTTATACCCATGGGTACTACCCATACCCTACCCGTTAAGTCATGGGTAGGGTACGGGTATAGCCTTGTACCCGCGGGTATACCCATACCCTGTCCACTTGTAAAAATAATGCTAAGTTGTTGTCAATTAATCATTAATTTGTCATTTGACTCGTCTACTCCTATTGAATTATGAGTATGTTGTGATTTCTAAATTTTGATAGTACTCTTGTACCCATGTACTAGCTAAGATATTTGACTTTTTTGTCAAATGTGCTGTGAATGAGTGTAAAATTGTGAACAACTTGTGTACTATTTGTTCTACCCGTTGGATACCCAACGGGTACCCGTACCCGTTGGGTATGGGTATGGGTAAAGTTTTATACCCGTGGGTATGGGTATGGGTAGAATTTTGTACCCACTGACTATATGAGTATGGGTATGGTATTGCTCTACCCTGCCCATACCCTACCCATTGCTATCCTTATAAAGGAAGGGGGCTCGGCCTCGGGAGGCGGAGTCCCGGGCGCTCACGGCGGCGCGGCGGCTCTCCGAGCGGAGTCCCGCACAGGCACAGGGAAGAAAGGCGGCGGCGGCTTGGGCCTGGGCCTGGCTAGGAGCTAGGTCGGCCCAGTCGGCGGGAGTTTTTTTTAAATAAACATTTTTCCAAACAAACAAAATAAATAAAATATTATATAGGCATATAATATATCAAAATTTTGAGAAAAAGTTTTTCTACAACTTGAACATTTTTCTAATGTCGAATAAAATCTACAAGAATTCAAGTAAATCAAGTAGTGCTACTGCTCTAATAAAATCCAATAAAAATCATTTTAAAAATACCAAAATAATTTCAAAATTATTTCTCTCCAATTTTCTATTGTAGGGAATCATTTTATCCTAATTTTCATATATTTTATTTTTGGATAAAAATAATTTGAATAAAAACCAAATAATTTCAATGGGACTTTGAATGTAATTCTTTTAAAACTTCCAACTCATATTTCATATGTTTTGAAGATGTCGGTTTATCTTCTCTCATGAAAATCATTGAGTTGCTTAAAGTTTCTGAATTAGAAAATATTTCCAAATAAAATTCAAATCTTTTCAAAACCCTTTTCATTTATTCAAATGGAAGAAGTCATGTCATCTTCTCTCTAGGGTTTTGTATTTGAAAAGAATTTGAATTCACGGAGATCATAAATGCAAAATGAAAGTTTGGGAAAGTCCTTTTATTCCCTCTCATTTAACTTTTAGAAAGTTTCAAATTTCACTCAATTTTAGACAAGCAACCACACCACAATCAAACAATCAATCAAATCTATCAATTTAATATAACATTCCAAAATTTAGAATTTTGGGATGTTACTAACCTACCACCCTTAAAATGAATCTCGTCCTCGAGATTCGAAGAGGCTAGGAAGAAATAGGTTAGGTTTGGGGGTGAGGGAGTCCTGGACTAAGGGGTCCTCGGGCGTCCGGCCTGTTATCCATGGGCCGGACTGATGGGTTGTGAAGACATGAAGGTTGAAGACTGTACCCGTGTCCGGATTGGACTCTCCTTGGCATGGAAGGCAAGCTTGGCGACCAACTATGAATATTCCTTCTTATGTAACCGACTCTATGTAACCCTAGATCCCTCCGGTGTCTATATAAACCGGAGGTCGTAGTCCGGAAAGGACATACTCATTACCATAGTCATACAGGCTAGGCTTCTAGGGTTTAGCCATTACGATCTCGTGGTAGATCAACTCTTGTAATACTCATATTCATCAAGATCAATCAAGCAGGAAGTAGGGTATTACCTCCATAGAGAGGGCCCGAACCTGGGTAAACATCGTGTCCCCTGTCTCCTGTTACCATCAACCTGTGACGCCCCCGATTCAATCGTACACTAATCATGCACGCAAATGTGTACGATCAAGATCAGGGACTCACGAGAAGATATCACAACACAACTCTACAAATAAAATAAGTCATACAAGCATCATATTACAAGCCAGGGGCCTCGAGGGCTCGAATACAAGTGCTCGATCATAGATGAGTCAGTGAAAGCAATAATATCTGAGTACAGACATAAGTTAAACAAGTTTGCCATAAGATGGCTAGCACAAACTGGGATACAGATCGAAAGAGGCGCAGGCCTCCTGCCTGGGATCCTCCTAAACTACTCTTGGTCGTCGTCAGCAGGCAGCACGTAGTAGTAGTAGGCACCTCCAGTGTAGTAGTCGTCATCGACGGTGGCGTCTGGCTCCTGGACTCCATCGTCTGGTCGCAACAACCGGGTAAAGAAAGGGGAAAAGGGGGAACAAGGCAACCGTGAGTACTCATCCAAAGTACTCGCAAGCAAGGAACTACACTACATATGCATAGATATATGTGTAAAGGGCCATCTCAGTGGACTGAACTGCAGAAAGCCAGAATAAGAGGGGGATAGCTAGTCTTATCGAAGACTACGCTTCTGGTCGCCTCCGTCTTGCAGCATATAGAAGAGAGTAGAGTGAAGTCCTCCAAGTAGCATCGCATAGCATAATCCTACCCGGCAATCCCCTCCTCGATGCCCTGTTAGAGAGCGATCACCGGGTTGTATCTGGCACTTGGAAGGGTGTGTTTTATTAAGTATCCGGTTCTAGTTGTCATAAGGTCAAGGTACAACTCCAGGTCGTCCTTTTACCGAGGGACACGGCTATTCGAATAGATTAACTTCCCTGCAGGGGTGCACCACATAACCCAACACGCTTGATCCCATTTGGCCGGACACACTTTTCGGGGTCATGCCCGGCCGCGGAAGATCAACACGTCGCAGCCCCACCTAGGCACAACAGAGAGGCCAGCACGCCGGTGTAAACCTAAGCGCACAGGGGTCTGGGCCCATCGCCCATAGCACACCTGCACGTTGCGAGAGCGGCCGGAAGTAGACCTAGCAACCTCCAGTACAACGGAAGTCACGTCACGCGGTCCAATCTGGCGCGCGCCGCTCAGTCGCTGGCGTCACGAAGGCTTCGGCTGATACCACGACGTCGGGATACCCATAACTACTCCCGCGTAGATGGTTAGTGCGTATAGACCAAATGGCCAGACTCAGATCAAATACCCAGATCTCGTTAAGCGTGTTAAGTATCCGCGAACGCCGACCAGTGCCAGGCCACCTCTCTTCTAGGTGGTCTCAACCTGCCCTGTCGCTCCGCCTCAAAGTAACAATCGGGGGCCGTCGAGAACCCAGGCCCACCACTACCTGGGTGGAACCACCTGCCCCTTCAGCCCCCATCTTCGAACAGTATCACAGGTAATGTAACAGTATAAAGTGTATAGTATATGCCCATGATCACTTCCCGAAGTGATCACGGCCCAGTAGATAGCATGGCAGACGGATAAGAGTGTAGGGCCACTGATGGAACACTAGCATCCTATACTAAGCAGTAGGATAACAGGTAAAGGTAACAACAGTAGTAGCAAGGACAGGCTATGCATCAGATTAGGTTTAACGGAAAGCAGTAACATGCTACACTACTCTAATGCAAGCAATATAGAGAAGAGTAGGCGATATCTGGTGATCAAGGGGGGGCTTGCCTGGTTGCTCTGGCAAGAGAGAGGGGTCGTCAACTCCGTAGTCGTACTGGTTAGCAGCGGCGTCGGTCTCGGTGTCTAGCGGAAGAAGATGGGGGAAGAAACAATGAATACAATGCAAACAGATGCATAACAAGACAAGTAACGGTGCTAGAGGTGCCCTAACACGGTATGAGGTGATACAGGTGAAGTGGGGGAACAACCGGGAAAGTATCCTCGGTGTTTCGCGTTTTCGGGCAAAGGAGCCGAAGGGGGAAAGTTGCGAGTTCGGTATGTTAGGGATGTGTGGCAGACGAACGGGGTGCGTATCCGGATTCGCCTCGTCGTTCTGAGCAACTTTCATGTATAAAGTATTTTCATCCGAGGTACGGTTTATTTTATATTAATTTGCAAAGTTTTCATTGATTTTCGGAATTTACAGAATTCTTTTAATTTGAAAATAAAACAGCAAAATACTTTTGTCACCTAGTGTTATTCTAGCCATAGTGTATGCCAGTGGGGCCAGTGGGGTTGGGTTGACCCAGTCAAATATTGACAAGTCAACATATGAGCAGTGTAGGGGCCACATGTCATTGACTTAGGCTTTTCTTAAAATTTGTTTTTCTGTAAACTATCATGGGGTCCACATGTCATCTACTAATGGACTATTCAACTAGTACTACTAATTAGACTAACTAACTAAATTAGTCCCTAAACTAGTCTACTATTTGAGCCGGCCACACACACACAGAACACACACTCACGCGCACACACATAGCACACACACGCATATCTCACGGCCACACACACACAGAACACACACTCACGCACACACGCATATCTCATGGCCACACACACAGCACCATGGCCAGCTCCAACAACAGCAGCCGGCGGCAGTAGCAACCAAGGGCGCGAGGCAAGTAGCAACTTAGTAGGCCGCAGCAAGCAGGAGTGCACGCAGTGGCAAGCAGAGCAGCCCAGCTGCAAGTAGCAGAACAAGGCAGCAACAGCAGCTAAAACAGAGCAGCGGCAGCGGCGGCCAGAAGCTGCAGCGCGGCAGCGGACGGGCGCGGCCACACGCGAGCACGGTCGGGAGCCGGGCAGGGCGCGGGCCGAGTGGCCAAGGGCGCGGGACGCAGGCGCGGTCATGGAGCACAGATGTGCATGCGTGCAGGGCCCAGGGCGCAGCCACGGGCGGCTGGGCGCGTACGGCGTCCGCGAGCTCCGGCCATGGCGGTCGAACGGCAGCCTACGATGGTGGATTCGACGGGGAGGAAGGGGGGACGGAGCGAGTAGCTCACCCCGAGGAGGCCGTGGACGAGCTCGGCGAGGCCGGGAGGCGCCGGTGGTGGAGATCGACGACGTTAGCCGCGGCGGCCGTGGGCGAAGAAGAAGACGTGGGCATCGTCTGTGTGGTTCCCGGGGTCGATCCGGTGGTGGAGACGATGAATCAGACGACGAAGAACCTCATGGACATGGCGATGCAGCGATGGGGAGTCGATGGTTGCGGGATCGACGAAGGCGCGGCGACAACCGAGCTCGGGATCGAGGGGATCGGCCGTGGGGAAGGGGAGGAATGAGCTAGGGTTGTCTAGGGCGTCGGGGGCCTCGCCCTTTTCCTCTCCCAGGCTTCCTGTAGCGCCAGACGTCGGCCATCGAGCCAAGGAGGCGGTGGATGGTCGACACGCCATGGCCCTGCCTCCTCTGTAAGTGAGGCAGGAGATGGATGGTTAGGTGGGCTGGGCCTTTTTCTGTAGCAGTAGGCCTTAGTGCCTAGTGTGGTAGTTTTTCTTTCCAATTCCTTTTCTATTTAGATTTTCCCTTTCTGTTTTCTTTTAGCTCTTAATTTATTTTAGTTTAATCAAATGCAACAATAGTCCCTAAATTAGTATTACTAAATATTTCACTGCCACGAATAATTTGGCACTTTAAATAAAGTTTTTTGCATTTGTTTATTATTTAAAAAGCATCTTAAATAATTGTTTTATCGATGTTTTAATTAATTCAGTGCATTTAAATATATATAAAAAATGGGGTTTCTCCACCAATATTATTTAAGATTTATTTGTCACAGTTGGTACTTTTTTTTTAGTTTTGACATTTGAAAATTTAATTGTTTAACTTGCCTTTGAATTTGAATTTGCATTCGAACGGGATGGGAGTCATCGCGAGATTAATAACAGTGAACATGGTGACGTGGCCCCATTAGCAGGGAATTACTGTAGCTTAATTATTCGGGCGTCACAATTCTCCTCTACTACAAGAAATCTCGTCCCGAGATTTAGGAGCGGTTACAAGGGGGGAAAGATCTGGTTACGAAATTCTAACGATTCTTCTCGGTCATAGTTGCTCTTCTCGAAGAGGTCGATCCATGACATTGATGTCTTCATTCCTCTGCTTCATGTCATCATGATGAAGTTGTCGTCCTTTCTTCGGGGAACTCCATCGTTCTAACGAATAGGTAAGGGGCAGCTCTACAACGATAGGATGTTATAAGGGAAAATCATCTGGGGGTATCCCAAGGATGAACACAAGAGTATCTCTCGAGTTGAACGGATGAAACATATCAAGAGCCAAGTAAGAAGGTACCATGAGAAGTTTCAAGCCGGTAGGCAATTGTTCGTTTCTTGAAACAAAGTGTGAAAGGGGTCCAGAGCAACGAGAATAAGTATTGCGTCTGATACCAGAATAGATCATCTCTAGGAAGTTGACCCGTGAATTACATACGGAGTCAAACGCGAGAAATAACTTTAGCATCAGGGGTGTACAGGAGAGTCAGGTTTTGATCCTGGGACCTGTGGGTTATGGGCCCACCATGTGGGTAAAAAAAATTTAGGGAGGGCGTTGTGACCATGCACGATCATGATAGCAATGTAGGTCAGAGGAAAGCCTGTCAGTTATGTCGACGTCAACATCGGTACCAAGGGCGAGGGACAAAGAGAACCATTTTCCTGCTCGTTGAAACGAGGCGGACCAATAGGCAAAGTTCTCGTCCATCGGTGGTTACCGAAATGTCATCACCAATAGCAACACGGTCTTACTGACAAGGTTGTATTCCAGGGTGTTTACATAAGCAGCGAATTATTACTGCTTAGATCATATAAATCACCAGAAAGGTTAAACAAAACAATGGAAAGGAAAATGTGATTATCTGATTAAATAGGACAATGGAAAGGAAAATGTGTTTAAACACATATTTCAGGGGTATATCCTTCCCAAGGACAAGCAGAGCATGATATCCATGACATGATAGAAAGTAGAAAACCATTTAGGTAATGGGAGAGAATTTTCATGACATTACCCATACAACGGTGTTTGGATAATTGGTAAGAAAAATTTAGCGTTGCTCTTCAAATGTTCTTATTGAAGATCATAGTACCACAAACATGCTCCGAGATAGCATTGACATGGTCTTCAGGCAAAGGTCAGACTTTGGTTACACAAAGAATCCATCAGGAACAACTTATAGAATAAGTCTTACAATTTCCTCATGGAAGAATGGTTAATCTTGCTAAAAAGGAAGCTATAACAATAGGGCCTCCGACCACGTGTGTTAGACACGACATCACCTCACCGGGTCACATAAAGACCAACGTTATAACTCTTGGAAATGTTTTCCAACCATCATATCTGACCGAGATTCAGATCTGATTGGTGTCAGGATAACTCAGACTCGGGATGCCTGAGAAGAAAGGTGCAACACACATTGTCGAGATGACATTGCAAGATTCTCGGGAATTTGAACTATGGAGGCGAGTTCTGAAACAAGAGCTCATCATTAATTCAAGGAGAGGCGAGGAGGTGGCTGATTGACTCAGTGTCAATTCATCGAGATCTCCCAAAGGATGGATTTCCACCATTATGTGAACAAGGAAATATCATTTGTCGGATCAAATGATATAATGATGTATGTTCGAGGGAAACATACACAACTAAACATTGGTTGAAAGGTGCGCCCGAAATATGGGTTGGGTTGCACGACCAATGTCAGAATGGTTATTCAATAATCAATAGTCTAAGAATGAACGACCGACCATTAACTTCAAAGCAATATGGTTGCTAGCAGGGCAGAATCCAAACAACACCGATTGAATCAACACGAGGACTAAGAAAGAATGGTGATGGTGAGAAGTATCACTATACCAAGAATTCTTAAGAGGTGGAGCAATCCTCACAACATCCTCGATAAAAGAGACAATAATACTTCAAGGTAGAAAATAATACGAGCTGGATTGCAAGTTGCATCCGTAGCATGAATAAGTTTGTGACAGAAGGATGGTAAGGATGTTGTCAATGGTAACTCAAATTACCAAGGGACGAGGATGGTACTTATCCTCATGAATTCGATCGATATCCTGCAAGGAGTCAAATGTTGATGATGATCACGACAAATTTTGTCAAGAGATTTCATGAGGATGTAATCGATCAGCGATGACATCAAGTCATAGGAATGATGAAGCAAGAGGTTATTGGAACCACGAGTATGACACAAACTCGAAATCAAGCTTGTTGTTCAAGGCGAAATGATATGACGAGGAAAATCGACGTAAGCTTAGCTCATCGTCGAAAGTGGTGCTCCGGGAATAAGGACCAGGTAGCACAGTTAGAATCATCACGACAATGATATAGTCAAACAGGCTAGGAATGGCGTGATCGGGTACAAACCCGTACTTATAGAAGCTTACTAAAGAGTTGTTGAACCATAGCGCGGACTCGAGTTAGTTATCCGTGTCTTTGAGTGTTTAAATAACTCAGAGCCCGTGAAAAATTGGAATCAATGGGAATGTAGCACTTGATGAAGAACTCATAAGAAGTTATGCAGTTCCATGATAATCTCGAGATACCAGGCGGGGTAATACTCGACGACAGATCAAAGTAGAGGTTGGACTGGGGTATTGCTCTGCAGAAGACAAGTACTTCAACTTGTCCAAGAAATGGTATTTAAAAGGAGAACATGGTCGGAACCACGATTGTAAGAGGCCAGACCCCAGATATAAGATGAACTTATACCAAAGGAATAATTAATTTAAGAGAAGCTTTAATGATAAGATCTACATCGTGTCTATGGGCATGAACACAAGTTCAAGGTCGACTCCCACTTCTCCAATGCATAACCTTTCATTCACTTCTCACTTTCGAGGAAGTTGTAGTGTTGAGATATTATCTGGCAGAATTCCAGGAGTGTATGACTCGTGAAAACTTTCGGGTTCACACGGTTTAGAGAGGGCATATGTTCAACCCATCGGGGCATCATGGAAACATATACCACAAACTTCGATAGTAATTTATCAATAGCTCGAAAGTAGAGTATGGTTGACAAAGCAGAGGATACAATTTACCAAAGGCATTATGTACCCGTGGAAAGGCTCACAAGGTTATTGAATATGAAGGACGATGTCAGATGAAATCCAACAATGGATCGGGCAATCCACAACGGAGCTAATGTGAGTATCGGTACTCAATCAGACGAAGAAAGAATGCACGGGCATCATATTATAGGACATCTGAATAATTTGAGGTTTAGATAACAAAGGAATTATGATGTCCTAAACATAGGATCAGGAGCAGACGCTCTGATCAAGGATAGATAGGTTGGATAGACCAGAGGCACAATTGACGACAAATAGTTTGGTCGAGAACCAGCTCATGTTCAAAATGACGTCTGAGCCGGAAAGATAATCCTAGGATTCAACTTATGATTGTGAACATCCACAACGTATTGAATCAATGGACTCAAAAATGATGGTGGCAAAGGATGCCAATAAGATTACTATACTTATGGGATTAATCATAATGAAAGCAATCAAGAAATTCCAGAGCAATAGGTTGCTGAGGATTTTCGGAAGATCGAATGGTATTTCGAAGACTTTTGTGTAACACATGAACAACTGGGGGATGAGCGGATACTCGATAAGTGCGAGAATTATCCGTAGGGGTATTCATGTGGCTCTCCTTGGCATGGAAGGCAAGCTTGGCGACCAACTATGAATATTCCTTCTTATGTAACCGACTCTATGTAACCCTAGATGCCCCGGTGTCTATATAAACCAGAGGGCGTAGTCCGGAAAGGACATACTCATTACCATAGTCATACAGGCTAGGCTTCTAGGGTTTAGCCATTACGATCTCGTGGTAGATCAACTCTTGTAATACTCATATTCATCAAGATCAATCAAGCAGGAAGTAGGGTATTACCTCCATAGAGAGGGCCCGAACCTGGGTAAACATCGTGTCCCCTGTCTCCTATTACCATCAACCTTAGGCACACAATTCGGGACCCCCTACCCGAGATCCGCCGGTTTTGACACCGACAGGGGGCCTTCTCAAAATCCATCAATTGTCACAGGGGGTCTAGGGTGCTACCACCCTTAGGAGCATTGTTACGGTTCCATCAAAAGCTCATATACTCCATCCTTATTGTTAGCAGTGTCGATCTTCTTAGATCTTCAGGATAATTCCTTCTCTGGGCTCTCACGGTAGTGGCATAAACTTTACCGCAATTCTTATGTCCTTTCATCTTGGTAAGGTTCTTCTGTGACTAGGTCTTCTTAGCTGACGGGTCCGGCGCCAATACTAAAAAACTATCGATATCTCATGGTGGTCAACAATTTATGGTTTCTCCTGCAGGAAATGGGTCTGGTTGAACCTCACCGTATGTCCTACGATTGGCAACAACTGCAGTGTACAAGGAAAAAAAATTATCATACCTTTCTAAGGTTTAAACAAGGTTTTGATCGTTGTCGCTCTACTATGGGTAAGTCACTTAGATTTGCCATCCCATATAGCAAGGTGATACGTCTCCGACGTATCTACTTTTCCAAACACTTTTGACCTTGTTTTGGACTCTAACTTGCATGATTTGACTGGAACTAACCCGGGCTGACGCTGTTTTCAGCAGAATTGCCATGGTGTTATCTTTGTGCAGAAACATAAGTTCTCAGAATGACCTAAAACTTCACGGAGATTATTTTTGGAAATAATAAAAAATATTGGTGAAAGAATCAAGGCTAGGGGGCCCACACCTTGTCCACGAGGGTGGGAGGCGCGCCTGCCCCCAGGGCGCGCCCCCCTGCCTCGTGGCCCCCCTGGAGCTCCACCGACCTCAACTCCAACTCTATATATTCGTGTTCGGGGAGAAAAAAATCAGAGAGAAAGATTTATCGCGTTTTACGATACGGAGCCGCCGCCAAGCCCTAAACTCTCTCGGGAGGGCTGATCTGGAGTCCGTTTGGGGCTCCGGAGAGGGGAATCAGTTGCCATCGTCATCACCAACCATCCTCCATCACCAATTTCATGATGCTCACCACCGTGCGTGAGTAATTCCATCGTAGGCTTGCTGGACGGTGATGGGTTGGATGAGATTTATCATGTAATCGAGTTAGTTTTGTTAGGGTTTGATCCCTAGTATCCACTATGTACTGATATTGATGTTGCTATGACTTTGCTATGCTTAATGCTTGTCACTAGGGCCCGAGTGCCATGATTTCAGATCCGAACCTATTATGTTTTCATGAATATATGTGAGTTCTTGATCCTATCTTGCAAGTCTATAGTCACCTACTATGTGTTATGATCCAACAACCCCGAAGTGACAATAATCGGGACCACTCCCGGTGATGACCGTAGTTTGAGGAGTTCATGTATTCACTATGTGTTAATGCTTTGGTCCGGTACTCTATTAAAAGGAGGCCTTAGTATCCCTTAGTTTTCAATAGGACCCCGCTGCCACGGGAGGGTAGGACAAAAGATGTCATGCAAGTTCTTTTCCATAAGCACATATGACTATATTCGGAATACATGCCTACATTACATTGATGGATTGGAGCTAGTTCTGTGTCACCCTATGTTATAATTGTTGCATGAATAATCGCATCCGACATAATTCTCCATCACCGATCCAATGCCTACGAGCTTTTCACATATTGTTCTTAGCTTATTTACTTTTCCGTTGCTACTGTTACCATTACTACGAAACCCAAAAATATTACTTTTGCTACTGTTACCGTTACTATCATACTACTTTGCTACTAAATACTTTGTTGCAGATACTAAGTTATCCAGGTGTGGTTGAATTGACAACTCAATTGCTAATACTTGAGAATATTCTTTGGCTCCCCTTGTGCCGAATCAATAAATTTGGGTTGAATACTCTACCCTCGAAAACCGTTGCGATCCCCTATACTTGTGGGTTATCAAGACTATTTTCTGGCGCCGTTGCCGGGGAGAATAGCTCTATTCTTTGAGTCACTTGGGATTTATATCTGCTGGTCACTATGAAGAACTTGAAAGACGAGAAAACCAAAATTTATCCCGCAACTACGAGGGGAGATAAGGAACTGCCATCTAGCTCTGCACTTGATTCACCTTCTGTTTTGAGTAAGCTTGCGACACCTAAACCTGCTTCTGCTATTAATTCTGATATGTCGCATGTTATTGATGATGCCACTTCTGCTATGCATGACACTTATGATGAAACTACCTCTACGCTTGATACTACTTTGCCACTTGGTGAATTTCTTGATGAACAACTTGCTAGGGCTACAGAGAATGAAATTATTGAAACTGATAATATTGATGAAAGTGATGATGAAGATTCTCCCCCTAAATATGAATTGCCTATTGTGCCTGAGGGTTACGTTATGGATGAAGAAACTGCTAGAGACTTTCTTGCTTGCAATGATAGAAGCGATCTTAAGAAATTATTAGCTAAGATGAAACAAAAATCTTTGAATGCTAGAATGAAATATGATCCTGCTTATGCTACTTCACCTATCTTTGTTACTGATAAGGATTATGAATCCTCTGTCGACCCTGATATAATTACTCTGGTTGAATCTGATCCTTGTTATGGCTATGAATTTGAAACTGTTGTGGCACATCTTACTAAATTAAATGATATAGCCACCCTATTCACTAATGATGAGAAAACTCGCTACTATTATATCCTTAAGATATTTCCGTTCTCATTAAAGGGTGATGCTAAGATATGGTTTAATTCTCTTGATCCTGGTTGTGTGCGTAGTCCCCAGGATATGATTTATTACTTCTCTGCTAAATATTTCCCTACTCATAAGAAACAAGCTGCTTTAAGGGAAATATATAATTTTGTGCAAATTGAAGAAGAGAGTCTCCCACAAGCTTGGGGGAGGCTTCTCCAATTACTTAATGCCTTGCCTGATCATCCTCTCGAGAAAAATGAAATACTTGATATATTTTATAATGGACTAATCGATGCTTCAAGAGACCACCTGGATAGTTGTGCTGGTTGTGTTTTCAGGGAAAAAACAGTTGATCAAGCTAAAATTCTATTGAATAATATGTTGACTAATGAAAATAATTGGACACTTCCTAAGCCAATTCCTAAGCCAACTTCGAAGAAAAGGGGTGTTCTATTTCTCTGTCCTGAAGATATGCAAGAGGCAAAGAAATCTATGAAAGAAAAATGTATTAAAGGTGAAGATGTTAAGAATTTACCTCCTATTGAAGAAATACATGGTCTTAATTTACCGCCTGTTGAAGAAACACATGGTCTTGATAACCCGACACAGGTAGTAAAGGTAAATTCTCTCTATAGATTTGATGAAGGTGATATTCCTCGTTATAAGTCTGCTAGCCAATGCTTAGATGAGTTTGATAATTTTATTGTCAAACAAGAAAACTTCAATACTTATGTTGGTAGACAATTAAAACGCAATGCTTATATGCTTGAAAACTTGAGTGATTATATGTCTAGAGTTAAGGGTGAACTTAAACTCATTAGTAAACATGCTTCTATGGTTACCACTCAAGTAGAACAAGTACTTAAAGCTCGGAATGATTTGCTCAATGAATTAAATAGTAAGAAGACTATGCTGTTAGAGTTTCAACTAGAGGAGGTAAAGTGACTCAGGAACCTTTGTATCCTGAGGTCCACCCTAAGAGAATTGAGCAGGATTCTCAAAGAAACAATGTTGATGCACCTAGTCCTTCTAAAAGGAAGAAAAAGAAAAATGATAGGACTTTGCATGCTTCTAGTGAACCTGTTGTAGACACACGTGAGAAACCCAATGATATTTCTATTTATGATGCTGAAACACAATCTGGTAATGAACATGAACCTAGTGATAATGTTAATGATGATGTTCATGTTGATGCTCAACCTAGTAATGACAATGATATAGAAATTGAACCTGCTGTTGATCTTGATAACCCACAATCAAATAATCAACGTTATGGTAAGAGAGACTTTGTTGCTAGGAAGCACGGTAAAGAAAGGGAACCATGGGTTCAGAAACCCATGCCTTTTCCTCCCAAACCATCCAAGAAAAAGGATGATGAGGACTTTGAGCGCTTTGCTGAAATGATTAGACCTATCTTTTTGTGTATGCGTTTGACTGATATGCTTAAAATGAACCCTTATGCTAAGTATATGAAAGAAATTGTTACTAATAAGAGAAAGATACCAGAAGCTGAAATTTCCACCATGCTTGCTAATTATACTTTTAAGGGTGGAAAACTTGGAGATCCAGGAGTACCTACTATACCATGCTCCATTAAAAGAAATTATGTTAGAATTGCTTTATGTGATCTTGGAGCCGGTGTTAGTGTTATGCCTCTCTCTTTATATCGTAGACTTGATTTGAATAAGTTGACACCTACTGAAATATCTTTGCAAACGGCTGATAAATCAACTGCTATACCTGTCGGTATTTGTGAGGATGTGCCTGTTGTGGTTGCAAATGTTACTATTTTAACAGACTTTGTTATTCTTGATATTCCCGAGGACGATAGTATGTCTATTATTCTTGGAAGAACCTTTTTGAATACTGCAGGGGCTGTTATTGATTGCAACAAAGGCAATGTCACTTTTCATGTTAATGGTAATGAGCATACGGTACACTTTCTGAGGAAACAACCTCAATTCCACAGTATCAATTCTATTGGAAAAATTCCATCGATTATTTTTGGAGGTTTTGAATTTCCTCTTCCTACTGTCAAGAAGAAATATGATATTCTTATTATTGGGGAGGTGCATATCCCCGTTGAGGTAACATACTGCTATTCGAAATTTCTCCGATTCCATGTTATTCGGAATGAGTTTGTTAACAAGACTTGATCAACCTTGTTAGTGGATTCCTTTTGATGAGCATGAGATGGATGAAGTTAGAAAGCACAACCTTCTATACCCTATTTTTACTTTCTGTTATTTAGTTGAAATAAAGCAAAAATAGTATTTTCTGTCAGTTTTCTGAATTATCCGTGCAATAAAAAATACCCCGAAAATAAAAGTTCTCCAAATGCCCCGAAATTGAAATATGATTTTTTCTGGAATATTTGAGAATATTTGGCACTGAGAACACAACAGGGGGAGCAAGCACCTGGCCACGAGGGTCCAGGGCGCGCCCCCTACCTCATGGGCCCATGGTGGCTCCCATCCACTTATTCCAGCCACTACACACTCCTTCTTCTTCCCAAAAAAATCACCAACCAGCTCAAGCACGAGTTCTAGCTCATTTTGCTGCGACTTTCGATCTCCTTGCTCAAAGCACCTCTCACAAAACTGCTTTGGGGGATTATTCCTTGGTATGTGACTCCTCCAATGGTCCAATTTGGTTTTGTTCTAGTGCTTGATTCATTGCAAATTTCTGCTGCCTAGGTGACCCTGTTCTTGAGCTTGCACGTCAAATTTATATGGTCCCAAGTAGTTCTAATGCATGATATAGTCTCTAGGCACTTGTGGGAGTAGTTGCTATCAATTTTGTTGAGTTTGGTTCACCTTTATTTGAAGTTACTAAAATTTTCAGAAATTTTTCAGAGGAAGAAATATGTTTAGAAAAATGTACCAAGGTGGCCCTTCAAGGAAGCAAGGACCCAGGCTCGCAATGCGCGATGCCGACGATGAACCACCAAGGGAAGCTCAAGTGCTGGCTTGTGAATGGCCTTCAGAGGACTTCATGGATCGAGCAGGAATCAAGGAAGAATTTAACGCATATGTGCGTAACGCTGATCTTGTGAGCTTCGAGGCAGATAAGTGCCGTTAGTACCACTATCTCACTGATTCCTTTGTGAGGAGGTTTGAATTTTCATCATCACGCAATTCTCAAACTGTCCTATTTGATCTTTATGAAAATTCTTATACTATGGACTTAGAGGGTTTTAATACTGCTTGCAAGCTTCCACAATGGGGTAGTACTAGTGAACCTCGCAAATCTGAGTTCAGAGATTTTCTTGCTAGTATAACCATGGGGGAGTCTAGAGATATAACACAAGCTACCATAGGGAGCATTCATTTTCCTGCTATACATTATTTTGCTCTCTTCATAGGTAGGTGCATAAATCGTAAGGATGAAGCATGTCACATGTGTGTCCCCGATCTCAGTGTTCTCAGGAGTGCTGTATTAGGAGATAAACATTATAATTTGGGAGCCATTGTTGCATGTAGGTTGCAAAATAATAGATTTAATGGAGATTTCTTTGGTGGAATTTATGCAACCCGTTTAGCTAATTTTCTTGGTATACCCATACATGAGTATGATGTTGAGTTGCCTCCTGTTTATTTAGATTATGAGGCTATGGTTCGTCATCAGTTTGTTGAGAGGAATGATCAGTTCCTCTAGTGCCAACTAATCTTTGACAAACGACGCACCTATCACGTCGCTCTCCCTGCTCCTGCTTTCTTTGACTTTCAGATAAAAGGGAGATATTTTATAACCATAGAGGAGGCGGACGAGTATAAGAGGAGGACGGAGACAGCCCGCCTCCAAGCTGCAGCCCACGATGCAATAGCCGCTGCATCTCAGTACGACCCCAGTTATAACTTCGGGTATCCGCTAGGCCAACCGTGGCAATAAACCAACTTAGGCCAAAAGCCTAAGCTTGGGGGAGTACGTATTTCTCACCGACATTACATTTATGTTCACACACTCATTGCTAGATGTCGATGCTCATACTTTTTCACCATAATATCCATGCTAGTTTATTTTCCTTTTCTTGCTTTCTTCTTGTGTGTTTGATAAAACTTTAAGAAAAACAAAAAAAATAGTTGTAGCTTTTAGCTAGTTTGCTTTTCATGCTGTAGTAGTAATAATGAAAAAGGAAACCCAAAAAGATTTCCCGTTCTTCTTTTGCTTGTTGGGAGCTTTACCGTGTAAATAGTTTTATTTCTTTTCTTTTCTTTGGGGGTCGATAGGAGAAGACCATAATGAAATTGTTAAAGTGGCTCTTATATGCATTATTGTTGATTTAACCAAGATCCCATATTGCCTTGTCTTCTCCTGTTTATTGAATGCTCGCAGATTCCAGCTTAGTCCAATGCACGTGCATTATTATTATTATTATTATTATTCACATCGTTCGGTCGTGCAAGTGAAAGGCAATTATGACGATATATGATGGACTGATTGAGATGAGAGAAGCTGGTATGAACTCGACCTCTCTTGTTTTTGTAAATATGATTAGTTCATCGTTCCTGATTCAGCCTATTATGAATAAACATGTTTGCAATGACAATTAGAGATTATAGTTGCTTATGCCATGCTTAATTAGCTAGGAGCTTATAATGGTTTACCTTGCGTGCCAACATGCTATTAAAATGGTTGTGATGTGGTATGATAGGGTGGTATCCTCCTTTGAATGATTTGAGTGACTTGACTTGGCACATGTTCACGCATGTAGTTGAAACAAAATCAACATAGCCTTCACGATATTTGTGCTCATGGTGGATTATATCCTAATCCTGCTTGCACTCGATGTTGATTAATTTTAATGCATGTTCATGACTGTTGTCGCTCTGTAGTTGGTCGCTTCCCAGTCTTTTGCTAGCCTTCACTTGTACTAAGCGGGAATAGTGCTTGTGCATCCAATCCCTTAAACCCCAAAGTTATTCCATATGAGTCCACCATACTTTCCTATATATGCGGTATCTACCTGCCATTCCAAGTAAATTTGTATCTGCCAAACTCTAAACCTTCAAATGAAATTCTATTTTGCATGCTCAAATAGCTCATGTATCAACTAGGGCTTTCTGTATCTTCCATGCTAGGAGGGTTATTCTCAAGAGGAGTGGACTCCGCTCCTCACTCACGAGAAAATGGCTGGTCACCGGGATGCCCAGTCCCATGCTTTATACAAATCAAATTGAAATAATTGCAAACAAAACTCCCCCGGGACTCTTGTTAGTTGGAGGTACTCGTTGTTTCGAGCAAGCCATGGATTGATGCTTGTTGGTGGAGGGGGAGTATAAACTTTACCATTCTGTTTGGGAACCGCCTATAATGTGTGTAGCATGAAAGATATCGCCATCTCTTGGTTGTTATGTTGACAATGAAAGTATGCCGCTCAAAATATTATTTATCTCTATTTCAAAATCGAGCTCTGGCACCTCTACAAATCCCTGCTTCCCTCTGCAAAGGGCCTATCTATTTACTTTTATGTTGAGTCATCACCCTCTTATTAAAAAGCATCAGCTGGAAAGCACCGCTGTCATTTGCATCCATTACTATTAATTTATATTGGGTATGACTATGACTGGATCTCTTTTACCATGAATTACAATGTTTAGTCAGTCCTTGATCTTTAAAGGTGCTCTGCATTTATGTTTTGCGGTCTCAGAAGGGCTAGCGAGATACCATCTTGTTATATCATATCATGATTGTTTTGAGAAAGTGTTGTCATCCGAGATTTACTATTATTGCTCGCTAGTTGATTATGTCATTGATATGAGTAAACAAGAGACCTAAATGTTATTGTGAATATGGTTAGTTCATAATCTTTGCTATAAACTTGAATGCTGGCTTTACATATTTACAACAACAAGAGCAAACAGAGTTTGTAAAAGTTTTTCTTTATCACTTTCAGTTTATCAACTGAATTGCTTGAGGACAAGCAAAGGCTTAAGCTTCGGGGAGTTGATACGTCTCCGTCATATCTACTTTTCCAAACACTTTTGCCCTTGTTTTGGACTCTAACTTGCATGATTTGAATGGAACTAACCCGGACTGACGCTGTTTTCAGCAGAATTGCCATGGTGTTATATTTGTGCAGAAACAAAAGTTCTCGGAATGACCTGAAACTTCACGGAGATTATTTTGGGAAATAATACAAAATATTGGCGAAAGAATTAAGGCCAGGGGCCCACACCCTGTCCACGAGGGTGGGAGGCGCGCCTGCCCCCCAGGGCGCGCCCCCTGCCTCGTGGGCACCTTGGAGCTCCATCGACCTCAACGCCAACTCTATATATTCGTGTTTGGGGAGAAAAAAATCAGAGAGAAAGATTCATCGCGTTTTACGATATGGAGCCGCTACCAAGCCCTAAACTCTCTCAGGAGGGCTGATCGGGAGTTCGTTCGGGGCTCCAGAGAGGGGAATCCGTTGCCATTGTCATCATCAACCATCCTCCATCACCAATTTCATGATGCTCACCGCCGTGCGTGAGTAATTCCATCATAGGCTTGCTGGACGTTGATGGGTTGGATGAGATTTATCATGTAATCGAGTTAGTTTTGTTAGGGTTTGATCCCTAGTATCCACTATGTTTTGAGATTGATGTTTCTATGACTTTGCTATGCTTAATGCTTGTCACTAGGGCCGGAGTGCCATGATTTCAGATCTGAACCTATTATGTTTTCATGAATATATGTGAGTTCTCGATCCTATCTTGCAAGTCTATAGTCACCTACTATGTGTTATGATCCGGCAACCCCGAAGTGACAATAATCGGGACCACTCCCAGTGATGACCGTAGTTTGAGGAGTTCATGTATTCACTATGTGTTAATGCTTTGGTCCGCTACTCTATTAAAAGGAGGCCTTAATATCCCTTAGTTTCCAATAGGACCCCGCTGCCATGGGAGGGTAGGACAAAAGATGTCATGCAAGTTCTTTTCCATAAGCACGTATGACTATATTCGGAATACTTGCCTACATTACATTGATGAATTGGAGCTAGTTCTCTGTCACCCTATGTTATAACTGTTGCATGAATAATCGCATCCAGCATAATTCTCCATCACTGATCCAATGCCTACGAGCTTTTCACATATTGTTCTTAGCTTATTTACTTTTCCGTTGCTACTATTACCATTACTACAAAACCCAAAAATATTACTTTTGATACCGTTACCGTTACTATCATACTACTTTGCTGCAGATACTAAGTTATCCAGGTGTGGTTGAATTGACAACTCAACTGCTAATACTTGAGAATATTCTTTGGCTCCCCTTGTGTCGAATCAATAAATTTGGGTTGAATACTCTACCCTCGAAAACTGTTGCGATCCCCTATACTTATGGGTTATCACAAGGCGAATAATAAGAGTAAGTCGGTATGGTGATCAATCCATCCCGCACCCAAATCATTAATTTGTATACGGTTTAGCAAATCTCTCATGCTAACACTCGGTCATCCTCACAAGCATCGCAAAATTTCTCTTGTCAACAAACCAAGTTCGGATAAATCCATTGATTTTGCAAGCCAGACGGACATCTATCGTTCCTTCACAACTCTCAGGTTTTGCGTTACTCTTATAAGATCGTCTGTTGATAAAGGCATATCCTCTTCCAGGGTTTTTCCTTCAGCAAGAGTGTGCTTGCTTCTTGGCAGGTCCTGGGGCCTGTGGGTTATGGCCCATCTCATCACTTGTAAACCTTGAACTCATCATCGGGGCAACCGATCATTATTCCAACATCTAGCTTCCTAGCATTCTTAAATCCATCCAATTGTACTGTCTCCCTTCCTTCTATTAGTACCAAACTCAGACGTGATTGCTCAGACTCATCCTGAATTACCATTGCTCCATATTACCAACATCATACCCCCTTTACATCCAATAATACTCCATACCTTCATACTCTTGGGGTATCCCACATATCGAGATAAAACTTGTACTTATGATGTCCACTCCGTGGAACATCATTATCCTTTCCAGGGGTTAAATCTCCTCACAGGGTACTACCACCCTTGAAATGCACAATTCTTGCATAGACCATATTTCTCATATCCTTGAAAATGGTCAAAATCTTTCTCCATAGAGTATCAACTCATAAAATCCAAATCAGTACCAACGAGGCTAACTTTATTGATTCTCCAATTATTACAATCTCCTGCATTTCCCATTACATGCCTCAACTCAACACCTCAATATAAAAGAAAATGTTCTCACTACTACTATACTTCTCACAGACACAACTAATTATCACAAGTCTCCTTCTCCTTGGGACAATCTATGGCAAAGTGCCCTGCTTCATTACAATGAAAACATATTATTTCTGACAAGTCTCGAGGTTTCCTTGTGATCATATAGCCTCCTTGGGTCCTTGGCTTCCTTTTTGGGCAACTGCTGAAGCAGTTCCCTGACTCCTTGCACCCGAAACAGGTGATATGACTCAGGTCCTTCCTGGTATCCAATCTACTTCTCTTCCTGGACTTTTCCATTCCAATCAGGGCATCTATTTCTTTTGGGTCATACTCTACTTCCACCGTCGGGAATGCTACTAGATCCCCATTTAGACAAATTTGGTAAATGTGTCCTTCTTCTCCACATGAATAGCATGACTTGGTGTAGGGTTTAATTGGGTCTTCTTCGGGTGTGTCCTCCACCTCTTCCTTCATCACAGGTTCTTCTAAAATCTCCATGAGGGCTCCTTTCATTACTTCTTTCTTCTGCTGGATGGTTCTTTGTACCCTGGGGTAAATGTGATGAGCAGGGTAGTGGGTAGTTCCTTCACACAAGAAACAAGTAATCTGCCTAGTTGGGCATTCTTCAGCTGGGTGAATTTCTTCACAATGAGGGCATTCGTCCTTATGTTCTTTATGGTTGTGTCCTATTTCTCCATAGAGCTTGCATGCACAAGGTTTCTTCATACCACTTCCATAAAGCTTCAATTTCTGGGACACAAACCGAGACTTTAGCAGAGTCAACTTAAATTCTTCCCAAGTGGTTACTCCTTTCCATCCATTGATGGTTTGGTACATCCTCCACCAAGTAGCAGCACCTCTTTCAATACACTGAAGAGCCTGTTGGGTCATATCCTTTCCGGCTATAGTGTTATTCTCCATATGATCTTCCATGTTATGAATCCATCGGTCCGTCTCCACTTGACTTATCGGTCTCAGAAATGTGAGTTCATATCCATTCGTCCTCTATTGGGTCCATGGGTTTGGGGTGGGATAAGAGAGATAGAGAGGGATACACACAAAGCAAACAATGGTTTTGAAAAGATAGATTTTATTTGTGGCTGTCAGAAAAACATCAAACAAATGACAGCTCACAAACGTCGCATCTAACGTAGGTATAACAGGGGTTTGGTCTTCTAAAGGTCAATAATTCTTCAAAGTCGCCAAACTCTTAAAGTCTTGTTCATGTCTCCGTTGGCTCCTTCCGATCGTGCTTGTCCTTCTCAAGTTCTTTTGCCAGATCATGTTTGTTGACGCAAAGTCTCTCGTGACGTCCTTTAATATTCCACAGTTGCGTTCCAAACTTCTGGGTTTCAACATCCTTGGCATGAACCATGGTCCTAGTGTGCTTCAGTTCCTGACGTATCTCCGGTATCTCGTGGTTTTGCTCCTCCAGCTTGGCTACTTCAGCTTCTGGGTCCTAAGTTCTTCACGAAATGCTTCTTGTCAAATATATCTTCCTGAAGGTCCATCTAGAAATCTTGATGCAATACTCCAGATCCTCAGCTAAGGTTAAACTTCATCTTTTGCTGATAGGTGCTCCATCAGCCTTCTACAATCCAATCCTTCCAAAGAAATGCATGCTTAACTCAGCACAATGACAATAGCATAAGCGAGCGATAACATCATGGATAGCCGTGTTTCTGCTCTTGTCATTTCCATGAGCTATCATTCCATAGTTGAGATCTCCTGCCTTAGGGTTTTCTTGACAAAACTTTGAGTTTTAATGCTCCATGTTCCAATCTTTCTCCGACACACCTTGATCTCGGGTATTGACAACTTCAATAGTCGGACAAGTTTCATAAGGGTAAACCTCCTGGGTCATACCAATCCGGAAATTCTTTAGAGCCTTCAAATTCTCCTAGTCTTCGGAGTCTTCAATCGTTGTAGCTTCCATTATTCTAATGCACAGTAAAATCCTCTTCATTCTGAAGTGGTCTTAGTTGCCCTATATCTTGTACTTCTTGGAGTGGTCTCATGAGTCGAATCTTCGTGGTCAAAAGGGGAAAGGGGTATAGTCTCACTAAAAGGGAATATTTGAATAAGCTCAGAAGAGAAGAGAGGTAAAAGATCCTTTTGAAAATGAAGTTGTAGAGAAAATCTTTCCTATGGGCATGCCAGTTTCTAGGGGTCACGTCCTACAGTCAACATGTGCTCTGATACCATCTTGTAGCGACCCGACCTCACATGTTCAAGTCTCTATGTTTAAGTGTCATCCCTGGATCGGTATGCTGACACACATAGTACTCGTGGATTTATAACAGAGGTAAATCACATGTATAAAGTAATGTAAATACTATTACCTCAATCCATATATCGGAAGTAACAACAAGGTTGTGGATTCCCATCAACACCAACAGCAAAGTTGAGTGTAGAAATCATAACCCTAATGTATCACTTACTCGTCATAAGATTCCTGCAACATGAGATGTTGCAGCCATGTAGGTCAGTACATTAAATGTACGGGCAATTTCACACTATAGAGCAATGCTGAATAATGGCTATCACTACATGCATATTTGGCTGGTGGAAGCTCTACGGTTATAGTGTTTTGCGAAAAGCCAATCTTTCCCTACTGCAAAGGAATATATTTTATTTAACTACCAAGTTGGTTGAAAATTATTGAGAAGGTTCCTCCAACTCAATCCTAATTAAAAGTTAACAACCCAAAAGTAAAGTGATGAGATCAACAAGATAATTCAAGAACCAGATACTCAAGATGTCCATAACCGGGGACACGACTAATCATGATTAGTTTGTACACTCTGCAGAGGTTTGCGCACTTTTCCCCACAAGACCCGATCTCCTCCGTTGGATTTCTCGCACTACATGGTGTTTGAGAAACGGATGACCGAGACACAGTCTTTCAGAAGCATTAACTCTAACCCTGGGTAGACAGTACCAACCTACATCCCCTACATCTGCTAGCTTACCACTGGAAGAGGTCACACAACATACTCAACTATGCCAGAGCCCATAATGGCTTGTGGCTACACACGGAAGTTTCTAGCATGAATAATCTTATGATCCCTTTGAGCCTGGGTGGCACTCCATAGGGTGATCACACGGTTACTCCGGGATCCCCTTGGGCAAGCACTGGGTTCTCCAGGTGCCCGGGCAAACCACTGGGTGCTCCAGGGTGCCCCAACCAATCCACCCAGATGTGTATTAAAGTAGCCACCTTAAGTTAACCATTAATTAACAATCTCACATCTGTCATGGATACGCTCAAACCCAATCCACGTCTACGAGCATAGCATGGCAATATAAGCATAACGTAGAAGTAACTCCCAGGGGTTTGATATAAAGGACAATAGGTTCCTACCTCATCAACTACTTCCCAATACCCACATGTTATCAATCCTACTCATGCAAAGTTTTAGGGTGAAATTAATGCATAAAAACTAGGTATGGAAGGGATATGATCAAAGTGTGAACTTACTTGTACTGTTGATGAAGATGATTTGCACTCATAACTCTTGATAGTTCTACTTGTCACACTCCGTTCAATCTATCGTAAGCAAGAAATTGCATACATAAGCACTCAAGCAAAAGAATTGAAGAAAAGATCTCGGAAAACATCAAAAACACGCAAATAACTCTTGCAATAGAAAACAATTTCTAACAGTACCAAAATTGGGTGAATTTGGCCTTATCAGAAAGTTTAGGTCAAGAGCTTCGATTTGCAAAAAGAATCAACTCAGACAGAGCTATGAAACTCAAGTTACGATCAAAAGAAAATCAAATACAAATCTGTTTGAATTCAAATTTTAAAACTTTCAAAAATATGTTTAAGTTGTTTTACTGGATAGAGGGGATCATAACAAAGAAGTGGGTGTTGGTTTCATTGGATTTGGACAAACTTGTAGAAAGTAGTGAGGGTTTAAAAATCAAGGGCTAAACTATAAATAAAATAATTGCATCTAGGTCCCTGGCCGAAATTAAAAAGAAAAAGAAAAAAAATCTATCGAGCGAACACTCACTAACAGAACTAATCTAATGAATATGTTCACTAAAGATCCTAAACGAATGAACGTTCGTTTAAACAGAACCGATCGGGTTATTAAGATAAAACCGAGGAAAAACCAAAATAAACCGGGACGGCTCGGCGGTTTTACCGGCGGTTTTCGTCAGTTTTCTTCGTCGACGGCAGCGAGGTCAACGACGAGGCGGGGCGGCGGCTCCAGCGAGCGAGGCAGCTCCGGCGGGCGGCTGCGGCAACGCGGGGCGGCGGGGGAGCGGCGGCGGCAGCGCGAAGGCGAGCAGCGGCGGCGCGAACGGTTTGCAGCGGCGGATCGACAGCGGGCATCGGCGGCGAGATGCGGGGAGGCGAGGCGAGGTGCAAAGCGGTGGCGGACGGGGTCCGGGGGGGCCCCGGGTGCAGCTTATAGGGAGGGGGGGCTCGGCCTCGGGAGTCGGAGTCCCGGGCGCTCACGGCGGCGCGGCTCTCCGAGCGGAGTCCCGCACGGGCACAGGGAAGAAAGGCGGCGACGGCTTGGGCCTGGGCCTGGCTGGGAGCTGGGTCGGCCCAGTCGGCGGGAGTTTTTTTGAAATAAACATTTTTCCAGACAAACAAAATAAATAAAATATTATATAGGCATATAATATATCAAATTTTTTAGAAAAAGATTTTCTACAACTTGAACATTTTTCTAATGTCTAATAAAATCTACAAGAATTCAAATAAATCAAACAGTGCTACTGCTCTAATATAATCCAATAAAAATCATTTTAAAAATACCAAAATAATTTCAAATTTATTTCTCTCCAATTTTCTATTGTAGGGAATCATTTTACCCTAATTTCCATATATTTTATTTTTGGAGAAAAATAGTTTGAATAAAAACCAAATAACCCCAAATTGAAAATAATTTCAATGGGACTTTGAATTTAATTCTTTTAAAACTTCCAACTCATATTTCATATGTTTTGAAGAAGTCATTTTATCTTCTCTCATGAAAATCATTTAGTTGCTTAAAGTTTCTGAATTGGAAAATATTTCCAAATAAAATTCAAATATTTTCAAAACCCTTTTCATTTATTCAAATGGAAGAAGTCATGTCATCTTCTCTCTAGGGTTTTGTATTTGAAAAGAATTTGAATTCACGGAGATCATAAATGCAAAATGAAAGTTTGGGAAAGTCCTTTTATTCCTCTCATTTAACTTTCAAAAAGTTCCGAATTTCAGACAAGCAACCACACCACAATTAAACAATCAATCAAATCTATCTATTTAATATAACATTCCAAAATTTAGAATTTTGGATGTTACACCCAGGTGGGCACAACCCACCTGGGCGCGCCAGGCTGCCTGGAGCGCCCTGGTGTCTTATGCCCACCAGGGGATGCTTCCTGGTAGTTTATTTATTTCAAAATTCTAAAATATTCCAAAACTGACAAAAAATGTTTTTTGCGGATTGTTTGGAGTCCGCTTACTTACCGTATCACGTACCTCTTTATTTTCACGATTCTGGAGTGTTCCGGAAGGACTCGTTTATGTGTTCTTCCGGTGTCAAAGTTTGGATAATATTACTTTCAACATTAATAGGCGTACCTGAGATATAATGCTTTATTCGTTGCCCATTGACAACCTTCGGGTTAGTACCTTCGGAATTATTTATTTTGATGGCTGCAGACCAG
Source organism: Aegilops umbellulata (assembly GCA_032464435.1). Classification (NCBI taxonomy): domain Eukaryota; kingdom Viridiplantae; phylum Streptophyta; class Magnoliopsida; order Poales; family Poaceae; genus Aegilops; species Aegilops umbellulata. The sequence continues at coordinate 79,656,785 of CP136056.1, forward strand.
TAAACCTCCTCGATGACATATGGGCCTTCCCATTTCGAGAGGAGATTTCCTGCAAAAAATCTAAAACGAGAGTTATACAAAAGAACATATTCTCCGACTTTAAACTCACGCTTTTGGATTGTTTTGTCATGCCATCTTTTAACTTTTTCTTTGAATAACTTTGCATTTTCGTAAGCTTGGGTTCTCCATTCATCTAAAGAGCTAATATCAAATAACCTCTTTTCACCAGCAAGTTTGAAATCATAGTTGAGTTCTTTAACTGCCAAAAATGCTTTATGTTCTAACTCAAGAGGCAAATGACAAGCTTTTCCATAAACCATTTTATAAGGAGACATACCCATAGGATTTTTATATGCTGTTCTATAAGCCCAAACTGCATCATCTAATTTCTTAGACCAATTCGTCCTGGACCTATTGATAGTCTTTTGCAAAATAAATTTTATTTCTCTATTGCTAAGTTCAACTTGACCACTAGACTGATGATAATAGGGTGATGCAATTCTATGGTTAACATCATACTTGGCAAGCATTTTATGGAAAGCACCATGAATAAAGTGTGAACCACCATCAGTCATTAGATATCTAGAGACTCCAAACCTTGGGAAAATAACTTCCTTAAGCATTTGAATAGAGGTGTTGTGATCAGCACTACTGGTTGGAATAGCTTCTACCCATTTAGTAACATAATCAACAGAAACCAAAATATGTGTATACCCATTAAAGGAAAATGTCCCATGTAATCAAATCCCCAAACATCAAATGGTTCAACAACAAGTGAATAATTCATAGGCATTTCTTGACGCTTACCAATATTACCTATCCTTTGGCATTCATCAGAAGATGAGACAAACTTACGGGCATCCTTGAAGAGAGTAGGCCAATAAAATCCAGACAGCAATACCTTGTGAGCAGTTCTATCTCTAGCATGATGCCCTCCATAAGCCTCGGAGTGACATTTACGTAGGATTTATCCCTCTTCATGCTCAGGTACACAACGTCTAATAATACCATCTACTCCTTCTTTATAAAGATGTGGGTCATCCCAAAAGTAATGTCTTAAATATAGAAGAATGTTTTTCTTTTGTTGGTATGTAAAGCTAGGTGGTAAATATTTAGCAACAATGTAATTAGCATAGTCAACATACCAAGGAGTACTATTAGCGACATTCATTGCATCTAACTGCTCATCTGGAAAGCTATCATCAATAGACAGTGGGTCATCAAGTACATTTTCAAGCCTAGACTAGTTATCAGCTACGGGGTTCTCAGCTCCTTTTCTATCAATGACATGTAAATCAAATTCTTGTAACAAGATAACCCAACGAATAAGTCTAGGTTTAGCATCTTTCCTTGCCAAAAGATATTTAATAGCAGCATGGTCTATGTGAATAGTTACTTTGGAATCAACAATATAGGGTCTAAATTTATCACAAGCAAACACCACTGCTAAGAACTCCTTTTCAGTAGTAGCATAATTTCTTTGAGCACTGTCTAGAGTTTTACTAGCATAATGAATAACATTCAATTTCTTATCAACTCTTTGTCCTAGAACAGCACCAGTAGCAAAATTACTAGCATCACACATAATTTCAAAAGGCAAGTTCCAATCAGGTGGTTGAACAATAGGTGCAGTAATTAAGGTTTTCTTGAGTGTTTCAAAGGCTTCCAGACAATCATCATCAAAAACGAAAGGAATATCCTTTTGCAAAAGATTAGTAAGAGGCCTAATTTTTTTGAAAAGTCTTTGATAAATCTCCTATAGAAACCAGCATGACCTAGGAAACTACGAATACCTTTTACGTCTTTAGGAAATGGCATCTTCCCAATATCATCAACCTTAGCTTGGTCCACTTCAATACCTCTTTCAGAAATTTTATGACCCAAGACAATGCCTTCATTGACCATAAAGTGGCTCTTCTCCCAATTCAAGACTAGATTTGTTTGTTCACATCTCTGCAAAACTCGATCAAGATTGCTTAAACAATCATCAAAAGACTTCCCATAAACAGAGAAGTCATCCATGAAAACCTCAAAAATCTTTTCACGAAAGTCAGAGAATATAGCAGTCACACATCTTTGAAAGGTACCAGGTGCATTACATAAACCAAAAGGCATACGTCTATAAGCATAGATTCCAAAAGGACAAGTAAAAGTGGTCTTTTCTTGATCAGGTTGAGAAATAAGTATTTGTGAAAAGCCAGAATATCCATCAAGGAAGCAAAAGTGTGTGTGCTTAGATAATCTTTCAAGCATTTGATAAATAAAAGGCAAAGGGTAATGATATTTTCTAGTTGCTTTATTTAATTTTCTAAAATCAATTACCATTCTATAGCCTGTAACAATTCTTTGTGGAATAAGTTCATTCTTATCATTAGGAACAACTGTTATACCTCCTTTCTTAGGGACACAATGAACATGACTTACCCATCTACTATCAGCTATAGGATAGATTATACCTGCTTCCAGAAGTTTTAGTATTTCCGTTCTTACCACTTCTTTCATCATCGGATTTAACCAATGTTGGTGATCAACAACGGGTTTAGCATCAGGTTCCATATTAATTTTGTGCTGACATAGAGTGTGACTAATGCCCTTTAAATCATCAAGAGTATATCCAATAGCAGCCTGGTGCTTCCTCTGAACTTTCAATAATCTTTATTCTTCATGTTCTGAAAGGTTAGCACTAATAATAACATGATATATCTTCTTCATCAAGATAAGCATATTTCAAAGTGTCTGGCAATTGTTTTAATTCAAACACAGGATCACCTTTTGGTGGAGGAGGACCTCCCAGAGTTTCAATAGGCAAATTGTGCTTAAGTAGAGGACGTTGTTCAAAGAAAATCTTATCTATTTCATTTCTTTCATGCATATGTAAATCATTTTCATGGTCTAGCAAATATTATTCTAAAGGATCAGTAGGTGGTACAACAATAGAAGCAAGACCAATTAATTCATCCTTACTAGGAAATTCTTTTTCATGAAGATTTCTACTAAACTTGGAAAAATTAAACTCATGAGATCATCACCAAAGCTAACACCGACAGTTTGTTTCTTACAATCTACCTTAGAATTAACTGTGTTCAAGAAAGGTGTACCAAAGATAATGGGACAAAATTCATCTTGTGGGGAACCAAGAACATGAAAATCACTAGGGTATTTTATTTTCCCACACAAGACTTCAACATCTCTAACAATCCCAATTGGTGATATAGTGTCTCTATTAGGAAGTTTAATAGTAACATCTATTTTATTCTATCTCAGCAGGTGCTATATCTTTCATAATTTCTAGATATAAAGTGTAATGAATAGCACTCAAACTAGCACCCATGTCACATAAACCATGATAACAGTGATCTCCTATTTTAACTAAAATAATAGGCATGCCAACAACAGGTCTAAGTTTATCTTTTCTACCAGGTTTAGCAATTCTAGCAGCTTCTTCATAGAAGTAAATAACATGCCCATCAATATGTTCTTCCAAGAGATCTTTAACCATAGCAATTCTAGGTTCTACATTAATTTGTTCATCAGGTTTAGGTGTTCTAATATAGCTTTTGTTAACCATAATTGAAACTTTAGCATGTTCCTTTATCCTAACAGGGAAAGGTGGTTTCTCAATGTAAGCAGAAGGAACAACTGGATCAATATTATAAAGTATAGTTTCTTCTTTAACTGGTACCGGTTCTTTAATTTCTTATTTAATAGGTGGGTGATATTTAAACCACTTCTCTTTAGGGAGTTCAACATGAGTAGCAAATGATTCACAAAAGGAGGCTACTATCTCAAAGTCAAGTCCATATTTAGTGCTAAACTTTTGAAAAGCATCGGTATTCATAAAAGATTTAACACAATCATACTTAAATTTAATACATGACTCTTTACCTTCACTGAGTTCCCAATCTTCAGAGTTGTGTTTAATTCTTTCCAAAACATCCCACCGGAATTCAATAGTCTTCTTCATAAAAGAACCAACACAAGAAGTATAAAGCATGGTTTGATCATTACGAGAAAACCGAGCATAAAAATTCTGGATAATAATTTCTCTTGAGAGCTCATGATTGGGGCATGAATATAACATTGACTTAAGCCTCCCCCAAGCTAGAGCGATACTTTATCCTTCACGAGGCCAAAAATTATATATATAATTCTGATCACGATGAACTAGATGCATAGGATAACTTTTTTGGGGGAACTCCAATTTCAAACGATTCCAATTCCATGATCCAATATCATCGCATAGCCTATACCATAAAAATGCTTTTCCTTTCAAAGATAAAGGGAAAAGTGATTTCATCACCTCATCTCTAGGTAAACCTGCAAGCTTAAACAATCCACAAATTTGTTCCACATATATCAAGTGCATATCAGGATGTTATGTTCCATCTCCTGCATAAGGATTAGCTAGCAGTTGTTCTATCATACCCGAAGGAATTTCATATTCAATATTTTCAGTAGGTGCAGTAGGTTGAGGGGTAACTAATTGTGGTTCCGGATGAGGTGAAGATACCTCGAACAAACCCCTCAAAGGATTTTTTTCCATAGTAACAAGTGACAATAACATTCAACACACTATATAAATGTTTCCTTAATTACCAAATTCCACTTACCAAAGGCGCTTCACTCCCCGGCAACGACGCCAGAAAATAGCCTTGATGACCCACAAGTATAGGGGATCAATTGTAGCTCTTTTCAATAAGTAAGAGTGAGGGAGTCCTGGATAAGGGGGTATCCGGATAGCCGGACTATAACCTTTGGCCGGACTGTTGGACTATGAAGATACAAGATTGAAGACTTCGTCCCGTGTCCGGATGGGACTCTCCTTGGCGTGGAAGGCAAGCTTGGCAATACGGATATGTAGATATCCTTCCTTGTAACCGACTCTGTGTAACCCTAGCCCCCTCCGATGTCTATATAAACCGGAGGGTTTAGTCCGTAGGACGAACAACAACAATCGTACCATAGGCTAGCTTCTAGGGTTTAGCCTCTCTGATCTCGTGGTAGATCAACTCTTGTAATACCCATATCATCAAGATCAATCAAGCAGGAGTAGGATTTTACCTCCATCAAGAGGGCCCGAACCTGGGTAAAAACATCGTGTCACCTGTCTCTTGTTACCATCCGCCTAGACGCACAATTCGGGACCCCCTACCCGAGATCCGCCGGTTTTGACGCCGACATTGGTGCTTTCATTGAGAGTTCCTCTGTGTCGTCATCGTTAGGCTTGATGGCTCCTTCAATCATCGATAGCGATGCAGTCCAGGGTGAGACTTTTCTCCCCAGACAGATCTTCGTATTCGGTGGCTTCCTACTGCGGGCCAACTCGCTTGGCCATCTGGAGCAGATCGAGAGTTACGCCCCTGGCCACCAGGTCAGGTTTGGAAGCTTAAACTACATGGCCGACATCCGCGGAGACTTGATCTTCAACGGATTCGAGCCCCCGCCGAGTGCGCCGCACTGTCACGATGAGCATGATCTAGCTCTGCCGTCGGACAGTGTTTAGGAGATCGCACCTGCAACCGCTCTGACCTTCAATTCGGAGCCAATTGCGCCATCCGTGGACGGGTGGCTAGACCCCGCACCGGAGGTCGCAGTGTCAACGGCGATCGAGCAGAATACCAACCTTACCCTTCATGAGAGCCGTGACTCCAAGCTGCCGGATTCTTCTCCGGCCACGGACTCCGAACTGCCTGCACCCGTGCCTATCGAATCCGACTGGGCGCCGATCATGGGGTTCACCTTCGCGGATATCTTTCAGCACTCGCCCTTCGGTGACATACTGAACTCATTAAGGTCCCTCTCCTTGTCAGGGGAAACATGGCCGAACTATGTCTGGCAGGATTGGGATGCGGATGACGAAGAAATTCGCCGCCCACCCACCACCCACTTAGTAGCCACTGTCGATGATTTAACCGACATGCTCGACTTCGACTCCGAAGACATCGACGGTATGGACGATGATGCAGGAGACGAACAGGAACCACTGCCCACAGGGCACTGTACAACCACCTCGTCATATGATATATATATGGTGGACACACCCAAAGAAGTCAATGGCGACGGGACAGCGGGGGATGACCCCTCCAAGAAGCAACCCAAGCACCGACGTCAGCGGCGCCGCTCTAAGTCTCGCCAACGCAAAAGCGGTGATACCGGCACAGGAGATAATAACACTCCGGACAGTGCCGAAGACAACGACAACTCCCTCCAGCAAGATTCAGCGCAGGAGGATGGAGAAGCCAACCCTCCTGAGAGAGCGGCGGATAGAGAGGTAGAGGATGATAATTACATGCCTCCCTCCGAAGACGAGGCAAGCCTCGACGATGATGAATTTGTCATGCCTGAGGACCCCGTCGAGCAAGAGTGCTGTAAACGCCGACTTATGGCCACGACAAATAGCCTTAAGAAAAAGCAACAACAGCTTAGAGCTGATCAAGACTTGCTAGCTGACAGATGGACTGAAGTCCTTGCGGCCGAGGAATATGAACTCGAACGCGCCTCCAAGAGTTAACCAAAGTGCAGGTTGCTACCCCGTTTAGAGGAGGAATCATTAAAGCCTACATCTCCAGCGTATGACGTGGCTGACCGGCCACCTCGTGGTCGCGACAGAGAGGCATTTCAGCTAAAAGCCTAGGCCGCACCCCGACGCTACTCAAAGAAAAATGTCAAGGCACGGGGAAATACGCTAGACCTACGAGACGTATTGGAGGGCAAAGCAAAGCAAGCAAGATCGATCTACGGATCCCGAGGGCGCCCTACTACGTGAGACGATAACCGTCACGCCGGATACAGTAAAAGTAAATCCGGCCGGGCCGAACACAGCAGACAAGACTCATTCGAGCTGCGTCGTGATATAGCCCAGTACAGAGGCACCGCACACCCCCTATGCTTCAAAGATGAAGTAATGGATCATCAAATCCCAAAGGGTTTCAAACCCGTAAATATCAAATCATACGATGGTACAACAGATCCTGTGGTATGGATCGAGGACTACCTCCTGCATATCCACATGGCCTGCGGTGACGATCTACACGCCATCAAATACCTTCCACTCAAACTCAAAGGACCAGCTCGGCATTGGCTCAACAGCCTACCAGCAGAATCCATTGGCTGTTGGGAAGATCTGGAAGCCGCATTCCTCGATAACTTCCAGGGCACTTATGTATGACCACCAGATGCCGATGACTTGAGCCACATAATTCAGCAGCCAGAGGAATCGGCCAGGAAATTTTGGACACGGTTCCTAACCAAGAAAAATCAAATCGTCGACTGTCCGGATGCAGAGGCCCTAGCAGCTTTTAAGCAAAACATTCGCGACGAGTGGCTCGCCCGGCACCTTGGCCAGGAAAAGCCGAAATCTATGGCAGCCCTCACGACACTCCTGACCCGCTTCTGCGCGGGAGAGGACAGCTGGCTGGCTCGCAGCAATAACATATCAAAGAACCCTTGTACTTCGGATACCAAGGATAGCAATGGCAGGTCACGTCGCAACAAACACAAGCGCCGCATCAACAGCGACAACGTCGAAGATACGATAGTCAATGCCGGATTCAGAGGCTCCAAACCCAGTCAGCGGAAAAAGCCATTCAAAAGAAGTACTCTGGGCCCATCCAGTTTGGACCATATACTCGATCGCTCGTGTCAAATACATGGCACCCCCAACAAGCCACCCAACCACACCAACAGGGATTGTTGGGTGTTCAAGCAGGCCGGCAAGTTAAATGCCGAAAGCAAGGATAAGGGGCTGCATAGCGATGATGAGGAGGAGCCCCGACCGCCAACACCGAAGGACAGAAGAGGTTCCCCCCACAAGTGCGGACGGTGAACATGATATACGCAACCCACATCCCCAAGAGGGAGCGGAAGCGTGCGCTAAGGGACGTATATGCGTTGGAGCCAGTCGCCCCAAAGTTCAACCCATGGTCCTCCTGTCCGATCACTTTCGATCGTAGGGACCATCCCACTAGTATCCGTCATGGCGGATTCACCGCATTGGTCCTAGACCCAATCATCGACGGATTTCACCTCACTTGAGTCCTTATGGACGGTGATAGTAGCCTGAACCTGCTCTACCAGGACAGTGCGCAAAATGGGTATAGATCCCTCAAGGATTAAACCCACAAAAATGACCTTTAAAGGCGTCATACCAGGTGTAGAGGCCCATTGCACAGGCTCAGTCACACTAGAAGTGGTCTTCGGATCCCCGGATAATTTCCGAAGCGAGGAGTTAATCTTCGATATAGTCCCGTTCCGCAGTGGCTATCATGCACTGCTCGGGCGAACCGCATTCGCAAAATTCAATGCGGTGCCACTATGCATACCTCAAGCTCAAGATGCCAGGACCTCGGGGGGTCATCACAGTCAATGGAAACACAGAGCGCTGTCTCCGAACGGAGGAGCACATGCGGCCCTCGCAGCAGAAGCGCAAAGCAGCCTCTCAAGGCAATTCACCAGTTCGGCGATCAAACACCCAGACACCGTCAAGCGCGCCCAACATAATCTGCAACAAGACCGCCTGGCACGTTCCGAGCTCGCATAGCAATGCCGGCCCCCACCCCAGTCCTAGCCAAATGACGTAATCTGTCCCACGCGTACATAATTACGCATTGAAAATACCATGGGCATAGGTGGGGGGGGGACACGGCTACGGCACGCCCCAAAACACGGCTCAACCGCACTAGGGGCTTCTCGCTTTGTTATTTTCTCTCTCTTTCAGGATTCTACTCTCTGGAAACCCCATCTGGCCATACGATTGCCGGACACACGATACAACAGCCAAGGAGGCATAAAGCTACGTCGCACCATGGAACTCCCAGGTGGTCTCTAATAACGAGTGAATACCTGCTTTAAATACCATTCCGTGGCTCGCCCTTGGAGGGGACATGTCAAATAAGTCCTAATTTTTGCTTATCGCACTACTTGTATCATTCTGCTTCAAATGCACCTTTTTGAATAAACAATGCACAACATTAGTCTATTACTGCGTTCTTCATTCCTTCTTTTTTATATACACATATGTTCATTCATGACATTCAGCACCCGTACACACTGGTACGGCCAATACGCCAGGTGCTTAAGTACCCCATAATACGACGTGAGAAGTCCGAACACTTTCGAAAGTACGGCACCTCGAACTTATAGCATTATATGCATCAGCTTCGAATCATGTCTTGGGTCAATAGTTGGGTTTGCCTTGCTCCCATGTTTTGGTACCTTACGTTCCGCTATATCAGCTAAGGTAGCACTGGGAGAACTACTGCGATTGTGCCCCGGTTCATCTGGGCTAAGCACCTCAGTAGAGAAAGCTAAAACTGACTGTCATGATAAGGCGAGAGCTGGTCGCTGTTCGAGAGTTCTCGAGTCCCTAAAGACTTATGCTGCTTAGGGCGAGGAGTCGGCTTTGTCCGGCTTAGGCGTGTATAGCGCCCCGAACTCGGTCTTCCGAATACTAGGGGCTTCGCCAAAATTTAAAATTGTAGACTTCTATGGCTAAGTGAGAGTGATAAAGCATTATAGTTCGATTGCCTTGTTCGTTGCGCTGAGCACCTCCCTCGAAGGACCCAACAATGGGAAAAAGAGTGCTTAGATTTATCCCGAACACCCCAGCACTCATGGCATGGGGGCAGAAGCTGACAACTGGCCATCTCTCAGATTTGATAAACAACCGCACAGAAGGTAATATTTTAAATTCAAACAAGCGTTGCATAGCGCATATGAACAAGTTTTCATAATACAGGATCACACAAGCAAGTTCACTCAAAAATTACATCCTTGGAACACTCATCCGCCATAAGGCGGGCACCCTTCAAGACGCCCTCATAATACATCTCAGGGTGGCAATGCTCCTTGCCTTGCGGCGGTCCATCCTTCACTAGCTTCTCAGCGTCCATCTTGCCCCAGTGTACCTTAACATGGGCAAGCGCCCTGCGGGCGCCTTCGATGTAGACGGAGCGCTTGATGACCTCAAGCCAAGGACAAGCATCCACAAGCCAGCTCACCAGCCCGAAGTAGCTCCCGGGCATGGCCTCTCCAGGCCATAGCCGGACTATAAGACCCTTCATGGCCTGTTCGGCCGCCTTATGGAGCTCGACCAATTGCTTCAGCTGGTCGCTAAGGAAACAGGGTGTTCGGCCTCAGTATACTAAGACCAGAACACCTTCTCCGTCGAGCTCCCATCCTCGGCTCGGTAGTACTTTGCGGCATCTGACACGCTGCGGGGCAAATCTGCGAATGCTCCTGGAGAGCTCCGGACTCGGGTAAGTAACAAGTAATTTACTTTCACATGCTTGCTTTGCATAATGAATGCCTTACCCGCCGCTATCTTCTTCATCGCCTCAATTTCCTGGAGGGATTTTTGGGCTTCGGCCTTGGCATGCTTGGTGCTCTCGAGGGCTGCAGCAAGCTCGGACTCTCGAGTCTTCGAGTTAAGCTCCAAAGTCTCGTGCTTCTTCACGAGAGCCTGGAGCTCTTGCTGCACCTCACCAACCCGTGCCTCTTGTTTCTCCCGCTCGGTGCGCTCCATGGCCGCCTTGTTTTCGGCCTCGGAAAGCGCTTGCTTCAGGGCCGCCACTTTGGACGTGGTCCCTGACACATTCATGATGATCCTATCATTTTTGCAACCACATCTTTTTTTTCATATATATGTGCAAGGTATTACTTACCTTCGTTCTCCTCGAGCTGCCTCTTGGCAAGGCCGAGCTTTTCCTCGGACCGCTCGAGGTTTTGCTTCAGTGCGGCGACCTCCGCAGTCAGTGCGGCAGAGGTCAGCAGTGAAGCCTGCATACGCATATTAACATACTTGTGTTAGACTCTTGCAGATATTATTAGATCCTCTATTCGGCTTTTCTTTGTGAACACCAAACAGAGCATCAGGGGCTACTGTCTAAGCGGTAATATTTTCCTATATTTTAATACTTACCTCAAAGCCTGTTAGAAGGCTGGCACAGGCTTCAGTCAGTCCGCTCTTGGCGGACTGAACCTTCTTGATCACCGCACTCATAATAGTGCAGTGCTCCTCGTCGATGGAAGCGCCGCCAAGCACTTCCAGCAAATTGTCCGATGCCTCCGGATGGACGGAGGTCACCGGCACGGGCGGCTTGCCCCTCTTGGAAGGGGGTCGCCTGCCGAAGTCCGGAACCATTGGAGGTTCCGGTGCGATGTTCGGCTGAGGGCCGGACTTGGAGCCCTTGGGAGCCTTGCTCCCTTTGTGCCTGGAGTCCGGGATGTCTCCTTGAGGCGCCTCCAGGACTACCTCCCCTCGGCCCGGAACCCCTTGAGACAATGCCTCGGCATTGTCCGTAGGGCGAGGAGAGGAGGCGGTCAGAAGTGAATAGCTATTCACATCCGACGAATCCAAGGAACCGCTCTATGAGGACACATCGATGCGGGCTCGAGACGGACTGCATAATCATATTCGGCGTTAGGAGAAGCAGTGCGACAACGGTATACTATGAGTTACTCTGGTATCTGAATACTTACGACTTCGCCAGGGGCTTGGCCCTGGGTGGCCACTCGTCTTCACTATCAGCGGCGTTGGTGGAGTAGTCCGGAGGGAGAGTCCTTCCCTTCTTGGACCCTCCAGCCTCCCCGGTTGGGGCGGCCTTCCTTTTCTTGTCTTCCCCGGCCGGAGGGGAAGAACCTTTATCTGCCTCCTCCTCGTTTTCACGGGAGGAGTGCGTCTTGGAGTTATCAGACGATGAGTCCGATACCACCTGGCGCCGGGAACTCTTTCTAGTTCCCGTGGCCTTCTTCTTGATCTTTTTCTTCGGCACCTCATAAGGAGCCGGAGTCAGCATCTCCGTCAAGAGAGCGTCTGCGGGATCTTCGGGCAGAGGGGCCGGGCAGTCGATCTGTCCCGAGGTCTCCACCTAGTCTTGTCAAAGGCATGGGAGCTCAGATCCCGCACATAGTTAAACTATGGAGAATAAATACCCTATAAGTGGTAAAAAAGCTTACCGTGTCGGCTTGACACTGTGCGCTGAGCACACGATCCTCGGTGAGGGGAGGGGGAACCTCGGCACTCTTGAACAACACCTTCCAGGCATCCTCATGCGTCATGTCAAAGAGCTCACTCAGAGTTGGGTGCTGGGCCAGGACAAACTCCCACAAATTGAACGCCCGTTGTTGACACGGGAGGATCCGGCGGATGAGCATGACCTGGACTATGTTGACAAGCTTGAGCTTCCTGTTTACCATGTTTTGGATATAGGTCTGGAGTCCGGTTAGCTCTACCGGATTACCCCAGGGCAGGCCCTTCTCTTTCCAGGAGGCGAGCCGCATGGGGATTCCGGATCGGAATTCAGGGGCCGCCGCCCATTTGGTGCCGCGCGGCTCGGTGATGTAGAACCACCCCGATTGCTGTTGGGGAACGTAGTAATTTCAAAAAAATTCCTACGCACACGCAAGATCATGGTGATGCATAGCAACGAGAGGGGAGAGTGTTGTCTACGTACCCTCGTAGACCGAAGCGTAAGCGTTGACACAACGTAGAGGAAGTAGTCGTACGTTCTCCTCGCGATCCAACCGATCACAGCACCGTTACTCCGGCACCTCCGAGTTCTTGGCACACGTTCAGCTCGATGACGATCCCCGGGCTCCGATCCAGCAAAGCGTCGAGGAAGAGTTCCGTCAGCACAACGGCGTGGTGACGATCTTGATGTGTTACCGGCGCAGGGCTTCGCCTAAGCACTGCAACGATATGATCGAGGTGGAATTTGGTGGAAGGGGGCACCGCACACGGCTAAGGAACGATCCGTAGATCAACTTGTGTGTCTTTGGGGTGCCCCCTGCCCCCGTATATAAAGGAGCCAAGGGGGAGGGGCTGGTCGGCCAAGCTTGGCGCGCCAGGAGAGTCCTACTCCCTCTGGGAGTAGGATTCCCCCCCCCCCCAATCCTAGTTGGACTAGGATTCTCCAAGGGGGAGAGAGAGAGAGAGGGGGCGCCCACCTCTCCTAGTCCTAATAGGACTAGGGGAAGGGGGGAGGCGCGCAGCCCATGAGGGCAGCCCTCTCACCTCTCCTCCAAGGCCCATGTTGGCCCATTATGCTCCCGGGGGGTTCCGGTAACCCTCCCGGTATTCCGGTAAAATCCTGATTTCACCTGGAATGCATCCGATGTCCAAACATAGGCTTCCAATATATCATTCTTTACGTCTCGACCATTTCGAGACTCCTCGTCATGTCCGTGATCACATCCGGGACTCCGAACTCCTTCGGTACATCAAAATGCATAAACTCATAATAACTGTCATCGTAACGTTAAGCGTGCGGACCCTACGGTTCGAGAACAATGTAGACATGACCGAGACACGTCTCCGGCCAATAACCAATAGCGGGACCTGGATGCCCATATTGGCTCCTACATATTCTACGAAGATCTTTATCGGTCAGACCGCATAACAACATACGTTGTTCCCTTTGTCATCGGTATGTTACTTGCCCGAGATTCGATCGTCGGTATCCAATACCTAGTTCAATCTCGTTACCGGCAAGTCTCTTTACTCGTTCTGTAATACATCATCTCGCAACTAACTCATTGGTTGCAATGCTTGCAAGGATTTCTGTGATGTGCATTACCGAGAAGGCCCTGAGATACCTCTCCGACAATCGGAGTGACAAATCCTAATCTCGAAATACGCCAACCCAATATGTACCTTCGGAGACACCTGTAGAGCACCTTTATAATCACCCAGTTACGTTGTGACGTTTGGTAGCACACAAAGTGTTCCTACGGTAAATGGGAGTTGCATAATCTCATAGTTAAAGGAACATGTATAAGTCATGGATAAAAGCAATAGCAACATACTAAACGATCGGGTGCTATGCTAATGGAATGGGTCATGTCAATCAGATCATTCAACTAATGATGTGATCTCGTTAATCAAATAACAACTCTTTGTTCATGTCTAGGAAACATAACCATCTTTGATTAATGAGCTAGTCAAGTAGAGGCATACTAGTGACACTCTGTTTGTCTATGTATTCACACATGTATTATGTTTCCAGTTAATACAATTCTAGCATGAATAATAAACATTTATCATGATATAAGGAAATAAATAATAACTTTATTATTGCCTCTAGGGCATATTTCCTTCAGTCTCGCACTTGCACTAGAGTCAATAATCTAGATTACAAAGTAATGATTCTAACACCCATGAAGTCTTGGTGCTGATCATGTTTTGCTCGTGGAAGAGGCTTAGTCAACGGGTCTGCAACATTCAGATCCGTATGTATCTTGCATATCTCTATGTCTCCCACCTGGACCAAATCCCGGATGGAGTTGAAGCGTCTTTTGATGTGTTTGGTTCTTTTGTGAAATCTGGATTCCTTTGCCAAAGCAATTGCACCAGTATTGTCACAAAAGATTTTCATTGGACCCGATACGCTAGGTACAACACCTAGATCGGATATGAACTCCTTCATCCAGACTCCTTCATTAGCTGCTTCCGAAGCGGCTATGTACTCAGCTTCACATGTAGATCCCGCCACGACGCTTTGTTTAGAACTGCACCAACTGACAGCTCCACCGTTTAATGTAAATACGTATCCGGTTTGCGATTTGGAATCGTCCGGATCAGTGTCAAAGCTTGCATCGACGTAACCGTTTACGACGAGCTCTTTGTCACCTCCATAAATGAGAAACATATCCTTAGTCCTTCTCAAGTACTTAAGGATGTTCTTGACCGCTGTCCAGTGATCCACTCCTGGATTACTTTGGTACCTGCCTGCTAAACTTACAGCAAGGCACACATCAGGTCTGGTACACAGCATTGCATACATGATAGAGCCTATGGCTGAAGCATAGGGAACATTTTTCATTTTCTCTCTATCTTCTGCGGTGGTCGGGCATTGAGTCTTACTCAACTTCACACCTTGTGCCACAGGCAAGAACCCTTTCTTTGCCTGATCCATTTTGAACTTTTTCAAAACTTTGTCAAGGTATGTGCTTTGTGAAAGTCCTATTAAGCGTCTTGATCTATCTCTATAGATCTTAATGCCCAATATGTAAGCAGCTTCACCGAGGTCTTTCATTGAAAAACTCTTATTCAAGTATCCCTTTATGCTATCCAGAAATTCTATATTATTTCCGATCAGCAATATGTCATCCACATATAATATCAGAAATGCTACAGAGCTCCCACTCACTTTCTTGTAAATACAGGCTTCTCCAAAAGTCTGTATAAAACCAAATGCTTTGATCACACTATCAAAGCGTTTATTCCAACTCCGAGAGGCTTGCACCAGTCCATAAATGGATCGCTGGAGCTTGCACACTTTGTTAGCTCCCTTTGGATCGACAAAACCTTCTGGTTGCATCATATACAACTCTTCTTCCAGAAATCCATTCAGGAATGCAGTTTTGACATCCATTTGCCAAATTTCATAATCATAAAATGCGGCAACTGCTAACATGATTCAGACAGACTTAAGCATCGCTACGGGTGAGAAAGTCTCATCGTAGTCAATCCCTTGAACTTGTCGAAAACCTTTTGCAACAAGTCGAGCTTTATAGACAGTAACATTACCATCAACGTCAGTCTTCTTCTTAAAAATCCATTTATTCTCAATTGCTTGCCGATCATCGGGCAAGTCAACCAAAGTCCACACTTTGTTCTCATACATGGGTCCCATCTCAGATTTCATGGCCTCAAGCCATTTTGCGGAATCTGGGCTCACCATCGCTTCTTCATAGTTCGTAGGTTCATCATGGTCTAGTAACATGACTTCCAAAATAGGATTACCGTACCACTCTGGTGCGGATCTTACTCTGGTTGATCTACGAAGTTCAGTAGAAACTTGATCTGAAGTTTCATGATCATTATCATTAGCTTCCTCCCTATTTGATGTAGGTGTCACAGAAACAGATTTCTGTGATGTACTACTTCTCAATAAGGGAGTAGATACTGTTATCTCATCAAGTTCTACTTTCCTCCCACTCACTTCTTTCGAGAGAAACTCCTTCTCTAGAAAGTTTCCGACTTTAGCAACAAAAATTTTGCCTTCGGATCTGTGATAGAAGGTATACCCAATAGTCTCCTTTGGGTATCCTATGAAGACACACATTTTTCTGATTTGGGTTCGAGCTTATCAGGTTGAAGCTTTTTCACATAAGCATCGCAGCCCCAAACTTTAAGAAACGACAACTTTGGTTTCTTACCAAACCACAGTTCATAAGGTGTCGTCTCAACGGATTTTGATGGTGCCCTATTTAACGTGAATGCGGCCGTCTCTAGAGCATAACCCCAAAAAGATAGCGGTAAATCGGTAAGAGACATCATAGATCGCACCATATCCAGTAAAGTACGATTACGACGTTCGGACACACCATTACGTTGTGGTGTTCCGGGTGGCGTGAGTTGCGAAACTATTCCGCATTGTTTCAAATGTAGACCAAACTCGTAACTCAAATATTCTCCTCCACGATCAGATCGTAGAAACTTTATTTTCTTGTTACGATGATTTTCCACTTCACTCTGAAATTCTTTGAACTTTTCAAATGTTTCAGACTTGTGCTTCATTAAGTAGATATACCCATATCTGCTTAAATCATCAGTGAAGGTGAGAAAATAACGATATCCGCCACGAGCCTCAATATTCATTGGACCACATACATCAGTATGTATGATTTCCAATAAATCTTTTGCTCTCTCCACAGTACCGGAGAACGGTGTTTTAGTCATCTTGCCCATAAGGCACGGTTCGCAAGTGCCAAGTGATTCATAATCAAGTGACTCCAAAAGTCCATCAGTATGGAGTTTCTTCATGCGTTTTACACCGATATGACCTAAACGGCAGTGCCACAAATAAGTTGCACTATCATTATCAACTCTGCATCTTTTGGCTTCAACATTATGAATATGTGTAATACTACTATCGAGATTAAGTAAGAACAAACCATTCTTTAATGGCGCATGACCATAAAAGATATTACTCATATAAATAGAACAACCATTATTCTCTGATTTAAATGAATAACCGTCTCGCATCAAACAAGATCCAGATATAATGTTCATGCTTAACGCTGGTACTAAATAACAATTATTTAGATTTAATATTAATCCCGAAGGTAGATGTAGAGGTAGCGTGCCGACCGCGATCACATCGACTTTGGAACCATTTCCCACGCGCATCGTCACCTCGTCCTTAGCCAATCTTCGCTTAATCCGTAGCCCCTGTTTTGAGTTGCAAATATTAGCAACAGAACCAGTATCAAATACCCAGGTGCTACTGCGAGAATTAGTAAGGTACACATCAATAACATGTATACCATATATACCTTTGTTAACCTTGCCATCCTTCTTATCCGCCAAATACTTGGGGCAGTTCCGCTTCCAGTGACCAGTCTGCTTGCAATAGAAGCACTCAGTTTCAGGCTTAGGTCCAGACTTGGGTTTCTTCTCTTGAGTAGCAACTTGCTTGCTGTTCTTTTTGAAGTTCCCCTTTTTCTTCCCTTTGCCCTTTTTCTTGAAACTAGTGGTTTTGTTAACCATCAACACTTGATGCTCCTTTTTGATTTCTACCTCCGCGGCTTTTAGCATCGCGAAGAGCTCGGGCATAGTTTTGGTCATCCCTTGCATATTATAGTTCATCACGAAGCTCTTGTAGCTTGGTGGCAGTGATTGGAGAATTCTGTCAATGACGCAATCATCCGGAAGATTAACTCCCAGTTGAATCAAGTGATTGTTATACCCAGACATTCTGAGTATATGCTCACTGACAGAACCGTTCTCCTCCATTTTACAGCTATAGAACTTATTGGAGACTTCATATCTCTCAATCCGGGCATTTGCTTGAAATATTAACTTCAACTCCTGGAACATCTCATATGCTCCATGGTGTTCAAAACGTCGTTGAAGTCCCGGTTCTAAGCCGTAAAGCATGGCACACTGAACTATAGAGTAGTCATCAGCTTTGCTTTGCTAGACGTTCACAACATCTGGCGTAGCTCTTGCACCAGGCCTGGCACCCAGCGGTGCTTCCAGGACGTAATTCTTCTGTGCAGCAATGAGGATAATCCTCAAGTTACGGACCCAGTCCGTGTAATTGCTACCATCATCTTTCAACTTTGCTTTCTCAAGGAACGCATTAAAATTCAACGGAACAACAGCACGAGCCATCTATCTACACAACATAGACAAGCAAGATACTATCAGGTACTAAGTTCATGATAAATTTAAGTTCAATTAATCATATTACTTAAGAACTCCCACTTAGATAGACATCCCTCTAATCCTCTAAGTGATCACGTGATCCAAATCAACTAAACCATGTCCGGTCATCACGTGAGATGGAATAGTTTCAATGGTGAACATCACTATGTTGATCATATCTACTATATGATTCACGCTCGACCTTTCGGTCTCCGTGTTCCGAGGCCATATCTGTTATATGCTAGGCTCGTCAAGTTAAACCTGAGTATTCCGCGTGTGCAACTGTTTTGCACCCGTTGTATTTGAACGTAGAGCCTATCACACCCGATCATCACGTGGTGTCTCAGCACGAAGAACTTTCGCAACGGTGCATACTCAGGGAGAACACTTCTTGATAATTTAGTGAGAGATCATCTTATAATGCTACCGTCAATCAAAGCAAGATAAGATGCATAAAAGGATAAACATCACATGCAATCAATATAAGTGATATGATATGGCCATCATCATCTTGTGCTTGTGATCTCCATCTTTGAAGCACCGTCATGATCACCATCGTCACCGGCGCGACACCTTGATCTTCATCGCAGCATCGTTGTCGTCTCGCCAATCTTATGCTTCCACGACTATCACTACCGCTTAGTAATAAAGTAAAGCATTACATCGCGATTGCATTGCATACAATAAAGCGACAACCATATGGCTCCTGCCAGTTGCCGATAACTCGGTTACAAAACAGGATCATCTCATACAATAAAATTTAGCATCATGTCTTGACCATATCACATCACAACATGCCCTGCAAAAACAAGTTAGACATCCTCTACTTTGTTGTTGCAAGTTTTACGTGGCTGCTACGGGCTTTAAGCAAGAACTCATCTTACCTACGCATCAAAACCACAACGATAGTTTGTCAAATAGACTCCGTTTTAACCTTCTCAAGGACCGGGCGTAGCCACACTCGGTTCAACTAAAGTTGGAGAGACAGTCTTCCGCAAGCCATCTATGTGCAAAGCAAGTCGAGGGAACCGGTCTCGCGTAAGCGTACGCGTAAGGTTGGTCCGGATCGTCTCGTCCAACAATGCCGCTGAACCAAAGTATGACATGCTGGTAGGCAGTATGACTTGTATCGTCCACAACTCACTTGTGTTCTACTCGTGCAAATAACATCAAACCATAAAAACCTAGGCTCGGATGCCACTGTTGGGGAACGTAGTAATTTCAAAAAATTTCCTACGCACACGCAAGATCATGGTGATGCATAGCAACGAGAGGGGAGAGTGTTGTCTACGTACCCTCGTAGACCGAAGCGGAAGCGTTGACACAACATAGAGGAAGTAGTCGTACGTTCTCCTCGCGATCCAACCGATCACAGCACCGTTACTCCGGCACCTCCGAGTTCTTGGCACACGTTCAGCTCGATGACGATCCCCGGGCTCCGATCCAGCAAAGCGTCGAGGAAGAGTTCCGTCAGCACAACGGCGTGGTGACGATCTTGGTGTGTTACCGGCGCAGGGCTTCGCCTAAGCACTGCAACGATATGATCGAGGTGGAATTTGGTGGAAGGGGGCACCGCACACGGCTAAGGAACGATCCGTAGATCAACTTGTGTGTCTTTGGGGTGCCCCCTGCCCCCGTATATAAAGGAGCCAAGGGGGAGGGGCTGGCCGGCCAAGCTTGGCGCGCCAGGAGAGTCCTACTCCCTCTGGGAGTAGGATTCCCCCCCCCCCCCCAATCCTAGTTGGACTAGGATTCTCCAAGGGGGAGAGAGAGAGAGAGGGGGCGCCCACCTCTCCTAGTCCTAATAGGACTAGGGGAAGGGGGGAGGCGCGCAGCCCATGAGGGCAGCCCTCTCACCTCTCCTCCAAGGCCCATGTTGGCCCATTATGCTCCCGGGGGGTTCCGGTAACCCTCCCGGTATTCCGGTAAAATCCTGATTTCACCTGGAATGCATCCGATGTCCAAACATAGGCTTCCAATATATCATTCTTTACGTCTCGACCATTTCGAGACTCCTCGTCATGTCCGTGATCACATCCGGGACTCCGAACTTCTTCGGTACATCAAAATGCATAAACTCATAATAACTGTCATCGTAACGTTAAGCGTGCGGACCCTACGGTTCGAGAACAATGTAGACATGACCGAGACACGTCTCCGGCCAATAACCAATAGCGGGACCTGGATGCCCATATTGGCTCCTACATATTCTACGAAGATCTTTATCGGTCAGACCGCATAACAACATACGTTGTTCCCTTTGTCATCGGTATGTTACTTGCCCGAGATTCGATCGTCGGTATCCAATACCTAGTTCAATCTTGTTACCGGCAAGTCTCTTTACTCGTTCTGTAATACATCATCTCGCAACTAACTCATTGGTTGCAATGCTTGCAAGGCTTTCTGTGATGTGCATTACCGAGAAGGCCCTGAGATACCTCTCCGACAATCGGAGTGACAAATCCTAATCTCGAAATACGCCAACCCAATATGTACCTTCGGAGACACCTGTAGAGCACCTTTATAATCACCCAGTTACGTTGTGACGTTTGGTAGCACACAAAGTGTTCCTACGGTAAATGGGAGTTGCATAATCTCATAGTTAAAGGAACATGTATAAGTCATGGATAAAAGCAATAGCAACATACTAAACGATCGGGTGCTATGCTAATGGAATGGGTCATGTCAATCAGATCATTCAACTAATGATGTGATCTCGTTAATCAAATAACAACTCTTTGTTCATGGCTAGGAAACATAACCATCTTTGATTAATGAGCTAGTCAAGTAGAGGCATACTAGTGACACTCTGTTTGTCTATGTATTCACACATGTATTATGTTTCCAGTTAATACAATTCTAGCATGAATAATAAACATTTATCATGATATAAGGAAATAAATAATAACTTTATTATTGCCTCTAGGGCATATTTCCTTCAATTGCCACCCCTTTATGGTCTCCATGTAGGAGCCCTCGAGCCATGTGACATTGGGCATTTTGTCCAACATGGCGCCTCCGCACTTCGCCTGCTGGCCGCCCACCACCTTCGGTTTGACAATGAAGGTCTTCAGCCATAAGCCGAAGTGGGGCTTGATGCAGAGGAAGGCCTCACACACGACGATAAACGCCGAGATGTTGAGGATGAAGTTCGGGGCCAGATCATGAAAATCCAGGTCGTAGTAGAACATGAGCCCCCAGACGAATGGGTGGAGGGGAAATCCCAGTCCGCGGAGGAAATGGGTAAGGAATACTACCCTCTCATGGGGCCCGGGGGTGAGGATAAGCTGCCCCTTATCTAGGAGTCGGTATGCGATATCCTCGGACAGGTATCCGGCTCCCCTCAGCTTCTTGATGTGTCCCTCCGTGATGGAGGAGACCATCCACTTGCCTCCCGCTCCGGACATGATTGGAGAAGGTTGAGGAGGAAGATGTGGACTTGGGCGCTGGAGCTTGAGTGCGCAAGAATGGATGAGCGAGGAGGAAGAAGGCGTGGGTAGAAAAAGGTGAATCCTTATCCCTTTATAAGGGCGGACGAAACTATGCATCCCCACCAGCCTGGTAAAACTTGCTTAACCCCCAAGCACCGTAATTGATGGCGCGGTTGGGTTACCCACGTCCGTATTGATGGGAATCCCGCAATAAGGGGGACACGATCTCTGCTTTGACAAGACGTGCCAAGGAAACCGCCTCGCGAAACACGCTGAGGTTGGCTATAAAAACAATTCAAATGGTGACCTGGCTGTGGTGTGATGACACACAGGGAAATACGTCAGCAGATCAGATTTGTGAAAATATTATTCTCTCTACGGTGGTATGTGGAACTTGTTTTCCAGAGCCGGATACGATCCTCGTGTTCAAAATCTTCTATGAAGTATTCGGAGGAGGAAGCCGCCTTGCAATGCCAAAGACAATCTGCGTGCCGGACTCATTGTAATTGAAGCCTGGTTCAGGGGCTACTGAGGGAGTCCTGGATAAGGGGGTATCCGGATAGCCGGACTATAACCTTTGGCCGGACTGTTGGACTATGAAGATACAAGATTGAAGACTTCGTCCCGTGTCCAGATGGGACTCTCCTTGGCGTGGAAGGCAAGCTTGGCAATACGGATATGTAGATCTCCTTCCTTGTAACCAACTCTGTGTAACCCTAGCCCCCTCCGGTGTCTATATAAACCGGAGGGTTTAGTCCGTAGGACGAACAACAACAATCGTACCATAGGCTAGCTTCTAGGGTTTAGCCTCTCTGATCTCGTGGTAGATTAACTCTTGTAATACCCATACCATCAAGATTAATCAAGCAGGAGTAGGGTTTTACCTCCATCGAGAGGGCTCGAACCTGGGTAAAAACATCGTGTCCCCTGTCTCCTGTTACCATCCGCCTAGACGCACAATTCGGGACCCCCTACCCGAGATCCGCCGGTTTTGACACCGACAAGGAGTGTCGAACCCAACGGGGAGCAGAAGGAAATGACAAGTAGTTTTCAGTAAGGTAATGTCTGCAAGTGCTGAAATTGTAAGTAGCAGAGTAGTTTGATAGCAAGATAATTTGTAACGAGAAAGTAATGATAATAGTAACAAGTATGCAGCATGGTAGCCCAATCCTTTTGAGGCAAAGGACAGGCCAAAACGGTCTGTTATGATAAGCAAAGTGTTCTTGAGGGTACACTTGAATTTCATCTAGTCACTTTCATCATGTTGGTTTGATTTGTGTTCGCTACTTTGATAATTTGATATGTGGGTGGACCGGTGCTTAGGTGATGTTCTTACTTGAACAAACCTCCTACTTATGATTAACCCTCCGGCAAGCATCCGCAACTACGAGAAAAGTATTAAGAATAAATTCTAACCATAGCATTAAACTTTTGGATCCAATCGGTCCCTTACGGGATAGCGCATAACTGGGGTTTAAGCTTCTGTCACTCTTGCAACCCATCATCTAATTGCTACTCCACAATGCATTCTCTTAGGGCCAAATATGGTGAAGTGTCATGTAGTCGACGTTCACATGACACCACTAAGGGAATCACAACATACATACTATCAAAATATCGAACACATATCAAGTTCACATGATTATTTGCAACATGATTTCTCCCGTGACCTCAAGAACAAAAGTAACTACTCACAAATGATAAAAATGTTCATGATCAGAAGGGTTTTAAATAGCATAATGGATCTGAACATATAATCTTCCACCAAATAAACCATATAGTAATCAACTACAAGATGTAATCAACACTACTAGTCACCCACACGCACCAATCTATAGTTCCGATAACAAGATTGAATACAAGAGATGAACCAGGGTTTGAGATGAGATGTGCTGTTGAAGATGTTGATGGAGATTACCCTCCCCAGGATGGGAGAGTTGTTGGTGATGATGATGATTTCCCCCTCCCGGAGGGAAGTTCCCTCGATGGAATCGCTCCGCCGGAGGGCAAAAGTGCTCCTGCCCAAGTTCCGCCTCGAGACGGCAGCACTCTATCCCGAAAGCCTTCTCCTTTATTTTTCTAGGTCAAAATGACTTATATACTAGGAGATGGGCACCGGAGGTGGGCCGAGGAGGGCACAACCCACCAGGGCGCGCCTGGGCTCCCTGGCGCGCCCAGGTGGGTTGTGCCCACCTAGTGGGCCCCCTCTGGTAGTTATTTGCTCCAATATTTCTTATATATTCCATAAAAAATCTCTGTGAAGTTTCAACTCATTTGGAGTTGTGCATAATAGGTAGCCTGACGTAGCTTTTTCAGGTCCATACTTCCAGCTACCGAAATTCTCCCTCTTGGTGTGTACCTTGCAAGTTATGAGAGAAAAGTCATTAGAATTACTCCAAAAAGCATTATTATGGATAAAAACATTATAAATAATAGTAAGAAAACATGATGCAAAATGGATGTATCAGTTACTTACAATTTCAGCACTTGTAGACATTACCTTGCTGAAAATCACCTGTCATTTCCTTCTGCTCCTCGTTGGGTTCGACACACTTACTTATCGAATAGAGCTACATTTGATCCCCTATACTTGTGGGTCATCAAGGCTATTTTCTGGCGCCGTTGCCGGGGAGTGAAGCGCCTTTGGTAAGTGGAATTTTGTTAGGAAACATTTATATAGTGTGCTAAAATTTACTGTCACTTGTTACTATGGAAAACAATCCTTTGAGGGGCTTGTTCGGGGTATCTTCACCTCAACCGGAATCAAAATTAGCTACCCCTCAACATACTGCACCTACTGAAAATATTGAATATGAAATTCCTTCGTGTCGTGGATTTGTCATGGTAGATGACCTTAGTATGAGGACTTAGTTGTGAGGCCAGCGCATCTATGTGGTAGCTTGAGAGGGGCTGAGTCAGAACCGAGAGACGCGAGGAGATCGTCGAAGCAGGTTAACACACGAGACAAGATTTAGACAGCTTCGGGCCCCGGGAAACATCATCCGGTAATAGCCCTACATGCTGTTTGTGGCTAGTTTGTATTCCGTATGCTCATGAGGGAGTCGCCGCATAAACCGGCTCTCCTCTAGTTGTGTCTAGCCCTCTAGATTATTCAGCCTGTCCCTCTTGGGGTGCCCTGCCCCTCCTTATATAAGTTGGAGGGGCGGGTTACATATGGAGTCCTACCAGGATTAGGACTAGTCTATCTTCTAATACAAACCGGATACAAGTCCGAGTCTTGCTTCCTTGTAAGGAAAATATTCCTCATGCATTTCCTCTTAAGCCGGCCCACCATAACAAGAGTCGGCCTACTGGGCCTTGGGCCTTGTCGTCCGTCTGACCCGCCCGCCGGGTCACCAGTGAGTTGCAATGTTCCGGCAGGTTGCCCGTAAACCGCCAGGTCCGGGCGGGTCGTCAGTGAGTCACCAAGCTCCAGCTGGGTCATACATCCGGCGGGTTACACCGCGGGGTATATCCCCAACATTAGCCCCCAGTTTAGCTTGGATTTATCCATGGTAAACTTATGCTAGAAAATAAACACACGAACAAATTTAACATGTTGTGCTTCGGGTTAAAAGTTTTTCTGAACCGACACCTGATCATCCTTAAGTCCTGGTCATTTCCTTCTTCTGGAAAATCCGGGTCAATAGGCCAGCCTCATAATCAATTTGCTGACATTGGTTTCTCACAGAAAAATATTGTGAAGAATAATTTGTTTGAGTCGGCCTTCAATGCTTTGATTTGACAAAAATATTGGTCTTAAAATATTCAACTGATATTTAGCCGGCTTGAAGATGTAGTCCATGTCGGTTTATCATTGCCAACATTGTCGGTTTGTCAATTTTGATGGCACCGGGTCATAATTGTTGCTATCACTTATAGCCCCCAAGTCTTAATAAGGGAGCGTAGTAATAGCTTAAGACTTGCTTCAATATAAATGTTGCAGCCTTGAAGAAATCCAGGTTGTTCATCTTAATCACTAGTCAAAAATGAATATTCCACATATGTAGTCCCCAAGTGTCGGGTTGTCATGCTTGCAGCAACCTAGGACTTGTAATTGCCTTATGCTCATAAAAACTTCAACCAGTGTAGCCCCCAAGGGCCGGGTCATTATGCAATAATGAGCAGGGACTTTGTAGATATGATCATGTAGACTTGAACAACAACGTGTAGCCCCCAAGGGCCGGCTCAGCAAGACAATACTGAGCTGGGACTTTATATACACTTCATTGAAAATACCATCATATGATGTAGCCTCCATCGTAGGGCTCGAACCCACGACCATAAGGTTAAGAGCCTTGTGCTTTACCAACTGAGCAGTGGACCCTTCAATATAATGGATTAAGGCTTGTGTACTTGGAATTTTTGACAGGAGCAATTAGTAGCCTCCAAGGGCCGGCTCATCATTATGTGATGGGTCGGGTCTTCAATAAGGCGAGTTAAGAATAAACTTGCATTAGCCCCCAAGTGCCATGGTGTATGCTGGCAGTGACATGGGACTTGTGTATTTTATGTAATCTCAATCTGAACAATGTAGCCCCCAAGTGTCGGGGCGTAAGCCTACAGCGACTCGGGGCTATTCCTTCAATTGCAAAATAAATCATATCCATTGATAAAGAAATAATAGCCATTGTGTTGAAGCAACTTTGAAAACCTCAATCATAATACTGGTTATTGATAACCATAATAAAAATCCAGCCAATCTTGGCGATTAAAGATTTGAATACTTATCAGTTGACAAGTAAATCCGGAGTTTAAATACCCGGTGGCTCTTGGCCGATGGCGACTTAATACGCATCCATTGTAATCCAGGATTTTTGTAACCTGATGGCTTATAGCCTTTAACAATCAAGAACTGATAACATCAATTTGAAACATCAATTTTGATGATGGGCTTGAACTTAATCATTTATGTAAGCCATAGCTCTACATGTTCTGCACAAAGTTTAAACAACATATACCCTGGCGACTTACCGTCAAAAGCCAGGGTGGGTAACAACCCAATATAGTCTTATGCAATTATGGAAAAGACTAGAATTAAGGCCATTCAAGCCTAAACATACTGGCGACTTAAAGTCAAAAACCAGGGTGGGTTATCAAACCTCGCATATGCATATAACCAGGAAAACATACTTGTAGGATTGATTTATAATGCTGGCTTACATCGCCATGTCCAGTGAGGGTAACAATCCAATGATTTATAAATTAATCCAATGATTTATAAGCGCATGATTTCAATGGTGCAATCCAAAATATACTGGCGACTTAACGTCCAAAGCCAGGGCGGGTTATCAAACCTCGCATATTCATCCAATAATTTAAAAATATATCTGGAAAGTTGGCTCGAATTGCCGGCTTACAGCGCCACATCCAGTGAGGGTGATAACCCAAGTATTCATAGGCGCATAATACCAATTGCGCAATCAAAGTATACTAGCGACTTAACATCCAAAGCCAGGGCGGTTTACCAAACCCAAAATGTACCATTACCGAAGACATACTATCGGTGTACAAAAAGAGGGGTACACTTTTTGTACCCCTATAACTGTGCACGGGTAGTCCGAGTCACGGGTACCACCACACCAAGCACGGCAAGGGAGGTGAGCCAGGGTAAGACCGAAGCTCAAGAGAACTGGAGCAACGCCAAGGCCAAGACCACGAAGAGCAAAGAGGACGAAGCGAACTCCCCCGGCAAGATCCTTGTCGGGAGGCAGTTTTAGCAACCCCGGCAAGACCCTTGCCGTGGCAATTTGCCCCACACCTACGGAGCGAGTCACCCTTGAGTCCACTGCCCCCATGGGGCAAGGATTTGGTAGACATCCCTGTGGTGGCATGCAGATCTTTGTGAAGACGTTCAAGATCAGATACACACTATAGAAGATTACGACCCTTGGCGGGATCCCAGCCAAGGAGGACCACAAGGCCCCCGGCAAGCGCCTTGCCGAGGATGACAACAGGCGCCTCGGCAAGATCCTTGCCGGGGCCCCGGCAAGGCCCTTGCCGAGAACACCCGTAGGGCCACCATCAGGCCCACACCGACTAAACCTCCACCGCCGTGCGCATGCAGCTGCCGACCCAACCAGCTGGTCAGGCACCTGCATGGCGGCATGCAGATCTTCGTGGAGACTCACCACTGCGCCACCTCAGCTGCCTGCCTACCTACATGGCATCACAGGCATCGCTGGCCAGGGCGCGTGTCGACACAAGGAAGAGCGGCGACGGATGAGGCAGGTCTCTCCCCCGCCCCCGATAAAGCAAGGACACCTAAGCAAGGCGCATTGAATGCGCCTTGTCATGTAATGCGAGGGATAACCTCGCGTTACTGTACCCTTTCCACCTCCTGTGTGCCACTGTGGCAACCCCTTTTCCTATAAAAGGAGGTCCGAGGCGAACAGGAGAAGGATTCGGCTTTTTGGAGCTCCTCACGCCCCATAGCTAGCCCAAGAACACAGATATATAATCCACCAAAGTAGGAGTAGGGTTTTACGCATCCTCGCGGCCCGAACCTGGATAAACGAACCGTGTGCTATCTGTTTGATCTGCTCTTCTCACGACCCCGCGCCGCGCTAACCGTAGTAGGGATTCTTGTGATCCCATAGGTGTCGTTCCCACCGACATCTTTGGCGCGCCAGGTAGGGGGCGCAGTTGTGATAATCTGCTCTAGCAGTTAGCCCGGCACTCATTCATCTTCGTGACCTTTAAAGAACAAAGGAGGCCAGAAGATCGACACTCGAGCGATTGCAAACAGAAGCTAAGTTGCACTGAACCCTTATTTGTACTACCCTTCTTATTTGAGTTTATTCCCCCCGGAGATGTCACACCTTTGTATGAGAAACCTGCACGCCAGGGGGCTTTCCCACGATCAGCAACGCCCTTGCCCTATTTTGAGTCCGCTCAACAGCTCAAGCGGCTGCGTCGAGAATGGTAGAGTAGCCTTCCGGCGATCAACAACGCCCTCGATTCTGACTCGAATCAAGCTCGACAGTTCGAGCGGCCGCGTTCAAAACGGAAAGGTGGCTCGTCCGGTAGCACGCGTACCCGGCAGGCCATGGGGATCCATCCCCAAAACGCCGCTAGGGGCTTCCGCGCCGGCGAGCCTACCCGATCAGCGTAGGGCACACATACAAAGAGGAATTGAACGGGGAAATAACATGCATGAAAATTAAGAGTACTTCAAAGTTATATTACATCACATCATAGCTGCGGTTCTAACTAAAGATAAAATTTGTCTTGGTCGAGAACCCGCAGTGGCGAAGAAGAACGGGATGCCTAATCCCGGCACTGGCCTTCCACCCTCTTGATTTCGTCGACGCAGTCGGTGATGGGCTTGATGCGCTTCTTGAGCACCGTGAGGTCAGTACCATCCGGCAAGCTATTCATCGCAGCCGCGATGTCAAGATCAGGATTCCAGTACACCTTCTTGGTGAGGACCTTGGTCACGACCCTCCTGCAAAGTCGCAGGGCCTCCTCGGCCAGCGTGGCCGTCCTGTTGGAGTGAAGATAAGCCAAGGCTCCGAGGACGCCCTCGAAGGACTGGGTCAGCTTGGCGTTGACGGTCCCGCTGCGCTCAGGGGCGTACCTCATGTTTGGCATCCCCATGGTGGCCAATTGCGAGGTGACCCTGCCAGCGACGACCTCCAGATGGCTGATCCACCTGTTCTCGCCCGCCACATATTCCTGGTGGGAGGCGGCCTCGTTTGCCCGCAGCTGCTTCTCCTCCTCCTGGCTCCTGGTCAAGGTCTCCTCCCGAGCCCTGCTCTCCGACAACATCTTCACGAGATCCTCCAGCTTCAGCTTGAGGTCTCTGATGGAGTTCTGCGCTTCGGAGAGCTCCCCAGTCCTGCTGATGACCGCTCCTTGCGCCTCTACCAAGGCGCGGTTGAGCGTGCTCTTCTCGTTGGACAGCTTGAGGGCCTGCTCCTTCAGCTCGTCCCGCTCTGCTTCCAGCTCCTTCACCTTGCCGGCATGGGCCAGAGCTTGGGCATCGAGTGCCTCTTTGTGCCTCTGCTCCAGCTCGCGAGTCCGTCGCGCGACAAGGGCCTCGAGCTCCTCATCCTTGCTGCGGAGCGTTGCGGCAAGCTTCGCCTCACGCGCGGAGAGGTCCTCTTCCTGGGAATCCAAGGCTGCTTGATGCTGGTTCCGGGCGGCCTCGGCTGCGGCAGCCAAGTTCGCCGCCTTTTCCTGGGCCTTCTCGATGTCAGCCATCTTCATGGTGAGCTCTACATCGCGATTGGCCAATTTCTCCTGAAAGGCCCTCTGCTCCTCGCGAGTCTGGTGGAACCAGGTCTGCGTCTCGGCAACGCGCGCCTTGAAGTCCACCTCTGCGTTGTCCACCGTTGCCATCCTGGACTTGACCTTGTCCAGGCGGGCACGATAGAGCACTTGGAGCTTTCGGAAATTGGTCCCCATGTCACGGAAAAGCTGCTCTTCTGGAGAACCGTCGCCACCAACGCCCGGCGCGTCGACCACCTCGAGCCCGGTGGCGGCAAGCACCTCGCCGTCAAAGACTTCCCCTTCGGTGGGCGCTCGGCTTGACGCCCCTAGAAGGTGGACGAAAAGATCATCGCCCACCTTCAGATATCTGCCGGGGCCCGAGGTTGAGGAGGAGGGAGGCTGATCATCCATCACCTCTTCCTTGGCGGAGGCCTTGCCGGCTTCCCCGGCAGGACCACCACCGGCGCCCCCGGCGGAAGCGTCGCCGGTCGCCTTGGCGGCCCCCGCAGTGGCGTCCTCGGCAGCACCCTTGGCGGCCTCATCAGCGGCGGCCTTGTCAGCATCCTTGGCGGCCTCCTCGGCGGCAATCCTGTCGGCCTCCGTCGCGGCCTCCTCAGCAATGTTTCCAACAACAGTGTCCACGTCCTCCATGTCTGTTGAAGGAGGGCCCGGGCAGCAATGAGAGCAATGAAGCCAAGAAAAGAATAAGGGAAAAACAGAGACGAAGGAAAGGCGACTCACCAGTGCCAGGCTGTGAAGCAGAAGTCCCCTCCCCGCCAACATTTGGCGCCGTGGCAGAGTCACCAGCGCCCAAGTTCCCCTCTTCCTCCATGGGTGTGGGCTCCGTGCTTGATGCCCTTGCCGGGGACGCCCCCCGCGGTGGCGTAGTCGATGGGGTTGGTGTGTTAGGAGTAGCCCTCTATGGCTCCTCCGGCTGCCGCTCCCCTCCTGCAAACCCGGCAAGGTCAGCATCATAGCATCGACCGCCTACCACATGTCGAATAAGAGGGTGACGAACTTACGCTGGGGGCTGCGGCGGGGGTTGCTGTCCGGGCTGCTCAGCACCACCAGTGGTGTCTTTGA
This sequence comes from Aegilops umbellulata, assembly GCA_032464435.1. Lineage (NCBI taxonomy): Eukaryota > Viridiplantae > Streptophyta > Magnoliopsida > Poales > Poaceae > Aegilops > Aegilops umbellulata. Next base: position 79,687,664 of record CP136056.1, read on the forward strand.
AGCCCCAGCCGGGGACTGACTGCTCACCGAGGTCCTCACCCTATTCACCCTCTAGGCCAACGTCTCTGCATCCCTGCAAAATCAAAAACAGATCAAGATAAGTGACCCAATCCAGGGGAATGGAAATGACAGTAATGAACGGAGTACTTACTCGTCATCCATCTCCTCCTCTTCCACCACTTTCCTTTTCCTCTCCGGGATGAGAGGCCCAAGATCAAAAGGAAGCTCCACATCATCATCCGAGTCGACATTTGTCGGAGGAGGCGAAGAAGGCGGCGGGGTTTGTGCGCGCCCAGATGAGGAAGGGGCTGTCGCCTTCTTCTTCTCAACGGCCTTCGTCAGCCTCTTCGCTGCCGTGGCCCTCGTGTGACGCCCGGACCCCTCCAGGGTCAATTGAGGCCGCGTAGCCCTGCCGGGCCGGACCGGCTCGCCGGAGCCAGACCGCCGCAGTACTCGCCCTCTTCCCCTGGCTGGCGTCAAGCCCGCCGCCACGTTCTCCTCCTCCGACGACTCGTCGGCCGCGTCCTCGACAAGCGGAGCTCCAGTGTCGGCGCTGCTGGCCTCCTCGGTGGCTGCCGCCCACAGGGTGAACTGCTCCTCCTCCGTAGTCGTTACGGCCTTGTCCTCCACGCCCCCGGCGCTGCCGGCCTCCATGGCAAGCTGTGCCTCCCTTGCCCTGGTGGCGATGTAGTCCAGCTCTGCCTGGGTGGTGTCCATGACAAGCCACCGCTCGGCGTCAGCATTGACGTACACCTCAATCAAGGTCGAAGAATTGTTGCACATCTGCGTCCGTCGGCTCCTTCCAGCTCGGGATAGGGCCGTGCGCGTTGTAGTCCGGCATCATAGCGATGATCTCGGACCGGCGTGAATTATTGCACAACGGGACCACCCCCGCTGACAACTTGAAGAACGGCCCCTTGACGGCCTTGCCGACCTTTGCGGCAGCCCTCGCGGCCTTGCTGGTCCGTTCGACCTTGCCGTCGCGACCCACATCCAGCTGAAAGAGCCGCTGGCAGAAGTGGGCATGAGCCATCACCGTGAAGTTGTGGTCGAGGCCAGGGCGGAGCCGCATAATGTCAGCCGGATTCGTAAAAAGCCAGGTTGGCCTCCCCTTATTTGCAACGGGGCGATCCGGCGGCGAATGAAGTCACCGTGAAGTGGGCATGAGCCATCACCGTGAAGTTGTGGTCGAGGCCAGGGCGGAGCCGCATAATGTCAGCCGGATTCGTAAAAAGCCAGGTTGGCCTCCCCTTATTTGCAACGGGGCGATCCGGCGGCGAATGAAGTCCGCCCAGATCATCTCAAGGGAGAGTCCAGCCCGGGTCAGCCGGAGAATCCTGGTGGTGGCGACAGTAAGCCTCCCGTCGGCGGCGTCGACATCACTCCAATCGCTGCCGCGGACCAGCGACACTCGTCGGACCTTGCAAAATTCCGGCGGGTCTTCATCCTCAATCCAGCACCACCGGCCACACCATTGCTCCCACCTCTCCTTCACGGCACCGTCCGGGTACGCCTCCTTGGATCTTGGGATCCAGGTGACGCAACCAGAGACGGCACCTCCCGTCTGGATCCGAGGGAAGAAATAATGGCAGAGGAGCGCCATGTTGGGCTGCACCCCGGCAAAGCCTTCGCAAAGATGCGTGAAGAAAGCCATGCACGCCACCGCATTCAGAGTAAAATCCAAGAGGCGAAAGCCAAAGGTGTGCATAATGTCGCAGAAGAAATCGGAAAAAGGGGGGCATAACCCGCAAGAAAGGTAATCAACGAAAAAGGGATACCGATTTGGAGCAGGATCGGCGAAAGCGGCAGGAATGACGCGCGTCGCCGGGTGTCCCGAATTCTCTCCCCCCGTCTTCACTCTCCATAGGTGCCTGAAGGAGGCCCGGAGCTCATGAACATCAACCGTTGAGGGGAAGAAGAAGGCGGACTTCGTCCGGTCCCCCAACAGCGCGCTCTCTGGCGGCTCCACGGTCCTAGAGCCCTTAGCCACCCCCTTGCCCTTGACGGATTTGGGCGCCATGGCGGCCAAGAGGTCTAGAGGATTGAGGAAGGGGGGTGGCGAAGCAGCGACGGCGGGCGACGACGAAAGCTTAGGAAGGAAGGAAGAGAGGGAATGGCGGCTCTGAGATTGGAAAAGGCACGAGGGAAGAGGAGAAAGTGAGCAGCGCGCCCACGGTTATTCCTTCTTATAGGGGAAAACGCGGGCCGCCTCCTTTCACATTAACTGTGATGTGACGCATGCCCGCGGGAAGCACCCCACGCATGCCGCCGACGTCACACGCGCCTCCCCACGCCGCGCCATGCGCAGGAGTCGTGGGAAGCGCAGCGCGTGAAGAATCTTACCACGGTAAAAGACCGCCCCGCCTGCCCGCGCACCGTTTTTGGGCCTAGCCCAACGACGCGATTGCGCTTACGTGTGGCCCAGGCCCGGGGGCTCCTGTCGGTGTACAAAAAGAGGGGTACACTTTTTGTACCCCTATAACTGTGCACGGGCAGTCTGAGTCACGGGCACCACCACACCAAGCACGGCAAGGGAGGTGAGCCAGGGTAAGACCGAAGCTCAAGAGAACTGGAGCAACGCCAAGGCCAAGACCATGAAGAGCAAAGAGGATGAAGAGGACTCCCCCGGCAAGATCCTTGCCGGGAGGCAGTTTTAGCAACCCCTGCAAGACCCTTGCCGTGGCAATTCGCCCCACACCTACGGAGCGAGTCACCCTTGAGTCCACTGCCCCCATGGGGCAAGGATTTGGGAGACATCCCCATGGTGGCATGCAGATCTTTGTGAAGACGTTCAAGATCAGATACACACTATAGAAGATGACGACCCTTGGCGGGATCCCAGCCAAGGAGGACCACAAGACCCCCGGCAAGCGCCTTGCCGGGGATGACAGCAGGCGCCTCAGCAAGATCCTTGCCGGGGCCCCGACAAGGCCCTTGCCGGGAACACCCGCAGGGCCACCATTAGGCCCACACCGACTAAACCTCCACCACCGTGCGCATGCAGCTGCCGATCCAACCAGCTGGGCAGGCACCTGCGTGGCGGCATGCAGATCTTCGTGGAGACTCACCACTGCGCCACCTCAGCCGCCAGCCTACCTACATGGCATCACAGGCATCACTGGCCAGGGCGCGTGTCGACACAAGGAAGAGCGGCGACGGACGATGCAGGTCTCTCCCCCGCCCCCGATAAAGCAAGGACACCTAAGCAAGGCGCATTGAATGCGCCTTGTCATGTAATGCGAGGGATAACCTCGCGTTACTGTACCCTTTCCACCTCCTGTGTGCCACTATGGCAACCCCTTTTCCTATAAAAGGAGGTCCGAGGCGTCCAGGAGAAGGACTCGGCTTTTTGGAGCACCTCACGCCCCATAGCTAGCCCAAGAACACAGATATACAATCCACCAAAGCAGGAGTAGGGTTTTACGCATCCTCGCGGCCCGAACCTAGATAAACGAACCGTGTGCTATCTGTTTGATCCGCTCTTCTCATGACCCCGCGCCGCGCTAACCGTAGTAGGGATTCTTGTGATCCCATAGGTGTCGTTCCCACCGACACATACCTGTAGATTAATACCATGGTGATGCCTTGATAATTATATTCCGGAACCAGTATCAACTCGAAGTTATGAAAGATCATCATTTTGATTGCTTAAGGCAAAATATCTTGGCAACTTAATGTCCGCTATTAGCGCGGGTTATCAAACCCAAAGATGCTCAATGATGAGTCATATAATCAAGGCTACATGGCCAGTGAAATTAGTTCATACTGTTGGCTTACAGTGCCATATGTAGTAAGGGTAATAGCCCCAAGACTTAGAGCGCATAACTCCAAGTGCACAAACAAAATATACTCAAATATGAGTCATAAGGATTAAGGCTACCTGGCCTGAATCAATTTTAAACCATATGTCATTATGGTACAAGGACATGAACCAAAACAATGTTCGTGAAAAATAACAAATCAGAAGAAACAAGGCTTTCATAGGCTGCCAAGCCTCAATATCAAGTGTTATTCAAGGGCCGCAGAGCCACTGAGTTAATCCTTAATTCAAACCTGTAAGCCGGGCCTCACATGACCAATCGTTGTTTTAACTTTGACAAGTTCAGGGTCTTTTATAAGATTGACTGTCAAGAGTACGATGAGTCATTCCAGGATTACCTAGTCAGAGTGGCAAGCATACAAAGGCAGGATAACCCGGATTTTTGGTGAATACACCTAGCGTCCAAGCCTATTACAAGGGACAAACAAAGCTCTATTTCATTAAAAAAGAAACCCTCAAGTAATTTTTCAATCCAGGCGTATACGCTGGACCAATAGGGTAGTCATGGCTATGCTCAGTGAGCAGGAAGCCCCCAAGTAATTTTTAACAAGCCATCAAGGCAGGTCACCTATGTTTGAACTGCACATTATAGCAAGTTCTCTTTGGTAACAATTCAACTTAGGCAGAAAACCCCCAATCTACTTGCAATCAAGGCGTACAAGCCGGATCAATAGGGTAGTCATAGCTATGCTCAATGAGCAGGAAGCCCCCATGTTATCTATAATCAAGGCGTACAAGCTGAATCAAGAGGGTAAGCATAGCTATGCTCAGTGAGGAGTAAGCCCCCAAGTGACCATAATAAGATAAGCCCATAAGGCAGGATACCCATGTTTTAACTGCGCATCATGGCAACAAGTTCTCTTTGGCAACCTTCAATTTTTCTGAGAACTCAAATTTGTGAGAGATGAATTCTTTTTGAACTGGAATTTCAAACCGAATATTGAGAGCTTCAAAGCTTTGTGAGAGAATTTTCCCTTGAGCCAAACTTTAAACCGGAATCCTTCATTTTAAGCCGGAAATTTCCTGACGGCCTTTAAATTTTCATCAATATAGCAGTAACCTCCGGGACCGGGTTAACTTCCCACCAATGACCCGGAGTCCTGGAGTTCTTGAATCTGCTGGAATTGGCAAGATTTGTTGAGTCATGTTATTGTAGCCCCCGGGTCTTAAGACGACTCCAGGAGTTGTCTTGAGGTTCTCCATATTTGACCGTGATATAAACCGGTATGAGTCATTCAACATCTCAGTGATATAATAGTCCCTTTTGTAGTAGACAACTTGTCCTGCATTGGATAACTTGCAAGCTAGTGTAATTGCTCATTTAAGGAAAGCAATATGTAATATAAAAATACGATGGATGGATTTCACCTAATATGTCAGGCCAGAAACTATCCACCATGGAATTGATGATCATCACGGTGAAGCTGAAATCAATCACGGGTGAGCCTCCCACGGTTGAGTCCGAACCGAGAGACGCGAGGAGATCGTCGAAGCGGGTTAACACACAAGACAAGATTTAGACAGCTTCGGGCCCCGAGAAACATCATCCGGTAATAGTCCTACATGTTGTTTGTGGCTAGGTCGTATTCCGTATGCTCATGAGGGAGTCGCTGCATAAACCGGCTCTCCTCTAGTTGTGTCTAGCCCTCTAGATTATTCAGCCTGTCCCTCTTGGGGTGCTCTGTCCCTCCTTATATAAGTTGGAGGGGCGGGTTACATATGGAGTCCTACCAGGATTAGGACTAGTCTATCTTATAATGCAAACCGAATAAAAGTCCGGGTCTTGCTTCCTTGTAAGGAAAATATTCCTCATGCCTTTCCTCTTAAGCCGGCCCACCATAACATGAGCCGGCCTACTGGGCCTTGGGGCCTTGTCGTCCGTCTGACTCGCCCGCCAGGTCACCAGTGAGTTGCCATGTTCAGGCGGGTTGCCCGTAAACCGCCAGGTCCGGGCGGCTCGTCAGTGAATCGCCAAGCTCCAGCCGGGTCATACATCCGGTGGGTTACACCGCGAGATAGAACAACTGCTAGCTAATCCTTATGCAGGAGATGGAACCGAACATCCTGGTATGCACTTGGTATATGTGGAACAAAATTGTGGATTGTTTAAGCTTGCAGGTTTACCTGGAGATGATGTTAGGAAGAAGGTTTTCCCTTTATCTTTGAAGGGAACAACATTGGCATGGTATAGGCTATGCTATGATATTGGATCTTGGAATTGGAATCGATTGAAATTGGAGTTCCACCAAATTTTTTGTCCTATGCATCTAGTTCATCGTGATCGGAATTACATATATAATTTTTGGCCTCGTGAAGGAGAAAGTATCACTCCAGCTCTGGGGAGCCTTAAGTCAATGTTATATTCATGCCCCAATCATGAGCTCTCAAGATAAATTATTATCCAGAATTTTTATGCTCGGCTTTCTCATAATGATAGATCCATGTGTCGGTGTACTAGAGTAGGGGTACCCTAGTATCCCGAACTTGTGCACGGGCAGTCGCAGCGTCCCGCGGCAAGGCTTGCCGGGTGACCGCCGAGGTCCTCCGTGGTTCCTTTGGAGCCATTCAAGAACAAAGTATTCAAGCCAAGGAGACAAGGCCCCGACAAGAGGAGCTTGCCGGGAAGACCAACTAAGGCCCCGACAAGAGGAGCTTGCCGAGAAGGCTAACCAAAGCCCCGACAAGAGGAGCTTGCCGGGAAGAACAACCAAGGCCCGGAGAGCTACAAGCTTCCGGGCGCGACAAGATAACTACCGCGGCAAGGCGCTTGCCGCGACAAGCAACCACTCTGTACCTGCGCTCCAGCACATCCACCAACGTGTCGCCCTGGGGCCTTTCCAGGCGCACGTGGCGGGCGGCTGTGCAGCCAGGGGTACACGGTGGCAAGCGGCGATAACAAGACCACCATCGTGGCGAGCGGTGGCGTCCCTGACGGTCCCTCTCTGCACTGTTTGGGCGACACAGACAGGCATTTAATGCCTTTGTCCCCTGCCGTCAGGGTTAGGTATGATACACTGTACAAGTAGCTGTACCAACCGCAGCGTCCTTTTACATTTTTGCCCTTGCCTACGTTGCCACCTGTTGGTGACCCCTTGAGCATATAAATGGAGGCCCATGCGCAACGTAGAGGGGGCCCGAAATTCACGCACGCTCGGTCTCGTTAGTTGCTGGGGTGTACTGTAGCTCCCAGCGCTCCCGAGCAAGAAACCAATACAATCTACAAAGCAGCAGTAGGGTTTTACGCATCCGTGCGGCCCGAAGCTGGGTAAACTGCTCGTGTGCTTCGCCTCGATCTGCTCTTCGTGCGATCTCCGCCCCCCGCCGAACCAAAAGAGGCTCCGGTCCCATAGGTGTTCGAGGATCAGCTTCCCCGACATCTTTGGCGCGCCAGGTAGGGGACGTCGAGGTTGTGTGAACCTGATCCAGCGAGGACACAAGCTAGATCTTCATCATCTTCATCGACATGCCGCCGAAGAAGAAGGCTTCGGAGACGGCTGCTCCGTCCGCGTCGAACCCACCACCCCCGGAGCAAACGGGTGGTGGAGTAGACGCCGGCGGAAGAACGGGCGTCGACGAGGGAGCTCAAGGTGCTGCCAAGTCCAATGACAAGGCTGCGCAGACCTCGGCGTCCGCACATGCACCACGCCCATCTCCGGAGGCGCGGGACCAGCCGCGTCGTGGTACTCACGGTACCATACGTTCGCTAGACCCAGATCGAGCTTGTGGATCTCGGGATGCTCAAGGCCAGCATACACGCCAACGTGCTGGCACGAGCGAGGCATGGTCGCCTGGACGGGGTGCTGCTCCTTCTAACACAGTTAGAAGTCCGAGCATATCCCGCTCCTCGCTCCGTTCGCCACCGCCACCCACCACTCCAGCAGAAGCTCTGGCCAGAGCTCAACTGCTCCTGGATTACCCTCCAACGACCGACAAGATCGACGACTGGAGGGCCACCATTCAGAGTCTCATCAGCTTCGCCAACGGCGACACTCCATGGCAGCCGAGTACATCACAGCCGCGGCAAGACCGCCAGGCGCGAGCCGATGGCGACAAGACCGGCGGGGATGCAACCACCGTGCACTCTCCGCCCTGAAGGCCAAAATCACCGACTCGCCGGATCCACCACGACAATGACTCCACCGCATCGTCGGATCCGCGAGCTCATCGCGATCAACGCCAAGTTCTTGATGAACGACAGCAAGAAGACGCTCGTACTCGCATCGAGCGCCGAAGAGAAGCGCTGCGTCAATCAGACCAGCGCGCTAGGCCCACTGTTGACATGCATGCGCCAGGGGAACCAGATGACTTGCCGTACGCGGTAGGTTGCCCTGCGTTTACTCGTGAGCTGCGGCAGGTCCAGTGGCCCAGCACGAAGAATTTCAAACCAGACATACCGGAGAAGTATGATGGCAAGTCGCATCCGTCGGAGTTCCTCAGCATCTACACCATCGCGGTGCAAGCTGCTGGGGGACGGGATGATAAGATTTTTGCCAACTACTTCCCGCTGGTGCTAAGGCCCAACATCAGGTCCTGGCTCATGCACTTGCCGGACAACTCCATATCCTCCTGGGCGGACCTCTGCCATCGGTTTGTCGGCGCCTTCACAGGCGGCCACAAACCTCATGGCCAAGAGAGCGATCTTCATCTGCTCGTCCAGAAGGAAGGAGAGCCCCTGTGCAAGTACATTCAGAGGTTCAGCCGTGTACAGTACAACATCCCAGATGTCCACCCTGCCGCGGTCATCAGCGTGTTCCATCAGAACATGCGCAACCGCAGGATGCGGGAGGAGATGGCGATGTGCAAGATCAGGGACATCAGTGAGCTGTATGCCCTGGCCGACAAGTGTGCACGTGCTGAGGAAGGGAGGAAACTCCCCGGAGAGAACGTAGGAGCAGAAGGATCTGACAGTGAGGATGCTGCCCCGGCAAAGAAAAACCGGCGGCGGAATAACAGGAAGAGGAAAGGCAAGGATGTCTTAGTTGTTGAGCAGTCCGGCAACGGAGGTGGCGCCAAGACAGCCAAAGATGGTAGCTCCGGCAAGGAGATTGCCGCATGCACCAACTGCCAGGCTGTGGCGCCCGCCGACAAGCAGGACGGCACCAACAATCAGTACTGCAAGATCCACCGCACCAAGGGCCATGATCTCCAGAACTGCAAGAAGGTCGAGAAGCTTGTCGAGCAGCAGAAGGCTGAGTATGAGCGACGCGACAAGGAGAAGGCCCAAGAAGGTGCTGGAGGATCCGGCAAGAAGCTTCCCGGCCGGGGAGGACACCGCGGCAAGGCCAAGCAACAGCAAGGAGACAGACCTCCCCGCGGCCGCGACAATGATGAAGATGACGACGACGACGAAGATATGGATGACGCAGAGACTAGTGAGCAAGAGTTCCAGAAAGCCACAGAGGTCCTGTGCGTTGACGGCGGTGCGTCTCTGCATACTTCACATCGCCAACTCAAGCAGTGGGTGCGAGAAGTCAATGCAGCCGAACCACCCGTCGAGTCACGCAAGCTTCTGAAATGGTCCAGCACGCCTATCATCTTTGATATTGAGGACCACCCTGACCGCACAACTGCGGTCGGGTGCTTGCCGATGTTGGTTTCACCAACTATCCGCAACCTCAAGGTCACAAAGATGCTAGTGGACGGCGGGGCCGGCTTGAACCTGATCTCCTCTGCGGTACTCCAGAAACTCCAGATCCCTGACAGCGAGCTCGAAGAGACCGACACATTCCAAGGAATCAATCCGGGAAGGAGCAAGCCGAAGGGAAAAGTCACGTTGCCGGTAACGTTTGGCAGCGAATTGAACTTCAGGACTGAGAGGGTCACTTTTGACGTCGCTGACTTCCCATTACCTTACAATGGGATACTCGGCCATCCAGCACTCACCAAGTTCATGGCAGCCTCTCACTACGCATACAACGTGTTGAAGATGCCAGGCCCGATAAGTGTCATTTCTGTCCCTGGCGACAAGAAGGATGCTCTTATCTGCGCCGACAAGATCTACCGGGAAGCGGCAGCCGCAACAGAACGCCAGTCACTTGCCGTTGAAGCTCCCGGGGGGAAGAAGAATACCAAGTCCGGCAAGAGCTCTGGTACCCACTCCGGCAAGCGCACCTCTTTGGAGTGCTGCGCTACCGTCGAGGACGCACCATCGAGCTCCACCGGCAAGTGTAAGAAGACGATGGCAGCTCCGCCAGAGACCAAGAAGGTGTCCGCCAAGGAGGACGGCACTGGTGGTACTTTCACCATCAGTGCCACTCTCGACCCTAAATAGGAAAGCGCGCTCATTGCTTTCCCGCGGGCGAACGTCGACGTGTTTGCGTGGCAACCGTCTGACATCCCCGGTGTTCCCAGGAAAGTAATTGAGCACCACCTTGCCGTCTGTCCTCATGCGCGGCCCGTCAAACAGAAGGTCAGGAAACAAGCAGTGGAGCACCAAGAATTCATCGCAGAAGAAATCAAGAAGTTGGAAGCAGTAGGCCTTGTCAAAGGAGTGCTCCATCCTACGTGGTTGGCCAATCCTGTAGTCGTGCGCAAAGCAAACGGGAAATGGAGGCTTTGTATCGACTTTACCAATGTCAATAAAGCTTGTCCCAAAGACCCATTTTCCCTTGCCGCGCATTGACTAAATTGTTGACTCCACGGCCGGATGTGATTTGCTTTCATTTCTTGATGCGTACTCAGGATACCATCAGACCTTCATGGCTGAAGAGGATGAAGAGAAGACCGCTTTCATCACTCCGTGTGGCACGTACTGTTTCGTACGGATGCCTTTCGGTTTGAAGAATGATGGTTCAACATTTGCAAGGGTAGTCCACGACGCTTTTGAACCGCAGATACACAGAAATGTGGAAGCATACATTGATGATATAATGGTCAAGAGCAAGGACAAAGCAACTCTGATTCAAGATCTAGATGAAACATTTGCAAATCTGCGCAAGATCAACCTCAAGCTTAACCCCGAGAAGTGCGTGTTTGGAGTCCCCTCCGGCAAGCTTCTCGGGTTCTTCGTGTCTCAGAGGGGAATTGAAGCCAATCCTGACAAGATCAAGGCCATTGAGCAGATTGAAGCACCCAAGCGCGTCAAGGATGTGCGAAAACTTGCCGGTTGCGTGGCTGCTCTCAGCAGGTTTATCTCAAGGTCTGCTGAGCGCGCCCTGCCGTTTTTCAAAATATTGAAAAAGGCAGGTCCAATGAAATGGACTCCGGAAGCGGAGGCTGCGCTGCAGGACTTGAAGAGATACCTGTCCTCAACTCCAACACTTGTCGCACCTAAGCCACAAGAAAAGTTGCTGCTGTATCTAGCGGCAACCAATCAAGTGGTTAGTGCTGCGTTAGTAGCGGGGAGGGAGGCGGATGATGAGCCAGCAACCACGGCAAGCACATCCAGCGACAAGCAGGGGGCTTCGCCGACAAGCTCTGGTCCCGACAAAGATGGATCTGCACAGGCACATGAGGAGATACAGAAGAAAATGGTGCAGCACCCAGTTTACTTTGTCAGCTCCCTTCTGCAGGGGGCTAGATCAAGGTACTCTGGTGCGCAGAAATTGCTTTTTGGCCTTCTCATGGCCTCGAGAAAGCTGCGCCATTACTTCCAAGCACATGAGATCACAGTGGTCACTCGTTTTCCGCTGAAGAGGATACTGCAGAATCCAGAAGCGATAGGCAGGATCGTCGAGTGGGCACTGGAACTATCAAGCTTTGGCCTCAAGTTTGAGAGCACTTCAACTATCCAAAGCAGAGCATTGGCAGAATTCATAGCAGAGTGGACGCCAACACCAGATGAAGAAATTCCAGAAACAAGCATCCCCGTCAAGGAAGCAAGCAAAGAGTGGCTGATGTACTTTGATGGTGCCTTCTCGCTGCAAGGCGCCGGTGCGGGTGTGCTGCTTGTCGCACCCACCGGAGAGCACCTCAAGTACGTGGTCCAGATGCACTTTCCCAGGGAGCAAGCAACGAACAATACTGCAGAGTATGAAGGATTGCTTGCCGGTCTCAGGATCGCAGCAGACCTTGGGATCAAGAAGCTCATTGTCAGGGGTGACTCACAGCTTGTCGTCCGCCAAGTGAACAAGAACTACCAGAGTCCGTTGATGGCAGCATACGTTGATGAAGTGAGAAAGCTAGAAGAGCACTTTGACGGCCTGCAGATGGAGCATGTTCCAAGAGATCATAACGACATTGCCGATGGCCTGTCAAAGTGCGCTGCAATAAAGTTACCTGTGGAACCAGGGATCTTTGTGCTCAAGCTAACTCAACCATCTGTAACACCATCAACTGGACAGAGCAAGAAGAGAAAGTTGGTTTCTGGTGACTATTTTCCGGCAGAGCTCCCCGAAGCCGCCGCCAAGAAGGTCCCCAAGATCAACGCCAAGAGTGCTGAGGAGCAGTCTGCTCCGGCAAACCTTAGGGTTTGTTCCGTTGAAGCAGACGCTCCCGACAAGTTTTGCTCCGGCAAGCTTGCCGGGGAATGTCAAGCTCCGGCTGAGCCGCAGGTTCTCGCCGTAGAAGCGGATGTTCCCGCAGCAACAGATGTGCCTTTAGTCCTTGTTGTCGAGCCACAAGCTCCAGCATGGGCACAACAGATAGTCCGTTTCCTTCAGACATGAGAACTTCCCGAAGAGCAAGAAGAAGCGGAAAGAGTAGCCCGACAGTCAAGTATGTACCAGTTTGTCGACAACACACTGTACAGAAGAAGACTCAACGGTGTGAAATTGAAGTGTATTCAACGGGAAGATGGGCAAAAGCTATTGGCAGACATACATGGAGGCATATGTGGTCACCACATTGGCGCAAGAGCACTTGGCGGCAAAGCATTCCGGCAAGGCTTCTTTTGGCCGACAGCCCTCCAGGATGCAACTGCACAAGTAACCAAGTGTGAAGCGTGCCAGTTCCATTCCAAACAGATACACCAGCCAGCTCAAGCTCTCCAGACGATCCCTTTATCCTGGCCATTTTCGGTCTGGGGGCTCGACATCCTCGGCCCCTTTCCCCGAGCTGTCAGGGGCTTTGAGTACTTGTACGTTGCAATCGACAAGTTCACAAAGTGGCCAGAAGTGGAACCAGTGAGGAAGGTGACAGCACAGTCAGCAATCAAGTTTTTCAGGTCGATTGTTTGCCGTTTCGGGATCCCTAACAGGATCATCACCGACAACGGCACGCAATTCACGAGCCGCACCTTCATGGAGTACGTCCAAGATCTTGGCGCCAAGGTCTGCTTCGCTTCTGTTGCTCACCCGAGAAGCAACGGTCAAGCGAAGAGGGCAAATGCTGAAGTGCTGCGCGGGCTCAAGACCAGGACTTTCGACAGGCTGCACAGGTGCGGAAGAAACTGGATTGAGGAGCTGCCGGTGGTTCTTTGGTCGATCAGGACGACACCAAATCGAGCCACTGGCCAGACACCTTTCGCTCTAGTTTATGGAGCAGAGGCAGTTCTCCCCACGGAACTCGTATACGGGTCACCTCGAGTGCTCGCTTATGATGAGCTTGAGCAAGAGCAGCTGCGACAAGATGACGCGCTGCTCCTTGAGGGGGACCGTCTTCAGGCTGCTGTGCGAGCTGCTCGCTACCAGCAAGCTTTGCGCCGCTACCATAGCCGCAAAGTTAATGCCAGAAGTCTCGAGGAAGGCGACCTTGTTGTTCGGTGCGTTCAGTCCGCCAAGAATTCAAACAAGTTGACGCCAAAGTGGGAAGGCCCTTACCGGGTGAAACGAGTCACTAGGCCTGGCGCTGTCCGCCTTGAGACCGAAGATGGCATTCCAGTGAGCAACTCCTGGAACATTGAGCATCTTCGTTCCGGCAACCACCTTTTGTACAAGTCTTGCCGCTGTTGCATGTAATCCTTTGTACAAAGCCGGGCGCAGACCCCGTGCATAAATAAAGTTCACGTGCTTCGCGCATCTCGTCAATTTCATGCTTTCTATTATTTTGCATGTGTTACCTGGCACTTTGTGCAGCACCTACCCCTGGTAAGCAATAACGAGCCGTAGGGCTCCATGTCTTCATTTTCTCTTCTTTCTTTCTCTCAAGGAAACGAAGGTTCCCTCACCCACAAGTTTGCCGGGGGGGGGGGAGGAGAAGATAATGGTGTGGACCAGGCGTCGTTCAAGGAGATTTTGCCTTACCGGGAAGCAAACGACGAAAAAGCTAAGTTGCCAAAGTTTGAACAATCAAATTTTTTAAAATTTTAAGTTATCTTCCTCGAACGACCGTGCTTTGTATGGAAAACCTGTGCGCGGAGGAACCAACTCGTAGCTAGTTGCGCCCTTACTTTGTTTCGAGTACGCTCAACAACTTAAGTGAGCTGCGACTAGTTGCGACAAGGTTTCTTGTCGGTCGCGGCACCGCCAGCAGGCTGCTGACGTCCCGCACTCAGCGCTCGCGGCTAAGGTGCCTGCGCCGGCAAGTTTCCTAAAAAGCGTAGGGCAAAAACATACAAGGGGAGGAATCAAGTAGAGGAAAGAACATAGCAATTACTACCCAAGATAAAGTTATATTACAGATAAACTTGTCGCAGCTCTAACAGACCGTTCTCCTAACATGACCAACAACGACAAGGAAAGAAGAAAACAGGCGGCCTAATCTACGCGGTCGCCCTGGACTCTCTTGATCCCGCTCACCTTGTCCACAATGGGTGCGACAAGGGCCTTGAGCGTCTCCAGATCGGCATCCGGCGGCAAGGACATGAGGACGTTGGTGAGGTTGAGGCCCGGGTTGCGGAAGGCCACCTTCACCAACACCTTCTGAAGAGCTCCCGCGTAGATATCGCGCGACTCGTCGGCCAGCTGCTTCAGAATATTATCTCGGAGTCGCTGGAGCGCCGTCGCCACGCCTTTGAAAAACAAAGTGAGCTTGGAGCTGGATGGGAGTTTCTCGTCGGAGGGATACCCGAAATCCTCCATCCCTAGCTGTGCCAACTCCTTGTCGATGGCCGCGGCGACATCCACGAGATTTTCCGTCCACCGCTCCACATTCTCCCTGAAGGTGCTCTGGGCGGCAACAGCACTCTCCAGCAGCGCCTCGTTGGCCTTGATCTCCTTCTTAAGATCCGCCTCCTGCTTCTTGGCGCCATCCAGCGTTTTGGCCAAGGTGCTCAGCTTCAACTCCAGATCGGCGTTGGAGTCCTTGGCGGCGCTGAGCTCCTTGATCTTCTCGGCGAGGCTACCTTGCAGCTCGCCGAAGGTGTAGGCGTCCTTCTCGCGCTCATGCTTGAGCGCTGCAAGCTCCTCGGCTCTCGCTTTAAGGTCGGCCTCCAGATGCGCCACCTTCGTTTCCAGCTCCTTCTTGGCGGCCTCGGCAGCTGCAGCAGCATCCTTTGCTTCCTTGAGAGCCCCGCCAAGCTTTTCCTCGCGCGCGGCGAGCTCCTCCTCATGGCTGTTAAGGCTGGCCTTCCACTGCGTCAACTCGCCATCCTGCGCAGACAGCTTTTCGGCGGCAAGCTGCTGTTGTTCCTCGGCTTCCGCCTTCTCGAGGAGGAAAGCTTTCTGCGCCTCGGCAAGTTGCTCCCGCTCCTCCGCCAGCGCCCGGAGAGCTTCCTGGTTCAGACTCCGAAGCTCCTCCGCGTGTTTCTCCATGTCCGCTCCCGCCTTCGCGACAAGCGCTTCCCGGGATTCCACCTTGGCTTGTCGGGCGCGGTAGAGTGACACCAGCTTCCGGAGCAGCCGCTCCTCCTCAGGCTCGCCACTGCTGCTGCTTGACGCGTCAACAAGTGTCAGCCCAGCGGAGGCGAGCACCTCTCCATCAAAGATCTCTCCCTCAACCGGCGCCCTGGAGCTTGACTCCCAGGGGAGCTTGATGAAGATGTCGTCACCGGCTTTCAGATAGGCGCCTGGCTGGGGCTCCTCGGAGCCTGGCGCTGCGGCAGTGGCGGAGGGATCGGCGGTCGGTGTAGCGCCTGGCGCTCCTGCGGCCTCAGGGTCGTCAGTGCGATCGCCAGACCCCTCGCCGGCCTTGTCGGCGGCAGCCTTGGCGGCCTCTTCGCCGGCGGGATCATCAGCGTCGGCCGCTTCGTCAGTGGCAGCGACGTCGTCGGTGTTGCCGCGCGCGTTCTCTTCGCCGCGCGCGTTCTCCTCACCGGCGACCTCGGTCTCCATCTGCTCCGTAGCAGATGGGTCTGACGACCAGAAAGAGGGAGAAAAAGTCAAGCAAATATCCAAAAAGAAGATCAAAAGAAGAAGAATCCAAGGGAATTTTTCATGCGAGAGGATTACCTGCACCGGGTTCTGCAGTCGTGGTCTCCACCACCGGAGGGCCGCTGGTGCTGTCCCTTGCCGGAGACTGCTCCCTTGCCGGAGAATTCCCCCTTGGCGGCGTAGTGGAAGTAGATGGCACGTCGGGGGTGGCCTCCGGGCGCTCTTGGTGAAGCTGCTCTGCTTCTACACAAACCAGCAGTCAAAACATCAGCAAAGAAAAAGCACCCATGCGCACCTAACAGCGTGAAGTAAATTCTATACTTACACTGGGGGCTGCGCTGGGGGCTGCTCTGAAGAACGGTTGCTGGGTCTGGCAAGGTTGTCTCGGGGACACCCCCTGCTGTCGTGACGGGATCGTCCTCGATGTCAATCACCGGAACCTTGGCTCTCTTCGCCGCTCTCTGGGCCAGAGTCCTGAAAAGGAATCAGTTCAGAGTAAAGCAAGTCAGATATAAGACACAAACAACAAGAATTGAAGAATTACAAGTACATCAACGGATCTTACTCCTCTTCTTCTTCCTCGTCAGAGCTGAGCGCGGAGAAGTCAAAGCCCGGCTCACCTCCGGTGCGACGAGGCGGAGGAGTGGGTTCCCTTGGCCACTTGGCGGGGGCGGTGGCAGCGGACTGAGACGACCCCGCTCCAGTTGCCGCGGCGGCACGAGATGCTCCCGCAGCGCCAGTGCCTGCCGCGGTGGAGCGTGTCGTGCGGCGCGACGGCTGTTGACCCGTCTGCCGCTCTGCTACGTCCCCGGCCTTGCGGAGGCACTTCCTTGGTGGAGCTGGAGGCTCTGCTTGCGACGAGCTGGCTGGAGGTGCGGAAGAAGAGGGGTTGGTCTCCAATGAGCCGCCCGCATTCTCAGCGGGCTCGTTCGACTCGACCTCAGGGCCGTCAAACTCTTCCTCGCCGGCAGGCTCCCCTTGCCCGGCAAGGCTTGCCGCCTCTGCTGCCTCTGCTGCGTCTGCCTCGTCCACGGTGAATCCAAACTCACCCGCGGCAGCGGCTGCCGCCGCCTCCTCCAGCCTGGTGAAGATGCGCTCCATCTCCTCCTCGGTGGTGTCGCGGGTGAGGCCTCTCTGTTCATCGGCGCGGACATGCACTTCCACCAAACTATCGAAGAACGCCTGCACGACGTCATCTTCGGGCTCTTGCCAAGTGGGGACGATCCCATGCGAATCGCACAACGGCATCATTGCACAGATGCGGTCACGTGAAGAATTGTTGCACAGCGGAACGACGCCCCGCGGCAACCTGAACCACTCGGGATGATCAGGATCGTGCTTGAACAGCTCCTTGAGCGTCCCGTCAAGTTCCAAGACTGTGAAATTAAAGTTGAGGCCCGGGCGTAGCCTCATGATATCCGCCGCATTCCTGAACTCCCAGGCGGGTCTCCTCCTCTCCTGCAGGGGGGCGATGCGGCGGCGGAGAAAATCTACACCAACGGTGCCCACAGTGAGCCCGGCAAGCCTGAGGCGTTGGATCCGGGCGACGGCAATCTTCAGTCTAGCGTCCTCCGGGGCCACGTCGCCACAGTCGTTGCCATGCACTACCGGGACTTGGCGCAGGGCGGTGAAAGGCTGCGGGTTCTCCTCGACAACCCAACACCATTCGGCTCTCCACTCATCCCATTTGCTGCGGAACTCTCCCTCCAGATAGGCTTCCTTCTTGCCGGCTCTCGAGATCCAGGCGATTCCGCCGGATAGAGGCTCTCCTCTCTCGGCTCGAGGCATAAAGAAGTGGCGGAAGAGAGCTACGTTTGGGTGAACTCCGACAAAGTTTTCGCAGAGATGTGCGAAAACTGCCATGGTCAGAACGGCATTGGGGGTGAAGTCAAGGAGGTGGAACCCGTAGGTGTTCATGATGTCACAGAAAAATTCAGAAAAAGGCGGGCAGAGCCCGCAGTAGAAGAACAGCGCGAAGAAGGGGTACCCAGTTGGAGCCAGTTGCCAAGCGGCGGCTGGGAGTACCCTCGTGCGCGGATGCACTCGGGTTTCCGTCGACCAGAAGAGGTAGTAGAACTCCCTCAGCTCCTCCGCAGCGAGCTGGGGAGGGAAGATCGCCTGCTCCTTTCGCAGCGCAGTGAGCCACTGCGCCTCGGCCGATTTCACGCCCTTCCCCTTGTCGGTCTTCGGAGCCATGGCGGAAGTGGTGGAGAAGATCGACGGCGTCGGTGGCGCTGGTGGCGACGGGGGGCGGAGCGCTGCTCTCTTTCGGCTTTGGGAAGAAGAGGAGCGGCGAAGGCTTTTTGATTGGAGTAGCAACAGGCGAGGTGGGCGAACTGCCCCTGTTTCCTCTACTTATAAAGAGGGAAGGGGGCGGACGTTCCACATTTCCGATTAAAGAAACCACCCACGATCTCTCCCATGATGCCGCACTTAACGCGTGGCGTTCGGGGAGGGCGCGGTGGATACGGAGTAAGATACGGTGTGACCCGGGCCGCGCGTGCCCATGCACTGTTTTGGGCCTGGCCCAACAGCGCTCGGCACCGTGTGTGGCCCAGGCCCGGGGTCTCCTGTCGGTGTACTAGAGTAGGGGTACCCTAGTATCCCGAACTTGTGCACGGGCAGTCGCAGCGTCCCGCGACAAGGCTTGCCGGGTGACCGCCGAGGTCCTCCGTGGTTCCTTTGGAGCCATTCAAGAACAAAGTATTCAAGCCAAGGAGACAAGGCCCCGACAAGAGGAGCTTGCCGGGAAGACCAACTAAGGCCCCGGCAAGAGGAGCTTGCCGGGAAGGCTAACCAAAGCCCCGGCAAGAGGAGCTTGCCGGGAAGAACAACCAAGGCCCGGAAAGCTACAAGCTTCCGGGCACGACAAGATAACTACCGCGGCAAGGCGCTTGCCGCGACAAGCAACCACTCTGTACCTGCGCTCCAGCACATCCACCAACGTGTCGCCCTGGGGCCTTTCCAGGCGCACGTGGCGGGCGGCTGTGCAGCCAGGGGTACACGGTGGCAAGCGGCGATAACAAGACCACCATCGTGGCGAGCGGTGGCGTCCCTGACAGTCCCTCTCTGCACTGTTTGGGCGACACAGACGGGCATTTAATGCCTTTGTCCCCTGCCGTCAGGGTTAGGTATGATACACTGTACAAGTAGCTGTACCAACCGCAGCGTCCTTTTACATTTTTGCCCTTGCCTATGTTGCCACCTGTTGGTGACCCCTTGAGCATATAAAAGGAGGCCCATGCGCAACATAGAGGGGGCCCGAAATTCACGCACGCTCGGTCTCGTTAGTTGCTGGGGTGTACTGTAGCTCCCAGCGCTCCCGAGCAAGAAACCAATACATTCCACAAAGCAGCAGTAGGGTTTTACGCATCCGTGCGGCCCGAAGCTGGGTAAACTGCTCGTGTGCTTCGCCTCGATCTGCTCTTCGTGCGATCTCCGCCCCCCGCCGAACCGAAAGGGGCTCCGGTCCCATAGGTGTTCGAGGATCAGCTTCCCCGACACCATGCTTGATACTTCTTGTGCTGGTTCTTTTATGAAGAAGACTATTGAATTCCGGTGGGATCATTTGGAAAGAATTAAATGCAACTCTAAAGATTGGGAACTTGATGTAGGTAAAGAGTCAGGTATCAAGCTCAAGTTTGATTGTGTTAAATCTTTTATGAATATCGATGCTTTTGAAAAGTTTAGCACTAAACATGGACTTGACTCTGAGGTAGTAGCCTCCTTTTGTGAATCACTTGCTACTCATGTTGATCTCCCTAAGGAGAAGTGGTTTGAATATCACCCACCTATTAAATAAGAAATTAAAGAACCGTTATTATCTAAAGAGGAAACTATTATTTATAATGTTGATCAAGTTGTTCCTACTGCTTATATTGAGAAACCACCTTTCCCTGTTAGGATGAAGGAACATGCTAAAGTTTCAACTGTGGTCAACAAAAGTTATATTAGAACACCCAAACCAGCTGAACAAATCAAGGTAGAACCTAGTGTTGCTATGGTTAATGATCTCCTGGAAGAAAATATATGGGCATATTATTTACTTCTATGATGAAGCTGCTAGAATTGCCAAACCCGATAAAAAGGATAAACATAAACCAATTGTTGGCATGCCCGTTATCTCAGTTAAAATAGGGGATCGCTATTATCATGGTTTATGTGACACAGGTGCTAGCGTGAGTGATATTCCTTATTCCTTATATCAAGAAATTATGAATGACATAGCACCCGCAGAGATAGAAGACATATATGTTACTATTAAACTTGCTAATGGATACACTATATCACCAATTGGAATTGTTAGAGATGTTGAAGTCTTGTGTGGGAAAATAAAATACCCTACTGATTTTCTTGTTCTTGGTTCCCCACAAGATGACTTTTGTCCCATTATCTTTGGTAGACCTTTCTTGAACATCGTTAATGCTAAGATAAATTGTGAGAAACAAACTGTTGGTGTTAGTTTCGGTGATGAGTCTCATGAGTTTAAATTTTCCAAGTTTAGTAGGATGCTTCATGAAAAAGAATTATGTAGTAAGGATGAAATAATTGGTCTTGCTTCTATTGCTGTGCCTCCTACTGATCCACTAGAACAATATTTGCTAGACCATGAAAATGATCTACATATGCATGAAAGAAATTAAATAGATAAGATTTTCTTTGAGCAATGCCCTATGCTTAAACACAATTTGCCTATTGAAACTCTAGAAGGTCCTCCTCCACCTAAAGGTGATCATGTGTTTGAATTAAAACAATTGCCATACACTTTGAGATATGCTTATCTTGATGAAAAGAAGATATATCCTATTATTATTAGTGCTAACCTTTCAGAACATGAAGAAGAAAGATTATTGAAAGTTCTAAGGAAACACCAAGCTGCTAT
This sequence comes from Aegilops umbellulata, assembly GCA_032464435.1. Lineage (NCBI taxonomy): Eukaryota > Viridiplantae > Streptophyta > Magnoliopsida > Poales > Poaceae > Aegilops > Aegilops umbellulata. Next base: position 79,708,494 of record CP136056.1, read on the forward strand.
TGGATATACTTTTGATGATTTAAATGGCATTAGTCCCACTCTATGTCAGCACAAAATTAATCTGGAACCTGATGTTAAACCCATTGTTGATCACCAACGTCGGTTAAGTCCGAAGATGACAGAAGTGGTAAGAACAGAAATATTAAAACTTCTGGAAGTAGGTATAATCTATCCTATAGCTAATAGTAGATGGGTAAGTCCCGTTCATTGTGTTCCTAAGAAAGAAGGTCGTACTGTTGTTCCTAATGATAAGAATGAACTTATTCCACAAAGAATTGTTACAGGCTATAGAATGGTAATTGATTTTGGAAACTTAAATAAAGCAACTAGAATAGATCATTACCCTATGCCTTTTATTGATCAAATGCTAGAAACATTATCTAAGCACACACATTTTTGCTTCCTTGATGGATAATCTGGTTTTTCACAAATACCTATTTCTCAACCTGATCAAGAAAAGATCACTTCCACTTGTCCCTTGGGAACTAATGCTTATAGACGTATGCCTTTTGGTTTATGCAATGCACCTGCTACCTTTCAAAGATGCATGACTGCTACATATTCTCTGACTTTCGTGAAAAGATTGTTGAGGTTTTCATGGATGATTTCTTTGTTTATGAGAGGTCTTTTGATGATTGTTTAAGCAATCTTGATCGAGTTTTGCAGTGATGTGAACAAACAAATCTTGTCTTGAATTAGGAGAAGTGCCACTTTATGGTTAATGAAGGTATTGTCTTGGGTCATACAATTTCTAAAAGAGGTATTGAAGTGGACAAAGCTAACGTTGATGCAATTGAGAAAATGCCATGTCCTAAAGATGTATTCGTAGTTTCCTAGGTCATGCTGGTTTCTATAGGAGATTTATCAAAGACTTTTCTAAAATTTCCAGGACTCTTACAAACCTTTTGCAAAAGGATGTCCCTTTTGTTTTTTATGATGATTGTTTAGAAGCCTTCGAACACTCCAGAAAGCCTTAATTTTTGCACCTATTGTTCAACCACCTGATTGGAACTTGCCTTTAGAAATTATGTGTGATGCTAGTGATTATGCTGTTGGTGCTGTTCTAGGAAAAAGAGTTGATAAGAAACTGAATATTATTCATTATGCTAGTAAAATTCTAGACAATGCTCAACGAAATTATGCTACTACTGAAAAAGAATTCCTAGTAGTGGCGTTTGCTTGTGATAATTTTAGATCTTACATTGTTGATTCAAAAGTAATTGTTCACACCAATCATGCTACTATAAAATATCTTTTGGAAAAGAAAGATGCTAAACCTAGACTTATTCGATGGGTTCTCTTGTTACAAGAATTTGATTTACATATCACTAATAGAAAAGGAGTTGAGAACCCCATAGATGATAACTTGTCTAGGCTTGAAAATGTGCCTGATGACCCACTACCTATTGATGATAGTTTTCCCGATGAGCAGTTAGCTGCAATAAATGTTTCTCATAATACTCCTTCATATGCTGACGATGCTAATTACATTGTTGCTAAATATTTACCACCTAGTTTCACATACCAACAAAAGGAAAAATTCTTCTATGATTTGAGACATTACTTTTGGGATGACCCACATCTTTATAAAGAAGGAGTAGATGGTTGTCGGTGTACTAAAGTAGGGGCACCTTAATACCCCGAACTTGTGCACGGGCAGTCGCAGCGCCCCGCGGCAAGGGTTGCCAAAGCCAAGGAGATAAGGCCCCGGCAAGAGGAGCTTGCCGGGAAGACCACCCAGAGCACAAGGCCCCGACAAGAGGAGCTTGCCGGGAAGACCAACTAGAACCCCGGCAAGAGGAGCTTGCCGGGAAGGCTAACCAAGGCCCCGGCAAGAGGAGCTTGCCGGGAAGAACAAGCAAGGCCCGGAGAGCGGCAAGCCTCCGGACACCACAAGACAACCGCCGCGGCAAGGCGCTTGCCGCGGCAAGCCACCACTCCGTGCCTGCGCTCCAGCTCATCCACCATGTGTCGCACTAGAACCTTTCTAGGCGTACGTGGCGGAAGGCTGTGCAGCTAGAGGTATGTGGTGGCAAGCGACGCTGATAAAGTAGCCATCGTGGCAAACGGTGGCGTCCCTGACGGTCCCTTTTCACACTGTTTGGGCGACACAGACGAGCATTTAATGCCCTTGTCCCCTGCCGTCAGGGTTAGGTATGATACACTGTACATCCACTGTACAAGTAGCTGTACCAACCGCAGCTACATTTCCAACTTTGCCCTTACCTACGTTGCCAACTGTGGTGATCCCCTTGAGCATATAAAAGGAGGCCCATGTGCAACTTAGAGGGGGTTCGGTTCGCAATCCTCCCATGCTCGGTCTCGTTAGCTGCTGGAGAGTACTGTAGCTCCCAACGCTCCTGAGCAAGAAACCAATACAATCCACAAAGCAGCAGTAGGGTTTTACGCATCCGTGCGGCCCGAAGCTGGGTAAAAATTGCTCGTGCCCCTCGCTCCAATCTGCTCTTCGCGCGATCTCCGCCCCCCGCCGAACCACAAAGGGGCGTCCGGTCCCATAGGTGTTCGTGGAGTCAGAGTTCCCCGACAATGGTATTATTAGACGTTGTGTACCTGAGCATGAACAGGGACAAATCCTACGGAAATATCACTCGGAAGCATATGGAGGGCATCATGCTGGAGATAGAACTGCTCACAAGGTATTGTAATCTAGATTTTATTGGCCTACTCTCTTCAAGGATGCCCGTTAGTTTGTCTTATCTTGTGATGAATGCCAAAGAATAGGTAATATCGGTAAGCGTCAAGAAATGCCTATGAATTATTCACTTGCTGTTGAACCATTTGATGTTTGGGGATTTAATTTCATGGGACCTTTTCCTTCCTCTAATGGGTATACACATATTTTGGTTGCGGTTGATTATGTTACTAAGTGGGTAGAAGCTATTCCAACTAGTAGTGCTGATCACAACACCTCTATTAAAATGCTTAAGGAAGTTATTTTCCCAAGGTTTGGAGTCCCTAGATATTTAATGGCTGATGGTGGTTCACACTTTATTCATGGTGCTTTACGTAAAATTCTTGCCAAGTATGATGTTAACCATAGAATTGCATCACCTTATCATCCTCTGTCTAGTGGTCAAGTTGAGCTTAGTAATAGAGAAATAAAATTGATTTTTGCAAAAGACTGTCAATAGGTCCCGGAAGAATTGGTCTAAGAAATTAGATGATGCACTTTGGGCTTATAGAACAACATATAAAAATCCTATGGGTATGTCTCCTTATAAAATGGTTTATGGAAAAGCTTGTCATTTGCCTCTTGAGTTAGAACATAAAGCATATTGGGCAATCAAAGAACTCAACTATGATTACAAACTTGCCGTAAAAAGAGGTTATTTGATATTAGCTATTTAGATGAATGGAGAACCCAAGCTTATGAAAAGCCAAGTTATTTAAAGAAAAGGTTAAAAGATGGCATGATAAAAGAATTCAAAAGCGTGAGTTTAAAGTTGGAGAATATGTTATTTTGTACAACTCTCGTTTCAGATTCTTTGCAGCAAAACTCATCTCCAAATGGGAAGGACCCTATGTTATCGAGGAGGTTTATCGGTCTGGAGCTATCAAAATAAATAATGCCGAAGGTACTAACCCAAAGGTTGTTAATGGGCAACGAATAAAACATTACATCTCAGGTACGCCCATTATGTTGAAAGCAATATTATCCAAACTTAGACACCGGAAGAACACATAAAAGAATCCTACCGGAACACTCTAGAATCGTAAAAATAAGGAGGTACGTGATATGGTAAGTAAACGGACTCCAAAAAACCCGCAAAAATATTTTTCGTCAGTTTTGGAATATTTAGAAAATTATAAAAATAAGAAACTTCCAGGAAGCATACCCTGGTGGGCACAACCCACCTAGGCGCGCACCTTCCGGACTCGATTTTTCTACAGTTTGCTTATTTCCCATGATAAAAAATCTTTATATACCCCCCGAACCTATTGACCACTGTATCGTGGAGATATCCTCTATTCTCTTTTCTTGCTATTTTTGGTCAGATCTGTTAAGCTAGGCATCATGTCTTCTTCCTCCTCCAACAACGTAGAAGAGGATGCTTGGTTGATGAAGATCAAGCTGAAGAGAGAAGAGCCTGTAGAAGCCATCAAGGGAGACGAGAGCAAGGAGGCTATGGTAGATCAACCTCCGATGACCGAGCAAGCACTGCCAGTTGAGGAGGAGGAAGAAGATATCCTTAAACCTTACTATGCTCATCTTACTCCTACTGAGATTGAAGCCTTTCCCATCATTGAAACGGTTCATGTGCAAAATAAGTATCTCACCCATGAAAATATTTTGCATCAAGAGCACATCATCTTCCTCCGGAGCGTTATCCGTCGATTGGAGAATCTCTTGATCCTTAAGGATATGACTGCTTCTTCTTCTTCACCATCACCATCTTCTTCATCACCAAAAGAAAATTGAGTGTCAGGTATGGGCACTCCCCTCAGTTCCCGCCAAGATTTGGGGAGGTGCCCCGGTATCATATCATCCCCACTATCTTTTGCCTTTACTTATTTTAGTTTGATATTTTTCTTTAGATGAATAAAAGTTTAGTTTGATCCTTTCTTTTCAAGAGTTTGCTTAGTAATCTATCCTTGTAATCGTGTGCAAGATATATAATAAAGTTTAGTTTGACCTTTTGCTTTCTTTACTTTCATGTTGAAATAAAAGGAAAGGAAATAAATAAAAAAGATCATATGCTAATCTTATAGTAGGTGATGACACCACATAAGGAAAAGTATAAGTAGAAAATTTTATTAGAGATTGACAAATATAGCATTGGTCAATGATGCAAGTCATGAAAGAATTAATAAGGGAAGATAAGATTCACAGATAAATACACTATCCTAGAAATCTTTTGTGACTGTGAGCCCCCATCAAAATATTATATGCCAAATTTGTTGATGTTGGACAAGGAAGACAACTTAATGATTTATGTTTGTTCATATTCACATAGAAGTTATATTGTCATAGATCCTTCAACATGTGGTGCTTGCCCCTATCTTTGCTAGCCAAAATTTCCGCACCATGTAGAGATACTACTTGTGCATCGAAAAACCCTTAAACCCAAATCTTATTTTCAAGAGTCCACCATACCGACCTAGGGATTGAGCAAGATCCCTCAAGTAAGTTGTCATCGGTGCAATAAGGCAATAAAAATTGCTTCTAATAGTGTGAGATCATTTAGTGTAAGAGAAAACTTAGCATTGTATGAACTTGTGATGGTAAAGAATAAAGCGACAGACTGCATAATAAAGGTTGCCATCACAAGGGGCAAACAACGTGACGTTCTTTTGCACTAAGGGGTTGAGCATACAAACAAATAAGCGCATGGCAACCTCTGCTTCCCTCTGTGAAGGGACTATCTTTTACTTTTATGTATTTACTTTTATGCAAAGAGTCAAAGTTTTCTCTCTATTCCTTTTTATTTTTCTTCTTTGGCAAGCATCATGTGGTGAGGAAAGATCTAGGCACATATGTCCAGCTGAATATGGGTAGCATGAGTTATTATTGTTGACATCACCTTTGAGGTGAATACGTTGGGAGGCGCAACTATAAGCCCCTATCTTTCTATGTGTCCGGTTGAAATGTTTTGCTCATGTGTATGCGATGAGTGTTAGCAATCATAGAAGACTATATGATGGTTGAGTATGTGGACTTTCCTACAGGCTCCGATACATGACCCTTCTTGAAAAGATGATGAATAGTAGTTGCAAAGTTGACTGAGAACATAGTTTGTTGGTTTCTAATAGAGTTTATGCTTTATACTTTGATTGTGTGATGAATTGTCACTTATTCATGAGAAGTCTATGATAAAAGTTCTATGATAAGATTCCTATGTTTAAGTTTGTTGCTATTATAATAATCAACATGATGCTTCTATGTCCGTATTTTGTTTTTATCGACACCACTCTCTATAAGCATGTGGACATGTTTTTCGACTTCGGTTTTCGCTTGAGGACAAGCGAGGTCTAAGCTTGGGGGAGTTGATACGTCCATTTTGCATCATGTTTTCCTACTGTTATTTATGATGTTTTTATGCTTAATAATGCTTTTTGGAGTAATTCTAATGCCTTTTATACCATAATATGCAAGGTACACACAAAGAGGGAGAATTCCGGTAGCTGGAAATCTGGACCTGGAAAAGCTACATCAGGCTACCTATTCTGCACAACTCCAAACAAGCTAAAACTTTATGGAGATTTTTTATGGAATATATGAAGAATATTGGAGCAAATAAGTACCATAGGGGGTCCACCTGGTGGGCACAACCCACCTGGGCGCGCTAGGGTGCCCAGGCGCGCCCTGGTGGGTTGTGCTCACCCAGGCCCACCACTGGTGCCCATCTTCTTGTTTATAACTCATTTTGACCTATAAAAAATAGGGAGAGGACTTTCGGGACGGAGCACCGCTGTCTCGAGGCGGAACTTGGGTAGGAGCACTTTTGCGCTCCGACGGAGTGATTCCACCGGGGGAACTTCCCTCCCGAAGGGGGAAATCATCGTCATCATCATCACCAACAACTCTCCCATATTGGGGAGGGCAATCTCCATCAACATCTTCAACAACACCATCTCATCTCAAACCCTAGTTCATCTCTTGTATTCAATCTTGTTACCGGAACTATAGATTGGTGCTTGTGGGTGACTAGTAGTGTTGATTACATCTTGTAGTTGATTACTATATGGTTTATTTGGTGGAACATTATATGTTTAGATCCATTATTCTATTTAATACCCCTCTGATATTGAGCATGATTATCATTTGTGAGTAGTTACTTTTTTTCTTGAGGTCACGGGAGAAATCATGTTGCAAATAATCATGTGAACTTGATATGTGTTCGATATTTTGATAGTATGTATGTTGTGATTCCCTTAGTGGTGTCATGTGAACGTCGACTACATGACACTTCACTATATTTGGGCCAAAGGGAATGCATTGTGGAGTAGTTATTAGATGATAGGTTGCGAGAGTGACAGAAGCTTAAACCCTAGTTTATGCACTATTCCGTAAGGGACCGATTGGATCCAAAAGTTTAATGCTATTGTTAGAATTTATTATTAATACTTTTCTTGTAGTTGCGGATGCTTGCGAGGGGGTTAATCATAAGTAGGAGGTTTGTTCAAGTGAGAACAACACCTAAGCATCGGTCCACCCACATATCAAATTATCAAAGAAGCGAACACAAATCTAACCAACATGATGAAAGTGACAAGATGAAATTCCCGTGTACCCTCAAGAACGCTTTGCTTACTATAAGAGACCGTTTTGGCATGTCCTTTTCCTCAAAAGGATTGGGCTACCTTGCTGCACTTTTTATACCATTACCATTACTTGCTTGTTACAAAACATCTTGCTATCAAACTACTCTGTTACTTACAATTTTAGCACTTGCAGACATTACCTTGCTGAAAACCACTTGCCATTTCCTTCCGCTCCTCGTTGGGTTCGACACTCTTACTTATTGAAAAGAGCTACAATTGATCCCCTATACTTGTGGGTCATCAGGTACAGTAGACATCATGTGAGAAAAATTATGAATCTTGTCTTGACACTACCAAAGTGAATGATTTGTTTTATTATACTAACGGAGCTCACGAGTTTTCTGTTAAGTTTTGTGTTGTGAGGTTTTCAAGTTTTGGGTTAAGTTTCGATGGACTATGGAATAAGGAGGGACAAGAGCCTAAGCTTGGGGATGCCCAAGGAACCCCAACGTAATATTCAACGACAACAAAGCATCTAAGCTTGGGGATGCCCCGGGTGGCATCCCCTCTTTTGCCTTCGTTCATCGGCAACCTTACTTGGAGCTATATTTTTATTCACCACATGATATGTGTTTTGCTTGGAGCGTCATTTTATTTTAGTTTGATTTTCTTGCTGCTATTTAGAATAATGTTTTTCATCTTTTAGTTCAATAAAAAGGTCAAGTATAGCCTTTACCATGCTTATTTTGCAAGTCCATATGTTGCTGTTTTTAAAACAGAAAGTTTGTTGTTATGTTTTGAATATTTGTGAATAGTCAGAACATGATAAAATCTTGAAATTTTTACACAATGAGTAACAACAAATTATCTATAGTGTGGTAATTTTTCAGAATTTTTGGAGTTAGGGAAGTATGGTTCCTCTTGCATTTTTACAAACTGCTCATTTTAGAGAGATTGCTGTTATGTTTGCATTGTTTGCATTGTTGCATATGTTTGCTTGTTTAATGATTCTATTTGAGGATAGGACAGATTTGCTACAGTAGAGAATGATAAGGTTTATGCGTTGATTTTTACTAGCTTATCTCACGAGTTCTTGTTGAGTTTCGTGTGGATGAAGTTTTTAAGAATTAGGGGAACCGTGATTTGAGAGGAATTAAGGAGACACAAAAGCTCAAGCTTGGGGATGCCCAAGGCATTCCTAGTTAATATTCCAAGAAGTCTCAAGCATCTAAGCTTGGGGATGCCCCGGTAGGCATCCCACCTTTCTTCTTCAACAATGATCAGTTAGTTTTGGTTGAACCTAAGTTTTTGCTTCTTCACATGATATGTGCTATCCTTGTAATGCCATTTTATTAGGATTTGCTTGTTGTTTGAATAAAATCCCAAGATCTTAAATTCTTAAATGTTAGAGAGTCTTCACATAGTTACACAATTAGTCGACTACTCATTGATCTTCACTTATATCTTTTGGAGTAGTTTGTCATTTGCCCTAGTGCTTCATTTATATCTTCTTAGAGCACCACGGTAGTTTTATTTTGAAGAAATTGTTGAACTCTATGCTTCACCTATATTATTTTGAGAGTCTCCCTAAACAACATGGTAATTTTCTTTGGTTATGAATTTAGTCCCAATATGATGGGCATCCAAGAAGGATATAATAAAAACTTTCATATAAAGTGCATTGAATAATATGAGAAGTTTGATTCCTTATGATTGTTTTGAGATATGAGGATGATGATATTAGAGTCATGCTAGTGGGTAATTGTGGATTTATAAATACTTGCGTTGAAGTCTGTGATTCCCGTAGCATGCACGTATGGTGAACCGTTATGTGATGAAGTCGGAGCATGATTTATTTATTGATTGCCTTCCTTATGAGTGGCGCAGGGGATGAGCGATGGTCTTGTACTATCAATCTATGCCCCTAGGAGCATGCACGTAGTACTTTGTTTCAATGACTAATAGATTTTTTGTAATAAGTATGTGAGTTCTTTATGACTAATGTTGAGTCCATGGATTATACGCACTCTCTCCCTTCCACCATTGCTAGACTCTCTAGTACCGCGCAACTTTCGTCGGTACCATACATCCACCATATACCTTCCTCAAAATAGCCACCATACCTACCTATTATGGCATTTCCATAGCCATTCTGAGATATATATTGCCACGCAAGTTTCCACCGTTCCGTTTATTATGACACGTTTCATCATTGTCATATTGCTTTGCATGATCATGTAGTTGAGATCATATTTGTGGCAAAGCCACCTTTCATAATTCTTTCATACATGTCACTTTTGATTAATGCACATCCCGGTACACCGCCGGAGGCATTCATATAGAGTTATTTTGTTCTAAGTATCGAGTTGTAATTCTTGAGTTGTAAGTAAATAAAAGTGTGATGATCATCATTATTAGAGCATTGTCCCAGTGAGGAAAGGATGATGTAGACTGTGATTCCCCCACAAGTCGGGATGAGACTCCGGATGAAAAAAAAAATGAAAAAAAGAGGCCAAGAAAAGAGAAGGCCCAAACCAAAAAAACAAAAAAATGAGAGAAAAAGAGAGAAGGGGCAATGCTACTATCCTTTTACCAGACTTGTGCTTCAAAGTAGCACCATGATCTTCATGACAAAGAGTCTCCTATGTTATCACTTTCAAATACTAGTGGGAATCTTTCATTATAGAACTTGGCTTGTATATTCCAATGACGGGCTTCCTCAAATTGCCCCAAGTCTTCGTGAGCAAGCGAGTTGGATGCACACCCACTTAGTTTTGTTTTGAGCTTTCATAAACTTATAGCTATAGTGCATCTGTTGCATGGCAATCCCTACTCACTCACATTGATATCTATTGATGGGCATATCCATAGCCCGTTGATATGCATAGTTGATGTGAGACTATCTCCTTCTTTTTGTCTTCTACACAACCACCGTCTATTTTACCTATAGTGCTATGTTATATGAGGACGGGTTGTTAGACTAGTTGTAGCCACACACATCACACTAGCTTTTTCTGTATATTTCATGCGATTACATTTGGCATATCAAGATCTAAGCAATCTATAATAGGATGAAAAGACTGGCATCCTTCACATTATTGGCGAACTCAGTTCATAGAAACAAGCAATTCAACCATTCTATGGGTAAATCAAAAGCGCCACTGGAATATTTTTCACTACCCCAATCAGACACGCAAAAAGGGGCGACGCCACCGTAGGGGCTGGTATGGGCGGCCGCCTCAGGTGGCTGAAAAGTGTGCACCTAGTTTGAGTCATCCAGGTTGGCCCAGGCTAGTTTTGTTCATCCCAATGCACGAGCATGCAATGTAAAAAATGAAGAAAAACTTTTCAATTTGCATGCACCAATAACGCAAGTGCAAGGCAGACCCTATAGCAGGTTCGTGGCCCAAACGAGCGCCTCCCATATCGATCGACAGCAGGAAAAATCCCAATTCATTCGCTCCAGCCTCTAGTCTGGTTCTCTCCTAACCTAGCCACCGCTGGACAGACCAACACAGCACTTCCTCACGCCCTCGTTGGACGCAGGTCGCCGGGCTTCAAGCGAATGGAAGGACAAGAATATGAAGATCCAACCCTGGGTGTAGCCTACGTGGGAGGCAGCGGCAGCAGCACATGCATAGCATCGAGCTTGCACAAACGGACAGTCGCAGCTTGCAAGAGCAGCATGCACAAGGAGCAGGTACATAACATCCCTGATTATATCTAATTCAACTGTTCAATTTCTGGCCTAACTTGTCATTCATCAACAACACACGGGGGTCCCACTTGTCATTGATCAAATTTGGACCTAAAACTAACAAATCTGAAAGACGAGATTTGAACTGGCAACCTGGACTACAAAGCGTAAGTCGATAGCCTGAAACAACAACGGTTGTTGGCTTTGTGCCATAACTTGATTTTATACAGTATTATGTTGGGTAGAGTAGAGGGAGTGGCTCGTCAACACGTGCATGACCATTGACTCACTTACTGGTGGGTCCCATGTATGTGATCTCTATCTCCTCTCCATCGTCTAACCTTTAGACGCACGGGCACACACGAAGAACGACAAAATCACCAACGATTTTTAGAGTCGAACCTCGTCATTGGATCGCAAACCCGTTCGCACTTACTATGACGACCAGTTTTTGGCTTTTTCCTCCTGAGGTACTTGACCGGGAAAACCAGAAGTACAATTGTATGTGGTCTCCCTTTGCCTTCTTAGCCGAACGTGCGGAACATAAGAGGCAAGCACAGGAGCCGCGCAACTGAACTATTGACCCAAGACATAGTTCGGAATGGATGCATATAGTGCAATATCGGAGACGCCGAACACCGAGGGGAAAGCGGTGCCGGACTTGAAGATCTTGAGCTGATATATAAATCAAACTCTTGACTAATTAATACTTTCATGCCGGGCTGCTCAAAGAGCGAGGAGAGAATCGGAAAGGGAATAGACAAGTCGCAGGATGTGGATATCCGAACACCATAAACTCTTGACTAATTTTTATTATTTCTCATAAGCTTAGGACGTCTGATACGTCTCCAAAGTATCTATAATTTTTTATTGTTCCATGCTATTATATTATCTCTTTTGGATGTTTTATATGCATTAATATGCTATTTTATATGATTTTTGGGACTAACCAATTAACCTAGAGCCCAGTGCTAGTTTATGTTTTTTCCTTGCTTTATAGTTTCACAGAAAAGGAATACCAAACGGAATAAAACTTTCGTGATGATTTTTCTTGGACTAGAAGACACCCAGGAGACTTGGAGTGCAAGTTAGAAGAGCCACGAGGTGGCCACAAGGGTGGGGGGCGCGCCCAGGGGGTAGGGCGCCCCCAACCTTGTGGACCCCTTGTAGACCCCCTGTCCTAGATCTTCCTCTTATATATACTCTTATACCCCAAAAACATCCATGGGAGCCACGAAATGACTTTTCCACCGCCGCAACCTTATGTACCCATGAGATCCCATCTTGGGGCCTTTTCTGGCATCCTGCCAGAGGGGGGTTCGATCATGGAGGGCTTCTACATCAACACCATTGCCTCTCCGATGAAGCGTGAGTAGTTTACTTCAGACCTACGGGTCCATAGCTAGTATCTAGATGGATCTTCTCTCTCTTTGATTCTCAATACAAAGTTCTCCTCGGTGTTCTTGGAAATCTATTCGATGTAATACTCTTTTGCGGTGTGTTTGCCGAGATATGATGAATTGTGGATTTATGATTAGCTTATCTATGAATATTATTTGAATCTCCTCTGAATTCTTTTATGCATGATTTGATATCTTTGCAAGTCTCTTCGAACTATCAATTTGGTTTGGGCAAATAGATTCGTTTTTCTTGCAATGGTAGAAGTGCTTAGCTTTGGGTTCAATCTTGCGGTGTCCTTTCCCAGTGACAGTAGGGGAAGCAAGGCATGTATTTTATTGTTGCCATCGAGGATATAAAGATGGGTTTTCATCATATTGCTTGAGTTAATTCCTCTACATCATGTCATCTTGCCTAATGCGTTACTCTGTTCTTATGAACTTAATACTCTAGATGCATGCTAGATAGCGGTCGATGTGTGGAGTAATAGTAGTAGATGCAGAATCGTTTCGGTCTACTTGACACATACGTGATGCCTATATTGATGATCATTGCCTTAGATATCGTCATAATTTGTTCACCCACTGTAATAATTTCTACCTGGAGAGAAGCCTCTAGTGAAACCTATGGCCCTCGGGTCTATTTTACATCATATTAGTTTCCCATCAACTTGTCAATTTCTGTCGTCGTTCCCTTACTTTGCAATCTTTACTTTTTGTTCCATAAACCAAAAATACAAAAATATTACTTTACCGTTTATCCATCTCTATCAGATCTCACTTTGCGAATAACCGTGAAGGGATTGACAACCCTTTTGTCGCGTTGGCTGCAAGTTGGTGGTTGTTTGTGCAGGTAATCAGTGGCTTGTTGCGTTGTCTCCTACTGGATTGATACCTTGGTTCTTAAAACTGAGGGAAATACTTACGCTACTTTGCTGCATCACCCTTTCCTCTTCAAGGGAAAAACCAACACAAGCTCAAGAGGTAGCAAGAAGGATTTATGGCGCCGTTGCCAGGGAGATCTACGCCAAGCCAAGACATACCAAGTACCCATCATAAACTGTCATCTCTCGCATTACATTATTCGTCATTCGCCTCTCGTTTTCCTCTCCCCCACTTCTAAAATGATTTTCGAAAGGATTTTTCTTTTTTTGCCCTTCTTTCGTTCGTCCTTTTCATTTTCCCTTATGTCTTAGTTGGATTGTTTGCTCGTTTGCTTGGTATAATTGTGTGTTTATTGCAAATCAGAACCAAAACTTATTGTCGGGGGACGCTGGCTCCACGAACACCTATGGGACCGGAGGCCCCTTCCTGTGGTTCGGCGGGGGGTGGAGTGCGCACGAAGAGCAGATTGGAGCGAGGGACACGGGAGATTTTTACCCAGCTTCGGGCCGCACGGATGCGTAAAACCCTACTGCTGCTTTGTGGATTGTATTGGCTTCTTGCTCGGGAGCGCCGGGAGCTACAGTACTCTCCAGCAGCTAGCGAGACCGAGCTTGGAAAGGTTGCCAACCCCCCTCTACGTTGCGCATGGGCCTCCTTTTATATGCTCAAGGGGATCACCACAGTTGGCAACGTAGGTAAGGGCAAAGTTGGAAATGTATTGTGGTTGGTACAGCTACGTGTACAGTGGATGTATAGTGTATCATACCTAACCCTGACGACAGGGGACAAGGGCATTAAATGCCCGTATGTGTCGCCCGAACAGTGTGAAAAGGGGCCGTCAGGGGCGCCACCGTTTGCCACGATGGCTATCTTGTCAACGTCGCCTGCCACCGCACACCTCTAGCTGCACAGCCTCCCGCCACGTACGCCTGGAAAGGCCTCAAGGCGACACGTTGGTGGATGAGCTGGAGCGCAGGTGCCGAGTGGTTGCTTGCCGCGGCAAGTGCCTTGCCGCGGTGGCTATCTTGTTGCGCCCAGAAGCTTGCTGCTCTCTGGGCCTTGCTTGTCCTTCCCGGCAAGCTCCTCTTGCCGGGGTCTTGGCTAGCCTCCCCGGCAAGCTCCTCTTGCCGGGGCTCTAGCTGGTCTTCCCGACAAGCTCCTCTTGCCGGGGTCTCGTGCTCTGGGTGGCCTTCCCGGCAAGCTCCTCTTGCCGGGGCCTTGTCTCCTTGGCTCTGGCAAATCTCGCCGCGGGGCGCAGCGTCTGCCCGTGCACAAGTTCGGGGTGCTAAGGTACCCCTACTTTAGTACACCGACAGGAGCCCCCGGGCCTGGGCCACACACGGCGCCGAGCGCTGTTGGGCCAGGCCCAAAACAGTGCGCGGGCACGCGCGGCCTAGGTCATGCGGTACCCCACTTCGTGCCCACCGCGCTCTCCCCGAACGCCACGCGTTAAGCGCGGCATCGTGGGGGAGATCGTGGGCGTTTCGCACCTTCCCCATAAATGAAGGGAGGCGTGGAGGCGTGGTTCTTTTACTGGGCGGGGCCGAGGTGCGGTTTTCGAGGCGTCCACTCCCCACGATCACGGGGTGGGGAGGAGTCGCCTCACCCGTCGCATCGGTTCTGCCCGCCCGCCACGCGGCTTCCATGCGCTTGGGATGGTGAACGGTGGAGGCGGGAAACCAGACCGTCGTGAGTAGTGGCAGCGGGTCGGTCCCAGCTCCCCCTGCTTCTGCGTCTTGATTGGCCGAGCTGGGCAGCCGAGCCCCCACCTCGCCCCTTTATAAGGAGCGGGAGGGGGTGAACGGAGACTTGCATTCTTCATCTCCTCCTCTCTTCATCTTCTGCTTGCTTCTCTCTCCTTTGCCATGGTGAGAGGGAGCTCTGGTCCGTCGAAGGTGGCGACGAGGGTTTCCGCTAGGCAGCGCGTCCCTCCTCCTCCCGAACCCGTGGTGGCGGGGCCAGCCGCAAGGGGAAGAGGAAGGGGGCGCGGCCGTGGGCGAGGTCGAGGATGAGGCCGTGGCGCAAGGGGAAGAGGCGGTCGGGGCGATGCGCCGGCTTCGCCCCTGCCGGAGGCTCCTCCCCCCGTGGCGGTCCACATCGGGGACGACCCCTGCGAGTTTTTCGTCAGGCTGCGCCGGCCGCCTCGCCGTCGTCTTCGCCTCCCGACTCCATTCGCGAGCGAAATGGAGTTGGATCCGCCCGAAACACTGAGATTGCATATGAGGGGCTGCGGAATCAGCGGCGTGCGAGCTCGCGTTGACTTCCCAGCCCCGAATGTGATGTATCTTGGTCGAGGGTGGAAAACGTTCGCCCGCATCCACCACCTGACGGCGGGGCTCACCCTCCATTTTAAGTTGATGGAGGGCGGTCTTCTCTCCGTCAAGGTCTTCGGGTGCTTCGGCACTCGGGCAAGGTGCTGCGTGGACAGCTCCTCCGATAGCGAAGACTCCTCCTCGAGCGAGAGTGACGAGGAGGACGGCAGCGGCGATGAAGAGGGGAGTGGGCGGCAGGATGACGGGTCCGACTAGGTGCCGGGCGCCGCTCCGCGTGGCACTGACGATCCCATCATCCATGTCGCCGGCTCCTTGAGCTTCTCCGGGTCGTCTCCTTGGGCGGCTGGCGTAGGAAGGCTGCGGAAGAGGAAGAGGGCGGGCGGCAAGGCCGTCAACTCGGAGTACGGGGGCATGGCGCCCTCGACAGCGTGTTGACGTCCCGCTGCCTCATCTTCGAGCTCCACTTCCGGCGTCGCCATCACCATCCAGCCCTTGGACGGCCGCCGAGATGTTCTCTTGGTGTCTTCTACCACTCGTAGCTCGCCTAGGCGCTTCTTTTGCCCT
Source organism: Aegilops umbellulata (assembly GCA_032464435.1). NCBI lineage: Eukaryota > Viridiplantae > Streptophyta > Magnoliopsida > Poales > Poaceae > Aegilops > Aegilops umbellulata. The sequence continues at coordinate 79,724,534 of CP136056.1, forward strand.
TTTCGCCTCCTTGCCCTACCTCCTGAAAAGAGGGGCAACAAAAGGATTACGGGCATCTTATCCTTTTTCAATTTGTAAGCCTTCGGGCCTTAGCTGCATTTAGAACTTGTAATCCCAGCATTCACGCTTTTTATTCTCTATGAACTGTACCTGATTGGTATGCTTTTTAATGAAAAGGGGATGCTTGCCGGGTTATTTGTCTCGCGGGTGGAACCCACGTCAAGGAACGAATCCTAGATATCCTTAAGATAGACACCTCTTTTCCCGGCAGCAGGCCCTGCCGTCTTCCCACGTCGCTCAACCTTTCTCACGCCTTTGGCAGAGGCGGAGATGCGGCGGGTTCGGGCTCCTCGCTTCGTCCCTTTACTGCCGCGACTACAACCAAAATTGGTCCTCAGGGCACACCCATAGTTATGGGAGCACGGTAGCTTTTAGGAAGAAGCGAGGTTTCGCATACCTCAGTTCATAAGAGAAAGCATGATAAGGGATGCAAAGCTTATCTGAGATTGCAGCCCCCGGCAACTCTGGCTTGCCGGGGTGAATCCTCGTACTAGCAGCCCCCCGGCAACACCGGCTTGCCGGGGTCTGGGTGCTCGTTCGTCTTTCCTTTCTCCTTCGCCTTCAAGCGGTCCGGCTAGGGTATGCGAGCCCTGCAAACCAAGTAAACAAGAGAAAGGCAGAAGGACGCACACTCGACTTCTAGCTAGGGGTTAGCCGCTGTCAAGCACCATCGACCCTAACTAAGGACGAGACTCGACCCAGCATGCATGCTATAACTTAGGGCGCCAGCGCTGCATCTACGCACGGGGTCTGCGCCCGGCTTTGTACAAAGGATTACATGCAACAACGGCAAGACTTGTACAAAAAGGTGGTTGTCGGACGGGGTCCGACAGCCGCGCCTTACGGGTAAAACTTACGAAGATGCTCAATATCTCGGGAGTTGCTCACCGGAGAGCCATCTTCGGTCTCAAGGTGGACAGTGCCGGGCCTAGTGACTCGTTTCACCCGGTAAGGGCCTTCCCACCTCGGCGTCAACTTGCTGGAATTCTTGGCGGGCTGAGCGCGCCGAAGAACAAGGTCGCCTTCCTCGAAGCTTCTGGCTTTAACTCTGCGGCTATGGTAGCGGCGCAAAGCTTGCCGGTAGCGAGCAGCTGCACGACAGCCTGAAAACGATCTTCCTCAAGGAGCAGCGCGTCCTCTTGCCGCGGCTGCTCTAGCTCAAGATTATCATAAGCGAGCACTCGAGGTGACCCGTATACGAGTTCCGTGGGGATAACTGCCTCTGCTCCATAGACTAGAGCAAAGGGTGTCTGGCCAGTGGCTCGATTTGGCGTCGTTCTGATCGACCAAAGAACCACCGGCAGCTCCTCGATCCAGTTTCTTCCGCACTTGTGCAGCCTGTCGAAAGTCCTGGTCTTGAGTCCACGCAGCACTTCAGCGTTTGCTCTCTCTGCTTGACCGTTGCTTCTCGGGTGAGCAACAGAAGCGAAGCAGACTTTGGTGCCAAGATCTTGGGTGTACTGCATGAAGGTGCGGCTCGTAAATTGCGTACCGTTGTCGGTGATGATCCTGTTAGGGATGCCGAAACGGCAAACAATCGACCTGAAGAACTTGACTGCTGACTGTGCGGTCACCTTCCTCACTGGTTCCACTTCCGGCCAATTTGTGAACTTGTCGATTGCGACGTACAAGTACTCAAAGCCCCCGACAGCTCGGGGGAAAGGGCCGAGGATGTCGAGCCCCCAGACCGAAAATGGCCAGGATAAAGGGATCGTCTGGAGAGCTTGAGCTGGCTGGTGCATCTGTTTGGAATGGAACTGGCACGCTTAACACTTGGTTACTTGTGCAGTTGCATCCTGGAGGGCTGTTGGCCAGAAGAAACCTTGCCGGAAAGCCTTACCGGCAAGTGCTCTTGCGCCAATGTATTGTCCACATATGCCTCCATGTATCTCTGCCAACAGCTTTTGTCCATCTTCCCGGGGAATACACTTCAATTTCACTCCGTTGAGTCTCCTTCTGTACAGTTCGTTGTCGACAAGCTGGTACATACTTGACTGCCAGGCTACTCTTTCCGCTTCTTCCTGCTCTTCGGGAAGTTCTCCTGTCTGGAGGAAGTGGACAATCTTCTGTGCCCATGCTAGAGCCTGGGGCTCGACAACAAGGACCAAAGGCACATCTGCTGCTGCGGGAACATCCGCTTCCACGGCAAGAACCTGCGGCTCTGCCGGAGCTTGATGTTCCCCGGCAAGCTTGCCGGAGCAAAACTTGTCGGGAGCGTTTGCTTCAACGGGACAAGCCGTGTGGCTTGCCGGAGCAGACTGCTCCTCAACATTGTTGGCGTCGGTCTTGGGGACCTTCTTGGCGGCGGCTTCAGGAAGCTCTGCCGGAAGATAGTCACTAGAAACCAACTTTCTCTTCTTGCTCTGTCCAGTTGATGGCGTGACAGATGGTTGAGTCAGCCTGAGCACAAAGATCCCTGGTTCCACAGGTAACTTTAGTGCAGCGCATTTTGACAGGCCATCGGCAATGTCGTTCTGATCTCTTGGAACATGTTCCATCTGCAGGCCGTCAAAACGCTCTTCTAGCTTTCTCACTTCATCAACGTATGCTGCCATCAACGGACTCTGGTAGTTCTTGTTCACTTGGCGGACGACAAGTTGTGAGTCACCCCTGACAATGAGCTTCTTGATCCCAAGGTCTACTGCGATCCGGAGACCGGCAAGCAATCCTTCGTACTCTGCAGTATTGTTTGTTGCTTGCTCCCTGGGAAAGTGCATCTGGACCACGTACTTGATGTGCTCTCCGGTGGGTGCGATCAGTAGCATGCCAGCACCGGCGCCTTGCAGCGAGAAGGCACCATCAAAGTACATCAGCCACTCTTTGCTTGCCTCCTTGACGGGGATGCTTGTCTCCGGAATCTCTTCATCTAGCGTCGGCGTCCATTCTGCTATGAACTCTGCTAATGCTCTGCTCTGGATAGTTGAAGTGCTTTCAAACTTGAGGCCAAAGCTTGACAGTTCCAGTGCCCACTCGACAATCCTGCCTGTTGCTTCTGGATTCTGCAGTATCCTCTTCAACGGAAAGCGAGTGACCACTGTGATCTCATGTGCTTGGAAGTAATGGCGCAGCTTTCTCGAGGCCATGAGAAGGCCAAAAAGCAATTTCTGCACACCAGAGTACCTTGACCTAGCCCCCTGCAGGAGGGAACTGACAAAGTAGACTGGGCGCTGCACCATCTTCTTCTGTATCTCCTCGTTTGCCTGTGCAGATCCATCCTTGTCGGGACCAGAGCTTGTCGGCGAAGCCCCCTGCTTGTCGCCGAAGGTGCTTGCCGGGGTTGCTGGCTCATCATCCGCCTCCCTTTCCGCTACTAATGCAGCACTAACCACTTGATTGGTTGCCGCCAGATATAGCAACAACTTCTCTTGTGGCTTAGGCGCGACAAGTACTGGAGTGGAGGACAGGTATTTTTTCAAGTCCTGCAGCGCTGCCTCCGCTTCCGGAGTCCATTTCATTGGACCTGCCTTCTTCAAAA